>JAJNNQ010000022.1:12007500-12632500 GCA_027886175.1 Phylloscopus collybita | reverse complement strand
TAACCCTAACCCTAACCCTAACCCTAACCCTAACCCTAACCCTAACCCTAACCCTAACCCTAACCCTAACCCTAACCCTAACCCTAACCCTAACCCTAACCCTAACCCTAACCCTAACCCTAACCCTAACCCTAACCCTAACCCTAACCCTAACCCTAACCCTAACCCTAACCCTAACCCTAACCCTAACCCTAACCCTAACCCTAACCCTAACCCTAACCCTAACCCTAACCCTAACCCTAACCCTAACCCTAACCCTAACCCTAACCCTAACCCTAACCCTAACCCTAACCCTAACCCTAACCCTAACCCTAACCCTAACCCTAACCCTAACCCTAACCCTAACCCTAACCCTAACCCTAACCCTAACCCTAACCCTAACCCTAACCCTAACCCTAACCCTAACCCTAACCCTAACCCTAACCCTAACCCTAACCCTAACCCTAACCCTAACCCTAACCCTAACCCTAACCCTAACCCTAACCCTAACCCTAACCCTAACCCTAACCCTAACCCTAACCCTAACCCTAACCCTAACCCTAACCCTAACCCTAACCCTAACCCTAACCCTAACCCTAACCCTAACCCTAACCCTAACCCTAACCCTAACCCTAACCCTAACCCTAACCCTAACCCTAACCCTAACCCTAACCCTAACCCTAACCCTAACCCTAACCCTAACCCTAACCCTAACCCTAACCCTAACCCTAACCCTAACCCTAACCCTAACCCTAACCCTAACCCTAACCCTAACCCTAACCCTAACCCTAACCCTAACCCTAACCCTAACCCTAACCCTAACCCTAACCCTAACCCTAACCCTAACCCTAACCCTAACCCTAACCCTAACCCTAACCCTAACCCTAACCCTAACCCTAACCCTAACCCTAACCCTAACCCTAACCCTAACCCTAACCCTAACCCTAACCCTAACCCTAACCCTAACCCTAACCCTAACCCTAACCCTAACCCTAACCCTAACCCTAACCCTAACCCTAACCCTAACCCTAACCCTAACCCTAACCCTAACCCTAACCCTAACCCTAACCCTAACCCTAACCCTAACCCTAACCCTAACCCTAACCCTAACCCTAACCCTAACCCTAACCCTAACCCTAACCCTAACCCTAACCCTAACCCTAACCCTAACCCTAACCCTAACCCTAACCCTAACCCTAACCCTAACCCTAACCCTAACCCTAACCCTAACCCTAACCCTAACCCTAACCCTAACCCTAACCCTAACCCTAACCCTAACCCTAACCCTAACCCTAACCCTAACCCTAACCCTAACCCTAACCCTAACCCTAACCCTAACCCTAACCCTAACCCTAACCCTAACCCTAACCCTAACCCTAACCCTAACCCTAACCCTAACCCTAACCCTAACCCTAACCCTAACCCTAACCCTAACCCTAACCCTAACCCTAACCCTAACCCTAACCCTAACCCTAACCCTAACCCTAACCCTAACCCTAACCCTAACCCTAACCCTAACCCTAACCCTAACCCTAACCCTAACCCTAACCCTAACCCTAACCCTAACCCTAACCCTAACCCTAACCCTAACCCTAACCCTAACCCTAACCCTAACCCTAACCCTAACCCTAACCCTAACCCTAACCCTAACCCTAACCCTAACCCTAACCCTAACCCTAACCCTAACCCTAACCCTAACCCTAACCCTAACCCTAACCCTAACCCTAACCCTAACCCTAACCCTAACCCTAACCCTAACCCTAACCCTAACCCTAACCCTAACCCTAACCCTAACCCTAACCCTAACCCTAACCCTAACCCTAACCCTAACCCTAACCCTAACCCTAACCCTAACCCTAACCCTAACCCTAACCCTAACCCTAACCCTAACCCTAACCCTAACCCTAACCCTAACCCTAACCCTAACCCTAACCCTAACCCTAACCCTAACCCTAACCCTAACCCTAACCCTAACCCTAACCCTAACCCTAACCCTAACCCTAACCCTAACCCTAACCCTAACCCTAACCCTAACCCTAACCCTAACCCTAACCCTAACCCTAACCCTAACCCTAACCCTAACCCTAACCCTAACCCTAACCCTAACCCTAACCCTAACCCTAACCCTAACCCTAACCCTAACCCTAACCCTAACCCTAACCCTAACCCTAACCCTAACCCTAACCCTAACCCTAACCCTAACCCTAACCCTAACCCTAACCCTAACCCTAACCCTAACCCTAACCCTAACCCTAACCCTAACCCTAACCCTAACCCTAACCCTAACCCTAACCCTAACCCTAACCCTAACCCTAACCCTAACCCTAACCCTAACCCTAACCCTAACCCTAACCCTAACCCTAACCCTAACCCTAACCCTAACCCTAACCCTAACCCTAACCCTAACCCTAACCCTAACCCTAACCCTAACCCTAACCCTAACCCTAACCCTAACCCTAACCCTAACCCTAACCCTAACCCTAACCCTAACCCTAACCCTAACCCTAACCCTAACCCTAACCCTAACCCTAACCCTAACCCTAACCCTAACCCTAACCCTAACCCTAACCCTAACCCTAACCCTAACCCTAACCCTAACCCTAACCCTAACCCTAACCCTAACCCTAACCCTAACCCTAACCCTAACCCTAACCCTAACCCTAACCCTAACCCTAACCCTAACCCTAACCCTAACCCTAACCCTAACCCTAACCCTAACCCTAACCCTAACCCTAACCCTAACCCTAACCCTAACCCTAACCCTAACCCTAACCCTAACCCTAACCCTAACCCTAACCCTAACCCTAACCCTAACCCTAACCCTAACCCTAACCCTAACCCTAACCCTAACCCTAACCCTAACCCTAACCCTAACCCTAACCCTAACCCTAACCCTAACCCTAACCCTAACCCTAACCCTAACCCTAACCCTAACCCTAACCCTAACCCTAACCCTAACCCTAACCCTAACCCTAACCCTAACCCTAACCCTAACCCTAACCCTAACCCTAACCCTAACCCTAACCCTAACCCTAACCCTAACCCTAACCCTAACCCTAACCCTAACCCTAACCCTAACCCTAACCCTAACCCTAACCCTAACCCTAACCCTAACCCTAACCCTAACCCTAACCCTAACCCTAACCCTAACCCTAACCCTAACCCTAACCCTAACCCTAACCCTAACCCTAACCCTAACCCTAACCCTAACCCTAACCCTAACCCTAACCCTAACCCTAACCCTAACCCTAACCCTAACCCTAACCCTAACCCTAACCCTAACCCTAACCCTAACCCTAACCCTAACCCTAACCCTAACCCTAACCCTAACCCTAACCCTAACCCTAACCCTAACCCTAACCCTAACCCTAACCCTAACCCTAACCCTAACCCTAACCCTAACCCTAACCCTAACCCTAACCCTAACCCTAACCCTAACCCTAACCCTAACCCTAACCCTAACCCTAACCCTAACCCTAACCCTAACCCTAACCCTAACCCTAACCCTAACCCTAACCCTAACCCTAACCCTAACCCTAACCCTAACCCTAACCCTAACCCTAACCCTAACCCTAACCCTAACCCTAACCCTAACCCTAACCCTAACCCTAACCCTAACCCTAACCCTAACCCTAACCCTAACCCTAACCCTAACCCTAACCCTAACCCTAACCCTAACCCTAACCCTAACCCTAACCCTAACCCTAACCCTAACCCTAACCCTAACCCTAACCCTAACCCTAACCCTAACCCTAACCCTAACCCTAACCCTAACCCTAACCCTAACCCTAACCCTAACCCTAACCCTAACCCTAACCCTAACCCTAACCCTAACCCTAACCCTAACCCTAACCCTAACCCTAACCCTAACCCTAACCCTAACCCTAACCCTAACCCTAACCCTAACCCTAACCCTAACCCTAACCCTAACCCTAACCCTAACCCTAACCCTAACCCTAACCCTAACCCTAACCCTAACCCTAACCCTAACCCTAACCCTAACCCTAACCCTAACCCTAACCCTAACCCTAACCCTAACCCTAACCCTAACCCTAACCCTAACCCTAACCCTAACCCTAACCCTAACCCTAACCCTAACCCTAACCCTAACCCTAACCCTAACCCTAACCCTAACCCTAACCCTAACCCTAACCCTAACCCTAACCCTAACCCTAACCCTAACCCTAACCCTAACCCTAACCCTAACCCTAACCCTAACCCTAACCCTAACCCTAACCCTAACCCTAACCCTAACCCTAACCCTAACCCTAACCCTAACCCTAACCCTAACCCTAACCCTAACCCTAACCCTAACCCTAACCCTAACCCTAACCCTAACCCTAACCCTAACCCTAACCCTAACCCTAACCCTAACCCTAACCCTAACCCTAACCCTAACCCTAACCCTAACCCTAACCCTAACCCTAACCCTAACCCTAACCCTAACCCTAACCCTAACCCTAACCCTAACCCTAACCCTAACCCTAACCCTAACCCTAACCCTAACCCTAACCCTAACCCTAACCCTAACCCTAACCCTAACCCTAACCCTAACCCTAACCCTAACCCTAACCCTAACCCTAACCCTAACCCTAACCCTAACCCTAACCCTAACCCTAACCCTAACCCTAACCCTAACCCTAACCCTAACCCTAACCCTAACCCTAACCCTAACCCTAACCCTAACCCTAACCCTAACCCTAACCCTAACCCTAACCCTAACCCTAACCCTAACCCTAACCCTAACCCTAACCCTAACCCTAACCCTAACCCTAACCCTAACCCTAACCCTAACCCTAACCCTAACCCTAACCCTAACCCTAACCCTAACCCTAACCCTAACCCTAACCCTAACCCTAACCCTAACCCTAACCCTAACCCTAACCCTAACCCTAACCCTAACCCTAACCCTAACCCTAACCCTAACCCTAACCCTAACCCTAACCCTAACCCTAACCCTAACCCTAACCCTAACCCTAACCCTAACCCTAACCCTAACCCTAACCCTAACCCTAACCCTAACCCTAACCCTAACCCTAACCCTAACCCTAACCCTAACCCTAACCCTAACCCTAACCCTAACCCTAACCCTAACCCTAACCCTAACCCTAACCCTAACCCTAACCCTAACCCTAACCCTAACCCTAACCCTAACCCTAACCCTAACCCTAACCCTAACCCTAACCCTAACCCTAACCCTAACCCTAACCCTAACCCTAACCCTAACCCTAACCCTAACCCTAACCCTAACCCTAACCCTAACCCTAACCCTAACCCTAACCCTAACCCTAACCCTAACCCTAACCCTAACCCTAACCCTAACCCTAACCCTAACCCTAACCCTAACCCTAACCCTAACCCTAACCCTAACCCTAACCCTAACCCTAACCCTAACCCTAACCCTAACCCTAACCCTAACCCTAACCCTAACCCTAACCCTAACCCTAACCCTAACCCTAACCCTAACCCTAACCCTAACCCTAACCCTAACCCTAACCCTAACCCTAACCCTAACCCTAACCCTAACCCTAACCCTAACCCTAACCCTAACCCTAACCCTAACCCTAACCCTAACCCTAACCCTAACCCTAACCCTAACCCTAACCCTAACCCTAACCCTAACCCTAACCCTAACCCTAACCCTAACCCTAACCCTAACCCTAACCCTAACCCTAACCCTAACCCTAACCCTAACCCTAACCCTAACCCTAACCCTAACCCTAACCCTAACCCTAACCCTAACCCTAACCCTAACCCTAACCCTAACCCTAACCCTAACCCTAACCCTAACCCTAACCCTAACCCTAACCCTAACCCTAACCCTAACCCTAACCCTAACCCTAACCCTAACCCTAACCCTAACCCTAACCCTAACCCTAACCCTAACCCTAACCCTAACCCTAACCCTAACCCTAACCCTAACCCTAACCCTAACCCTAACCCTAACCCTAACCCTAACCCTAACCCTAACCCTAACCCTAACCCTAACCCTAACCCTAACCCTAACCCTAACCCTAACCCTAACCCTAACCCTAACCCTAACCCTAACCCTAACCCTAACCCTAACCCTAACCCTAACCCTAACCCTAACCCTAACCCTAACCCTAACCCTAACCCTAACCCTAACCCTAACCCTAACCCTAACCCTAACCCTAACCCTAACCCTAACCCTAACCCTAACCCTAACCCTAACCCTAACCCTAACCCTAACCCTAACCCTAACCCTAACCCTAACCCTAACCCTAACCCTAACCCTAACCCTAACCCTAACCCTAACCCTAACCCTAACCCTAACCCTAACCCTAACCCTAACCCTAACCCTAACCCTAACCCTAACCCTAACCCTAACCCTAACCCTAACCCTAACCCTAACCCTAACCCTAACCCTAACCCTAACCCTAACCCTAACCCTAACCCTAACCCTAACCCTAACCCTAACCCTAACCCTAACCCTAACCCTAACCCTAACCCTAACCCTAACCCTAACCCTAACCCTAACCCTAACCCTAACCCTAACCCTAACCCTAACCCTAACCCTAACCCTAACCCTAACCCTAACCCTAACCCTAACCCTAACCCTAACCCTAACCCTAACCCTAACCCTAACCCTAACCCTAACCCTAACCCTAACCCTAACCCTAACCCTAACCCTAACCCTAACCCTAACCCTAACCCTAACCCTAACCCTAACCCTAACCCTAACCCTAACCCTAACCCTAACCCTAACCCTAACCCTAACCCTAACCCTAACCCTAACCCTAACCCTAACCCTAACCCTAACCCTAACCCTAACCCTAACCCTAACCCTAACCCTAACCCTAACCCTAACCCTAACCCTAACCCTAACCCTAACCCTAACCCTAACCCTAACCCTAACCCTAACCCTAACCCTAACCCTAACCCTAACCCTAACCCTAACCCTAACCCTAACCCTAACCCTAACCCTAACCCTAACCCTAACCCTAACCCTAACCCTAACCCTAACCCTAACCCTAACCCTAACCCTAACCCTAACCCTAACCCTAACCCTAACCCTAACCCTAACCCTAACCCTAACCCTAACCCTAACCCTAACCCTAACCCTAACCCTAACCCTAACCCTAACCCTAACCCTAACCCTAACCCTAACCCTAACCCTAAAACGTAACCCTAACCCTAACCCTAACCCTAACCCTAACCCTAACCCGTAACCCTAACCCTAACCCTAAAACGTAACCCTAACCCTAACCCTAACCCTAACCCTAACCCTAACCCGTAACCCTAACCCTAACCCTAAAACGTAACCCTAACCCTAGAACCGCCCCCATTCTAACCCTAACCAATGGGGGTTGGGGGTGGTGCTAGGGGTCTGGCCAATTAGGGGTAGGGGGTGTGTTTGGGGAGGGGCTAGGGTTAGGGGGTGGTGCTAGGGGAGGGGCCAATTAGGGCTGGGGGTGTGTTTCGGGAGAGGGTGGGTTTGGGGGCGGTGCTGGGGGACTGGCTAATTAGGGCAGGGGGCGTGGTGTTCTGCATACTAATTAGGGGGTGTGTATAGGGGGTATATATGTAGTGTATATAGGGTATATATAGTATATATACAGTATATATAGTGTGTATATATATATATATATACTATATATAAAAAGAATAAAAATATAAAGTCCGGTGCAGCAGTAGGGGTTTTCAAGCGACCGGGGAGTAGATATTTTTATTTAAATTGTTAAAGTTTTTTTTTAATATTTACTCCCCGGTCGCCTGAAAACCCCTACTGCTGCTTTAAAGTTAGAAATAGAAATAGAGAGAAAAAGAAGAAAGAGGAAGAGAAATAAAGTTAGAGTGAAAGAGAGACAAAGAGAGACAAAGAGAAGTAGAGTGAAAGAGAGACAAAGAGAGACAAAGAGAAGTAGAGTGAAAGAGAGACAAAGAGAGACAAAGAGAAGTAGAGTGAAAGAGAGACAAAGAGAGACAAAGAGAAGTGAAGTGAAAGAGAGACAAAGAGAAGTAGAGTCAAAGACAAAAAGAGACAAAGAGAAGTGAAAGAGAGACAAAGAGAAGTAGAGTCAAAGACAAAAAGAGACAAAGAGAAGTGAAAGAGAGACAAAGAGAAGTAGAGTCAAAGACAAAAAGAGACAAAGAGAAGTAAAGTGAAATAGTGAGAAAGACAGTCAAAGACAGTCAAAGACAGTCAAAGACAGTCAAAGACAGTCAAAGACAGTCAAAGACAGTCAAAGACAGTCAAAGACAGTCAAAGACAGTCAAAGACAGTCAAAGACAGTCAAAGACAGTCAAAGACAGTCAAAGACAGTCAAAGACAGTCAAAGACAGTCAAAGACAGTCAAAGACAGTCAAAGACAGTCAAAGACAGTCAAAGACAGTCAAAGACAGTCAAAGACAGTCAAAGACAGTCAAAGACAGTCAAAGACAGTCAAAGACAGTCAAAGACAGTCAAAGACAGTCAAAGACAGTCAAAGACAGTCAAAGACAGTCAAAGACAGTCAAAGACAGTCAAAGACAGTCAAAGACAGTCAAAGACAGTCAAAGACAGTCAAAGACAGTCAAAGACAGTCAAAGACAGTCAAAGACAGTCAAAGACAGTCAAAGACAGTCAAAGACAGTCAAAGACAGTCAAAGACAGTCAAAGACAGTCAAAGACAGTCAAAGACAGTCAAAGACAGTCAAAGACAGTCAAAGACAGTCAAAGACAGTCAAAGACAGTCAAAGACAGTCAAAGACAGTCAAAGACAGTCAAAGACAGTCAAAGACAGTCAAAGACAGTCAAAGACAGTCAAAGACAGTCAAAGACAGTCAAAGACAGTCAAAGACAGTCAAAGACAGTCAAAGACAGTCAAAGACAGTCAAAGACAGTCAAAGACAGTCAAAGACAGTCAAAGACAGTCAAAGACAGTCAAAGACAGTCAAAGACAGTCAAAGACAGTCAAAGACAGTCAAAGACAGTCAAAGACAGTCAAAGACAGTCAAAGACAGTCAAAGACAGTCAAAGACAGTCAAAGACAGTCAAAGACAGTCAAAGACAGTCAAAGACAGTCAAAGACAGTCAAAGACAGTCAAAGACAGTCAAAGACAGTCAAAGACAGTCAAAGACAGTCAAAGACAGTCAAAGACAGTCAAAGACAGTCAAAGACAGTCAAAGACAGTCAAAGACAGTCAAAGACAGTCAAAGACAGTCAAAGACAGTCAAAGACAGTCAAAGACAGTCAAAGACAGTCAAAGACAGTCAAAGACAGTCAAAGACAAATAGAGAGAACTAGAATGAAAGAGAAATACAGAGAAATAGAGTTAGAGTGAAAGGGAAATAAAGAGCAATACAGTTAGAGTGAAAGGGAAATGAAGAGAAATACAGTGAAAAGAAATACAGTGAAATAGAGTGATAAACAAATAGACAGAAATAGAGTTAGAGTGAAATTGACAGATTTAGAGTGAAATACACAGGAGACTGAGAGTGAAACAGACAAACTTACCTGAAACAGACTGAAATAGACATAAGCTTAGAAGGAGAGAGACATAACTAGAAACAGCCAGAAACAGAACCACAGAGTTAGACATAGAGACAGACAGAAATAAAGTAAGAGAGAGAAAAGGAGAGTGAGGAAAAGACTAAGAAGTAAAGTGAGAGGGAAAGCAAGAAAGAGAGTGAATAAAAATAACTCGACACCAAATAAAGACAGGAGCCGATGGGGGCGGGAGAGAGGGGTGTATCTTTATTAAGGTGATTAGGGGATAAATTTTTATTGAATGAAAATTTTTATTTACACATCAGCAATATACATGGAAACAAAGTACACAAATGCAATTGCAAATGCAACCTATATACATACACTGATACAACTCCAACTACCATATAGAGCAATACATGGAAATTCCGCATTAAATGCAAATACAGAACAATACAAGCCAGACACATATTGACACAACAGAACCATTTTTCTACTTCTGAAGTGTTCATTACAACTTGTTTTATTCTTACAAGAAATCCAAAAAACAGCAGCACACACAAAACATAGCAGTCATCCACAACACACACCTCCGTCAGCTAACACACAAACTCACCTTCCCTCTGATCTCAACCGCCCTGCTAACCCCCAGCCGTCGGCACGCACTCGCGGCGGTCCTCGGGAACGGGGTTCCCGGGAGCCTCAAAAAAAATCGTCCTGCCTGACGAAAACCCCGGTCCCAAGACGGTCCGCACCCAAACTTTGGCGATGAACGTCGCCTCGCAGACCGGCCGGGACCGAGGAAAAAAAAACCCAGCCGGGGGGAAAAAAAAAAAAACCCCCCCGGCTGGGGATTTTTTATTCTAAGTTTAAAAATTAGTTGAAAAACCTGAAAGGTAAAAGGCATACACACAGGGTTAGCAACAGTCAACACACACACTTCCTTAAGCTTACACACAAACCCACCCACACTCGCATCTCAACCGCCCTGCTAACCCCCAGCCGTCGGCACGCATTCGCGGCGCTCCTCGGGAACGGGGTTCCCGGGAGCCTCAAAAAAAATCGTCCTGCCTGACGAAAACCCCGGTCCCAAGACGGTCCGCACCCAAACTTTGGCGATGAACGTCGCCTCGCAGACCGGCCGGGACCGAGGAAAAAAAAACCCAGCCGGGGGGAAAAAAAAAAAAAACCCCCCGGCTGGGGATTTTTTATTCTAAGTTTAAAAATGAGTTGAAAAACCTGAAAGGCAAAAGGCATACACACAGGGTTAGCAACAGTCAACACACACACTTCCTTAAGCTTACACTCAAACCCACCCACACTCGCATCTCAACCGCCCTGCTAACCCCCAGCCGTCGGCACGCATTCGCGGCGCTCCTCGGGAACGGGGTTCCCGGGAGCCTCAAAAAAAAAGTCCTGCCTGACGAAAACCCCGGTCCCAAGACGGTCCGCACCCAAACTTTGGCGATGAACGTCGCCTCGCAGACCGGCCGGGACCGAGGAAAAAAAAACCCAGCCGGGGGGAAAAAAAAAAAAACCCCCCCGGCTGGGGATTTTTTATTCTAAGTTTAAAAATGAGTTGAAAAACCTGAAAGGCAAAAGACATACACACAGGGTTAGCAACAGTCAACACACACACTTCCTTAAGCTTACACTCAAACCCACCCACACTCGCATCTCAACCGCCCTGCTAACCCCCAGCCGTCGGCACGCATTCGCGGCGCTCCTCGGGAACGGGGTTCCCGGGAGCCTCAAAAAAAAAGTCCTGCCTGACGAAAACCCCGGTCCCAAGACGGTCCGCACCCAAACTTTGGCGATGAACGTCGCCTCGCAGACCGGCCGGGACCGAGGAAAAAAAAACCCAGCCGGGGGGAAAAAAAAAAAAAAACCCCCCGGCTGGGGATTTTTTATTCTAAGTTTAAAAATGAGTTGAAAAACCTGAAAGGCAAAAGACATACACACAGGGTTAGCACCAGTCAGCGCACACACACAAACACAAGCAGACACAGGCAGACTGAAACTGTCAGACAGACAGAGTCACACTCTTCAGCTTACATGGTAGATTCTGGGACAATAGGTAGCATCAGCAACCACAGAGACACTAATCTTCCTCCGGCACCTGCAACACAAGAAGAGGTGATCAGCAAGGGATTATCTGACAGCTAGGCATTATCCACACTCTAGGCCCATCACATTTCTGCCCAAAACTACACAGAAAAAGGAATAACTGTAAAGTTTGACAACTGTTCTAGCTAACTGTGACTACATGCTAAGGCAGCCTAGTGACAGTACAATACAGCCACAGTACACTACAAGGCAGCATAGTGACAGTACAATACAAGGCAGCATCGTGAAAGTACAATACAGTCACAGTACAAGGCAGCATCGTGAAAGTACAATACAGTCACAGTACAAGACAGCATACTGACAATACAATACAGTCACAGTACAATACAAGGCGGCATAGTCACAGTACAGTCACAGTACAATACAAGGCAGCACAGTCACAGTACAATACAAGGCGGCATAGTCACAGTACAGTCACAGTACAATACAAGGCAGCATAGTCACAGTACAATACAGTCACAGTACAATACAAGGCAGTACAGTCACAGTACAATACAAGGCAGTACAGTCACAGTACAATACAAGGCGGCATAGTCACAGTACAATACAGTCACAGTACAATACAAGGCAGTACAGTCACAGTACAATACAAGGCGGCATAGTCACAGTACAGTCACAGTACAATACAAGGCGGCATAGTCACAGTACAATACAAGGCGGCATAGTCACAGTACAATACAAGGCGGCATAGTCACAGTACAGTCACAGTACAATACAAGGCGGCACAGGCACAGTACAATACAAGGCAGTACAATACAAGGCAGTACAGTCACAGTACAATACAAGGCGGCACAGGCACCCACAATGTAAGGCGGCACAGGCACGGTACAATACAGTCACAGTACAATACAAGGCGGCACAGGCACCCACAATGTAAGGCGGCACAGGCACAGTACAATACAGTCACAGTACAATACAAGGCGGCACAGGCACCCACAATGTAAGGCGGCACAGGCACAGTACAATACAGTCACAGTACAATACAAGGCGGCACAGGCACCCACAATGTAAGGCGGCACAGGCACAGTACAATACAGTCACAGTACAATACAAGGCGGCACAGGCACCCACAATGTAAGGCGGCACAGGCACAGTACAATACAGTCACAGTACAATACAAGGCGGCACAGGCACCCACAATGTAAGGCGGCACAGGCACAGTACAATACAGTCACAGTACAATACAAGGCGGCACAGGCACCCACAATGTAAGGCGGCACAGGCACAGTACAATACAGTCACAGTACAATGTAAGGCGGCACAGGCACCCACAATGTAAGGCGGCACAGGCACAGTACAATACAGTCACAGTACAATGTAAGGCGGCACAGGCACCCACAATGTAAGGCGGCACAGGCACAGTACAATACAGTCACAGTACAATGTAAGGCGGCACAGGCACCCACAATGTAAGGCGGCACAGGCACAGTACAATACAGTCACAACACAATGTAAGGCGGCACAGGCACAGTACAATACAGTCACAACACAATGTAAGGCGGCACAGGCACCCACAATGTAAGGCGGCACAGGCACCCACAATGTAAGGCGGCACAGGCACAGTACAACACAGGCACAGTACAATACAGTCAGAGTACACAAGGTGGCAGAGGCACAATAAAATACAAGGTGGCAGAGGCACAATAAAATACAGTCAGAAGAAAATATAAGGCGGCATAGTCACAATACCAGCCAAGACAGGTACAATGCAAGTGAGAACTTGAGATAACTCTCTGGAATATTAATTCTCCAGACCTAGACGCCTTGAGAAGACAAAACCTTCTGAAATACTGCAGTCATGCGAGGAGAACATAATCCTCTCCCTATGCAAGACGAAGAGAACAGCACATGAAAAGAATGCCCTACAAAAGGTGAAAAGGAAAAAGGATGAGAACCCCTTGTGTCCATGTGCTAGCCTCAAAAAGTAAAAATGTAAAGATGCCGGAACACAGATGATCCGGCAAAGGACGTGACTAGCGGGCCAGAATGATGCCGACAAAGCATCGAGATGTAATGAAGTCCTACGACACAGAAGACAAGGGACACAAACTACATAACAGACACAAGTTCAAACTCACTGGCAGCTCCACCTTAGCGACCCAAGATACCTAGCACAAGATGAGCCAGAGGCTGATGATGCCAAAGGAAACAAAGCTCTAAGGCAAAAGCATGATGATTAAACAGAACTCCTTACAAGAAATTAGTGCCAAAGCTGTTAGGAGGATGCTCGAGAAGCTGGACGGCCTGAGAGAAAGAAGCGATGACTGCGGAGTGACTGTGGCGATACCTCTGCACCCAAAGGCGGCCTCCTCAGGTGAAAACATCCACGATGACGGTCGAGACTCGAAGATGACTGACGACGCAAACCGTGCTAGGACGCGCAGATGACTCGGAACCGCCCTGCCCGGCAAAGGCTCCGGTGAGGCTGAAATAAAACCCTCTCCCTTCGCTTCCAAGGGGCCCATCCCACTAAGGCCCTCTCCTCTAAGCTAACTTTAAATTGCCTCCTGTGATTGCAAAGCTTTTTCCCCTTCTCCCAACCACCGGCCCCAGAACTTATCTTTTTGAAGATGAGCGGACAAAATCCATCTGCGATGCAAAAGAACACGTTGGCACCGTGGATGTTGAGATAGCTGTGACTGCTTCGGTGTTGCCATATCCAAACCAGCTCTACACCTCATCAGGGTACCTAAGACAACAAAACAGAATATGTGACAATTGCCCTACAAAAGAATAATCCCAAGGGCTCCTCTAAACCACCACCTCAGCTCACCTCAAATCGTCATGTGACTCCAGAGATGGCCCAGAGGGTACCTGCAAAATGAAAAGGTACAGTCTCAGCAAACTGCTGCACACTGCTCGCTTGAGCCACCCCACCTAGACACCAACTCACCTGCTAGCCACTATTCTTTGGCACGCCTGGGACAGCACCTGCAAGGAAAGAAAGCAAAAAAGCATGCTCAGTGACTGTGCAAACACAACCTCCCGAGTCAGACGGGACAGAATCACACATATATCTTAAGCTTACACCCACCTGGCCACTGGCATCCGGGCCCAGGACATCTTCCGAGTGGACCGCCTAAAATAAAAACACAACAGTGGATGCTTAGAGTTGCATCAGAAATTGAAACCTGAGCCATAACAAACACTTCTCTGCATTGGTCATGCTCACCTTCACCAGTTCACCTTGACTGCTGATATCCCACCATACCACCTAAAAATAAAGACAAAGAACAATGCTGTAACACATCACCATTTACACTTTCCCTGCAAAGACAAACGGGGACTGACTTAAGCTCTACACACACCTGGTTACAGGCATCCGGGCCCGGGACATCTTGCAAGTGGATCCCCTAAAATAAAAACACAACAGTGGATGCTTAGAGTTGCATCAGAAATTGAAACCTGAGCCATAACAACTGCTTCTCTGCACTGGTCACTGCTCACCTTCACCAGTTCGCCTTGACTGCTGATATCCCGCCATACCACCTAAAAATAAAGACAAAGAACAATGCTGTAACATAGTCACCATTTACACTTTCCCTGCAAAGACAAATGGGGACTGACTTAAGCTAACACCCACCTGGTTACAGGCATCCGGGCCCGGGACATCTTGCAAGTGGGCCACCTAAAATAAAAACACAACAGTGGATGCTTAGAGCTGCAACAGAAATTGAAACCTCAGCAATAACAGCCGCTTCTCTGCACTGGTCACTGCTCACCTTCACCAGTTCGCCTTGACTGCTGATATCCCGCCATACCACCTAAAAATAAAGACAAAGAACAATGCTGTAACATAGTCACCATTTACACTTTCCCTGCAAAGACAAATGGGGACTGACTTAAGCTCTACACCCACCTGGCCACTGGCATCCTGGCCCGGGACATCTTCCAAGTGGACCGCCTAAAATAAAAACACAACAGTGGATGCTTAGAGTTGCACCAGAAATTGAAACCTGAGCCATAACAACTGCTTCTCTGCACTGGTCACTGCTCACCTTCACCAGTTCGCCTTGACTGCTGATATCCCGCCATACCACCTAAAAATAAAGACAAAGAACAATGCTGTAACATAGTCACCATATACACTTTCCCTGCAAAGACAAATGGGGACTGACTTAAGCTAACACCCACCTGGTTACAGGCATCCGGGCCCGGGACATCTTGCAAGTGGACGGCCTAAAATAAAAACACAACAGTGGATGCTTAGAGTTGCACCAGAAATTGAAACCTCAGCAATAACAGCCGCTTCTCTGCACTGGTCACTGCTCACCTTCACCAGTTCGCCTTGACTGCTGATATCCCGCCATACCACCTAAAAATAAAGACAAAGAACAATGCTGTAACATAGTCACCATTTACACTTTCCCTGCAAAGACAAATGGGGACTGACTTAAGCTCTACACCCACCTGGCCACTGGCATCCTGGCCCGGGACATCTTCCAAGTGGACCGCCTAAAATAAAAACACAACAGTGGATGCTTAGAGTTGCACCAGAAATTGAAACCTGAGCCATAACAACCGCTTCTCTGCACTGGTCACTGCTCACCTTCACCAGTTCGCCTTGACTGCTGATATCCCGCCATACCACCTAAAAATAAAGACAAAGAACAATGCTGTAACATAGTCACCATTTACACTTTCCCTGCAAAGACAAATGGGGACTGACTTAAGCTAACACCCACCTGGTTACAGGCCTCCGGGCCCGGAACATCTTGCAAGTGGATCCCCTAAAATAAAAACACAACAGTGGATGCTTAGAGCTGCAACAGAAATTGAAACCTCAGCAATAACAGCCGCTTCTCTGCACTGGTCACTGCTCACCTTGCCCACTTCGCCTTGAGTGCCGATACCCCAGGTCACATCCTAAAAATAAAGACAAAGAACAGTGCTGTAACAGAGCCACCATTTACACTTTCCCTGCAATGAAACACAGGGACTGACCTTCTTGAGGGAAAGTCCTCCACCAGTATGGGGTGCTCTGCCACGGATTGAATCCATCTGCATCTGAAAGAAAGTTAAGATGAAAGTCAAAGTGCTGCAGGATAACTGGATGGCTCCAGACATCTTGGGTCAATCTACAGATGCTACTTAAAGTCCAGCTACACCCCGCATTATAAATTTCAAGTCCCCAGCACTTGCTCTACGACACCTACACCCAACTACGGAGAAGGGCAGAGCAGCTCCGGGACAAATACACACCCACACCCGTGACACGGGAGACGACAAACGAGGGAACACAACGGGGACAGAAAACTCTCGGCGAGAAGAATGACCGCAAAGAAGACCGAGAACTCTGAATGAGATGTCCGAGGCGAGAGCCCTGGTGGGCTAACCAGGCTCAGAAAACCCTGCAGGAAGAAGATGTTAGCAGGATGACTTATTCCAAGCACTGCAAAGATGGATGCCCGAGAGTCCTGTGGTTAAAAGCCTCTACCTATCTTTGCCTTCTAACAAGTCCTAATCCGCCAGAATGGATCGTTGCGGAGCGCAGCTGTCGATACAGCTCGGAACAAGACCTGAAAAGACATTGGACCGGATGCTTCTAAAGAGAGATGCAATTTTGATGCCTGTCTGGGCTCCCAAATGAAAGGTTCAATGTGATCGGCGCCTGGCCGAGGAACAGAGAGATTAGAGATGCTAAGAATGACTCCGGCGTTTCCTATCGGCCCCTTGAAGGGCTAAGGCAAAAGACACGGAAGACCAGGTGCCCAAAAGACAGTGCACAACAGATGGGACACGTGAAATGCCCTGGGACTGCTCTGCCCTGCACACCTCAGCATTGAGATGAAAAACAACACTTTCCCTTTATGCACCTAAGGGGCCATTTCTTGGACATGCCTGCCTCCAAAGCTGACTCAAAAACCCCTCCCGGTGACCCCTGACTCAGCACCCCGCTTTCAAATCTTCTGTGAGCCATAGCCCCCCACTTATCTCTTGGACCGGGGATGCGAATCCACGTTGGGTGCGAAAGAAAGCCGCCTCGCCCTCGGGGAGGTTCCTGCTGTCACTGGGCTGTAGTCTCTTAGTCAGCTACAATAAAAAAACCTCATATGAATGTGCAATCTCAGCAGCATGTCGGCCAAAATGCAACAACTCTGCTACTCACCATTTCTTAAGAAGGCCCAGGTCCTGGGCCCGCACGCTTTGGCCGTGCTCGGAGGCCGATGTCATCGTCGTAGGGTATACCTGCGTTAAAAGGAGACGAGGGGATGCGGCAATGCTGAAACTTGAGTGGACCCTCCCTTCCTCCTCCCTGCCTCCCTGACTCACCGCAACTCTTCGGCTGTTACCAAAGTCTACCCAAAGGGCACCTTCAAGTGGGAAAGATCAAGGCTTCATCACAGAGTCCTGTATTACTTCCAGAGGGCTCACGAGAGAAGCGAACTGGGTCCGTCGGGTGATTGGGGAGAGAGTCTCGATGCAAAGTGAGCAAACCGCCTAAAATGCACAAATGACAATGGATGCTTTGAGTTAGACCGGAATGTGGCATCCGAGCAATAACAACTGCTTCTGCCCACTACTCACTGCTCACCTTACCCACTTGATCTTGACTGCTGATATGCGGCATCACTTCCTAAAAAGAAGGAAAAAGAACAATGCTGTAACATAGCCACCATTTACATCTGCCCTGAAAAGCCAAGCAATGACAGACCTTCCCAGAAAGAAGGGGCAAAACAAAATGGAAAGGTGTGTACCGACGTAGGGTCCAAAAGCGTCGTGTGGCCAAAGTAGTTTCTGTCCGAAACCCCTTGAATGTCACCTCCTGCTGCGACGGTCTCGGTCGTACGGGACCGGCACTTTAAATGCTGCTGGCCACCTGTAAAACACAAAATAACAAAGGCCGCTTAGAGTTTCATGACTTACGCAAGAATGCCTGTAGCATCCAGTTCTATGCCAGAACTGATACTCCTCTCGCTCGCCTGTACGCATCTGGTCACGGTGCTGCTAGCCGACCGTGTCACGCTCCTTGCATCTTCAAAATTAGATGAAAACATGACCTACGATGTAAACGTAGAGAAGAAAGTCAGGCCGTAGCTCAGGCTTTCGGCGCCGACTCATCTCGTCGCCGTGCTCCTCCGGTCTCCAGTGTTTGTACTGGGTTTACTATGTTACTATCCCTCTGCAAAAGAAATCTTCGTTAAAGTCACTCAGACACATAGGGAAAGCTTAAGCTTCTCAAAGTTCCCATTTCTCAACGCAAACTGTCTAGGATCTGACAACAGCATGCATTAAGACAAAGAGCTACAAAACCGTGAGACGCCGCTATACTGTTCCCTCTGTCTCTGCCCAACTCCGCACGGACCGGCCACGCTCGCTGTGTCTGAGGTGGGGCTCGGGTGGCTAAAATGTTAGCCGTAAAGTTGTCTGTCTAGCCCACCTACCCTCTTATCTATTCCACAGGGCAGAGCAGTTCCAGGCTAAACACAACACATTACAAACAGCGTGACACAAGGACAACAAACAAAGATCCCAGCAAAAATAGCAATTAGAATAATAGCAAGGACCGAGATGATGCCAAAAGAGATGACCGACGGTACGCCGATGGCGGACGGAGAGGGCTCTAAGGAGCAGAAGAAAAGACTGTAACACAGTGACCTGTTAAAGAAACTGTCAGTCACGATGATCAAGATAGCTGTGAGATAATAGTACGTTCAGAATGCTCCCCGTAACCGTACAACCTTACGAGCTCCGGGATGCTACAACTCACGGCCGGAAAGGAGGATGGTACGGCCGGGAATGAGGCCTCAAAAGACGTCCGATTTGATGCTTCTAAGATACGACTCAGAGATGCGGCCTAGCCCGTAAAAGAATGGACGGTATCGGCATTGTGCCGAGAAGCGCGCATGTTCGAGAATCTAGAGGTGATGGCTGACGCTCGTGATAAGGTCCTCGAGGGGAAAAGACGGCGATATCTGATCTGAGGGATCCCAAAGACAGGCTAGACAACGTGGCACACGAGACAACATGACACACGCTGGAACTGTTCTGCACTGCACAACTTAGAGCTACAATCAAAAGTAGAGCTGCTCCTTTTAGCTGTCCTAAGGCGCTCCTTAGAAAACATCCTTTTCCTCTCTGCTAGTTGTTAAACCTGTCCCAGGAATTCCCAACCCGGTACCGTACTAACATCCCGCCTCCGGGCCGTGGCCCCTGACTTATCTTTTGGGTGACTCGGAAGGCCCCCTGATCACCGGTTCGGCTCTTTGTCACCTACAATCAAGAAAATTAAAACCAAAGTATGAGTTTAGTGTTACGTGAGCCAAATCCCAGTGAGTCAGCTACTAACTCTGTCCTTAGTGTGTCTGGGTCTTTGACTCGCTGGTTTCATAGTGAGTCTAAGGCTATAGCTGTTACTGTGATTGGCACCACAGTTAGCGAGAGACAAAGTCACACAGCCTTTCTGTGATTGCGGTGGATGCGCTTGTGTGCCCTAAGACATGTAAATACATCCCCTGGGCTTCTGAAAACTCTTAGGGAGGCCCTCAAATGGACTCTGCTTCTCACCGTGCTGCCTCCTAAACCCCACCACAGTAACTCCTACCTAGGTCACCCACCCTCTCTAGGTCACAGTTCCCAACTTCCTTACCAGAAGCTGCAATCTCAAAGATCATCTTCAACTCAAGCAAGATCCCTTTTGTGACATGCCGAATCTGCTGAAAAAGTCTGAAGTATCGCTCTTGACACAACCTAGAATCTCAGGAAGCGGTCCTTCTCCTAAAAACAACAAGAACAATACCAGAAGTTTTAAAAGCAATGGACCATCACTGAACACACAACCCAAACTCATAAACTTAAATACTCCCTGGATTCAATGCAGCTTTCTTCAGTGTCTTCGAAGCCTCTTTTGCTTTAGATGCCCAAAAGCACCTGCTGAAAACAAGCTAAGCTGAAAAACCTTCTTCACCGAATAGAGAAGAGAGCTCTTAGCCCAGCTGATTCCCAGGAGGGAATGAAGCCCCTTAGCAAAGGCTGGGGTTAATATACCCCTGTTTGGGCCCGCCTCTCGTTCCCACGAGTCCCTGGGAAAAGGGAGGAGACAAATCCCGCCGGGTATAAAAGCCCTCAGAGGAGCTGTAGCTGTTTGGCTCCTATGACTTAAATTCCAGGTAGGTACGGGGCTCCGTTTAGAAGCAAACTTTTCCAGGAAAAGGTAATGCCCTTTTTTTTTCTATAACTACTTTGAGCAAAAAGGCAGTAAACGAGTAAGATATGGAACTTTGTGTTTTGGCAGCATAGCGAGATAAGTCGGATAATTTGTTGTGAACTTGGGAAATTTTGCCTAAGTGATTACTAAGTAGCGCTCCATATGTGACTAAATACATGAGGGAAGAACAGTAGTGATATGAATAGTGTGAATCTCATTAGGACCTTTAATGAGGGTCCCCCTAATTTTATCTGCATTAAACTGACACAATGGGGAAATGGGAATAAAAGGGCTTCGCCACTTTGCTTTAGTCCTCTAAAACATTGGCAAAAGATGAATGTGTCTGTGGGAAAACAGATAGAGATAATGCTGCAGGTAATCTTACCTCTGATCCACTGCAGCTGTGTTAATTATCAAAAAGTGGCATCAGCCTTGCCCTGCCAGCTATGGGTATGATAAAGAGTGAGTAAGTTGGGAGGGCGTTGTGTTGGAGTCCGAGTCAGTAGGAGTCTGCTAGCCATACTATGAGGAGGAAGGGACGGGAGGTCGGGAGAGGGACAAATGAGGTAAGCTACTGTACGACGCACAGAGGGAGATAGGCGGCCGTGCTAAGGACGGAAGGGAGTGAGCTGGAACAGCAGAAGAAAGAGAGTAGAAAAAAAGTTGAGACGCTGGGTCTACAGAGTAGCTGCTGCCGTAAATAGACTGGCCCTGAGAGCTGTGTAGAGTTGCCCATAAAAAGTTCTAGAGAAAAGACATGAGAGACTGCTAGATAATAAGGTGTTAATGTTTGGAATCCAGTGAAGTCTTTAAAGAGGCGCTCAAGAGTGCAGTGTCCCTCTCAAGTTCCACATTTACCTCACTTTCAGTCTTTCAAATGATGGGGAAAAAAGGGGATTTTCACATCGGTGCAAACTTTCCAAAAGGAGGGACACCTGGACTTCCTCCTGAAATTAAACCTTAGGACAATGAAAAGGAGGAGGTACCCTTAATGCAAACCTGTAAAATACTGTGGTCAAGGTGTTGCCTTTCCGTTTAAACTGGAAAACAAAGCAAAATGGGGATTCCCAGTCTACTAATGCCCCAAACAGGAGGGAAAAGGGAGGGTGTCCTACAATGCATACCGTGAAAAATGCAGGGGAAGGGGACTCCCCATCAATTGAAACACAAGCGATGACAGAAAAAGAAGTATTCTTCCTCAGTTTAAACCCTTGTTCTCCTAGTAAGGCCCCTTTTTCATGGGGGCACTGGGTAGGGACTGCATGTAGCAAAGAGGGACTGACAAGATGAAAGGCAAAAGTTGAAAGATAGACTCCGGGACCCCAGACCCTCCCCCGTGGGCTCCGGCGCCTCTCCTCGGCGCGATGGCTTTTCCCTCGGAGTTCTCTCGGAGGGAGGCTCCTCGCCCGGATCGTCCGCCTGCTCCCGGGCTCCTACGACATGCTCTGGCCGTGGTGCCCGAAGGGACGCTCGGGATGCCCCCGCCGGTCCCTCTCCGCTGCCGGTTCCATGTGCGGGTGGGTGGACGTAACCCCTAAAAATGACCCCCGGGGAACCTGGCACCTCGTGACCCTCGCTGATCACACTGGGGCTGCTTGACTTTGAATGGGCAGGGAGAGGTAGAGGAAAGTCCTGCAGGTCATTGGCTTTTCTGCAAGGCCCGGTATCTGCCTCTGAAGCTTGAGGGCTCTGGGGGGTCTTTCCCATGGAAAAGTGCCGTCACTTGGGTCCAGGGCCGGTTTAGAAAGTTTCGGGAAGGACGTGTGGTTGCTGGGATGATTTCAGTGGTTTTAGGACTTGGTCTGGGATGTTGAAGTTTTTTAGGAGCCGATGGAAACAGTTTAGATGTTCTAAAACAGGCCTGTCAGAGCTAGAAAAAGGTGACTATGGCTTTGGGGGCTTCTAGATGCCCCTCAGATGTTTGTAGGACCTCCTAAATCCTCTGAGGCCCTTCTAAGGCCCTGAAATACCGTTCACAAACCTCCAATGGTGTGCTAGAGCAACCCGATGACATCTACGATGTCCCCGGAAGTCACGAGGTCCCCGAAACATTGCCGAGACCGAACGGAACGCCGAATGTTCTGGCCTGCGAGGACGGGGATAATTCTGAACGGAAAACGCCTCCCCTGCCAGGCGTGCGGGTTGTAACGTAATGGGCCTCGTGGACTCTGGGTGACTCCTGATAAACTGATGCTGTGAGCCCCTCGGGGGCTCGGGGACAGAGAGGAAGCGAGAATCCGAGGCCACCCGGCTGTATACTATGGGGAGACAGGGAGAGACGGTGCTAAAGGCAATCTTGTCTTTGATATATTGCAGCTGTGTTAATTACTCAAGAGTAGGAATAGCCTTGCCCTCACAGCTATGGGTGCGATAAAAGAGCGAGTTAGCCGGTAGTCAGTCGGAGTCTGCCGGCCGAGCTGCGAGGAGGAAGGCGTGCGAGGGACGGAAAGGTTGAGACGTCGTGCAAGGGACGGACGAGGTGAGGGGGCCGTGTTAGGGATGGGAAGGAGTGAGCTGGAACTGCAGAAGGAAGAGAGAAGAAAGAGAGAAAGAACCAAAGCTGTGTGGAGCTGCCCATGGGAGGCAACATAGAAAAGGCATGAAAGATTTCTAGATTGTAGGAATGCATTTCCACACCTGAACAGGTGTTTCCATATAGGGAAAGGTTTAAGACTCACCTCAAAACCTTTTAAGAGAAGAACACTAGAAGTTTGTTTGCTCTCCTGACAGTAATGGGCTCAGTGCTAAGACATAAACACTGATAGGTCTGCTTACCTATTCCCCAGAAACAGCTATCCTGTATTGAGCTCTTTGGCAAAAAAACCCACCGAAATCGTCCAATACTTAAGGGAGAACATAAAGCTTCTCAGTGTATTCTTGAGGTGTTGTAGGAGATGTATGGGACCTGCCCCTATACTGTGCTCAGCTTTGTTCTATTTTATTTTTTTATTGAAACCTTTTTGCTTTTTCGAGACGTACTCGACCGTGCCGTCTTGCAAAATTATTTAAACCATTTTCTGTAAGGTGCTGGATACCCTCAGAGGTGTAGGACTCTCACAGAGCTAATTCCACCTGGCTCTTCGAGAAATTCAATACTAGATAACAAGGTGCTAATGCTTAAAGCCTTTGAGAGTTTTATTGATGGACTCTGAGTGTCGTGGCCATCTACACGACAGTGCTGCTGGTCCCGATCTGGGACAAATCATCTGATGTTTATGATTTTGATAAGTGTATTCCCGTTTTTGTACAACAGCACCTGAGTGGAAAGGGTGGCTAGATTCCACAGGTGGAAAAGATTTCTGACCGCATTTCTAAGGGCTTGGAAGTAGGCTTCCAAAGACTTAAGGCCGGCGAGAAAGCCGGTCCCTAGCGGGCTTCACGTAGCCGGAGCGCTGCACTAGATGGCTATGGGCTCTTCAGAAGAGACGGTAAAGGAAGAAGAGGTGGAGGGGTGGCTCTTTATATTAAGGAGACTTTTGATGCTGTAGCAATTGAAACTAAGGAAGATGGAGTTGAATGCTTATGGGTAAGAATTAAGGGGAAGGCCAACAAGGCTGACATCCTCCTGGGAGTCTGTCATCGTCCACCCGACCGTGAAGAAGAGGTGGGCAACTTATTCTATAAGCACCCGGAGAGTGTTTCAGGATCGTCAGCCCTTGTTCTTCTGGGTGACTTCAACCTACCGGACATCTGCTGGGAACTTAATACGGCAGATAAGAGGCAGTCCAGGAAAGTTTGAGACTCTGTGGAGGACAACTTTTTGTTGGTGGGTCAGCCCACCAGGGGAGGGACCATGTTAGATCTGCTGTTTGCAAATATAGATGGGCTGCTGGGAGATGTGGTGATTGCAGGTCACTTGGGACAGAGTGGTCATGAAATAATAGAGTTCTCAGTATTTGGTGAAATCAGGAGGAGCACCAGTAAGACTCTTGCATTGGACTTCCGGAGGGCAGACTTTGGTCTTTGTAGGAGGCTTAGTAAGGGAAGCAGTCCTTAAAAACAAAGGAGTTCAGGAAATGTGGGCCTGCCTCAAAACAGACATCTTGAGGGCACAGGGATGAGGGCACAGGGACACGCTGTTTCTGTGTGCCGAAAGATAAGTCGACGGGGTAAACGTCCGGCCTGGATGGGCGAGGAGGTTTTGGAGGAACTTAGAAATACAAAGGGGATGTATCATCTTTGGAAGGAGAGGCAGGTCTCTCAGGAAGCATTCAAGGGGACTGCTAGAGCATGTAGGAAAAAAATTAGGCAGGCTAAAGCTCACTTTGAACTTAGAATGGTGACTGCTGTAAAGGATAATAAAAAATGTTTTTACAAATATATTAACGGTAAAAGGAAGGGTAAGAGCAACCTTTGTTCTTGATTGGACATGGGAGGGAACTTAGTAACTGCAGATGAGGAAAAGGCAGAAGTGCTTAATGCCTACTTTGCCTCAGTTTTTAGTGGGAAGACAACTTGCCTTCGTGACAACTGCCCTCTTGGGTCAGTAGACGATGTCAGGGAACAGAATGGTTCCCCCATTATCCAAGGGGAGGCGGTCGGAAAACTGCTGAAATACTTGGATATCCGTAAGTCTGTGGGACCGGATGGGATCCGTCCCAGGGTGATGAGAGAGCTGGCGGAAGAAGCCTGTGGGAAAGTGGCACGGGGAGTACCACAGAGCCACAGAGAATGAAAAAGGAACGGGAGTGAGACATGGAGAAGGACAGAGAAAAAGACAAATGCCAAATACTTGGCAAAGACAGAGGGATACAGTGAAAAAGAGGGACGAGAAACCAGAGAGGAAATGACCGTGGCGTGTGCCGGTGGGGGGGGAAGAAGGGCGAAGCGTGGTGCGGGGATGGAGACGGAGAGGTGCGGCCGCGAGGGCGGAGGTTGACGGAGAGACGGGTGCGATGAGTGCGAAGGACTGGGCGGCGGGTACGGACGGGTACGGGCAAAAGGACGACGAGAGGGACGAAGACATAGAGTCGTGATGCAGGACAAAGGAAAAAAAGGAAGAAAGAAGAAAGATAAAGATGCAGGCAGGGAGGGAGACAAAAAGCAGGACAGAACAGGGAGAGGGGCTGAGCAACTTTTATTAAACAAATATTGAGGACTCATTCCTTACAAGAAAAAGAACAAGAAGACAGAGTGAAAGGAAATGGAAGGGGGAGCACACGGGACAAGAAAGGAGCACGAGACGCATCTATACGGGTGGCGTCAGCAAAAAGAACCGGGCTGAATTTTTCTGATTGGGCCTGCTTCTCGCTGCCGTGATGCCTGGGAAAAGGGAGGAGGCAAATCCCACGAGGTATAAAAGCTCTCAAAGGGGCTGCAGTTCTTTGACTCCTCTGACTTAAATTCAAGGTGAGTTAAGGGCTCAACAGAGAAGAAAACCCTTCCGGGAGGTAAGGACACTTTCTTTTTTTGCTACAGCTACTTCAAGCAAAAGGGCAGAAATAAAACTTTGTGTTTTGGCAGCACAGCTAGGTAAGTTGGATAATTTGTTGCAATTATTCCTCAGTGATGACTATGTAGTACTCCACATGTGACTAAGTAGGGTGGCAAAGAATGGCAGTGATATGAATGGTGTATATCTCAATAAGACCTCCAAATAGGGCTATCTGTACTATAAATAAGAAAAATAGTACGCTCCCCAGCAGTGTTGGGGTTATGTACGTGCCGGGCTCGCTCCCATCTGTGATCCTTGGTACTGGAATACTGATAGAAGTGCCCCAAAATGCAGCTTTAAACCCTTAAAATACTGAAAAAGGCAGAGATTCCTTCAGCTAAGAATGAGGAAATGGGGCAGTAGTTTCCACGTAAACCGATAACATGACAAATAAATGGCTTATCCCCCTTTAATTTCATTGCCTGAAATTTTTGGAAAAGAAGGGGTTTCCTCATTTTAAATTTCTCCTGTGATGGAAAAAGGGGGATTTTTCCCCTCAATTCAAATCCTTGAAAAGGAGGGACAGCTGGGCTTCCCCCTCTTAAGTCTTAGGATGATGAAAAGGGGGTATTACCCTTGATTCAAACCCATGAAAGAGCATCATCAAAGTTTTCCCTTTCCGTGGAAAATAACGGAAAATGCGGATTCCGTATCCCTACCCCTGAAAGTGTGGAAAAGGTAAGCTTTCTGTCAATTGAGACCATTACAATTGCAGGGGAAGGGGATTCCCCCACAATTTGAACACAGTTAATTATGGAAAAGGAAGCTTTTCCCCTCACTTTAAACCCCTTTTCTCCTAATAATCCCTCTCTTTACTAAGGGCTTTAGGGAGGGACTAACAAGATAAAAGGGGAAAGTTTACAGCTCCTCCCTGGGACCCCGCATGCTGCCCGGGTCGCTCGGGTGCTGCCCCTTGGCACGAGCGCTTTTCCCTGGGCATTTTCTTGAAGCCACGCTCCGTGCCCAGGTGCACCCGGTTGCTCCCCCGCCCCTGATGGATGCTCTGACGGTCGTTCCTGGAGGGACGCTCGGGATGCGCCCGTTGATGCCTCTGGACTAACGGCTCCTGGCACAGGTATGCCGGGGGAACCCTCTGAAGGCAGCTGGTCGCACCTGGAGCTGTGACATCTTGGAGTGGGGAGGTGAGGTGGAGAAAGGTACTGCTGGTCGCTCCCTCCGTTGCACAGACCTTCATCTGCCCCTGAAACACTGAGATCCTGGGCTTTCCTTTCTGTGGACAAGAGCTATCCTTGCCTGGGTGCCTGTGGCCAAAATTGGCATTCTGCCTCCAAAATTCTGATGGCCTAGGTTTGTAATTACCGAGGAAATTCCCCCCGGATCATAAGAAATGAGCAGTAATTTTTCCTTGCCGATCATTACTGAATTGATTTTCTGTTGAAGTCTTTGACACGTCCCTTGAGGGGTCAGGGGTTTGGCCAGGTTGTTTATGGCTAATCCTAACAGGCCCAGACCAAACCTGAGCACCCCCAATTGCTGGTCCACCCTGAATTTCAGGGAAATATTGATACAGTTTATAAGGACTCCCTTTGCCTGCTACACAGACTTTCCGTGTGGATCCAGGGAACAGATTCACTCTGTAGTATATATTAATTCATGTTCCTGGAATATAATAATAAATTAAATTAGGTGATATTGGTAGAGGGGGGGAAGGTGCATTCCCTATAGTACATGTGTTTTGGAGGCTGTCAGCTCAGGCAGGAACTGAATGGTAACCTCACAAGAAACCCTTTTACATTTTCCTTGTGTATGTTGGTTTATGTTCACGAATAATATTTTATACATGCAGTATTCACAGGTATGGGTGACGGTAAATTATACAAACAGCAGAACGCTGAAACCGGGTGCAACTAAGATCTGATAAGAACTGATAGCCCAAGAGAATGGATCCGGCCAAGTCATCGAGAGATTCTTGGAAGCACCTAAACCCATCCCTACCGGCTGAGCGCCGCTGCGATTCTATCGGCAAAAACCATCGAGGGACAAAGAAGCTATAGAAATTCAGAACGGAACTGTAGCACCGACCTTTAGAGATTCTTTGCTTCCCTCGATAGCTGGACTTTGTAACATGTTCAAGCTTGTCCCTGGACTCTCCAACATGTTCAGACTTGTACACTGAGCCAAAAGGTATAAAACCAGTGGGCCTGGAGGCAGACCGGTGTGAGACCTGGGGGTGTGGTGTCGCGGGACGCTTCACGGAGGTCTCGCCCGCTGCGCGCTGCCTGTTTCCTCGCTCCGTTTCGGTATTGGCTTCGTCAATTTTGCGCTTGTGGCTTTTTCACTGGCGATCTGGCAAAAAGTTCTATTTTATTATAATTGGCTTTATTCATTTATAACAATTCCATCCTTTGTTCCCAAATGCCAGTTCTCACAGACACCACCGAAGCAGAAAACTACTTACGAGTGTTTCGGTTTAGAGGAAAACTTTTACTACATCTAGCTGTATGAGTAAAATAAATACATTTATTGATGGTCATTGCAGGAAAACTTTTCAGACAGGAAAAAAACCATTGGACAGATCCCATTGTGACAACATTGCTTTCTTTTGGGATTAATATCCATATATAGCATCATATAGATGTGTATATAGATGTGTATATATATGTATATATATCATATATATCCATATATAGCATAAAAAAAGATATTTTGCAATTTGGTATTCTGAAATGGAGTGACATGGGTATGTTGGGACTTAATCTTCTAGCATTTTGGAATAGATTTATGGTAGTATTTTGAAACTGGCTTACTTTGATGATTCTCAACTTGTCATCCTAGTATTTTGAAATGGACACTTTGAAATGTGCATTTCTAATACGGTTAAACCAGGATGACTAATAAAACACTTAATGCAGGCGTTTTGATGTTTTGGAATCAAATTTTTATAACCTGAGAGATTGTTTTAACACTGTAGGCTGTCTTATGGATATTTTGCAAAAAGAGATGTAAATATTTTTTGGAGTGAAGGGTTTGGTATTTTGTACCCTGTGCATGGCAAGGTTATTCTGCTCAGACCAGACTGCTGCCTCCTAAAATCAGGAACGACACAGGATTTCTCCCAGATGCAAGCTGCCACAAGTTGGAAGCCTGGCTACCCTTGGAGTGCCAAACACCTCCTACAAACTGACATCAGGAACCTGGGGGCTGTGTAAGAGACGGTCCCTAAGTTCCTCATCTGCCTCACCACCGTAGCCAAAGACAAAGACTGAAGACTCCAAAATGATTGTGACTAAAACCTGAGACCCCGCTACGGGAGCCCTTGCCTGGCTGAGGGGGGATGTCAGCCAAGCGCTGCCTGCAGGGGCGCTTCTTGGACTGATGCATCCCCGTGGAAACCCGGTGGAAACAATGGCCACGCCACGCTGGACTGATCTCGAACGGCTTTCGGACTGGTTTGTTCTGTACCTGCCCTGTACCTGTTCCCTCAGTGGACAATTGCTGTACACATGGACATTTGCTCTAAGCGGTGGAGCGCTTTGTCCTGTTTCAGCGTAGCTGCCGGTGGTCTCCCCACCTGCTGGCCACCTGCCTGTCGCTTTGCAAAGGACTATAGAGAGACCCCTCAAGATATGACCTGAATTCGATATCTCCCCACGGAAGAGGAAGACAAGTCTGTTGGTCAGCATGCACCACGAGGACTCTGTCTCTCTGTTGGTAGATATGCCCCCTCTTCTCCCTTTCTCTCTCCTTTTGCTCTTTCTCTCTCTCTTTCTCTCTTTTCCTTCTCTCTCTCCCTCTATCACATAAAGTGCTGTGTGCACTTTATAAGGTGTGCAACTGTTGAGAGCAAATTGTTGTTGTTCCCTGCCTGTGTCTTTTGCGCTCTGAGATCACTCAAACCATCACGACTCCCGCCTGCATTAGCGGGTCGTGACATAAATTGGCGTCAAGGACGGGATCCTGATGGACAGAGGGGGGTTGCAGGTCGTGTATAGTCTGTAACAGGGGAAGGACGTTTCGCTTCAGCCGCACCTAGCCCGCCACCTCGAAAGGGTGAGTGGTGTCTAGAAAGCAAGGGGGGCGACTCGAATTTCCCACAAACTGTACACGCCTAGGTGAAAAGCATCCCCATACTCGAGTTGAGGGCTCTGTCTTCAGGATTTCACAAAAGATCTCTTGGTGCGAAGGACAGGACAGATTTTTTGGGTTTTTTTGGTTTTTGGTGATTGTTTTTTGGTTTGGTTTTTTTTTTGTGTTCGTGTGAATTAGTCTGGACTGTTTGGTGTAGTGAAGAGCCAACCGTAAGTAATTTAAGGAGTACCTCCCAAGCAGATTTTGTCTCTTCAGAGAGCCAGGGAATCCAAGGGAGGCACAGCAAGAGCTCTGCGTGTGTGTAAGTTTCACTTCCCTGTTGTGCTTTTGTTCCCTTCACAAAACGACTGAAAAAGACAAAGCTGCGTTTTATGCTCTGCTAGTAAAACATAATGCCAGGCCCTCTCCTGGAGGAGAATGGACTCAAAATAACTGGTTTAATCTAGAGAATGTAGTAGATAGAATATGTTCTTTACAACATGAGGCAAAATTTAAGCTGGGCAGGAAAAAAACCATATTCTGCTCAGTTTTGGGAGCTTGTCTTACAGCAGCGATAGAAACTCATGTTAACCGGGTGTAAGGGACGGTCCCTAAGTTCCTCATCTGCCTCACGATCATCGCCAAGGACTGAAGACCCCAAAAGGGACTGGGACTAAAACCTCCCCCCCAATGCAGCAGTTCTGGCCTGACTAAGGTGGGAAGACTGCCAGCCATTGTCCACAGGTGCGCTCGTTGGACCGATACATCCCCCTAGGAACCGGCTTGGACAATAGGACTTCACGGCAGACCGGTCTTGGGCCGGCCTGTCCTGTGCTTGCCCTATACCTGTACGTGTTCCTGAGGTGGTTATTTGCTCTAAGTGCTGGAGTGCTGCACCTGATTCACCTGATGCTGAGCTCACCTTCTGGCCAACTGCCTGTCGCTTCAGAAAGGATTATAAGAGATACCTCAAGATAGCCCGAATTTTGAGATCTCCCCACAGAAGAAGACAGATCTGTTGGCAAGACCACGAGAATATCGTCTCTCCGTCGGTAGCTATACCCATTTCTCTCTCTCTCTCTTTTACTTTATCCCTCTCCCCTCTCTCCCTTTCTCTCTTTTCTATCACGTACTGTGCAAAAGTGCACTTAAGAAAGTGTACTGCTTTTAAGCAAATAATTATTGTCCCTTGTTATATCTTTTGCGCCTTGAGATCAAACTCGAACCATCACGATTCCCGCCTGCATTAGCGGGTCGTGACATAAATTGGCGTCACGGACAGGATCCTGAGACAGAGGGGTTGCAGGTTGTGTATAGTCTGTAACAGGGGAAGGACGCTTCGCTCCAGCCGCACCTAGGCCCGCCACCTCAAAAGGGTGAGTGGTGTCTAGAAAGCAAGGGGGGCGACTCAGATTTCCCACAAACTGTACACGCCTAGGTGTAAAGCAACCCCATACTCGAGTTGAGGGCTCTGTTTTCAGGATTTCACAAAAATAGATCTCTTTGTGCAAAAGACGGGACGTTTCTTATTTTATAATTTTTATAACTTAGTTTGTAACAACCATAAAGAACACCTTTTTTATACAAGTTAAGCCCTATACACACCTAGGGTAGTGAAGGGGAACATAGTAGAAGTTTGTGTGTGTGTGGGTGTGTGTCTTTTTGAAATAGTGCCTAGTCCCTTCGCAAGATAAATGAGAATTTCGGGGCAAAAAGTAAAGAAGCATTTTATGCTTCGTTAGTAAAACATAATGCCAAGCCCTCTTCTGAAGGAGAAAGATAAGCTCAAAATAACTAGTTTAATTTAGAGAATGTAGTAGATAAGATATGTTCATTACAACATGAAGCAAAATTTAAACTGGGCAAGAATAAAACCGTACTTTACTCAGTTTTGGAAGCCTGTCTTACAGCAGCTGTAGAAGCTCGTTTTAAACGGGCAAGTAAAGAAAGTGCAATAATAGACTCCCTTCAAAACTTAGTGGAAATTTTGCAAAAACAATTAGATGAAGAAAGAAATAAAAATCATTTATTACAAGCTGCCTTGAGGGAGAAATATCTTAAGAACTCAAAGAATGATGACTCCCCAAAAGTGGCAGAAGAAGAAAAAGCTCCCCACATTAATCAAATATACCCCCAGAAAGAATTGGAATCGGTAAAAAATTGTGGGGAGGACTGTTGTCCACGCATGAGACCCCTGATCAAAACAGAATATAATTATATAAATGATGAGGACTTTGACCCACACATCACCACCAAACGAATACCATTCAGTGCTACCGAGTTGGCCAAATTAAAGAAAGAATATGGCCGGCTCTCACAAGAATCAGAAAGAGAACATGTCTTTCAAGCGTCTCTTACTAGTGGTGATAGAATTAAGTTAAATGAACAAGAAGCAAGTAGCTATTGGGAACATGGAGTCTTCCTAACAACAGAAGATAAACTTGACACATGGTCCCTGACACAGCGTGCAGCTTTCTGGGCCGGGAGAATAAATCCTCTAGAAAGAGGAGACCCTTTAGCCATAGTCTCTAACCCTGACCAACTCCTAGAAAGTGTGCACAAAGCTGCCTGCCTGCAAATAATACATGAAAGGAAATTAGCTCCTGAATTTGTGTCTCCAATGCAATTACCTGTCCAGCTTGAAATGATGACTCTTCCAATTAGGAGACTCCCTAAAACACTTAAACCCACTTTAACTACTTTACAAAAAAACCATCATAGCTTTAAGCTCTGTAAATAAGTTGGACAAATTCCTTGAAAACCCGAGTGACCAAACCGGTTCTATCGATCCTGGACAACCTGGTACACCCAGTGCACCCCTCCCTCCACAGGTCTGGGGCACTGAGCCAAAGCAATCCTTTTCACCTGTCCTGGGAAATGAGCCAAACTCACTTTCTTCTAAGCAGTCAAGTAGTAAACATTTTGTGTTAATAACAATAGAAATTATATTTGGATTAGTGCAAGCAGAAGCTTTTACAGGTGACAATACTGTTAAAGCATTGCAAGATCGCTTTAGAACTCTTCCAAAACCACAAGAAATTCAATCTGATAACGACTTCCACTTTACTGCCAGAGATGTACAAGACTGGGTAAAAGCTGAAAGAATCAAATAGACTTTTCACACCCCTTACTACCCTCAAGCTAACGAAATAGATAGAAGAGTAAATGGGTGCCCTATAACCACTGCTTTTCACCCAACAGCTCCAGGCATAATTCTCTCACTACAGAGACCAAATGATTCCAAGAATCCAGAAAATTACCCTGGACAACCTATTTCAGTAGAGCTTTTGATGCTCTGGGAAAAGAGTATCGGACAAGTACACTCTAAATTCTAATCTTCTGCCTCTTGTTGGCAGACTCTGTTGTGTTTACTGTTTACAAGAGAACTCTGTGAGACATGAAAACTATACAACCATGATAAGACTAGTGATACTTTTCTGCATCCTACCACAATGCTGTGGCCAAAACCCAGCTGAATGGCCGTGGTCTGAAGCCACCGTCAGGTACGCTCATATTCTAAGAACATATCCCGGAGATCGCCACCCAAACCTAGCAACAGTGGTGCTGCACAACTCTGAGGTATACCGCTCAAATAAATGGGAGCGAGATCCGAGAGAGGGGATTGGAACTTTAACTAAAACAATTAGTGAAAAAATAAATATAGGATGCAGAAAAGTAGACAGGTCCTTTTATAAAAAAGTTTCCACCATTAGAATCACTAGTAATTTTCTAAAACCAGATGGGAAAAGCGATTCTCACCCCAACATTTCAGCAGAACTTTGTCCCACAAAGAAATGGACGTGTGCCAAACAAACACCCTTAGAATTGTGTTGTCGACAAGAATATGTTGATAACCACCCCCTGAGCCTAAAAGCCGACAATGTTGTAAACATAAAAAAATGTGATAATGAGTCTGCATTTGATTGTTGGTATAATTTCACCTTAACCAAACCGACTTATGTAACATGCAGTTGGTATGAAAACCCAATTAGAAAACTTTCTTTTAAATTCAAAATAAACACCATAACCCAACCTGTTACGACCCCTACCGCTACTCAAACACAACCACCTGTGGTTCTTAGTCCAAAAATTTATAGTGTTAGATCATACATGATTAAGAAAACAGGCCAAGAGCAAATAATGTCTAATCCATCATAGTCTCTTAAAAAAGTTAAGCTACTAATGCAAAACAATGTTTCAGAAATACAGCCAGCTTGCTCACCTTTCCTACAAGCCTCCTTTGAAAGATAGACTACCTGGCTATGGAGACGTACCCCTTTGAAGAAGCGAGTGCCAAGAAATGTCACTGGTATTCTGGGGACAGGACTGGGAATTCTAAATAGTATTGATTCAGAGGTACCGATAAACAAATTGACTGCCGCAACTAGAGATGTAGCCAAATTACAGCAACCACTGCAATCCTCCCTATTGGCCTTGGGAACCCATCAGTAGCTGTTATCAAATGTAGTACCAGATTGGGAGAAAATAAATGTAAACGATTCCAAATTGATAATTGATGCACTTGGTGCTACACAAACCAATGTTTCCTGGGCTCTCAGCTGCATCCAAGCTCAACTATGGATGCAGTCAGTTACTGCTTCAATTATAAGAGAAGGGGAAGAAGGTACTTTCCCTACTAAAATTCGGAAAATAATCTGAGATAGTGCCACTGATTTTAAAAGAAAATTCCAGTCCTGGTAAAAATTAGTGAATTTTACCTATAACCCTGTTACAAATACAGCCGCAGCCTTTGTGTTAACCATACGTAATGCTTCAGTGCATTTGATATTTCCTATCATTGCTCTAAGATTAAACCATGATGGAGCTGTTCTCTATCCTTTAGAACGTAGAGAATGAGCCCGTCAAGTTGATGGGAAATGGCAAACTGTTAACTTGGAAGCTTGCATAGCTCAAAGCCAACAAAGATTCATTTGTGATAGTAATGCAATTATAGCTCAAGATATTTGTTTGGACACAGAACAAAACATTTGTCATTTTGAAGTTCATCCTAATGAGACTCCTGAAACAGTGCTTATATTCATAAGCCATGAATGTGCATGCTTAAAAACTGCTTGTGATGCTATATTTGTAGAAGATATGCTAGTAAATACCAAAAATCATTCAAATTTCTGTGTTTGCAATTTTACTAAAATTACTAAATGGGATTTCTCCTATTTAGCTCCAGTTACTTCTCACCAACTTATACAATCCAATTATACTTTGATACACAAATTATTGCCTACACCCATTAAGATAGACTTAACTTTGGTAAAGCAATTGCTGCTCCACCAAGATTTAATTGACATTTTAGAAAAAATCAAAGAAGATGAGCAAAAGACCTTGGTGACAGTCCAACATGATGTAAAAGAAATCCATTCCATCTCAGAAAGACTAATAAAGGATACTGAACGCAGGTGGTGAGATACTCTTTTCGGGTAGTCACCTACTGCTACAAGTATCCTGAACAGACTGTGTCATCCCATTGCTGTTCTTTTGATTTTAGTTTGGATTAGTTTTGTTTTGCAAACAATCCTGTATATAATAATTTGGAAAATGATAAAAAGATGGACAAGATTGACCACTGTGATGAAAGCACATAATTTGATTAGAGTTCCTTTTCCTATAGATAGGCCCAAAGCCATTGACGTGAAACAAAGTAGTTTGTAACTTAAATTATAAAACTTTAGATATTGTTTAAATTAACCTTGCTTTGATTTATTGTGATTACTTGAAAATTGTAATTGTTTTAGTATTTTGACTTAATTTTGTATAACTAAAAATTGTAGTTAGTCTTAATATGTTGAGTTAATTTTGTATGCCTAATTTTGTGATTAAAACTGTAATTGCTTTTAAAATTTTGAATTAATTTTATATGTTTAAGTTTGTAATCAATTAAAAAAAATTGTTATAACAATCATTGCGATTATTTTGTGATCAATTATGACTAATAATCATTGTGATTATTAATTGTTTTGATTTTTTTCCTCCATTCCTTTCTTTTTCCCTTTTCTCTCTTCTATTTTCCTTGAGTTGTGCTACCGACGATTGACGAGTCCTGAAGACTTCGTGTCAACACTACAGATGAAGCTGTCCTGTCGACAATCGTGAGTCACGGGGTGGTGTAAGGGACGGTCCCTAAGTTCCTCATCTGCCTCACGATCATCGCCAAGGACTGAAGACCCCAAAAGGGACTGGGACTAAAACCTCCCCCCCAATGCAGCAGTTCTGGCCTGACTAAGGTGGGAAGACTGCCAGCCATTGTCCACAGGTGCGCTCGTTGGACCGATACATCCCCCTAGGAACCGGCTTGGACAATAGGACTTCACGGCAGACTGGTCTTGGGCCGGCCTGTCCTGTGCTTGCCCTATACCTGTACGTGTTCCTGAGGTGGTTATTTGCTCTAAGTGCTGGAGTGCTGCACCTGATTCACCTGATGCTGAGCTCACCTTCTGGCCAACTGCCTGTCGCTTCAGAAAGGATTATAAGAGATACCTCAAGATAGCCCGAATTTTGAGATCTCCCCACAGAAGACGACAGATCTGTTGGCAAGACCACGAGAATATCGTCTCTCCGTCGGTAGCTATACCCATTTCTCTCTCTCTCTCTTTTACTTTATCCCTCTCCCCTCTCTCCCTTTCTCTCTTTTCTATCGCGTACTGTGCAAAAGTGCACTTAAGAAAGTGTACTGCTTTTAAGCAAATTATTATTGTCCCTTGTTATATCTTTTGCGCCTTGAAATCAAACTCGAACCATCACGATTCCCGCCTGCACTAGCGGGTCGTGACACCGGGCAAGTGAAGAAAATGCAAAAATAGAATCCCTCCAAAACAGTGGAAATTTTGCAGAAATAATTAGATGAAGGAAGAAATAAAAATCACTTGTTGAGAGATGAAAATCATTTGCTATGGGCTGCCTTGAGAGAGGAGTAGTCTAAGAATTTAAAAAATTCTGACCCCCAAAGGAGACAGGGGAAAAAGAAACTGCCCACTTGAATCAAAGATACCCCCAGAAGGAATTGGAATCAGTAAAAAATTGTGGAGAGGACTGCTGTCCACACTTACGAGCCCTGATTAAAACAGAATACAATTATATTAATGATTAGGATTTTGACCCTCGCATTGCCACTAAACAAGTGCCGTATGGTGCTGCCGAGTTGGCCGAGTTAAAGAAAGAATACGACCGGCGCTCGTGTGAATCGGACACAGAATGTGTCTTCGGGGTGTCTCTCTTGGTGGTGACCAAATTAAGCTAAATGAACAAGAAGCGGGTGGTTACGGGGAACATGGAGTCTTCTTAACAACAGGAGATAAACGTGACACATGGTCCCTGACGCAGCATGCAGCTTTCTGGGCCGGGGGAATAAATCCTTTGGGAAGAGGGGACCCTTTAGCCGTAGTTTGTACCCCCGACCGACTCCTGGAAAGTGTCCACAAAGCCGCCTGCCTGCAAATGATACGTGGAAGGGAATTAATTCCGGGATTTGAATCCCCGATGCAATTACCTGTACAGCTTGAACTGATGACCCCTTTAATTCAGGGGCTCTTAGAATCCCTATTAAACCCACTGCACTCACTTTACAAAAAAACATAACGGCTTTAAGCCCTGTAGAAAGGCTGGCCGGGTTCCTTGGAAACCTGAGCGACCGAACCGGACCTACCGGTCCTGGGTTTGCTACGTATTCTGAACGGCCAGCTTTACACCCTAATCCATATGCTTGTGATCGTAAAGTTTGGACGTGGAGCCAGGTTGCCAAAGACCTCATTAATTACAGGAGAAAATATGGATCTGTAAAAACCCTGGAGGAAAAATTGGAAAAAATAAAAGGTGTTAAGTATATTGAGACTCCTCACAGCAAAAACTAGAAGAGGGAAGATGGATCTCTATAACCTTCAACGTTGGTTGTTATTGGGTATCAAAAAGGGGGTCCCCAGAGATGTGATGGATGGTTTACCCCTTGATAAAGTGAGTAAGGTAGACTGTATCAACTCCCTTGAGAAGTCAGGAGGTAAACACTTTGTGCTTCCAGGAGTAGAGATCATATCTGGGTTGGTCCAGGCTGGCGCTTTCAAAAGAGCCACAGGCGATAAAACTGTTAAAGCATCACAGTTGGATGGTTTGGAACTTTCCCAAGACCACAGGAAATTCAATCTGATAATGGCTCTCACTTTACTGCCAAAGTTGTACAGGATTGGGCAAAAGGTGAAGTAATTAAATGGACTTTTCACACCCCTTACTACCCTCGAGCTAACGGGACTATAGGAAGGACCAGTGGCCTGTGGGAAGCTGTGAAAGGTGTGAATGATAGATAGGGGTAAATGGGTGTCCCATAACCGCTGCTTTTTGCCCGACAGCTCCGAGCATAATTCCCTCATTACGGGGACAAAGCGATTCCAAGAATCCAGCACATTACCCTGGACGACCTGTTTCGGTGGACCTCCCTACTGTAGGGGAAGTACCGCTAGTGCTAAAAACCCCTCTGAATAAACATGCATGGGTAGCCTTTGATGCTCTGGGGAAAGAGCAACAGATAAGTACTCTCTGGATTCTAATTTTCTGTCTCTTGTTGGCAGACTCTGTTGTGTTTACTTTTCACAGGACAATTCCAAGGGACATGCAGGATTAATGTTGATTATTGTTGATTATTATTGATTAAATAGTATTGAATCAGAAATACTAATGAATACATTGCTTACCGCAGCTAGAGATTTGACCGAATTACAGCCACCGATGGAGTTGTCCTTATTGGCCTTGGGAACCCATTGGTGGCTTTTATCAAACATATTACCAAATTGGGAAAAGATAAATGTGAATGTCCACAAATTGAAAATTGACATGCTTGGTGTTACTCAAAGGAATGTCATCTTGGCTTTCGGCTGCATCCGGGCTCAATTGTGGATGCAGTTACTTGCTGCCTCAATTATAAGAGAAGGCAAAGAAGGCAATTTTCCTACTGAAATTCAGAAAATAATTTGAGATAGTGCCACTGATTTTGAAAGAGAATCCCAGTCCTGGTGGAACTTTGTGCTTTTTAACTTACAACGCTATTACAAACACACACACCGCTTTTGTGTTTACCGTACATAATGCTTCAGTGCATTTGATATTCCCTATCATTAGGATTGAACCGTGACGGAGCTGTTCTCTATCCTTTTGAGCATAGAACACGGGCCCGTCAAATCGGTGGGAAATGTCAAACTGTTAACGTAGGATCTTGTATTGCTCGGGGACAACGAGGGTTCATTTGTGAAAGGAATGCGATCATAGTTCAAGATACTTGTTTGGACGCAGAACAAAACATCTGTCATTTTGAAGTTCATCCTAACGAGACTCTTGAAACAGTGCTTGGGTATAAAGGCAATGGATGTGCATGCTTGAGAACTGTGTGTGATGTTATAGTTGTAGAAAATCTAGTAGTGAATACTAGAAATCGTTCCAATTTTTGTGTTTGCAATTTTACCAAAATCATCGGATGTGATTTTTCTTATTTGGCTCCAGTTACCTCTCACCATGTTATACAATCCAATTACACACTGATACACAAACTATTGCCTACCCCCTTTGGAATGAACCTTACTTTGGTGAAGCAATGGCTGCTTCATCAGGATTTAATTCAAATCTTAGCAAAGATCAAGGAAAATGGGCAGAAAACCTTGGTAACTGTTCATCGCAATGTGAAAGAAATCCATCGTGTCTTGGAAAGGGTAAGAAAGGATGCTGAACACAGGTGGTGGGATACTCTTTCTGGGTGGTCACCTACTGCTACAAGGGTTCTGAACAAATTCTGTCATCCCATTATTGGTCTTTGGATTTTGGTTACAATTTGTTTTGTTTTATTAGCAAATTTATACATTATGATTTAGAGAATGATGAAATGATTAAAAAGATTGATGCACACAATTTGATCGGTAGCCTTTCCCTGTAGCCGTGCCTAGAGCCATTGACATAAGACAGAGCTGTTAGTAGCATGAATTATAAAAACTTTGGATATGTTTCAAATTAATTTTAGGTTTTGATTTGTTTTCATTATTTGAAAAATTATTTTGTGATTAATATTGAGCATAATTGTACTTAAGGTTTTGAATCAATTTCTGTATTTTTGATCTTGTGATTTGTCATAATCATTTGAAATATTGTTTGAAGGAAATAGTTTAAATAATCATTGTGATTAATTATTGGTACAAATTGTTTTGATTATCTCCTATCTTTTTTCCTGTTGTTTTTCTCTCTCTTGTTTCTGTCTCTGCCTTTCCTGGGTTATGCTACCAACACGGATGAGTCCTGAAGACTTTGCCACAACACTACAGAACCTTGCTGATGGAGCTTTCCTGTCAACAATTATGAATCAAAGGGTGGTGTAAGAGACGGTCCCTAAGTTCCTCATCTGCCTCACCACCGTCGCCAAAGACAAAGACTGAAGACTCCAAAAGGACGGCGACTAAAACCTGAGACCCCGCTACAGGAGCCCTGGCCTGGCTGAGGGGGGATGTCAGCCAACCGCTGCCTGCAGGGGCGCTTCTTGGACTGAGGCATGCCCGTGGGAACCCGGTGGAAACAATGGCCACGCCACGCTGGACTGATCTCGAACGGCTTTCGGACTGGTTTGTTCTGTACCTGCCCTGTACCTGTTCCCTCAGTGGACAATTGCTGGACACATGGACATTTGCTCTAAGCGGTGGAGCGCTTTGTCCTGTTTCAGCGTAGCTGCCTGTGGTCTCCCCGCCTTCTGGCCACCTGCCTGTCGCTTCGCAAAGGACTATAAAGAGACCCCTCAAGTTATGACCCGAATTCGATATCTCCCGACGGAAGAGTAAGACAAGTCTGTTGGTCAGCATGCACCACGAGGACTCTGTCTCTCCATTGGTAGCTATATCCCCTCTTCTCTCTCTTTCTCTCTCTTTTTTTCTCTCTTTATCTCTCTCTCTCTTTCTCTCTTTTCCTTCTCTCTCTCCCGCTATCGCAAATAGTGATGTGTGCAATTAACAAAGTGTACTGTTGTTGAGAGCAGATTGTTGTTGTCCCCTGCTGTGCCTTTTGCACTCTGAGATCACTCGAACCATCGTGACTCCTGCCTGCATTAGCGGGCTGTGACAGGCTGAGTTTGGTTTCCCATGGAAAAAGGGCCACTGTTGATGTCTAATGCCCCACGCCTGCCACTGGGCTTCTGCCTGCTGAAATTCCACTAAAATTCTGAACGGATGAGGACTTCTCCCAGATGCAAGCTGCCGCGAGTTGGAAGCCTGGCTGCCCTTGGAGTGCCAAACGGCTCCTACAAACTGACATCGGGAATCTGGGGGCTGAGTTTGGTTTCCCATGGAAAAGGGCCACCGTTTGTGCTTAAAGCCCCATTGCTAGCACTGCGCTTTCACCCAGTAAATCTACAAATGCTGCAGGATTTCTCCCAGATGCAAGCTGCCACAAGTTATAATCCTGGTTACGTACAAACCCCAAATCTATTTCTATTACTAACATTGAAAAAAAATCTCAAATTTTAACTGCAATAAAACCTAAGAAAACCCTATTAAAAATAAAATCTAAAAATCCCATTTCAACTTACCCAAAACCCCAACCATTCCAAAGCAATATTTTTTTAGTGCCGAAAAACCTCAAACATTTAAAATAACTACTACGAAAATGCCCTCTATCGACCGTGCCACCAATATCATATAAAACAAATAAATTATTCTCTTCATACAGCACACACTTATAAAAATATGTAAATCTCTCTGAAATCTGGACAATAATTACAAATTAGCCCAAAAATAAAAACTTTAATCTCATTAACAAAACACTCCAAAACAAACACAACCTAAAAAATGTCACCATACAACCAACTACCAGCAAACAAACCGCTCTACAATCTTCTCGCTAACAGTTCTTATCACATCATAAAAATGGAACAAAAATAAAAAACAACCATATAGAATTCCACACAACAAATCACAAAAACTAGCAAAAAAGATAAACCAAATTACTAAACTCAAAACTGTACCATTAATCGTAACCATGACTAAAGAAAAAGAATCAAAGCTCTATCTCTACACTAACTCAAAAATAATAACCAATGCTCTATAAAATTCACTTAAAAAAACCAAACTAATGACCAACATGTAAAAATATAAACTGCTGAAATAGAGACATCACTACCCAAAAAACCTACCCAAAATACCCTACCATATCAATAGCCACGTTGCCAAAAATAAAACTAACTAAAAACACCGAGACAACAAACAAATCAAACTACAAAAATAAAAATATCACAAATAAACTTAAATTACCAACACCAAATATTATTCCTCAAATCATCAGAACAAAAACACCACCGATATATACACACAAAATCAAAAGATCACTTTAACCATAAACAGTACCTTCCAAATTATCCATAAAGAAAAAATATATGTTGCAATCAAAGAAGCCAAAGAAATAAACCCCTGTAACATAATAAGCAACAATCCAATTATAAATATCAGGAAACCTTCACAGATTAACTACATCACACTTCTTCAAACCCACCAAAACAAACACTACATAGGCACCATGAAAAAAGCCACCACCTAATAAATAAAAACCTCCCCTATACCTCCTGGTGCAGCCAATTACACCATCGTAAACCTCAGAAAACATCGCCTTTCAAAATACAATACTCCACCAAAAAAAATAATCAACAACAAAACTCAATTTGAAAACAACCGGATCAGTATGTAGGCTAAGAAACGTAACATTAAATAGACCATACCCCTTATCATACACCAGCTACAAACAAAATAAAACTGTACTAGAAGTTATTAAAAAACACCTGAAAACCACTAAACAGAGAAAAAGTTAAAAAATTAAAGTTCTTTTCTTCTCACAACCCCCATTTCTTTTTTCTGGGGGGGGGGGTGAAGGAGGAATTAGCAAAATGAAGTTAAAAACAGAAAGTAGAAAAAATTCCCCTAACAAACCCACACTGGCTTACCTGGCTGCTGCTGCCCAGCACAAAAGTTTGTCCCTTGGCACCTCCTTTAAGCAATGCTCCACATCCAAGTGCATCCATGTGCTCCTCCAGGCCCAAATACCTTCTGTGGGATGCCCTCACCCCCGGGAGCCCAGCACAAAGCCCACTCCTCCAGCAGCTCCATGCTGAAGTGAGCTGACGGAAAACCTCTTACAGCAGCCCTGTTGCTTCATCATCCTAACAGCTCACACCTGTAGGCTGCCCTGCCCCCTCATCATCCTAACAGCTCACGCGTCTGGGCTGCCCTGTCCCCTCATCATCCTAACAGCTCATACCTGGTGAGCTGCCCTGTCCCCTCATCATCAATTTTTACTTTGTTTTGTTTTGTTTTTGTTGAGGACACTGGGAAAGGATTAGCAGGATGAAATTGAAAAGTGAAAGGAGAAAAGTCCCCCCTACAAACCCACACCGGCTCACCTGCTGCTTCCGAGCACAAAGGTTTGTCCCTCAACACCTCCTTTAAGAACTGCTGCACGTAGAAGCGCTCCCTCGGACCTCCTCAACCCTCTGCTCCAACAGCTCCAGGCTGAAGAGAGCCCAGGCTCCACACTTCAAGCAGCCCCGCCCCTGGCAGGAGCCACACCCTCATCATCCTAACAGCTCACACCTGTGAGCTGCCCTGCCCCCTCATCATCCTAACAGCTCACACCTGTCGGCTGCCCTGTCCCCTGATCATCCTAACAGCTCACACCTGTGGGCTGCCCTGTCCCCTGATCATCCTAACAGCTCACACCTGTCGGCTGCCCTGCCCCCTCATCATCCTAACAACTCACAGCTGTGGGCTGCCCTGCCCCCTCATCATCTTAACAGCTCACACCTGTGGGCTGCCCTGTCCCTCATCATCCTAACAGCTCACACCTGTGGGCTGCCCTGCCCCCTCATCATCCTAACAGCTCACACCTGTGAGCTGCCCTGTCCCTCATCATCCTAACAGTTCACACCTGTGAGCTGCCCTGTCCCTCATCATCCTAAAAGCTCACACCTGTGGGCTACCCTGCCCCCTCATCATCCTAACAGCTCACACCTGTCGGCTGCCCTGCCCCCTCATCATCCTAACAACTTACAGCTGTGGGCTGCCCTGCCCCCTCATCATCTTAACAGCTCACACCTGTGGGCTGCCCTGCCCCCTCATCATCCTAACAGCTCACACCTGTGGGCTGCCCTATCCCTCATCATCCTAACAGCTCACACCTGTGGGCTGCCCTGCCCCCTCATCATCCTAACAGCTCACACCTGTGGGCTGCCCTGCCCCCTCATCATCCTAACAGTTCACACCTGTGAGCTGCTCTGTCCCTCATCATCCTAACAGCTCACACCTGTGAGCTGCCCTGCCCCCTCATCATCCTAACAGCTCACACCTGTGGGCTGCCCTGCCCCCTCATCATCCTAACAGCTCACACCTGTGGGCTGCCCTGCCCCCTCATCATCCTAACAGCTCACACCTGTGGGCTGCCCTGTCCCTCATCAACCTAACAGCTCAAACCTGTGGGTTGCCCTGTCCCCTACTCATCCTAACAGCTCACACCTGTGAGCTGCCCTGTCCCCTCATCATCAATTTTTACTTTGTTTTGTTTTGTTTTTGTTGAGGACACTGGGAAAGGATTAGCCGGATGAAATTGAAAAGTGAAAGGAGAAAAGTCCCCCCTACAAACCCACACCGGCTCACCTGCTGCTTCCGAGCACAAAGGTTTGTCCCTCAGCACCTCCTTTAAGAACTGCTGCACGTAGAAGCGCTCCCTCGGACCTCCTCAACCCTCTGTTCCAACAGCTCCAGGCTGAAGAGAGCCCAGGCTCCCCACTTCAAGCAGCCCCACCCCTGGCAGGAGCCACACCCTCATCATCCTAACAGCTCACACCTGTGAGCTGCCCTGTCCCCTCATCATCCTAACAGCTCACACCTGTGAGCTGCCCTGTCCCTCATCATCCTAACAGTTCACACCTGTGAGCTGCCCTGTCCCTCATCATCCTAACAGCTCACACCTGTGGGCTACCCTGCCCCCTCATCATCCTAACAGCTCACACCTGTCGGCTGCCCTGCCCCCTCATCATCCTAACAACTCACAGCTGTCGGCTGCCCTGCCCCCTCATCATCTTAACAGCTCACACCTGTGGGCTGCCCTGTCCCTCATCATCCTAACAGCTCACACCTGTGGGCTGCCCTGCCCCCTCATCATCCTAACAGCTCACACCTGTGGGCTGCCCTGTCCCTCATCATCCTAAAAGCTCACACCTGTGAGCTGCCCTGTCCCTCATCATCAATTTTTGGGTTTTTATTTTTTTTTTGGCGGGGGGGGGGGGGGGAAGGTGTTTGTTTGGTTTTTTTTTGAGGACACTGGGAAAGGATTAGCAGGATGAAAATGAAAAGTGAAAGGAGAAAAGTCCCCCCTACAAACCCACACCGGCTCACCTGCTGCTTCCGAGCACAAAGGTTTGTCCCTCAGCACCTCCTTTAAGAACTGCTGCACGTAGAAGCGCTCCCTCGGACCTCCTCAACCCTCTGCTCCAACAGCTCCAGGCTGAAGAGAGCCCAGGCTCCCCACTTCAAGCAGCCCCACCCCTGGCAGGAGCCACACCCTCATCATCCTAACAGTTCACACCTGTGAGCTGCCCTGTCCCTCATCATCCTAACAGCTCACACCTGTGGGCTACCCTGCCCCCCTCATCATCCTAACAGCTCACACCTGTCGGCTGCCCTGCCCCCTCATCATCTTAACAGCTCACACCTGTGGGCTGCCCTGTCCGTCATCATCCTAACAGCTCACACCTGTGAGCTGCCCTGCCCCCTCATCATCCTAACAGCTCACACCTGTGGGCTGCCCTGCCCCCTCATCATCCTAACAGCTCACACCTGTGGGCTGCCCTGTCCCCTCATCATCCTAACAGCTCACACCTGTGAGCTGCCCTGTCCCCTCATCATCCTAACAGCTCATACCTGTGGGCGGCCCTGTCTGCTCATCATCCTTTACAGCTCAGACCTGTGGCTCTGCCACTCTCAGTGTGAGGGCAGGGCAGGGGCAGAGGGGATTTGCTACTCATTCCCTGCACACTTCCTGCTCTGCAGCTGACACACTGCAGCAGCAGGCTTTCTTTGTTATGGATAAGGACCCCTCTTCTCCTGCAGGTGCTGAAGGCTGGAATTGAGATTTTGCCTCTAACATCCCACATGCCTGAGGTTCATAACTCCTTAGGAAATCCCCCAGCAATCATTAGCCTCCATTTACAATTTTGCTTTTGGAATCACTACTAACTTGTCTTTCTGTGGAGGTGTTTCAAGCATTCGTAGAGAGTTCAGGAGCTGGGTTGGCTTGTTTCTGATTTAACTGACAAGCCCAGGCTAAATCCAAATGCCCAGGATAACAGGGAAACATGGAGACAGTTTATAAATACTCCCCTTCCTTGCAATTCAGCCCTTTTTTGCACATCCCCAGAGCACATTTATTCCATCCTGTCTTCCCTACAACACCTCTCCAGCACAAATACCACTTCTCAGACACAAACCCAACAGAAATGTACTACAAGGTGCAGCCGGGGTGTGGCCAGGGCTTGGCAGGGGCCAGGGGGAAGGGGCCGTGGCTGGGAGAGGAGTTTGCCTCAGAATCCCAAGGCCTTTTTGTGGGGTAGGGTTGGGAGGCAAAGGTGGTTTTAATTTGGTTTGGTTTTGACCTTTTTTGGTGCTGAATATTGGGGAGGGGAGGGGTGGGGTGGGGATGAGGGTGTATTCTGTGTCAGTTTTCCATTTTGCTCAGATGGAGTGTGGGGGTTTTGGCTCCATGCTGGAAAACTGTCTTGAGAAGCTCCTCTATCAGTTTTGCTGAGCCTTGGTTTTTTTACAGGTGAGAGGGGAACATGTAACATGTACTCTTAGGGTGTGTTCTTTGGGAAAGCACAGAGACATTCCTGCCTTTGTTTCTCCCCCTTAAATCTTTTGTGTTGGATGGCTGGGGGCTCAGACTGAAGATTTTAATTAGCCTTTAACTTGGAAAGAACATGGAATAAGGAAACAGCTTTTTAAAATTTGTCTTCTTGACTGATTTATGAAGTAACTTCAATAATAAAATGTCTATGGCAGACCCCATCAAGTTTTGAAGAACTACTTCTTTGAAGTGGAGACAGCGTTTGAGTGATGTGAATTATTTCTGCTAGCTTAAGCTTTCCTTTTCAAGGCATTTAGGTAGCCTCAGCCCCGGCGTTGAACAATGGTGCCTGAGGGAAAAGGAAGCAGGGACAGAGGGGTTGAAAAAGGCGTGTGAGACTTGCCTTACATGTCCCTAGTCTGGGAAGGTACTGAACATCAAATGAAACTCGGGACAGCTGGGGTTCAGTTGCTTTTGGGTTTGTGATCTGTTTTGGGGCTTTTATCACTGGGGCAAAGAATATTTAACTTTCCTTGCCTGGAGGAGCTGTTTTCCTTGTCTTGCCTTTGTCATGAGGTGTGACAGTTTTGCACCCAAAACTGTGTGTCCTGTGTCCAGTGTTTGGTGCTTTTGCCTGTGGTCTGGCATTGCCAGGGGTGGGGTTTCTTTTAGGAAAGCAGCTCCTTCAGGATGTGCTTCCTTGAGCTGGATGTCTGGGAGAGGTGTTGGAATGGCAGTCGCAGTAGTTTTTCATGGTTTCCAGGCTCTTTCACCCAGTTCATTCCAGTCCATTTCAGAATGTGATGCAGAGCAGAATGACTGCAGTTCAACTGTAAGTACAGTTCAGCCAGAATGGGTGCATGAACTTCAGCATCAGAGGTGTAAATGCTTGGGCATCTGTGAGTTTGCTGGAACCGGTGAAGTCCCAAGACCTGAACAACAGGCCCTGAGCTCAAGTTGACTTTGAGATGAAAGTTTAAACCAGATGTTGTGTTTGTATCCCCTGAGTAGTGAAAGAACCAGGTTCATGAGTGTTCTGCACTAGGTCGCTGCTCATTAGTGAAACAGGGCTTGACCTTTCCATGTTTAGATGTCACTGTTGGACACGAAAGAAAGACACGGAACTGTGATTCAGAAGGCTGATGCTCTAAAAAGGGGCTGGTTTATTCTCAGAACCTATTTTTATATCCTTTTACAATGTGCCCACCTAAGAGGTGGGATCCTTTGAACCATTGGTCACACCAAGAGTCAACAAGCAAAGTCCCTCCTTAGGAGAGAAATGTGAAAAACTAGATAGTTTAAAAAGCATGACCTTGTTTACCAGTTTTGGTCCCTGGGAAAGAACTTCAGAGAACCTAAACACGACAAGCAGCGACTACATTTAGAGGCCAGGCAGGGCCCTGAAATCAGTCCTGTGGCCTTGCTGGGAGGTGCAGGGGCAAAGGCAGCCCCTTTGATGGGGCCTAGGGGGTCACATCTTGGACATCCCTGTCTCCAAAGCTGACTAAAAAGTCCCTCCCAGTGACCCCCGACCTGTGGGAGTCCAGAGTGTTCCTCTGGAAACAGAAACCTGTGCAGGGGGGTTTAAAACCTGTACAGGGGGGTCTGAGATTTGTGCAGTGGGGTTGCAGACCCTGGCATGGACCCCAGGCAGGCAAGGGTCTTGATTATAGTCCATGGGAAAAATTACCAACACTATGGGATGAATTGCAAGCCCTCAAAGCTAGTAGAAAGTATTAATAGTTTCACATTAGGGGTTTTAAGATAAGAATGACCAGAGACAAGATGGAGGATTCTGGGCGTTACTCTAGAGTCTTCTCCCTCTTCGTTTCCATTTTGTGCAGTGGTGATAACATGAAGTAGATTTAGAGGGATTGGGTCAAAGTAGAAAACACCTGTTTAGTGTCAAGTGCATGCATTGGGTCACAATTGTAAATAATGTACATGCAATTATCTGTATATAAGATGACGAGCTGGGAGCAGGCGGGCAGTCGTCACCTGTTGCCCGTGCTGTCCAGACCTTGGCAGAGCTCAGGGAGAAGTATAGAGATAAGATAAAATAAACAAGGAGAGAAACCTTGAAAAAGAACATCTGAAGACTCCTCGTCTTTTCTGTGGGTGGCTCAGGGCTTTCCGAAGGACGACCACCCTCATTCTCGGGCAAGCAGAGACCCCGAGAACTGGCGTCCCTGGGTGGGCGTCGCCCAGGGAAGTCCTTCCTCCAGAAGAGTCCTCAGAAGCCAGCAAGAAGCCCCCAGAAGCCGAGGAGCCGAATTGCCATCATCTGAACTGAAGACCAGAGAAGGAAGAAAAGGACGAGAGCAGCTGATCTCAGGTTCGTCTCAGACAGACGGATTTCCAAGGGCCCTGGAGTTCATCGTCCTGTCAAATGCTGGTCGGTGATCGGGAACCTCCGAGCTGAACCGGAAAGCACCTGCACTTTGGTTCTTTCAGTGGTAAGACCAGTTGAGATACAAGATCACACGATGGGGGGAATTATGTCCCTGTCCCAGGAGCAGCTCAGCTTGCTGTCTGCCTTGCAGGGGATTGTTTCAGCTCACCCTGCGGGTCTCACAGAAAAAGAGCTCCATTCGTTACTGCTCTGGGTGAGATGTAATTAACCTTTCTGTGAGACAACAGTGTTATTTGAACAGGGGTTTTGGCAAGAGGCAAACAGGGAATTATATCATCAGGCGACTCAAAAGGACAAGATAGCTTTGAAACTCATGACGGCTGCGAGAGTTATGTTAAAAGCAGTCACAGGGCGAAGCATAGGAATTCCTTTGCCTGACCCACCGCAGGGGGAGGGGGATGAACAAGGTGACTCCTCTGCTAGTCGGTTACTAGCGGAGACAGGTGTTGGCCATCACCCACCGGTTAAAGGGTCTCCTGCAGGAGACAGATTAGAGATGACAGCTTGTCTCAGAAGCAGCGGGGGATCAGCAGCTTTCCACACAAGGGAACAAAGGCATTGAGTTAGACGATTTCCCAAAATTTGTCCCGGGGAACTTAAAGCTTTTAATACACCCCAGTGAGGAGGAAGATCAGGACATGCTCTCTTTCGAGGCGTGCCCTGCGGAGGCAGGAGACGCACCCCAGGAGGGGGGATGGGAGAGTCGAGAATCTAGCCCACCAAGGAGCCCGTTCACCCCCCCTTCGATGCCGCGCAACAGCCCTCCGGTGCTTCCCCTTTCCTCGGAGATAGTGGGGCGGGGGAGGGAAATGGCAAGCGACGGGCTGGGGATGCGCGGGGCGGTGGAGGAAGGTGGGGTTCCGTGGAAACCGCGTGGGCAGGAACGCGTTTGGGACGGCTTGGGGGACGTGCTGAGCCAGGGCACAGCGGAGTGCGCGGAAACTGGGACAATGGCGGCAGGGTCGGCGTTAGCGGCTCGTCACGTGGGAATGACGCAAGCTACGGGGAGCAGCGCGGGTCAGGGTGCATCTGCTTTGCTGAACGTGAGCTCAGGTCCATTGGGGCGGAGTCCGGGCAGAGGTGACATGCGGGATGGGGCGGCTCCGGGGGCGGTGGCTCCGGGAGCAGAGGCTCCGGGGGGAGGAGCGGCAGAGGCTGCCCCCCCCAGGAACTGAAGCAGCGCAGGCAAGGCCAGGGCGTGGCCAGGGCGGAGCGATCCATCAAGGATCCGCCCTCGGAGAGGAGGATCTGTGGGCGCTGGCCAAACAAGCAAAAAGCTTGGCCGCAGCTATCAAAAGTATAGGCCACCGTGCTCTCAGTGTTGCTGCTGCCTCTGAAAGCGTGGGTGAGAAACGAAAAGTAAAGGTTCGAAATGAAGAAAAGGTAGAAAAGAAATCAGAGACAGAAAGTACTTTTAAGTTGTTAGCAGGAATGTTGGGGTTAGACACGGAGGGTCTGCTGCATGAGGCGACAGCACCATCTGCTGCCTGGAACAAAAAACTACAGCAGCCTCCACGACAGTCACCGCTGATCAGTGGGGCGACTGCGCCATCTCGTGGTTGGAGGGAAAAACTACAGCAACCTCAAAGAAAGTCTCCAGGGACCAGTGCAGTGACAACACCATCTGGTGCCTGGAGTGAAGAACAACAGCAGCCACCACGACAGTCACCGCTGATCAGTGGGGCAACTGCGCCATCTCGTGGTTGGAGGGAAAAACTACAGCAACCTCAAAGAAAGTCTCCAGGGACCAGTGCAGTGACAACACCATCTGGTGCCGGGACTGAAGACCTACAGAAGCCACCACGACAGTCGCCGCTGATCAGTGGGGCGACTGCGCCATCTGGTGTTCTGAGGGAAAAACTACAGCAGCCACCACGACAGTCGCTGCTCATGAGTGGAGCAACAGCGCCATTAGGTGCCTGGAGGGAAGAACTACAGCAGCCACCATGAAAGTCGCCACTGAGCAGTGGGGCGACTGCGCCATCTCGTGGTTGGAGGGAAAAACTACAGCAACCTCAACGAAAATCGCAAGTGACCACTAGAGCAAGAGCGCCATCAGGTGTCTGGAGCGAAGAACTAAAGCGGCCACGACGAAAGACGCCGCTGATCAGTGGGGCGACTGCGCCATCTCGTTGTCAGGCATAAAAACTACAGCAACCGCAACGCAAGTCGCCTGTGACCACTGGAGCGACTGCACAGTCTGGTACCTGGAGCAAAGAACTACAGCAGCCACCCCGACAGTCGCCGCTGACCAGTGGGGCAACTGCGCCACCTTGTGGTTGGATGGAAAAAATTCAGCAATTGAAAAGAAAGTTGCAAGTGACCAGTGGAAAACAGCGCCATCTGGCTCGTGGAGCGAAGACCTACAGCAGCCACCATGACAGTCGCCGCTGATCAGTGGGGCAACTGCGCCATCTCATGGTTGGAGGGAAAAAGTACAGCAACAACAACGCAAGTCGCCAGGGAGGAGTTGAGCGACAGCACCATCTGGTACCTGGAGAAAAGAATTACAGCAGCCCCCGCGACAGCCACCGCTGATCAGTGGGGCGACTGCGCCATCTCGTGCTTGGAGGGAAAAACTACAGCAACCTCAACGAAAGTCTATAGGGACCAGTGGAGCGACATCGCCATCTGGCGCCTGGAGCGAAGAACTACAGCAGCCACCACGACAGTTGCCGCTGATCAGTGGGGCGACTGCGCCACCTTGTGGTTGGAGGGAAAATCTACAGCAATTGAAAAGAAAGTTGCAAGTGACCAGTGGAACAACAGCGCCATCTCGTGGAGCGAAGACCAACAGCAGCCACCATGACAGCCGCCATTGATCAGTGGGGCGAATGCGCCATCTTGTGTTCTGAGGGAAAGACTACAGCAACCGCAACGAAAGTCGCCAGTGACCAGTGGAGCGACATCGCCATCTGGTGCCTGGAGCCAAGAACTACAGCAGCCACCACGACAGTCACCGCTGATCAGTTCGGCGACTGCGCCATCTCGTAGTTGGAGGGAAAAACTACATCAACCGCAATGAAAGTCGCCAGTGACCAGTGGAGCAAGATCGCCATCTCGTTCGTGGATTGAAGAACTACACGAGCCACCAAGAATGTCACCGCTGATCAGCAGGGCGACTGCGCCATATCGTGGTCGGGTAGAAGAACAACAGCAACCGCAACGCAAGTCACCAGTGACTAGTTGAGCGACAGTGCCATCTGGTAGCTGGACCAAAGAACTACAGCAGCCCTCAAGACAGTCGCCGCGGATCAGTGGGGCGACTGCGCCACCTTGTGGTTGGAGGGAAAAACTACAGCAATTGAAAAGAAAGTTGCAAGTGACCAGTGGAACAACAGCGCCATCTCGTGGAGCGAAGACCAACAGCAGCCACCATGACAGCCGCCATTGATCAGTGGGGCGAATGCGACATCTTGTGTTCTGAAGGAACGACTACAGCAACCGCAACGAAAGTCGCCAGTGACCAGTGGAGCGACATCGCCATCTGGTGCCTGGAGCGAAGAACTACAGCAGCCACCACGACAGTCACCGCTGATCAGTGCGGCGACTCCGCCATCTTGTGGTTAGAGGGAAAAACTACATCAACCTCAATGAAAGTTGCCGATGACCAGTGGAGCAACATCGCCACCTGGTGCCTGGAGCCAAGAATTAAAGCAGCCACCAACCCAGTCGCTGCTGATGAGTGGGGCGACTGCACCATCTCGTGGTTGGAGGGAGAAACTACAGCAGCCTCAAAAGAAGTCGCCAGTAACCAGTGGAGCGACATCGCCATCTGGTGCCTGGAGCGAAGAACTACAGCAGCCACCACGACAGTCGCCGCAGATCAGTGGGGCGACAGCGCCATCTCGAGGTCAGGGGGAAAAACTACAGAACCACAACAAAAGTCACCGGGGACCAGTGGAGCGACAGCATCATCTGGAGCCTGGAGCGAAGAACTACAGCAGCCACCACGACCATCGTCGCTGATCAGTGGGGCGACTGTGCCATCTCATGGTTGGAGGGAAAAAGTACAGCAACTGCAATGCAAGGAACCAGGGACCAGTACAGCGACATCGCCATCTGGTGCCTGGAGCGAAGAACTACAGCAGCCACCACGACAGTCACCGCTGATCAGTGCGGCGACTCCGCCATCTTGTGGTTAGAGGGAAAAACTACAGCAACCTCAACGAAAGTTGCCGATGACCAGTGGAGCAACATCGCCACCTGGTGCCTGGAGCCAAGAATTAAAGCAGCCACCAACCCAGTCGCTGCTGATGAGTGGGGCGACTGCACCATCTCGTGGTTGGAGGGAGAAACTACAGCAGCCTCAAAAGAAGTTACCAGTGACCAGTGGAGCGACAGTGCCATCTGGTTTGTGGAGCAAAGAACTACAGCAGCCTCCACGACAGTCCCCACTAATCAGTGGCGTGACTGCGCCATCTCGTGATTGGAGGGAAAAACTACAGCAACCGCTACGAAAGTTACCAGGGACCAGTGGAGTGACATCACCATCTGGTGCCTGGAGCGAAGAACTAGAGCAGCCACCACGACAGTCACTGCTGATCAGTAAGGCAACTGCGCCATCTCCTGTTCTGAGGGAAAAACTACAGCAACCCCAATAAAAGTCGCCGGCGACCACTGGAGCAACAGTGCCATCCGGTGCCTGGAGCGAAGAACTACAGCAGCCACCAGGACAGTCGCCGCTCATCAGTGGGGCAACTGCGCCATCTCGTGGTTAGAGGGAACACCTACAGAAACCGCAACGCAAGTCGCCAGTGATCAGTGGAGCGACAGCGCCATCTGGTGCCTGGAGCGAAGACCTACAGCAGCCACCAGGACAGTCGCCGCTCATCAGTGGAGCGACTGCACCATCTCGTGGTTAGAGGGAAAAACTACAGCAACCTCAATGAAAGTCACAAGTGACCAGTGGAGCGACAATGCCATCTGGTTCGTGGAGCAAAGAACTACAGCAGCCACCACAACAGTCGCTGCTGGTCAGAGGGGCGACTGCGCCATCTCGTGGTCGTAGGGAAACACTAGAGCAACCGCAACCAAAGTTGCCAGGGACCAGTGGAGCGACAGCGCCATTAGGTGCCTGGAGCGAAGAACTACAGCAGCCACCAGGACAGACGACGCTGATCAGCGGGGTGACTGCGCCATCTCGTGGTTGGAGGGAAAAACTACAGCAACAGCAACGCAAGTCGCCATGGACCAGTAGAACGACAGCGCCGTCAGGTGCATGGAGGAAAAAACTACAGCAGCCGCGAGGACAGTCGCCACTGATCAGTGTGGCGACTCCGCCATCTTGTGGTTAGAGGGAAAAACTACAGCAACCTCAACGAAAGTTGCCGGGGACCAGTGGAGTGACAGCGCCATCTGGTTCCAGGAGCGAAGAACTACAGCAGCCACCACGACAGTTGCAGCTGATCAGAGGGGCGACTGCGCCATCTCGTGGTTGGAGGGAAAAACTACAGCAACCGCAACGAAAGTCGCCGGTGAGCAGTGGAGCGACAGCGCCATCTGGTGCGTGGAGCCAAGAATTCGAGCAGGCACCACGACAGTCACTGCTGATCAGTGGGGCGACTGCTCCATTTCTTGGTCAGAGGGAAAAACTACAGCAACCGCAACAAAAGTTGCCGGTGACCAGTGGAGCAACATCGCCACCTGCTGCCTGGAGCCAAGAATTAAAGCAGCCACCACGACAGTTGCTGCTGATGAGTGGGGTGACTGCACCATCTGGTGCCTGGAGCGAAGAACTGCAGCAGCCACCACGACAGTCGGCACTGATCAGTGGGGCGACAGCGCCATCTGGTGCTTGGAGAGAAGAACTATAGCAGCCACCGCAACAGTCGCCACTGACCAGTGGGGCGACTGCGCCATCTCGTGTTCGAGGGAAAAACTACAGCAACCGCATCGCAAGTTTCCAGGGACCAGTGGAGCGACAGCGCCATCAGGTGCCTGGAGTGAAGAACTACAGCAGCCACCACGACAGTTGCTACTGAGCAGTGGGGCGACTGCACCATTTTGTGGTTGGAGGGAAAAACTACAGCAGCCTCAAAAGAAGTTTCCAATTACCAGTGGAGCGACATCGCCATCTACTTCGTGGAGCAAAGAACTACAGCAGCCACCATGACAGTCCCCACTAATCTGTGGCGTGACTGTGCCATCTCGTGTGTAGTAGGGAAAAACTACAGCAACCGCAATGAAAGTTGACGGTGACCATTGGAGCGACATCGCCATCTGGTGCCTGGAGCCAAGAACTACAGCAGCCACTACAACAGTTGCCACTGATCAGTGGGGCGACTGCGCCATCTCGTGGTTGGAGGGAAAATCTACTCCAAACGCAACGCAAGTCGCCAGGGAACAGTGGAGCGACAGCGCCATCTGGTGCCTGGAGTGAAGAACTATAGCAGCCCCCACAACAATCGACGCTGATCAGTGTGGCGACTGTGCCATCTCGTGGTTTGAGTGCAAAACTACAGCAACCGCAATGAAAGTCGCCAATGACCCGTGGAGTGACAGTGCCATCTGTGTTTTTACAAGTGAGAGGAGAACATGTAACATGTTTGGGAAAGCACAGAGACATTCCTGCCTTTTGTTCTCCTCCTTGAATCTTTTGTGGTGGATGGCTGGGGGCTGAGACTGAAGATTTTAATTAGCCTTTAACTTGGAAAGAACATGGAATGAGGAAACAGCTTTTTAAAATTTGTCAACTTGACTGATTTATGAAGTAACTTCAATAATAAAATGTCTGTGGTAGTCCCCATCAAGTTTTTAAGAACTATTTCTTTGAAGTGGAGACAGCGTTTGAGTGATGTGAATTATTTCTGCTAGCTTAAGCTTTCCTTTTCAAGGCATTTAAGTAGCCTCAGCCCCGGCATTGAACAATGGTGCTTTAGGGAAAAGGAAGCAGAGACAGAGGGGTTGAAAAAGGCGTGTGAGACTTGCCTTACATATCCCCAGTTTGGGAAGGTACTGAACATCAAATGAAACTCGGGACAGCTGGGGTTCAGTTGCTTTTGGGTTTGTGATCTGTTTTGGGGCTTTTATCACTGGGGCAAAGAATATTTAACTTTCCTTGCCTGGAGGAGCTGTTTTCCTTGTCTTGCCTTTGTCATGAGGTGTGACAGTTTTGCACCCAAAACTGTGTGTACTGTGTCCAGTGTTTGGTGCTTTTGCCTGTGGCATTCCCAGGGTTGGGGCTCCTTCAGGATGTGCTTCCGTCAGAATACTTCCTTGAGCTGGATGTCTGGGAGAGGTGTTGGAATGGCAGTCGCAGTAGTTTTTCATGGTTTCCAGGCTCTTTCACCCAGTTCATTCCAGTCCATTTCAGAATGTGATGCAGAGCAGAATGACTGCAGTTCAACTGTAAGTACAGTTCAGCCAGAATGGGTGCATGAACTTCAGCATCAGAGGTGTAAATGCTTGGGCATCTGTGAGTTTGCTGGAACCTGTGAAGTCCCAAGACCTGAATAACAGGCCCTGAGCTCAAGTTGACTTTGAGATGAAAGTTTAAACCAGATGTTGTGTTTGTATCCCCTGAGTAGTGAAAGAACCAGGTTCATGAGTGTTCTGCACTAGGTCGCTGCTCATTAGTGAAACAGGGCTTGACCTTTCCATGTTTAGATGTCACTGTTGGACGTGAAAGAAAGACACAGACTCGTGAATCAGAAGGCTGATGCTCTAAAAAGGGGCTGGTTTATTCTCAGAAGCTATTTTTATTCCCTTTTACAATGTGCCCACCTAAGAGGTGGGATCCTTTGAACCATTGGTCACACCAAGGGTCAACAAGCAAAGTCCCTCCTTAGGAGAGAAATGTGAAAAACTAGATAGTTTAAAAAGTATGACCTTGTTTACCAGTTTTGGTCCCTGGGAAAGAACTTCAGAGAACCTGAACATGACAAGCAGCGACTACATTTAGAGGCCAGAGAGGGCCCGGAAATGAGTCCTGTGGCCTTGCTGGTAGGTGCAGGGGCAAAGGCAGCCCCTGGATTGCCCCTTAAGCCTTGGCCACTCTTTGGGTGCAATCCAGGAGGAGGCTGAAGCCAGCTGTTCCCGCAAAAGAACTTGTGTGAGCCTCTTTCTCGCACACAATTGTCCAGGCTGGGCACTGTCCCAGCACCAGTCACTGCTCTCCTTGCCTTCTTCACCTTGACTGCTGATATCCAGCTTTACTTCCTCAAAATAGTAACAAAGAACAGTGCTGTAACAGAGCCACCATTTACACTTCCCCTGCAAAGACAAACAGTGACCCACCCCCTCAGGGGAAGCCCTCTCACCCGGAATGGGGCGCTCTGCCGCACATTCTATCCATCTGCATCTGAAAGAAAGTGAGCAACAAAAGTCAAAGTGCTGCAGGAGGACTTAAAAGCTCCAGACCTCTTGTGTCATATCTAGGCATATTCCCTACAGTCCAACTCCACCCCACATTACAAATTCCAAGCCCTAGGCATTTACCCTATTACTTCCACACCCAGACTAAGCAGCAAGGCAGAGCAGCTCCGGGCCAAATACACACCCACACCCGTGACACAGGAGACCACAAACGAGGGAACACAACGGGGACAGAAAACTCTCGGCCACAAGAAAGGCCCTGAGAACCCAGAGAACTCGGAATGAGGTGACCGAGGTAAGACCGATGGCGAGCTAGCCAGGCTCGCAGAACCCTGCAGGAAGAAGATGCCAGCGGGATGACTATTTCCAAGGAGCGCAAAGACGGATGCCCGAGAGTGCTATGGTCAGAATCGCCTCCCTGTCTTTGCCTTCTGACAAGTCCTAATCCGCCAGAATGGATCATTGTGGAGCACAGCTGTCAACACAGCTCAGAAAAAGACCTGAAAGGACACTGGACTGGATGCTCCTGAGGAGAGGGGCGATGCCTGTCCCAGCTCCCGAGTCAAAGGCGCCGAGCCGAGGAGCGTAAAGATGGCAGATGCTAAGGCTGACTTTAGGGTTTCCGAGAGGCCCCTGGAAGGGCCACGGCAAAAGCCGTGAAAGACAAGATGCCCAGAAGACACAGAAGGCACCACAGACAAGTGACACAACACGCACCGGGACTGCTCTGCCCTGCACACCTCAGCATTGTGATCAAAACTGAGACTTCCCTTCGATGGGGCCCAAGGGGTCACATCTTGGACATCCCCGTCTCCAAAGCTGACTCAAAAATCCCTCCCGGTGACCCTTGACCCAGCACACTGCTTTTGATCTCCTCTGTGATCTGTAGCCCTGCACTTATCTCTGGGATGAGAATCCACGTCGGGTGCAAAAGAAGGCCAGCTCCATGGAAATGAACGCGTCGGCCCCGTGGACGTCGAGACACCTCCGCGTCCGCCTCGGTGCTGCCGTAACCGGATTTGGGCTCCGCACCTCCTCACGGTACCTAGGACCACAAAACAAAAAATGTGACTATTGCCCTCCAGGAGAGCAATCCCCACGGCTCCTCCGCACCATTGGCCCAGCTCGCCTCGAATCTTCATTCAACTCCAGAGGCTGCTCAGAGGGTACCTGCAAAGTAAAAAGGTACACGCTTAGCAAGCTGCTGCCCACCGCTCTCTTATGAGTCACCCCCCCAAAGGCCGACTCACCCGCTCGCCTCTATTCCTGGGCACGTCTGGGGCAGCGGCAGCACCTGCAAAGAAACAAAGCAAAAAGGCTCGCTGAGATGTCGTGAAACGGCAACCGCCCCGGTCCGACTGAAGTACGCCAAAAGTGTACCTTAAGCTTGCATCCATCTGGCCTCTGGCAGCCTGGGTCAGGAGAACTGGCAAGCAGAACACCTAAAATAAAAAAGCCCCAGATGATGCTTGGAGCTGCACCAGAAATCGAGACCTGAGCAGTGACAACTGCTTCTGCCCTCCGATCTCTGCTCACCTCCCTCCACTGACCTTTACTGCAGATACGCAGCTCCACTTCCTAGAAATAAAGACAAAGAACAGTGCTGTAACAGAGCCACCATTTACACTTCCCCTGCAAAGACAAACAGCGACCCACCTCCTCAGGGGAAGCCCCCTCACCCGGCATGGGGCACTCTGCCGCAGATTCTATCCATCTGCATCTGAAAGAAAGTGAGCAACAAAAGTCAAAGTGCTGCAGGAGAACTTGACAGCTGCAGACATCTTGTGTCCATCTAGGCATATTCTCTACAGTCCAACTCCACCCCTCATTACAAATTTCAAGCCCCCAGCACTTGCCTTATTACTCCTACACCCAGACTAAGCAGCAAGGCAGAGCAGCTCCGGGCCAAATACACACCCACACCCGTGACACAGGAGACCACAAACGAGGGAACACAACGGGGACAGAAAACTCTCGGCCACAAGAAAGGCCCTGAGAACCCAGAGAACTCGGAATGAGGTGACCGAGGTAAGACCGATGGCGAGCTAGCCAGGCTCGCAGAACCCTGCAGGAAGAAGATGCCAGCGGGATGACTATTTCCAAGGAGCGCAAAGACGGATGCCCGAGAGTGCTACGGTCAGAATCACCTCCCTGTCTTTGCCTTCTGACAAGTCCTAATCCGCCAGAATGGATCATTGCGGAGCACAGCTGTCAACACAGCTCAGAACAAGACCTGAAAGGACACTGGACTGGATGCTCCTGAGGAGAGGGGCGATGCCTGTCCCAGCTCCCGAGTCAAAGGCGCCGAGCCGAGGAGCGCAAAGATGGCAGATGCTAAGGCTGACTTTAGGGTTTCCGAGAGGCCCCTGGAAGGGCCACGGCAAAAGCCGTGAAAGACAAGATGCCCAGAAGACACAGAAGGCACCACAGACAAGTGACACGACACGCACCGGTACTGCTCTGCCCTGCACACCTCAGCATTGTGATCAAAACTGAGACTTCCTTTCGATGGGGCCCAAGGGGTCACATCTTGGACATCCCCGTCTCCAAAGCTGACTCAAAAATCCCTCCCGGTGACCCCCGACCCGGCACACTGCTTTTGATCTCCTCTGTGATCTGTAGCCCTGCACTTATCTCTGGGGCATCTGGGGATGGGAATCCATGTCAGGTACAAAGGATGGCCGGCTCATTGTCTGGGAAATTCCTGCTGTCACCGGGCTCTTATTGTTGTCTCTTATTCTGCTACAAGAAAGAAAACCAAAAAAGCGTGAATCTTAGCAGCACATCAGCCAAAAATGGCATTTCTGCTACTCACCATCTCTTAAGAATGCCCGGGTCCTCGGGCAGCACACTTTGGCTGCGCTGCAAGGCTGACACTTGCAGAGCCAGCGTCTCCATGGCCTTATTGGCACTGAGCCCACCCACCACGGCCTCTATCAGGGGCGTGAGCATCCCCGGTTGCAGTGGAACAAGGGTTCCAGGATGGACATCCCCAGAGAACCCCAAACCGGTGGATTCTGCCTCCCCACTCTCACTTACTGGCTAGCCCTAGCCCAGGGTTACTGCCTACACCTGTTCTCAGGGAAACAGGGGTGTTGTGATGACTGCTGTAAGGACTGCTATAGCTGTACTCTTAATTTATATCCCAGCCTGTACCCCCTCCCTTTCACTGTATGCTCTCTCTGGCCCTTCAGTCCTTCACCTCTCAAGCCCTCCCTCAGCCTCTGTGTGTCACTGTCAAGTCCCCCTTGCTGGACCCTACACCTTGCAGCCGGGGATGCTCCTTATCCACAGGGTTCTCAAGAATGTCCCGCAGGCGGGACGCCATCTCCACAGTTGCTCCTACCCTAACTAAGTGTAGCCCTGAGTCAGGGCTCCTACCCTAAGTGTGGCCCTGAGTCAGGGCAGAGGCTGACAGAGCCGAACTCTTTGCGGTGGCCAAGGCACGAAGCCTTACCAACCGCCGCCTCGAGGAGGGGTGGACGCAATCCCCGGCTGCGGAGAGACAGGTGATCCCAGGGAGGGGTGGGGCGGGAAACCCCCTTTTTTGGCCAACCCTGCGGACCCTGCTCCCCATTACCACTTCCTGGCTAGCCTAGCCTTTGGGTTACTGCCTGCACATCTCAGGGCGGCTCTCAGGGAAACAGGGGTGTGGTGCTGTGTGTGTGAGCTGCTATAGGTGTGCGCTCACTTGTATCCCAGCCTGTACCCCTCTCTTTCACTGTGTGCTCTCTGACCCTTGAGCCCTTTACCTCTCAAGCCCTCCCTCAGCCTCTGTGTGTCACTGTCAAGTCCCCCTGCCGAACCCTACGCCTTGCAACCGGGGATGCTCTTTATCAGGATACTCCTGGGACAGGGATCCCGGGGGGGCCACCAATCTCCCACTGCATCCCTTTACCTTGTGGGCTCTCGAAGACGGCCGACAATGCAAAGCTGGCTAAAACGCAGAGATGGGTCAGAACTGCCCTGCCCGGCCAAGTCTGTGGGGATGCTGAGGAGAAACCCTCCCCCTTCACCCCTGAGAGCTCCATCCCACTAGGGCCCTCACCTCTAAGATAACTTTAAGTTGCCTCCTGGGACTGAAAAGACTTTTTCCCCATCTCCCGACCAGCTGTCCCAACACTTAGCTTTCAGAAGACGAGCGGACAAAATCCGTCCTTGATGGAAATGAACACGTCGGCCCCGTGGACATCGAGACACCTCCGCGTCCGCCTCGGTGCTGCCGTAACCGGATTTGGGCTCTGCACCTCCTCACGGTACCTAGGACCACAAAACAAAAAATGTGACTATTGCCCTCCAGGAGAGCAATCCCCACGGCTCCTCCGCACCATTGGCGCAGCTCGCCTCGAATCTTCATTCAACTCCAGAGGCTGCTCAGAGGGTACCTGCAAAGTAAAAAGGTACACGCTTAGCAAGCTGCTGCCCACCGCTCTCTTATGAGTCACCCCCCCAAAGGCCGACTCACCCGCTCGCCTCTATTACTGGGCACGCCTGGGGCAGCGGCAGCACCTGCAAAGAAACAAAGCAAAAAGGCTCGCTGAGATGTCGTGAAACGGCAACCGCCCCGGTCCGACTGAAGTACGCCAAAAGTGTACCTTAAGATTGCATCCATCTGGCCTCTGGCAGCCCGGGTCAGGAGAACTGGCAAGCAGAACACCTAAAATAAAAAAGCCCCAGATGATGCTTGGAGCTGCACCAGAAATCAAGACCTGAGCAGTGACAACTGCTTCTGCCCTCCGATCTCTGCTCACCTCCCTCCACTGACCTTTACTGCAGATACGCAGCTCCACTTCCTAGAAATAAAGACAAAGAACAGTGCTGTAACAGAGCCACCATTTACACTTCCCCTGCAAAGACAAACAGCGACCCACCTCCTCAGGGGAAGCCCCCTCACCCGGCATGGGGCACTCTGCCGCAGATTCTATCCATCTGCATCTGAAAGAAAGTGAGCAACAAAAGTCAAAGTGCTGCAGGAGAACTTGACAGCTGCAGACATCTTGTGTCCATCTAGGCATATTCTCTACAGTCCAACTCCACCCCTCATTACAAATTTCAAGCCCCCAGCACTTGCCTTATTACTCCTACACCCAGACTAAGCAGCAAGGCAGAGCAGCTCCGGGCCAAATACACACCCACACCCGTGACACAGGAGACCACAAAAGAGAGAACACAACGGGGACAGAAAACTCTCGGCCACAAGAATGGCCCTGAGGACCCAGAGAACTCAGAATGAGGTGACCGAGGTAAGACCTATGGCGAGCTGGCCAGGCTCGCAGAACCCTGCAGGAAGAAGATGCCAGCGGGATGACTTATTCCAAGGAGCTCAAAGACGGATGCCCGAGAGTGCTACGGTCAGAATCACCTCCCTGTCTTTGCCTTCTGGCAAGTCCTAATCCGCCAGAATGGATCGTTGCGGAGCACAGCTGTCGACACAGCTCAGAACAAGACCTGAACGGACACCGGACTGGATGCTCCTGAGGAGAGGGGCGATGCCTGTCCCAGCTCCCGAGTCAAAGGCGCCGGGCCGAGGAGCGCAGAGAGCGCAGATGCTAAGACTGATGCCAGGGTTTCTGAGAGGCCCCCGGAAGGGCCACGGTAAAAGCCGTGAAAGACAAGATGCCCAGAAGACACAGAAGGCACCACAGACAAGTGACACGACACGCACCGGTACTGCTCTGCCCTGCACACCTCAGCATTGTGATCAAAACTGAGACTTCCTTTCGATGGGGCCCAAGGGGTCACATCTTGGACATCCCTGTCTCCAAAGCTGACTCAAAAATCCCTCCCGGTGACCCCCGACCCGGCACACTGCTTTTGATCTCCTCTGTGATCTGTAGCCCTGCACTTATCTCTGGGGCATCTGGGGATGGGAATCCATGTCAGGTACAAAGGATGGCCGGCTCATTGTCTGGGAAATTCCTGCTGTCACCGGGCTCTTATTGTTGTCTCTTATTCTGCTACAAGAAAGAAAACCAAAAAAGCGTGAATCTTAGCAGCACATCAGCCAAAAATGGCATTTCTGCTACTCACCATCTCTTAAGAATGCCCGGGTCCTCGGGCAGCACACTTTGGCTGCGCTGCAAGGCTGACACTTGCAGAGCCAGCGTCTCCATGGCCTTATTGGCACTGAGCCCACCCACCACGGCCTCTATCAGGGGCGTGAGCATCCCCGGTTGCAGTGGAACAAGGGTTCCAGGATGGACATCCCCAGAGAACCCCAAACCGGTGGATTCTGCCTCCCCACTCTCACTTACTGGCTAGCCCTAGCCCAGGGTTACTGCCTACACCTGTTCTCAGGGAAACAGGGGTGTTGTGATGACTGCTGTAAGGACTGCTATAGCTGTACTCTTAATTTATATCCCAGCCTGTACCCCCTCCCTTTCACTGTATGCTCTCTCTGGCCCTTCAGTCCTTCACCTCTCAAGCCCTCCCTCAGCCTCTGTGTGTCACTGTCAAGTCCCCCTTGCTGGACCCTACACCTTGCAGCCGGGGATGCTCCTTATCCACAGGGTTCTCAAGAATGTCCCGCAGGCGGGACGCCATCTCCACAGTTGCTCCTACCCTAACTAAGTGTAGCCCTGAGTCAGGGCTCCTACCCTAAGTGTGGCCCTGAGTCAGGGCAGAGGCTGACAGAGCCGAACTCTTTGCGGTGGCCAAGGCACGAAGCCTTACCAACCGCCGCCTCGAGGAGGGGTGGACGCAATCCCCGGCTGCGGAGAGACAGGTGATCCCAGGGAGGGGTGGGGCGGGAAACCCCCTTTTTTGGCCAACCCTGCGGACCCTGCTCCCCATTACCACTTCCTGGCTAGCCTAGCCTTTGGGTTACTGCCTGCACATCTCAGGGCGGCTCTCAGGGAAACAGGGGTGTGGTGCTGTGTGTGTGAGCTGCTATAGGTGTGCGCTCACTTGTATCCCAGCCTGTACCCCTCTCTTTCACTGTGTGCTCTCTGACCCTTGAGCCCTTTACCTCTCAAGCCCTCCCTCAGCCTCTGTGTGTCACTGTCAAGTCCCCCTGCCGAACCCTACGCCTTGCAACCGGGGATGCTCTTTATCAGGATACTCCTGGGACAGGGATCCCGGGGGGGCCACCAATCTCCCACTGCATCCCTTTACCTTGTGGGCTCTCGAAGACGGCCGACAATGCAAAGCTGGCTAAAACGCAGAGATGGGTCAGAACTGCCCTGCCCGGCCAAGTCTGTGGGGATGCTGAGGAGAAACCCTCCCCCTTCACCCCTGAGAGCTCCATCCCACTAGGGCCCTCTCCTCTAAGATAACTTTAAGTTGCCTCCTGGGACTGAAAAGACTTTTTCCCCATCTCCCGACCAGCTGTCCCAACACTTAGCTTTCAGAAGACGAGCGGACAAAATCCGTCCTCGATGGAAATGAACACGTCGGCCCCGTGGACATCGAGACACCTCCGCGTCCGCCTCGGTGCTGCCGTAACCGGATTTGGGCTCTGCACCTCCTCACGGTACCTAGGACCACAAAACAAAAAATGTGACTATTGCCCTCCAGGAGAGCAATCCCCATGGCTCCTCCGCACCATTGGTGCAGCTCGCCTCGAATCTTCATTCAACTCCAGAGGCTGCTCAGAGGGTACCTGCAAAGTAAAAAGGTACACGCTTAGCAAGCTGCTGCCCACCGCTCTCTTATGAGTCACCCCCCCAAAGGCCGACTCACCCGCTCGCCTCTATTCCTGGGCACGCCTGGGGCAGCGGCAGCACCTGCAAAGAAACAAAGCAAAAAGGCTCGCTGAGATGTCGTGAAACGGCAACCGCCCCGGTCCGACTGAAGTACGCCAAAAGTGTACCTTAAGATTGCATCCATCTGGCCTCTGGCAGCCCGGGTCAGGAGAACTGGCAAGCAGAACACCTAAAATAAAAAAGCCCCAGATGATGCTTGGAGCTGCACCAGAAATCGAGACCTGAGCAGTGACAACTGCTTCTGCCCTCCGATCTCTGCTCACCTCCCTCCACTGACCTTTACTGCAGATACGCAGCTCCACTTCCTAGAAATAAAGACAAAGAACAGTGCTGTAACAGAGCCACCATTTACACTTCCCCTGCAAAGACAAACAGTGACCCACCTTCTCAGGGGAAGCCCCCTCCCCCTGCATGGGGTGCTCTGCCGCAGATTCTCTCCATCTGCATCTGAAAGCAAGTGAGCAACAAAAGTCAAAGTGCTGCAGGAGAACTTAAAAGCCCCAGACCTCTTGTGTCAATCTAGGCATATTTTCTACAGTCCAACTCCACCCCTCATTACAAATTTCAAGCCCCCAGCACTTGCCCTATTACTTCTACACCCAGACTAAGCAGCAAGGCAGAGCAGCTCCGGGCCAAATACACACCCACATCCGTGACACAGGAGACCACAAACGAGGGAACACAACGGGGACAGAAAACTCTCGGCCACAAGAATGGCCCTGAGGATCCAGAGAACTCAGAATGAGGTGACCGAGGTAAGACCTATGGCGAGCTGGCCAGGCTCGCAGAACCCTGCAGGAAGAAGATGCTAGCGGGATGACTTATTGCTAGGAGCGCAAAGATGGGTGCCCGAGAGTGCTACGGTCAGAATCACCTCCCTGTCTTTGCCTTCTGACAAGTCCTAATCCGCCACAATGGATCATTGCGGAGCACAGCTGTCGACACAGCTCAGAACAAGACCTGAACGGACACCGGACTGGATGCTCCTGAGGAGAGGGGCGATGCCTGTCCCAGCTCCCAAGTCAAAGGCGCCAGGCCGAGGAGCACAGAGAGCACAGATGCTAAGGCTGACTTTAGGGTTTCTGAGAGGCCCCTGGAAGGGCCACGGCAAAAGCCGTGAAAGACAAGATGCCCAGAAGACACAGAAGGCACCACAGACAAGTGACACAACACACACCGGGACTGCTCTGCCCTGCACACCTCAGCATTGTGATCAAAACTGAGACTTCCCTTCGATGGGGCCCAAGGGGTCACATCTTGGACATCCCTGTCTCCAAAGCTGACTCAAAAATCCCTCCCGGTGACCCCCGACCCCGCACACTGCTTTTGATCTCCTCTGTGATCTGTCGCCCTGCACTTATCTCTGGGACATCTGGAGATGAGAATCCACATCGTCAGGTGCAAAGGAAGGCCGGCTCGCCCTCTGGATAATACCTGCTGTCACCGGGGTGCTATCTTTTTGTCAGCTACAATAAAGAAAACCAACATCAAAACATGATCTTAGCAGATCTGTTGTCCGGTTTGTGAGTGGGTCTCAGTGTAATATGATTAGACCACCTAACACTCACAAACAATGATGCATGCTTAGAGTTGCACCACAAACACCACACAAATACCCTAACCAGACAAACTTACCAATTTTGGAAAAAAAAAAAAATTGCCCTAAAATAAACCAAGCCTAATTACCCATATTCAATTTTCCAAATATAATAAAAATAATCCCACGTCCAATCTCCTTAAAAAAACCTCAAGTGAATGCCCAGAATCACCCCCAGCTTAAAAAAGCCTGTTTCTAACCACATAAAAATAAAACCCCATGTGTTTCAAAGTACATCAATTCATTAATCTAACAGAGCAAAACCACAACAATTAAATTCTTAGTCAACACTAGTACTCTGAATACTCCAATCCCATCGCTACACACAAAATCAAAACCCCTTTCTCTTACTGACATAACAAAGAAATCACAATTCTTACCTATAATAAAACTTAAAAAAACCTAATTAAAACTAAAAATAAAATATACCATTATAACTAACCCCAAACCCCATACATTCCAAACAAGCTTCCTCCTAAACAAGTATTTCAAATGCCAAAAAACCTCAAACATTTAAAATTACTACTGCAAAAATTCCCTCTATCCACCGCACCACCAATATCACATAAAACAAATAAATTACCTTCTTCACACAGCACACCCATATCAAAAAGCTAAGCCTCCCTGAAATCTTTAACATAATTATAAATTAACTCAAAAATAAAAAACTTTCATCTCACTAACAAAAAGTCCACAAACTAAAAAACTCCACCATACAACCAACTGCCAGCAAACAAACCACACCACATTCTTTTCACATCATAAAAATGAAACAAGAACTAAAAACAACCATATGGAATCCCACACACACAACACGTCACAAGAACTAGCAAAAGAGATCAATCAAACCTACTTATTAAACTCAAAACTGTACACCTGACCCTAAAACTGACTAAAAAAAACCCCTACACTAACTCATAAATAATCATCAGTACTCTATAAAATTAACAAAAAACCCCTAACAACATGAAAAAAATCTAAACTACTAAAAACAGAACATCACTACTCCAAAAACTACCTAAAAAACCAATCCTATCAATAGCCAAGTTCCCAGAAATAAAACCAATAAAGAACTGCAAAACAACAAACAAATTAAACTACCATAACAGAAATATCCCAAATAAACTTAAATTAACAACACCAAAAAAATTATTCCTGACTCAATGAACCCATAATGCCTCAAACCATCAAAACAAAACTATCACCTATAAGCATGCACAAAACCCAAAGATCATTTTAACCATAAACAATATCTCCCAAATATATAATATATAATAATAAAAATAAAATATACAATATATAAAATATATAATACAGTTTCTAGCCATAGCTAGAAAACACACATTGCAAACAAACAAGCCAAATAAATTAACCTCAAAGTACAATAACAATAGTCCAATTATAAATATTAAAAAACTGTAACAGATTAACTACATCACAGCACCTCAGACCCACCAAAACTAACTCTACCTATTCACCATAATAAAAACCACCACTAAATCATTCAAAGACTACTCAATACCTCACATTACAGTCCATCACAGCATTGTAAGCCTTAGAAAACATATCCTTTAAAAATATAACACCCCACCAAAAAAATTCAGCCCAACTCAGTCCAAAAGCAACCTAATCAACACCTGAACTAAGAAATACAGTGTTAAATAAATAGACCAAATCCCTTATCTTACAGTATCTACAAACAAAATAAAACTACACAGTAAGTTAGCAACAGCCACCTTAAAACCACTACAGGGAAAAAGCTTTCAAAAACTAAAAACTAATAACTGCATGGAACAAAACACCCAAACCTCCACCAGCCAAGCTGGCCCCACCCAATCTGAATGCCTACCTACAACAAACAAAACCCCAATAACTCACATCACAAGTCTAAAAAAAAAGCCACTTAAATTAATTCTACCTTAAATACAAACAAACACATCCATAAAGTTATCATCACTCAAAAACCAAATTACACATAAAAAAATAACACCAACAAATAAAACAAAAAGCAATGTACCACCAAAGAATGTAACAGTGAATAAAAACCTTATAGAGAAATCACTATTTATCAAAATCCCAGGTAAAGGGGGATTCTTCCTAATTTAGACTGTAAGTGGAGAAGAGTTTCTTCCCCTGATTTGAACTTTTTTTGTCCTCATAACCCTCACTTTTCTTTTTTTGAGGACATTAGGAAAGGATTAGCAGGATGAAATTGAAAAGGGAAAGGAAAGAAATCCCCCCTACAAACCCACACTGGCTCACCTGCTGCTTCTGCGCACAAAGGTTTGTCCCTCAGCACCTCCTCAGCCCTCTGCTCCAGCAGCTCCAGGCTGAAGAGAGCCCAGGCTCCCCTCTTAAAGCAGCCCCCGCGGCAGGAGCCACCCCCTCGTCATCCTCACAGCTCACACCTGTGGGTGGCCCTGTCCCCTGATCATCCTCACAGCTCACACCTGTGGGTGGCCCTGTCCCCTGATCATCCTCACAGCTCACACCTGTGGCTGCTGTCACTCTCAGTGTGAGGGCAGGGCAGGGGCAGAGGGGACTTGCTGCTCATTCCCTGCACACTTCCTGGTCTGCAGCTGACACCCTGGGGCTCCGGACTTCCCTTGGTATGGATAAAACCCCTCTTCTCTTGCAGGTACACCTCCAAAATCCCACATGCCTGAGGTTCATAACTCCTGAGGAAATTCCCCAGCAATCATTAGCCTTCATTTACAATTTTGCTTTTGGAATCCCTAGTAACTTGTCTTTCTGTGGAGGTGTTTCAAACATTCATAGGGAGTTCAGGAGCTGGGTTGGCTTGTTTCTGATTTAACTGACCAGCCCAGGCTAAATCCAAATGCCCAGAATGACAGGGAAACATGGAGACAGTTTATAAATACTCCCCTTCCTTGCAATTTAGTCCTTCATTGCACATCTCCGGAGAAGGTGCATTCCATCCTTTCCTCCATCGTTTAGATTCGGCTCAGATCCAGCTCGGCTCTGTTCGGCTATGCTCGGCTATTTCCGGATGCATTCGTTCAGATTCGGCTCGTCGGGGAAGCTCGGCTCTGTTCGGCTATGCTCGGCTATTTCCGGATGCCGTCGTTCAGATTCGGCTCTTCGGGCAAGCTCGGCTATGCTCGGCTGTTCCCGGCACACCTCGGCTATTTCCGGATACAGTCGTTTAGATTCGGCTCTTCGGGGAAGCTCGGCTCTGATCGGCTGCGCTCGGTGCCGCTCGCTGCGCTGGGCTCCGCCCAGCTCAGCTCGGCTCGGCTCCCTGAGGGGCGGGGCCGAGCGGGAAATGCCCCCAAAAAACCCCAAAAATCCCTAAAAAAACCCCCAAAAAAATCCAAAAAACCCCGCCAAAAATCCCTAAAACAATCCCAAAAAACCCCCAAAGAAATCCCAAAAAAAAGCCCCAAAAAATCCCAAAAAATTCCAAAAAAACCCAAAAAACCCCAAAAAATCACCAAAAAACCCCAACCCCCCCAAAAAACAAAAAAAACCTAAAAAAGCAAAAAAAATCCGTTAAAAACCCCAAAAAACAAAAAACATAATCGATCAAGGCACGACCAATAAAGCGCCGAGCAATCGATCCAGACATTAGGAGTCGACCGCCGAGCAATCGATCTAGGCATTACAAGTAGATTGTCGAGCAATCGATCCAGACATTAGGAGTCGACCGCCGAGCAATCGATCTAGGCATTACAAGTAGATTGTCGAGCAATCGATCCAGACATTAGGAGTCGACCGCCGAGCAATCGACCCAGACATTACAAGTAGATTGTCGAGCAATCGATCCAGACATTAGGAGTCGACCGCCGAGCAATCGATCTAGGCATTACAAGTAGATTGTCGAGCGATCGATCCAGACATTAGGAGTCGACCGCCGAGCAATCGATCCAGACATTAGGAGTCGATCGCCGAGCAATCGATCCAGACATTACAAGTAGATTGTCGAGCAATCGATCCAGACATTAGGAGTCGACCGCCGAGCAATCGATTCAGGCATTATCAGTCGAATGTCGAGCACTCTATCCAGACATTACAAGTAGATTGTCGAGCAATCGATACAGGCGTTGCCAGTCGAGCGCTGAGCAATCGATTCAGGCATTATCAGTCGAATGTCGAGCACTCGATCCAGGCATTCCGAGTCGCGCATCGAGCAATCGATCCAGGCTGATCAATCGAGCGCCGAGTAATCGATCAAGGCTGGCCAATCGAGCTCAGAGCAATGGATCGGGGAGGGGCAATCGAGTGCAGAGGGATGGATCAGGGAGGGGCACTGAAGGTGACAAAAATTGGGGGGGGCGGGGGGAAGGGAGGGGGGCAGGGAGGAGGGAGGGGGCCCGGGATTTTTGGGGGTATTTGGGGATTTGGGGGGGGGCGGGTGTCAGAGTTCTGAAATTTCCCCCCCCACCAAAAAAAGGCAACATCCCCCAAAAAATAATGAGGAAATTTTATTTACTTGTTTATTTATTTATTTTTGTACTGCTCCGCCCCCCCCTTCCCCTCCCCCTTCCCCCCCCTCCCCCACCCTCACAAAAGAGAGGGGAGGGGTCTGGGGTGGGGGAGTGGTTCAGAGGCAACGCTGGTGGTGGGGGAGGGGCCCCAGGTGCATCCTGGGTGGGTTGGGGAGTCCCAGGCAGGGATGGGCCGGGACTGACCAGTTGGAACTGGTTTGAACTGGGATGGACTGGGACTGGCTGGGACCAACCGGTTTAAACTGGTTTGACCCACCCAGTCTGGGCCGGTCTGAGCCGGGGGCTTTGTGGGGGGTCCAAGGCCGCTCGTGGCGTTTTTGGGGGTTTTTTGGGTTTTTTTGTTCCAAAAGCTGCAAAAATCAGCTTGGGGGGAGGTGGGGGGGCGGGGCCAGAGCACCTGGGGGGGACAGGTGAGACAGGTGTGCCCAGGTGTGACACACACACACACACAGGTGAGCCCAGGTGTGACAGACGCACACACACAGGTGTGTCCAGATGAGCCCAGGTGTGTCCAGGTGTCCCCAGGCAGGACACACACACACACAGGTGTGACACACACGCACGAAGGTGTGTCCAGGTGTGCCCAGATGTCCCTGGATGTCCCCAGGCGGGGCACACGCACACACAGGTGTGTCCAGGTGTGTGTCCAGGTGTGTGTCCAGGTGTCCCCAGGTGTGCCCAGGTGCATCACTCCCAGATGCTGGCTGAATAGGAGAACTGTGGGAAATGCCTCCGGTGGTCACACTCCAGGGAGTCCAGGTGGTCACCTGGGTATGAACAGGTGGGACAGGTGAGGGGAGAGTTGAGGGACAGGTGAGGGCACAGGTGTGCCAGGTCAGCTCACATCTCTCAGGTGAAGTGATGGTGATGGACAGGTAAGGGGACAGGGGGCTCAGGTGAGGCTCAGGTAAGGGTACAGGTGTGCCAGGTGAGCTCACATCTCTCAGGTGGGGTGACGGTGATGCTCTGCGCCGTGAACTCCTCGTCGAAGTAGCGCGTGTCCACCTCCGACGTCACCTGCAGCCGGAAGGGCGGCACCAGCTGGGAGGGAGGGGAGGGGACACTCACAGGTGCGTCCAGGTGGGGTCACCAAGTGAGCCCAGGTGTGACACACACACACACAGGTGTGCCCAGGTGTGACACATACACACACATAGGTGAGCACAGGTAAGCCCAGGTATGCCCAAGTGTGACACACACACACAGAGGTGTGCTCAGGTGTGACACGCGCACACATAGGTGAGCCCAGGTGAGCCCAGGTATGCCCAAGTGTGACACACACACACACAGGTGTGCCCAGGTGTGACACACATCCACACACGGCCGGGGGGGCGTGGCCAGAGGCGTGGCCATCTCACCTTTCTCTGCACCACGTCCTGCCAGTCAATGCCGGCGAAGAAGCAATGCTGCATCACCTCCCGGGCGTCGCCGGGGCCACCTTCCAGCCTGCACAGGTGAGCACAGGTGAGCACAGGTGAGCACAGGCAATGGGGACAGGTGGGCACAGGTGTGTCCCACTTGTGTCCGTGTGTGTCCAGGTGTGTGTGAGTATACCCTAACCCTAACCCACCCTAATCCTAACCCTAAGCCTAGGACTGTAACCCTGACCCTAACTCTAACCCTAAGACGCAAACCCTAACCGTAACCCTAACCGTAACATAACAGCTAACACTAACCCACCCTAACCCTAACCCAAAACATAACCCTAACCCTAACCATTACCCTAAACCTAACCCTAACCCTAAGTCAAAACCGAACCTGAACCCTAACCCTAACCCTTGCCCTATCCCTAACCCGTAAGCCTAACCCTAACCCGTAACCCTAACACTAACCCTAACCTGTAACCCTAACCCTAATCCTAACCGGTAAACCTAGCCCTAACCCTTACCCTAACCTGCAACCCTAACCCATAATCTGTAACCTCTAACCTGTAATCTCTAACCTGTAAACCTGTAACCTCTAATCTGTAATCTCTAACCTGTAAACCTAACCCGTAACCCTAACCTTAACCCTAACCCGTAACCCTAACCCTTGCCAGTATCTCGAACCCATAACCCTAACCCTAACCCATAACCTAAACCCTAACCGGTAAACCTAACCCTAACCCATAACCCTAAGCCTCACCCGTAACCCGTAACTCTAACCCTAACCCGTAACCCTGCCCCGTATCCATCACCCGTAACATTTACCCCTAACCCTAACCATAACCCGTAATCCTTACCAGTAACCCTAACACGTAACCCTAACCCGTAACCCCAACCCATAAACCTAACCTTAACCCTAACCCTAGGCCGTAGCCCTAGCCCTAACCCTAACCCTCATCCATAACCCTAACCCGTAACCCTAACTCTAACCCGTAACCCTAATCTAAATTCAGTAGTATTTAGCTTGCGCTGTCCCTTGGACACTGGAAGCAGTTTGCAGGCTCTTGTTTGCTGTCCCTTTAGCTGTCAGTGGCCTATTTTGGTGTGGGAGAGTCTTGATGGGGCTGTTAAATCCAGTTTTTCTAAGAGCTTTTCCAGTGTATCTTCAGTGTATCTGTCTTGACTGCCAGATTTCCCCAAGAGATGCCTCCTTGAGTTTGTTATGCAAGCAAATGATCTTTCCCACAGAGGTTTTTCTGCTTTGTGCATTTAGTTATGGTCTCCGCTCTGGAGGGAATTCTCATTTGGATCCAGTTATTGCCTTTCTTAGAAGATTCGTGACACCGTCAAAGACTGAGCATACCCTTAGAAACACAGCATGACTGACAAGGCTATCTGTGGAGCATGTGCCATCTCCAGAGAGGATTCACTGACAGTTACTTGGGTTGTAGGAAGACAGCTGGTGACAACTGGCAAGTTTATGCTTTTATCATTGAGGCTGTCAGGTCTGCTGTTCTTCCTTTAGTTCTGTTTCTATGTGTGTCAGTTCTTCAGCTGTGCTGATGAAGTGCACAGGATGCATTCACTCATTTCTTATTTCAGTCTCTCATAGATTCTAGTCCCATTAATGGGTCTGCCTGGCATAGACAAGAAGAGTTCGGTTGGGTTTTTTTTTGTCTTTTTTCTCCCCCCCTCACCCTTTTGTAATTTGATTTACAGCTGGTAATTCTTCAACTCAGTCTTCAGCCCTGATGCTACAGTGTTCCCCTGCTTGCTAGGGGAAGCTGCACGTAATGAATGCACATTGCATTCAGCTGTCAGGAGTAATTTCCCACCTGTCCATCTGTGGCACAAAATTAGGAAGCGGTCCTTCCAGCATGCAACTCTGCCCTGCATTTCCCCCAACCAAGTTATTTGGTCCACAAGTTATCAATTTTGTCATCTCTTTTTTTCTGGCCAACAAAATATACATGGAAAAAGAGCTACCTGCAGGCCGTAAAAGTGTAGCTGCAAGTCATGATCGAAAGCTGAGCTTCCTGGGCTTTTCACAACTTTCTTGCCAAACTCTTTGGCTTTGCTGGATCTCAGTTCTCTGTGGTTGAAGGAGCCTATTAAAAGCCACACAGAAACATTAGCAAGCGAGGGCAGAATAGTCTTCCCTGTCCTCAGCCGTAGGTTTTGTTAACCTCTCCAAGCTGCAACCAGCATTACCACATTTTATGTGCCCCTACTGTAAGACAGGCCCTTGTAGATCATAAATCACCATGGGTGTCATCACAAAACAACCTTGCTGGCCCTGTAATTGTTATTACATCTAGAAAGATGAGTTGCTGACCTTTACCGAGTGCTATTTCTGTTGACTGCTAAAAACCTTTGGAGCAAAGTTGCATGTTCCTTAGTTGTGTGAGCCGGGCTCTTTAACTGCCTGTGAGCTTTCTGAATCTTAGCAAATCATCAAAGATCTCTCAAATGAGAGCCTAGTTTACTCTGTGTATACTCTAAAGAAAGGTAAGCTGACTACTGGTACTAAGTACTACTGGTTATTCCCATTGACACAGCTTCTGGTTTGCACACCACAGGAAAGCGAACTCCTGTGTAGAAAGAGGCATACTGATGTTGCCCATGACACGGATTGCACACTGTTGGTGTGGGCAGCTCAGTGCTGGTCTACGCCATAAATAAGCTCATTAGGAATACAGTAGCAGGGTGGGAATCTAGGCGTTGTATATTCCACAGGTTTCAGGACAACATTTGTGAAATGCCTCCTATTCTGCCGTACATCTCAACACTCCTGGGTATTACTTGCAAAGTTATTTTGCAGCAAAACTTTCAACCTATACCAAGCAGAATACACGTAAAGGAACTGCCACAATTGTGCAAATTATGGAAGGAAACACCGCCTTTCTAAACCCATCATGAGGAATGGGGGCAGGGGGATTCTGGAAGGATTTGATGCTGACGTTCATGGGAGAGTTTTAAACCAGAAGCTTATGAAAGATCTGCATATTTTCTCTGATTTTAGGGTGAAGTATGAGGAAGTTGTATTGGTTTACTTCTGTCGGGGAAGCCCTAAATATTTCTTTGCTGATGGACATAGCTTAGGGTGCCGAGAGACACAGCTGGCTAGGTGCGCTGCCCTGGCCTCCTATTTGCACAGCTGTCAGGACATTCGCTGAAGCAGCAGAGAGGCAAAGCTTAGGCCTGGTGCTAGAAAGCTGTATGAGAACTGTACAAAGCTGAGTTCTCATTCAGCAGTTTAACTACTGGTGCTGTAGACAGATCACCTCAGAAAATGCCTCTGTTTCTGTCCTGTCTATAGAGAGAGAGGAAAAAGTCTAAGCTTTCTTAAGGAACTTAGTGATGCATTCTGCTCGCAGTAAGAAGTGAAATGCATCTAAGAAATAGGTTATGAGTTTGGTTCTCTATTAAAAGAGTTGAAGCAAGGTCACTGTTGAGCCTGCTGCTGCTCTCCACATCTCTGTGTTTATTGCTGTGATAATGAATAACATGTGGGGTAAAATATTTTTGATGAAGCAAAACACAAATGTTTTCCTCTGCCTCTTTTTGTGAATGTTCTTGTAAGCCTGGATATAGATCACCTTCCTTTGTTGCTCATTTTTTGGCATGTGAAGGAGGAAAAAAATCCACTACTTTGTATGGGCAATCTTCAAAATGCATAAGGCCTGCATTCTGATTTTAGAGAGATAACAGTAAATATCAAGTAACTGCAGGAATTGAAAGAATAATTTCACATTTATGATAAATATTATAGCTGAGATTGGAATTTGCCCGTTAACTTTTAAATTAACAGCTTTGCCTGTGCATATTTACCTCAGTTAGGAGCTTCAGATCGTTCCTTCCATTAAGCTTAATGCAAGGTCTGGGTTCTGTCGGCCGCAGAAGTTTCTCCCAGCCCTTTAGAAACAGTACTGCGATCATGACATGGCTGCCCTTGGCAAATGTCTGACTCTATTGTCAATTGCTAAGCGATACAATGAACATTAACTGTGTCACCTGCGTCATGTGGGCCAAAATGCCACAGCAGCAGCCAAGAGCTAAAGCTCTCCTGTTGAAGGAAGGAAGCTGACTGCTCTCTGTTTGGCACAGTATCAATTTTGTACAGGTTTGTGATAGGCTGTAAGTGTGTTTTAATACTTGGGACCTCCCTCCTAAAAGGCGGCATAATGGAATCAGTTTGCTGTAGAACAAGAAAGAGTGGGACATGTAGCAAGCTGGGAAGAGCAACAAGTTGGAAAGACCATTCGGGGAGAAGTGAATCCCAGCCAGGAAAAGAGACAAACAGATGTAGCGGTCAGGCCTCTATCCGAACTGTGGGAATTTTACATGGTACACAGGAATGTGTTGAAGGATTTAGGAAGGGTGCTTGCAGAGCTCATCAACCAGCATTATCAGACAGGAAAGCCATTACTAAGCCCTAGCCTGATAAATGTCAACTGGCCCTGATGAATTCCATAGCATAATGCAAAGTGGCAGAAGATTACACCGGAGGAATGAGAAAAACAGCCTGCTACTGGTCTTTTGACATTCCTGAAAATCTCCAGATGTTTGTTAAAGGTGTTTTGTAGAATGAAAATTGTAATTAGCTGATTCGAGGACATTTTAGCTGGAGTTTTGTATGCCTTTTGGCATCTCCACAGGGGAAGCACCCCTGCCATGAAAACATACAGCAGTACCCCACCTGGACCCAGGGTGTTGTTGCCTTCCCGTAGCGTTTGACAATCCTACTCCTTTCAAGTGCAAAACCCAAAGGTGAATTAATGTAATGGTAGGTTTTCATCCTCCTAATAAAAGATTTGCTTGTGAGACACTCAGCGTGAATCATTCTTGCAGCACACCAAATCCCACAGGTTGCTTCTCCTTTTTGCCCACCTCTGCCCTGGTCTTGGAATTTCAGGTAGCGTCACCTCTTACCAGATGGGGTAAGCTGAGTGCTGTGCAAAATAATAAGCCACACTGTAAGATGCTGTGCTTGGTGAAGCAGGTGCTAAGGAGGATTTGTGAATAAGGAACTGATTTGGGTGAAGTGATTGTAGATTTTTTCCACTTCTTCTGTAATAGAGAGCTTTGAGACAGGTGCTGACAAAAAATGCCCTATTGCTGAGGCCTTCCCCTTGGCCGGCAGTCTTGTATAAGCTGGAGCTAGCCCAGAGTATCGGGTTGCTTTATGCCATGAAAAGCTAGAACTCTGATCTGGAAAGAATTGGAACTGCTTGTGGAACGTTGTCAGACACATGATCGGATAGTGATTACTAAGGAGAGGACGACCAGGTCTCAGATACCAGAGATCAGTATTGAGAAAACAAAGTTTGCAGCCATGGCAGCGACTGTTGTCTCTTAAATGTTACCCTTTACAGGGCTTGGCATTCTTAGGTGTAACGGAGACTGTTAGGGTTAGTCCTTCTTGTGGTGACTGAACAGGGCCAAAGGAGCTGAATACCTTGCACAAATCAGGGAATGGCTGCTCCTATTGCTGCCTTCGGGTGTATGCGATTGCGTGTACATCTGTAGACACATGCTTTGTGTGCACACTCTGTTACCTTCTGCCACTGTGATTTCAGTGTTACTATAATTCCTGGTATGAGCAAGAAGGACACAGAAAAGTTGCCTGTCAGTTACAAGAAACAACTTATAGGCTGTTGGGTTCTTGTTATGTTCAGCTGTTTTCAATAAGCTTTGCAAATTAGAACTAATGACTGAGATAAGTCACTAAGAACATAACTCATGTTTTATATTTAGAAGGTTTATCCTTCCTCGGTTGCTAAAAAGTTGTAGTTTCACAGGCAGTCAGGCTGTGAAACTTCATCTGAGCAGTGATTGTACCCATGCACTCAACTGATCCCATTTCAGAATGGGCTTCTGATATTTAAACTATCCAAAATCTTTCTAACACCTAAGACACCTCTTTAAATCCTTGTTGCATAAGTTCCGGTGGATTGCTTTGCTTTTAGATTAGTTTGTTTCAGTAGGTTGTGTTTTCTCAAGGTCTGAAATGAGTATGCTTTAACACAAGTCTAGAAAGAACTTATTATCAGGTGAGGACCTCCCACCTCATGCTTTGGCTTCTGAATGCACATGGGTACACCTACCGATGTTACATGTGCATGTGTCTTTGTATGGAGAAATGTAGGGAAACAAACAGAGTTCGTTTTAATGAAATGACATGTTGCTGCTGTTCTAGGACAGTTTTTCTCTTTTCTTTTCTTTTCTTTTCTTTTCTTTTCTTTTCTTTTCTTTTCTTTTCTTTTCTTTTCTTTTCTTTTCTTTTCTTTTCTTTTCTTTTCTTTTCTTTTCTTTTCTTTTCTCTTTTTTTTTCCTAGCACTCCAGATGGATTCTAAAAAATGTTAATCACAAGTGCTTAGGCATCTGTTGAAACACCATGAACTTCTAGTAATGCACCTATTGATCTTTATCTTTGGGTTGTGGCTCAGACCTGAAAAGAAGTCCTTAACTGTCTGTACTTTAAAAGAAACCTTATTTTCCGATAGAGTTTTACTGAAGGAGAAAAGCCATCAGATATTGAGACAGAGACCCTGGTGTGATTTGGGCATCAAAATATTCTAAATCTCTCAGTTTAAGCTCTGAGAATCTGAGTGTGATTTTTCCATTTTTGAATCACTGATTTGGGCTTTACCTATGCTGTTTACATCCAATAACTGTTTTGAGAGGCTTTTGGAGAGTGACATATTCCCATGCTCTGTCCATCTGCAAGAGCTCAAAAGGAGATTTCAAAAGGAACAGAAAGGTGAGTGTGGTTTTAGACTATAGAAATATAAAGCTAATTCCTTGTTTGTGACAAGATGGACAGAAAGACAGATGGAAAGTTGTACTTGATATTTTTTGTGAGATTAGGAAGTACATTAACCATTGGTATCCTAACCTATGCTGTAAATTGTTCTAAATGCATGAATGAGAGGCAATTTTAAAAATAGTGAGGGGTTGTGATTAATCTATGCTTGCTGAGTCTGTAAACAGCAAAACAATTTGATTTGCTTGGCTCTGCTAGATCTAGCTGAGAATAGGTTGGAAATTTTCTTTCAAAACACCTTTTGTCAGAAAACTGAATTTTCTACTAGATAATTATTCTGTGAAAAAGTAGACGTTTTCTTTAGTAATTGAAAATATTGTAAAAATGGAGATATTTACTATCCAGGGAAGAGTATTTTCCAAAGAATTACGCTATTAGTACCATTAGCTAATAGCTATGAGCTGCCAACTTTAATAACCACACACACGCGTATGTGTTATTTTTAGATAAAGTTGCATATGTTAAGAAATTGCCTGTGAGCTAATGGTAATTGATTTCTATTATTATTGCTTTAGGGTTTTATACATACTGACTGGGGCAGAACTCCAACTTTTAAGTGTGAACATGCTGGTTTTAAGTTTCTGCCCATGAAAGCACAGAAACTTGGCAGTTTGTCTAAGGGTGTATGTGCATGCATTTCCGTCTCTTATACCCACAAAGACCGTTCTCTTCTCTCTTTTTGCCTCCGTATTCCCGGCGAAAGAGACAATCTGTGCATACTTTCACCTCGTCATCGTCCAAGCAACTCGGGGAGGACCCCTCCTCCCCTCGTTCTGGCTCTCTCCTATTCCTTCCCGGCTCACATCTCCCACATCTTCCTTCACCCACACCGGCGCTGCCGCCCGCTTCGTGCCGTCTCGCTCCCGCGGCCCCGTCCGCAGCACATCGCGCCCGGCCCTCTCAGGCCGTAAAGTCCATGGGCAGCTGTGAACGAGCCGGTGACCCCGCCCCTTTTCCCTGCTTATTCCACCGTTGCCTCCCGAAATTCCATCTCTCCCGCTGAAGGAGTGTACGCTGAGCGGGGCAGACCGGGCAGCCGCACCATCCGCGCTGCTCCTGTGCGGCGGCTGCACCGGGCGCGGAGAGCGCCCCGCCGAGCTCCTGCGCTCCAGGAGACCGGGTCGTGCCCGGCGGCGCCGGGGGCCGGGCTTAGGGCCGGGCTAGGGGCCGCCGGGAGGCACAGGGAGCTCTCAAGGAGGAGAAGCGGCGGCGAGCGGGGAGACGATCAGGCGTCCCTGCTCGCGCAGCCTGCGGTCCGCGGGCACCATGGCCGGCGAGATCGAGGATCTGAACAGCCGGGAGGCGCAGACTGTCTGCGACGGCCTGGGACGCTATGAAGACACACTGCGGGACGCCGTCCGGGACATCCATGTGGACATCCAGCTGTTCAAGCAGGGGGTAGGCCGGCAGGTGGAGGAAGTGCTGCGCCTCGCCAGCCCCCTGGCACAAGCTGTCTCTGAGCTGCAGCAGGAGAACCTGCGCCTGCGGGTACGGCTGGAGCGCCTGTCTCGGCAGGTGGAGGCCCTGGGCCGGTCGGCCGGGCTGCCGCAGGACTGGGTGAACGAAGCGGCGGAGAGCCTTCAGGCCGTGGGGCCCGGCTCGCCAGGGCAAGGTTCGGCCGACGGCACATTCTCCAGTCATGCCAAGCTAGCGATCGCTGGCCGGAGCCAAGTAAGCGGCCTGGGAGACGGCAGGAGGGAGGGCCAAGGGCATGCATGAACGGATGCTTCACGGCTGTTGCCAGACTGCGTTGGCACGGGGTAATGTGTAAGGACACGGGGTTCCTCTTCTGCGGTGCAGGACCAGTGGTATCTAAATTTGCACAAACGTAGTCACTCATTCCTGTCAGTAATAAAACTTCCTGCAGTGTGACAGAGCATTGTAACTTGGTGCATAGAAACCCCAGTTAGTGGAAAGCTCATCTGGTACTGAGATGTTTTGTGTAATCCCTTTTCTGTCTCTGCGAGAAGAGTTAAGAACTCCTGTGCAATCCTTGACACCAGGAGAGCGCTACCAGACAGTACGCTGTGATTCGGTCACATAAAACTGGGGTACTGGAGACTTGGCTTTCACAGATGACAGCCTGTTTCATGTCCTCTTGGTTAAGCATGTCTTGAGGGGGTTTTAAGACTTTTGAAGCTTAAAAAACTGGTCTGTGGTCTGTCCAGGCTTGGGGTTAAAAAATAAAATCTTGGAAATTAAATTCACTAGAATTGGTGGGAATGAGCAGAGTCTGTATTGCATTCTAGCCATTTTAATTCCTACTGACCTATGAATGGGGACATTGGGCTTCCTGCCTCTGGGCAAATGAAAAGGTAAAGCTGCTGTTTGATACATTGTAGCAACTGCCACCTTTTCCCCGGTGTGACAAAGGTAAGTAGTTTCCAGACTGCTTCCTTTTTGTTCGGTGGAGCGATCCAGGCTTGCTTGTATTGCAAGGAATAGAAGTAAACTGAGTGATACGGAAGGGACAAGGGATTGCGGTCCCTCGTTCCATTTCATCCGCTTCATCACCGCTGTCTATGTTGTGGTGTGTACTTCACAGTCTATGAAGAGTCTTGCATCAATGTTATGGCAATATCCAGCTTTAGGTATCAGTCTGCATTAAAGCACAGTATGAGCTTTTGTTTGGATGAGAACCTTTCTGCTTTGCTTTGAGAGTTGAGGGAAGATCACTTAAGTGCTGGTCATTCTTCAGTGCCCTCCCAACAATTTAGGCTGGAGAAGTTCCCAAGTTAGCAGGGCTGACCGAAAGGGAATTTCGGTACTGAGAACTATGGGAGGAGCAGCCACAGCTACACACACCAAATTTGTGCAGTGAAAACATGAATTTGTGGGTCAGGTTCTGATGTGGCTGCACACAAATGGTGAAAGAGCAAGCCTTGGTTGCTATGCTGGTCACCCAGATTTTATGTAATGAATGCTGTTCCCTCAGCTGATTCCAAGATGCACTTCTTCAAGTTGCAGGGTCAGTTACAGACAGAGAATACTTGTACTGTCTGGTGGACAATGGCTTTCTAGTAGTCGAATTAAGGGGTAAGTGTAGTGCACTTCTTGCTGGTGTCTAGCAGGCTCGTTTGCATTTCCTTAAAATTTTGTCATTCCCAGTATCTGATGTATCAATGATCTCTATATATGCAAGGAACAGAGTGTGGAATCTTGCCTTTGTGGCAGTTAGTGGCAATATTACTGTCATGAAACATCAATTTCACCTGTCATATATAAGAAGAAGGGAACATACTTCTCCTAGATAAAGAGCATTTCTAGAGCCAGTGGTTTGTATTGTGACCTTTGTGGTAGCTGGTGGTTTTATGAAAGACACTGAATGACTGAAATCTCTCATTTGAGAGAGAATAATATCATTTGTGTCTGTCATTCTTCCAGAATTTGACCTTGTTGTAGACAAAATCTTGAAGACATAATAGACATGCACCTTAGAGGTTCAGCAAGGAAATAACAATGATACTTCTTTTGTTTTTAATCTTGTGATCTGGTGCTTACTTTTTCTGAATGCATTGAATTTTCACTACTGGCTTGCAATAATTGCAGCTTCCAGTTATGAATCTCCAAAGTGTAACTTCTTTGCAGTAAAGGAGGAATTCCAGCAGCCCTACAACTATGGAAAGTATTATCACCATCCATTACATGGAGACCTCTAAGCTACACAGAGATTAGTTCTACAAGCAAGCATGGATAAGGAATCCAAAATATTAGTGTTAACTTTCTTTTCTTCAACTTCACCAGTTCCTCATCATGTTGTTGTCACATGAGTTGTACAAATAAGTACTTCTTATTAGGAAGTACAGATACAAGTAGTTATCCCTCTGCTATTTATAATCTGTGTAATCAGCACTGACAGAAGTAGTATTGCTAAACATATGGGTTTGTCAGAAGCTTGGCATCTCCGAAGTGGATTTTGAAAGTACTTCAGCCTGACACCACTAAATGCACATCAGAATGTGATCCCACTGTTCTGTCAGCACATGGACCTTCTTCCCCATCCTCCAGCCTGGTATCAGTTTCTCCTTTGGCACTGTTAGCCAAACTGTAGCAGTCAGGTTTGCATGAAATAAGGCAATGCGGCACTTGTCATTGCATTAGAAAGCCAGTTCAGTGTGTAGAATGCTACATGACCTTTACAATGGCCATGTCATTTGATGATTTTACTCACCAACACCTCCCCAGCTTATAAAAGTAGATTGATGTTTACAGCCTGAACAGGCATTCTTCACATTCAGGTCATAATGGCTGACATGAATGGCTAAACAATTCTAACTGTATATCATGGGTACATTCTAAAGCATGTCTGCATTAGCTATACTTTACATTTCAGTTCTGGATATGGGCAAGAATTGTTGACTGGGATCTCAATTGCACTAAAGGCAGCAATAAAAGTTCAGAACCCTTGATTCTGCCTGGTTTCTATAATTAGTATTTGTTGTAATTCTCTCAATCCTGGCTGCTAGTGATAACTGAATGTATTCCTGCACAGTACCATTTTCTCGATAAATACAGAAGTTTCAAAGTATTTTTGGGGTGTTTTTTTTTTTTTTTTTGTTTTGTTTTTCAGAAATTAAAACATCTGGATGCAACTATGCAATCAATGAAACTTTTGGTGAACTGTATGTTGGGGAATTTCTCCTACTACTTGTAGCTGCTGCTTCTTGGAAACCTAACTGCAGTAATCATGTACCTGTGAAGCAGTTTCTTGTTCCTTTAGTTATGCAGCAAAAAAATCACATGGTTTGTCATGGTTTAACATGCTGCTTCACCTCCTGAAAAAACCCCAGCCCAACCAGCCAAAAAACCCAAACAAACTAACAAAACCCCACAGCAAAACCACAACCTCCCACTAAACCCATGAAAAAATTCCTGGCTGATTTTTCGGGAATTATATTGACAGACATTATAGGGGGACTTTATGCTTTTCCCAGGAAAAAAAACCCTATCCTTGCAGAGGTTACAGGTTATAATATAAATATGTAATGCTTGTAAAACATGTTTTCATAGTGTAATTTCTTTCTGCAGCAAGTAGAAAAAAAAAGGCAGAGCAATGTTCCATGCAATATCTATCAACTTCCCCACTGTTACATGAAGTCTTCTGTTTATCACCATCACATAGTGGTATATGATAAAGGATGGGGATACCTTTATCTAACAAAAGATAACACCTCTTAGGTGCTTGGGGGTCTGCTAAGGACAAATGTGTGAAGATTGAATTAAGTTATGCATTGCCAATGCTTCATTTGCAAGCTCGGCTCCTCGGGTTAGCTAATTGTTCCCTTCTTATTTTGAGATCACTTGCATGAGGAAGACCTGTTCTTGGAAGGTGTTTCTGGATATTCTTCTCACTTTTGCTGCTGTTTGAAATTTAGTTGTCACATCTGTTTATTCTGACAGAGTGTAGACCTGGATGACCATCAGAAACCTGAGTTTAGAAGAGTTTTCAGTTCTTCCATCATTGAAAATGGGCATCGATCTTCATCATCAGGTAGGAACAGGGCATGAAATGAAGTAGCAATCTTGTCAGTCATGGAGCAGGTCTCACATTTGGGAAGGGTTAGAATCTGCCATGGTTTCAGGATGGATATTGTCCTGTAGCACCAACACCTTACTTCATGATTAGGAGTTTAACTTTTAAACTTTGGCTTTACTGTTAAGCATGTGCTATGGTGTTTCATAAATGAGAGGCTATTAATGCTGCATTAACTTGAGACACGAGAGATAAGGCCTGCTATGCTGGGTGCCACTGTAGTCTTGCATCCCAAACATCTTGCAAGTCACACCTCCACTCAGTGGAGGAAGGACTTAACATCTCCACTTAGGGAAAGTCATACAGTGTTTCATAAAACCATGAAAAGAACAAAAATGCCACTTCCTTAAGCAGGGCAGGAGATTGGGAGTGAGGGCTGCACAGAGGAAGAGAAGAGTACCGAATTGTGCTAGCAAATGCTAATGTATTAATGATCTGAAGACGTTGTTCCTGCTGAGATTCATGTAGAAGTAAGTGTGATGGCTGCTAGGATCATTTGCACTAGGGTTGTTTCTGCTACATAAATGGTATAATGTTTCAGAGAGAATAAGTCCAATGACTTGTAAAATAAAGTTGTTGCATGGACATTGGTTTGGAACATTGTTACAAATCTGCAAACAAATTTACTTCCTCTCTCCCGCTTTTTATTCAGGTCAGGCGACAGTAGCCCGTGAACTGACGTGTTTTCAGATGTCAGAATCTTCTTCCCCTGAAGCCCATGCCCCTGCAGTCACCTTACAGATGCCTCACCTTCCTGTTACTGCAGTAACCAGGACATCTGAGAAGTTTTCAGGAGAGAACATCCGTCCAACAGGAACAACTAATACATCATCTTGCCTGCTGGGACAGGGCAAGAGCACAAATAAAATAGGAGTAAAATCTTCCAACCAGCCAGGTAAAAGAGAGAAAAATAACTTTCCAAAGCTGCATCCCATTTCCTTTCTTCAACTGGTGCTATGACTATTGTCCTGTGACCTAGTGGTAATTATGAAACCTTGCTTCTATGGCTAAATATCCCATTGTGGGACACTCCAATTTGGAATACAGTGGGTCCTAGTTGGAGCTTTTGTCTGTAATGCCACATCTGCAGAGAATTTTTGTGCTTAATGTAGTTGAGTTTTTAGTGAAGAATATACTACAGCACAGTTATGGAATTTAGGAAGTTACTGAATCTCTTAAACATGCCCAGCTCTTTTAATGAGATTTGTAGAGATTTTTAGTGCTTTGAGACTGGAGGCCCTGTGAGAAGTTAGGCAGATATTTGGCTAACAGGTTCCAACAGTCATCTGGAGAAAGGAAAGACTGACAGCAGTCTGACACATGTCAGTGATTGCAGAATCTTAGTTATATTGAAACTGAGCTTTAAAAAAAAATCACATTAAAGCCATTCATCCTTGGCTGTGATACTTACAAATTAGACTATATATCTGGGTCAGAAATTATAGAAGGATAGCAGATGGGATTGCTAGCAGGAAATTAGGAATTATTTGCAGGTGATTCTTTCATTTTTTATTTTACTAAAGCTGCAAATGTAGCAAACACTTCCTTTGTCTTTTTTGTGCTGATACAGTGAAGGACTGGAGTTCAATTACAATGAGAACAGTGGATTCATCTGCCACTGGAGGTGAGTGTTCCTATCTGCATGCCCTTATGCAACAAAAATTGAGAGTAATTCCATGCTCTTTGAGGCATTCAGATCTGAGCATGTAGTTTTGATCTGTAGGTACACAGTAATACTAATATTGCTAACAAGTCTATATTGTAGACTCATACAATCGTGAATACTTGTTCTACTCCATCAGATTCTCAATCACTTCAAAGTGAGGGGTACTTACTGTTATTTGCACAGTGATGTACGTTCGTACTGTTAGGCAATCAGTGCAGTGGAAACCAGAGATGCCAGAAAAGTGTGGCAGGCAGACAGCTTGAGAAGTGAAGATTTCAGCTGATCAAGTGAAAACTGTGACTATGCACAAGGTAATGACGGTTGGAAAGTGGTGTGTCCATCCATGTATATTGAGGCAAATTACTTTGAGCAAGGTAGAAGTAAGAGTCTCCTTTGTAATATAAATGTGGCAAAGGACAAAATGCTTTAAGAATTTCTGATTTCAGTTGAAATAAATGAGTTGAGCTCTCTCCAAAACTCTCTCTGATTGCTGTCACCAAATTGTTACTGCCTGCACAATGTACTGGCATTTCACAGTGGTCACAGTTTATTTAGCAAAATATGTAGCCCTTCCAAAATAAGGATCACGCTCCTCCTCATCTGAAAACATCTGAGATTTGCATGGATATCTGGCAATTGTTAGTGGTCACAAATTTGTCACACCCGTATGCTGGCATCTACCAGTGTGTTTTACATGAGAAGTGTAGTTGGTCTGGATCACTTGTATAAGAAGAGGGAAGAATTAGGCATTTTCAGAGAGTGACTTAGACAGTGATCAGGTTGGATTGCTTCTAAGATGCCAGTCCTTTGTGTATAGAAGGAGCGTTCAAAAAATTACTTGGCTGGTTTGTGCAGCAAGGTTTGGCTTTAGAATGTTAAAACTGTGCAAGACGCTCCACTATTTTGCAATTATAGAGCATAGCTGGAGTCCAAAGCTGAGCCCTAAGAGGCAAAGCACAAAAGATAGAACCTCCCTCAGGGGTGGAGGGAGGAAGCTACAAAGTTGGTTTTAAACCACGTTTGCAACTTTGCGTCTGTTCTACTTTACAAACTAAAATGTCTTCCTGGTAGAAATTAGATAATTTAAATTATGCACTCAATTACATTAAACTCCCCAGGGCTTGTCTGCTAGAATGACTTCTGCGAGCACTACTTATTTCTTTAACTGAAATGTCAGTGGCAGTGTGCCCTCCTTTGAGGTCGGCACAAGGGCCTGAAGTGATCTGGCCTTCCAAGTGCAGTTTTACCAAAGACATCCTCTCAGAGTCCTTTCTGGTACGCTTACACTATCCTTGCTGCAGTGCAACAATTTTACAGAGGAATTGAACTGCTGGGGAAAATCCTTCGCCCGCTTGTTAGCTCATATGGAAGTTGGAGGCCTGCAGCTTTACAGTGTGGTGACTAAAAATCAATGCATGTCTATCCATCAGGAAAGCACACGAGGAAAGTTTCTGTGCTAATGCATCTTTTCTGGTTTTATATAGAGAATGCTACTTCTGTCACCAAGTCTGTCTCAGCTGTGAACTATGGGCTGCGTAGTGGTGAAAGGTATGCATTTTTCATGACATTTTGTTAGGCCATTGTGGTCAATATAGTCTCAAGTGATAGGTGTTCTGCTGGCTCAGAAAACAGGTGAGCCCCAGATGCTGTATTTTAAGAATTGGATATATAATTGTATAATAATCAACTTGCCCCATAATCTCTGACATTACCATAGGCAGTTCATTTAATGTATGTACCATGTCCATCAACATGTAAATGGGCATATTTCTCTTAACCACACTTCTAGTTTTATGGAATAACCAATCAATGACTACTGAAATAATAACACTATCTATACTAAAACCATCCCTACATACAGTGAGGTACTGTACGTAGTAATTTTCATTCAACACAGCAGTGCTTATATACATACCCTGAATGTTCTGAGGTGAAATGTACCAGTTTATTTATTGATTGAACTTCCCATGGGAAATCAGCAACCTGCTGTATATACCATGCTATATGTCTAATTTAAGGACCATTCATTCCCCCTATACCCCCTGCACAACTTGCTCTTTTGTTCCTGTATCAGGGCCATATCCTGGCTAATCCTCACACCTTTCTTTTCAGGAGACATCTAGTAGGCTGTACATCAATATCACACCTGTGATTACAGCTTTGGGTAGCCTTAGCACATTTAGCTCTTTTTTGGGGGAAGGCTTCTTTTGGCTGCCCCACCAGTGCATGGAAGAACGAATGAGTCACTGGTGCTATATTTTAAGCCCATTAAAGACTGTGAGCTTTCCTCTGGACTAAGTGAAACAGAGATGAGAAAGCACAAAATTTTATAGAGCAGTTTCAAGTAGACCTAACTCTGGATTTCTGCACTGTTTTAGTCTTAATCAGTAAGACTTTTTGTGCCTAAGAGTGTTGGATTTTTGTTAGGAGGAGGAAGTTGTCAAGTCCTTTGAAAACAGTTTTAAAAATATTCATCTGTGTTGAAATTAGTACTTTGGGCTTATTTTTGGAAACCAGCGTATGATTGCCATCAAATATCCTTAGTTTGGCTAGTCTAGAATTTAATTTGTAGATAAATGCTTTGCTGAGGACTACTGTGCATTCTTTATTAACTCAAGAGTTGCAGTTGCTTAGTAGAGGATTACAGGGTACCACAGTTACTCCTGGCATATCCAGACATCCTCAGCATGCAAAATATCCATCAAGAAAAAAAATGAGAGAGAAAAAAGTTTAAATTTCTTAAATGAGGCTTGTATCTGCCTTGAAAATAATCCCAAATAAGGCATTACATTTCTTCCGAGGTAGTTCCAACAACAGCACTTCAGTATTTGAGTCATGATACGCTGAGTACCCTAGAGAGCTTGGTGTCATACCTGACCTCCATCTGTACCAAGAATTAATGTGTGACAGTGATGTCATTGTTCTTTGTCTGTTTCCCCATCTCTGTGATAGGGAATATTCCCAAATGCAATCTTTGGCTTACTTCATTAATGCTGATGAAGCAGTATATGGCTCAAACGAACACAATTTAGAATATAATCCTATATTTCTTGATCAAAATAACAGCTTGCAGTCAGTAAAGCAACACTGACAGAAGCTCAGAATTCTGTGCACTGTAAGTAAAAAATTCAAAAGTACTTCCTGAATTACTCTTCCTGAAGTACTCCAGGAACCCTGAAGCTGGATCTTTTGGAAGGTTTAGAGACAACTGTTGAACCTTTATGCTGACTCTTGTCACTGCAGAGTTACTCTTTTGTATAGCACATACTTTTCATGTTGTGTTTCTCCAGTGCCATTGACACTTACTGTGAGGTGACGCCCAGCTCTCACTCGCCTCCTCCTACTCTACATCGCCAAGTTGAAAGGAGGCGAGAATTGGTGCGGTCTCAGACGCTCCCGCGGACTACAGGAACGCAGGCCAGGAAAGCGCTTTTTGAGAAACTTGAACATGATGATGGAAAGTATGTTGCAGTCCTTATCTTCAGAGTGGTTTGTTAATTGGAAACAAATTTGTCAGTTACTACCAGCAGAATACAGCTGGTTGGGAGAACTCTCTCAGTGTAGGATTTGGAGCTAAGTGACATGAGGTCACTTAAAGTTTCACCAACTTTACAGACCAAGCCTTGGAAATTCACAGCTCCAGATTACTCTGACTTTGGAGTTGTTCAGCTGAAGCAGCAGGTGCCTTTTATCAGGAAAGAGTTCTGTGAAAGCTGCTTTCTCCATCATTATAGGAGACTGCAAATATAGTGACTTTCTGTTGCCATTCACTGAGGACCAAAAGTACGGACACTTCTTGATGGGAGTATAATTTAAATAAAAGAGGGCTTGGAATTCTGGCTTTAGTTTAATAAAAATCAGTTTTTCTTGCAGGACCAACAAGTTGAGGTTTCAGCAACGTATTTCTCAAATATCACCTGCACAGGGGCTGGCCTGGGAAAAGTTGCATAGATGTTCCTGACAGTAGGTTTAAGTTTTTCTAGAATTTATTTTAATCTGGTCTCTGTTAATTTTCCAGAGGAAAAGGAGAATCCAGAGCTAAGCTGAAGAGGTCGCTGAGTTTTGGGGTTGCCAGCGCTAGCAGCATCAAGCAAATTCTGTTAGACTGGTGTCGCTCAAAAACCATAGGATACAAGGTGAAGATATGCTAGTCCTTTCATCTCTCTCTTTTTTTCTTTTCAGGAGAATTTGCCAAATTCCATGCTCAAAAGGTGAATGTAAAATATACTAGAGAATTAGTTAACTTCCTCAAGGTCATCAATTTTTGTGTGGGTAACAAAAAACACGGTTTGAATAGGCAGCACTTCAAGACAGTCAGTGATTGCGTGAATGAGATTCTGTATGTCTGTTAAAGCAATGCATTAGTGTTTTTCCGAAAGCCTATCTTTTTGTGCTTATGGATATAAATTTCAGTATACACTCAGATATTTCTTTTTCTTAGTTGCAGGCTGTAATTTTTGCATTCACATTATACATAACAAGTTCTGTATACATGGAGACTATGGCCATTTTGCTACCTGCAGACCAAAGTACTCTGTTAGTATTTGTCAAATGAGTTCGTAGTAAGTGGTTGAGTTTGAATCACATTGTGAGTAAATTTTTGAGGTAGCATCAGTGTACCTAAAAGGATACAGCAGTTGAGATTTTATTCATTTTACCTGGCCTTAAACTGCAATTGTCAAAGAAATACAGATTTTTTTTTTTCCCCAGGGATTTTTTGTGTGTGTGTGGTATGTTTTTCAACATTACTAAATGTGCATAATTACTGCTAAACTGTGCATTATAGTATAAACAAGCAGAACTAATTAAATTTATGGTTAATTGCTTACCCAAAAAGCTGGGGCTTGAATTTTATGTGATGGGAAAGCAGCAGGAGACGTGAGCACAAATGTATTTCTTTTCACTGTGACATTTGAAAGTAACAATAAGAATTTGTTTTAAGAGTCAGGTTGTGCAGTAGGTGTGATTTTTCCTGTATTTCTACCTATCTGTGTATAAACAGATATTGAACTGGGCAAAGCAAGCAAGCATAGTCTTTATCTAGTGTTATTCACCAGTATGTTGATGTTGATGAGATTATTCACAGTATTTTCAGTGGGCTTTGGATCAGGGACCTGACCGTGTGTCTGCTTTGCACTTGGGTACTTCAGGCAAAAAGCTTTTATTGCTGAGTGTGCCATTTTTTTTCCCAGAATGTCAACAATGAAATGGATATACAAAGATCGGAAGAAAAAAAAAGAGCCTGTGCTCTTTCTGGTGGGAAAGAAGGCTAGAAAACTGCACTGAACAAAAGCAGCTGCTCTTATTTTTCCTTCTGTGCTGCATTAACATGTGTATTTTTTTCATCATGACAGCACATTGATCTCCAGAACTTCTCCTCAAGCTGGAATGATGGGATGGCATTCTGCGCTCTTGTGCATTCTTTCTTTCCTGAAGCTTTTGATTACAATAAGCTTGACCCAGCTAATCGCAAGCAGAACTTTGAGCTGGCCTTCACAACAGCTGAGTGAGTACATTAGCTCTTTGTGAAGTGCTTCCAGTTCAAGTCTAATGCACCTGAGCAGTAGTGAAGAGTTTAATTATTATTCTTTTTTACTCTGTATTGATGCCTTGAGAGGCTCACTAGAACAGAGGCTAGACAGTGTTAAAGGAATAAAGTAGGTATTTATTAAAAAGGCCTTCAAAGGATACACCCTGGGCAGTACAAGAGCCTGGCCAAGGCTACACCCAAGATGGACGATGGATTACACGTTTTCACATAAGTTTTGGTCCATTTACATATTTGGGTTAATTGTCCAATGACAGCTTCAGGATATGAAGTCCCATCCTCCCAGATTGCTCTCCTCAATTCGCTGTTGTTTATACTTCTTGGCCCTGAAGCTGCAACAGTGTCCTTGGTTCTTGGGGTGGAAAAGGATTGTTTTGTCTTATTGAGCTGTGAGGAGAACTTGCCAACACTTTATATGAAGTTCAGAGTTACACACTAATGCAGTACAGAATCTGGATAACATGAAAGTCAAAACTTACGGTGTATCAGTATTACTAGCTTGCATGTATCATCCCAAAAAAGATAATAAAGTTCTGCAGAGAGAATGCATAGAACATGTGGGAGACTTCACCTCTGACTGTACAAGTTTTGCTTGAAAAAGAATGAAGGTTGAATTCAGTGTAAGTAGAGATCAAGGCTGAGAACTTCTTGGTATCTCAACCAGTTAACTGCCTTTCTGAAAACAGGCAGAGCCTAATACCCTCAGTCACATTATCCAGATTCTTTTTTATGCTGAATAGCAGGCAATTAAACACTAGCTTGTTTGCTGAAGTAATTATGAATGTGAACTTGCCAGTCAGAAATAGTAACTTCTTTGAGCTGGTATCAGCAAGATTCTTATGGTAAAACCTTTCCGTATGGTATGCAGCTCGGTTTGGTACACTTTTTCCAAATGATAACAAGTGGTAGGAATACATGGCTAATGCGATACATTAAAGAACTGGATTTGCCATTGGCCATTCACAAAAAACCTTTCAAATTTCTTCACGTAACGTTGTTTCTCCTTATTACAGCCTCTAGCAAAGGAATTAATTTGGGAATTACAAGTATTTTTGTAAGTACATATATATATATGTAAAAAAAAAAATTGTTGCTTGTCCGTGAGTTGAAGGAGATTCTGTGATACTTTTAGGTCATTGATCTCTAGAAAACTATCTACAACTCTCAAAGGAAAGCTGCAGTGTTCTTCTACCTCAGTGAATGTAAACAGAAAGTTTAGGGGAGAACAAAACTCACCACAAACACAACACTAAGAAACATTAGGTGAGAGGTATCTACAGAAATTACTGTTCATAGCCTTTAAACTCATTTATTCATGTGCCAGTAAGGGCTATTTTCTCAGTTATTGCTGGTCACCCCAGTACTGCCTGTGCTGATAAAATTGATTCATGCCCTTGTGATTTTTCATCTTAAGCCTCTGCAGAACTGTTCCTTTCTGCTGGTTCAGATCACTCACATCTTGAAGATATAGAGGTGGTGGAGAAAAAAAACCAAAAAACTCCCACTATATTAACCAAAACCTGAGACATAGGCAGAGTAGTGTGAGATTGGGCTACGTGCTACACATATAAGGAATGTGAATGATAGTGAAAAAAGCACCATCCCTCTAGGGCTATAGATCAGATTCCAGTATAAAGCAAGAGAGCGAAAGAACAGGAATATTCCATGGTCATAAAAATAACAATGTCCAGCCTGACCCTGCGCAATTCATTGTGAAATGAAATGCTGCCGGTAAACCTCAGGGTTTCTTAAATGTTTCAATGATACTCAAATCAGAGCATCAAATGAATCTTGGAAGCAGTTACGTAACTCTTGATTTGTTTTATCTGTTTTACTGTTAATACAGGAAAATGGCACACTGTGACCGTCTGATAGAAGTGGAAGATATGATGGTGATGGGTCACAAGCCAGATCCCATGTGTGTCTTCACCTATGTCCAGTCTCTGTACAGTCATCTACGACGTTTTGAATAAAACCATCGACAGCTCTCCAGCCAGAAGGGTCAAGTACAGCATGCTAATGGGAAGAGTGACATTTTGCAAATGGAGACCAGTATTATTTCTTGCTTTTTACTGTCCCTTTGCTTACATTCAGCTGTGTGGCTGGCTGGCTGACTGAAGTGTTGCTGAGCAGTGCCCTGAAGTGTTGATCACATCACTATGTCAGTAATACAGAAATAGGTTTGAAAAAGACAAAAGGACATTGGTGAAGGCAAATACTGTCATTTTGGTGCTAGTACTAGATTGGATTTTTATGATTTTTATGTTTAAAGATCACAAGAAACAAATTTGTTTCTCCTGTCTCTGTAAGGCTGGGGACAATATTACGCAGGGATTCTGCTATGGAAGTGTTCCATCTTAAAATACAGGTAAAACTCAAGAAGACAGCACCTTCAGTTTGACTTTTCTGTAGAGCATGCTGCAAAAGAAACAGCAGATGGACAAGGAGAGTTCTGTTTAGCAAATAATAACCTAGAGTAGTCAACCACTAGGGCAGTAATGCCTCTCCTCCAACCCTACCCCTCCACTTCAGCATACACACACAGAGATCAGAGGCATTGTTTTGTTCTCTTAAAGCGTAAAGAGAGCATAACCTCTGGTCTGATGAGCATGGTGACAGATTACTGTGTGACATAATGGCATTTATCTGTAAGGGTCAAATCTAATGGTATTTGCTGAGAGGCTTGCTAAAGCCCTGGATTAATTTCTTGATAAGAATAGCAACAGGTGGGACTGTTCTTTGTCCGAGATTGTGTGCTTGCATGGTTTTAGGATTGCAGGAAAGGTAGGACCTAGCAAGGTACAAAGTCCTTTGAACAATTGTAATAGAAACAAGCCTGTAATGTGCTTTTACCTGGATTCATGGGGAGAACAGTTTCTCAGTGTGGACAGGAGTGAACGCTACAACTTGTTCAGCACAGATGCTGATTCTGAGGTAGATGAACAATACACAAAAAATTTATGAAAGATGTGGCGGTTTTGAAATAGTTTCAAAAGCTTTGCACTAGTTTTCATTTTCAGTTACATTAGCATTAAAACCACAGTGCAGTTAGATTATTCCAGATTTACGAAAAAAAAAGCCTTCTAGAATTATTTCTTCCCTAAGAACAGCCTCATAGAAAGTAAAAACCACAAATCCTCTGCTCATGCTAGAGAATGGTTTCTAACCTGTCCTTGTGCTTTTTGTAAATATTTTGAAAGATTAATTTGGTTCTGTATTGATGCTCATTTATAATAAAATATGTCAAGCATTCTTCAGATTTATTGCATCTTTTTAGAATGATGTGACAGATAACCAAGCAAAATCAGTGAAAACAACACAGAGCTTTTACTTAAAAGGTTTTTGTTACAGTCATGATTCTGTGTGGTCTGAATTTCAGTTAAAAAAGTATATAAGTTCAATTGCATTTGAAATATTATTTTAGTTCAGTCTAGTCAAGTTTACTTAAAAAAACATTATGGAAGCAACTGCTTTGTTAGCATATAAGTGCCATTGCCTTCAGTTTTTTACTTTGTCTTGAATGACTATAATTCTGAGGAGTAAGTGTGCTCCTGTAGCTCTACCAAATGCACTGTAAGGATAAACACATTGCACATATGTTTTGGAGGAGTATGGATTAAGCATGATTAGAAATCTGTCCAAAACTGGCACACATGACACATCTATTTACATTCTTAAAGTAGAATGTTTTTTATTGAGTAGCAGAGCCAAGTTCCATCATAACTACCACAAGAAGGGCAATAACTGGCTTAATACATGGCATTCCTTCACAGTCCAAGGTCATGGATGATTTTACTGTGTGATATGAGTGCTGAAGACACAGGTAAGTGCTTGGCCAATTTAGACCTAATAGCATATAATTATACAAAGGTAATTTTAGACTGTAAAATTATTGCCAATTAACCTGGGTGAATCTTCATCCTTTCGGTATTTTAGCTTGTTTTTGCAGCTACCTACAAGGTATTTGTACAGGTTTTCCGAAGTATTCCTGTTTCAGAGAGGTGATGGTAAAGATACCTGGGACTTACCAGCCACCTGTTTGCAGGGAAGTGGAAGACTATAAGCTGAGTTGATCTATTGATGATTTGTGTGTAAGGGTTAGGGAGATAGTGCTATGACATACTTCTAGAAAAACTTACAGCTTTGTGCATTAAGAGGTCTGCTCTATATGAATAACCTCAACTATTTGATTGTATGATTAAATTGAAATTAAAGTATATATGTCCCCAATTGATTTTTCAGTTTTTTTATTAAAAAAAATGCAGAGCACATGTGTATATATGACAGTGTGTTTAGCATGAATGATAAAAGAACAATCTATTAAGTTGATATAGTGTATATTTTACACAAATAGACTGTTTCTTAACTTTTCTAATGTTTCTGCATTATATCTAACAGTATACCTACAGTTGTTTATTGACAACTTGATCTTACTTTTAAAAGCTAAATCAGTTTACTGTGCAACATTGTCAAGATAATGTCAGCAGAGACATCATCTACTTTTTAAGACTATGCTTCCCACAGCAGGAAAGTCCTCTTTAAAAGTGTAATAACTGGATGAATGTATTTCATCACTTCTCCCTTTCTGTGATATTTCCAATAAAGTGTTTAATCTAAACATATGGTCAAACCCATGCAAACTCTTTTATATGTATTTTAAACATATGTAATTACATATAAAGCTATCCCAAAGGTTCAACCTTGTACCATTGATTTAAACCTGGCCTGGCTTACAGAGGTAGTTTTAAAGTGTCCAAAATAGAAGATGGGATTGCTTAGTGTAAGATGCATTTAAAAGCCATTTTTGGTTACGCTAAAATACATATATGTCTACGTAAAGCCTCAGAGGAGTTGCCATAGAACCACAGAGTATTTTGAGCTGGAAGGGACCAACAAGGATCATCACGTTCAGCTCTTAAGTGAATAGCCCCTACGGGGATCAAACTCACAACTTTGGTGCAGTTGTAGCACCATGCTTGAACTTATTGAACTAATAGTTTGGGCTGGAAGGGCTTGATCACTGTGGTGGTGATCTAGTCCAATTCCCCCATGCAATAAGCAGGGGTGTCCAACGCAAACCATTCAATGATTCTATGATTTCAGCTTTATCAGATTGCTCAGAGCCAAGCCCAAAACTGACCTGGAATTTTTGCAGGGATGGGGACCTCTCCAGGCCACCTGTACCAGTATTTTGCTAATGTCATTGTAAAAAATTTCTTCCTTATATATAGTCTAAATCAACCTTTTTTAGTTTTAAACTGTTAACCCTTGTCCTATCGCTGCAGGCCCTACTGAAAAGTTTATTTTTGTTGCCCCATCTTTGTTAGAAGCCTCCTTTAAGTACTGAAAGGCTGCAAGAAGTTCTTCCCTGAGCCTTCTGCAGGCTGAACAGCTCCAGCCCTCTTAGCCTTTCTTCACAGATTATTTTGGACACTGGAGTTCAGACCTATTATGCTAGTCTGCTTTGCAATTCTAGCAACATTGAAAGAAAGTAGTTAATGATGCTGCAGTATGAGCTCAACCTAGAGAACTCTCCTACTTCAACACAGTGGCAGCAGTTCTGCGGAATGATTCTCTGATGAATAAGGCTATAAATGGTATTTTTCATGCATAAGGAACATAGCAACATACCTAATTTAGATCTAGTCTCATTAATGCTGGTTGGTTAGACTCCTCACAGAAGATGTCAGACTGAGGACTTGGACATTTCAGAACATTTCAGTGAACCCGTTTTCTAAGCCCAGGAAAAAATCACAAGGTGAGGAACCGCTCCTTTGTAAAATCCTTTTTAAAGGCATTACAATGCAATGTGGTAAGCGACCTGGTGTTAGCTTACCCCTACTGCTGTGCCGAAGAGGACTTACTTTTCCGTCCAGTCGAAACCGGGCGCTTACACGCGGTGCGGAAAGGCGATGCCGGTGTCCTCCGCAGCCCCCGCCGCTCCCCGCTCGGGCCGCGCCGCCCGCGGCTGCTCGTTACCGCGGCGCGCGGGGCTCGGCCGGCGCGCGCTGCCATCGTCCGGTGCCCGCAGCCCCGGCGGCCCTGGAGCAGCTTTCTATCCCTGTAAGTCGGTAGAGAAAACCATCGGAGGTAAAACTAAAGCTTTCTTTTATCGAAAAATTAATATTGCGGGATCAGTTGTAAATTTCATACTAACAGTTTAAAAGGAAAATGTCTTTGACGGTAGCTGACATCGATGAACGGATTTGTGGTTCGTAGCTTTAAGCTGTCACAGTGTCGCTGCAATCTGAGGCAGGACAGCACGAGATACTCGGTTTTCAGAACAAAACGGCATGAAGTCCCACTGGTGTCACAATAATGTCGTGGGGAACCATTACTGGGGATTCCTCAGCTTTCAAGGTGATTGAGCACGTTTTCAGAAACATGACATTTTCTCTCTGCTCTGCTTCTTTTTGACCAATGTTACTTCTTTATAATTTTGTGATCTTTTTGAACATTGTTGGATTTCACTATGAGAAACTCTGCTCTGATCTAAACTATAGCAGAGCTATATGGAGGGCACACAACTATACCATCTGATGTCAAGCTCTTGATCTTCATCTGCTCTGTCTGGCTCCCATTATATTTTCTTTCAGGAAAGAATGTTGTTGACACAAAGATGGAGCATACTGCTAAGGATATTTTATGACTGATATTTTAGACAGCTAGATAATTAACACACCTCTCATTTGCATTCACAGTCTTTATGCATTTCTACAACAAATCAATTCAGAATTACTGTCCACAGGTCTGGGAACGATCAAAAAATAATGTCCAGTAAACATGTGGTTTCGTTCCAGATAAATCTTAACAGGAAGTGGGTGAAATGAAGAACCACTTTCTTTGTGTGCTATGCCTCCTCCACCTGGTTCCAGAGCACCAGGCTGCTAGCAGTGGTAGTTACTGTAGTTCCCAGTTTCTTTGCCTTTGGTGCAGTTTGAACCACCTCCTACAATATTTAGTTGCACTTTTAAAAAGAAACTGTGCTGCTGCTGAGGAGATTGAGGTTGAAAGACCCTTCCTAGGAAAGGGGAACTGAGGATGTGGCGCTTTGCCAGGCTTTGAACTTCAGAGCTGTTCAGTCGAGGAGGAAGATCAGTTGAGAGGTGTGTGAGGGAGAAGGAATTTGAGCTAAGGGTAGCTATGCTGAATGGAGTGTGGGCAGAGCTGTGTTGCTGAGCAGCTGTGTGCGTTTGGGCTCAGGAGCTGTCTCAGGAACACTGGATGAGCATACTGCAAGAATAGGAAAATTATAATCAAACTACTTTGCACAAATTCAGGGCATTGGTTTCACCCTCCATTAAACAAGTGTCCTCAAGTACGCTTTGTTTGTTGTTCTACTTTAGTCTTTTCTGGACTTTTCCATTTCCTCATTTGCCTGTTGAATTTTCTACTTCAGCTTTTCAGGTCCCTTTTTGACTTAGGTTGATGGTGTTGTTGTTTGTTTGTTTTTGTGTTGTGTGGTTGTAGTTTTGGTTCATTGGTTTGGGTTGGGTTTTCTTTGATTGTGGGATTTTTTTGTTTATTTTTTTTTTCTAATCATCATTTGGGTTTTTTTCCTAATCATCATTAGAAAAAAAAAAATCACCTAATCAAGCATTGGAACAGGCTGCCCTGGGAAGTGGTGTGATTCTCATCCCCAGATGTGTTCAAAAGGCATGTGGTTTTAGTACTTGAGGGTATGGTTTAGTGGTGAACACAGCTGTGCTGACTTAACAGTTGGACTCAATGATCTTAGAGTCTTTTCCAACCTTAATAATTCTACGATTACATTTCTTTTTATCTGGTCTATACTTTATCCAGCCATATTCTTGAAATGTGTTTACTTCTCCAACCTCTGCGAGGTTATTTATCTTTTATATTTTTTTCCCTTTATCTCTTGTTTTTTTGTGATTGCTTGTTTTGTAATTCCATGTTCCTTCACAGGTCTCCTTTCCCTTCTCCTTCCTATTACATAGTCCATCTTTTTCTGTTAGTTCCACTTCTCTCCTCCTAAATTTCACTCACAAATTCTTCTGTTTCTTCATTCTCTAACCCCAAACACGTCAGCACATTCTTCCCTACACATCAGAAAAGACTTGGAGAACTTTGAGCAAGAAATCTATTTTTTTTCGTATCAGTGTCATTTTACAGGTAAAAAGACCTGTCTTCTCCCCTTCTTTCTTCGGCTGCCAAATATAATGCTATTTCTCTTTTTAGGTTCCACATTCCAAGAACTGACCTGCATTATATCCAGAAACTTTCCAGATAGCAATGGCCAGACTGTTGCAAGATCCATCTAAACGTCATCCCTCAGAATGGTACACTGCAAACAGGATGCAGCGTGCCACTACAGAGTCCCAGAAATCCAGGTCAGAATGCACGATAGCTGAGAGTTGGAGGCTGGTGGATGAAATAGAAAAGACAACTCAAAAAACCCAAAGTGATGTCAACAAGAAATTAGGTAATCCCATGTCTCCTGCAAGGGTCAAGATTTGTTATTTGAGCTATACATTCAAGACAGACCTAGCAAATTAGTTGATAAGGAGTAGGAGTATATGTCAATGCCATGCTTGTTGATGTCATGGAAAAATCAAAAATACTTTCTAGAATATTTTGAGACAGACTCTATTTTTATAACAAAACACACAAAAAGCTATTTTAACCAAACCTCCTGACATAGGGTTGCTAAACGCTTTCCACAGAGCCCACAGCAACTACAGGCACTCTACTATAGAATAAGTTTATTTTTAGCCATACCTAAGATCTGAGCTAAAGTCCTCTTGCTCATAAAATGGGTCCCTATTAATACATGCTTGTTGACTTGGTTCAGAACAGAGACGGGAAGAAATAAAATTCTGGAAGCAAGAATTAGATAACAAGCTGGAACAAATTGTTCATGAGACAGAGATACTGTTGACTTTCAAGAAAAGGCTGGAGAGAGCTTTGGAGGGCTGCAAAGAACAACTTGTCATTGCCCAAAAGTGTCTCCTGTACAGGTGAGCGTTCAAGGAGAGAAAAAAAAATCTAGATAATGAACCTTTAACAAATAAGAAAAAAGACTGCAAACTAAAGGCCCATCTCTCTTTGCAGTGGAGTCAGTCTAATTTTGGTGTTAAAACACTGGGGAAAGCAGAACTTCATCATCTTCTGGTAGATGCAGGCATTTGAACAATGTGGCTGATGATTTTCCTTTTTTCATGTAGGCAGAGGCGAGTTGGGATTGACTTGGTACATGATGAAGTGGAACAGGAGCTGGCGAAGGAAGCTGAAGTCCTCCAGGGGATTATTGCTTTACTTGGACGTACATTGGAACAAACAAATGAGCAAATCAGGTGCAGATGCAAACAGAATAATAGAACACTAATGAGATGAAAATTAGGACAGCCATAGTACTGAGAAGTTGTAGGGTCAGGCTGAGCATAGGTCCTAAGTTATCTTCAATGCTAAACAGTAGCAGGAGGTCAGTCCTAATTCATACCACTCAATCAGTAAGGGTGAGAGGTTCTGCATGTAGAATACAAAGTACTTGCACTTGATCCTTGGCCTTCTCATGATCCAGTCCTGTGCCTTAAATTTCAATGAGAACTTTACCATCAATCTATAGAAAGGTAGCTTCATACTGTAGATTTTGTGACTTGACAACGAAGAGTTCATACATGAAGATTTCCGTAACAGCATTTGAATTACCTAGTGCATGTGTGCATGCATATTAAGGACACCTGTGAGTGCCTACACTTTGTCTTAGAGTTTGGTTGTTTCTTCTCCTAGACAAAACCGTTCAGCAAAATACAACCTGGAAATGGATCTGAAGGACAAATTCACAGCTTTGACAATTGATGATTACTGTGCTAGCTTGACAAATGACACTCCTCATATTATATATGCTGATAATGCAATGAAACTAGAAGGAAAGTAAGTAGTTCTTTAGTTCAACATATGATAATTATACAGATAGTATGGGCTGTCCCAGTAACAGCAATATTAGTTTTGTGTGAAACAGGCTTTATCTTTTTGCCATCTGATTGTTTCTTATACTTCTGTCTATCACCTTAGTATCTGTGTAACATATCTGCGAAATAAGCCACAATAATTATGCTTCCAGTGAACTGCTTTAAAAAGTTTTTGAAACTCACAGTTATTTAAGGAAGAATTTCTCACATTGCTTAAACACAGAATAGATTTATGGATCTTAACTTCTTTCCTCTCCCAGGGTGCCCCAGTGAGGAGAATGCTGGACTGGGACACATGAGGTGTAGAGTCAGTTTCTGACTCAGACATTAACCTGTCAAATGTGCCCATTCTGCATGGGTTAGTTAGTGTGAAAGGTTTAAATGGAAAAATAGCTACTGCAGAAAAATGGGCTGAAAAGAGGAACTATACTGAGAAAGCAATGTGTGCGAGGGCCTCAGAAAGTCACTGTTGCTATGCAACAGCTGTCAAACTTGCAACACCAAGAGGCTGACAGCTCTTGCTGCCAGCATGCTAGCATGCATCAGCAATAGGTTATGTAACTCAGACCACACCCAAGATGGCATTGCCTGCTATGTGCAAATGACAATTACAACTTCATATATCCACCCAATTGAACAAGGAACAAAACCCTCTGAAGAACTTTCCAAACACCTGCCTGCAAGCCACAGCTGCACAAGGATGACCGTCTAATTCTGGGTATACAGTTGGGGTTGGGCTTCTCAACTTTTGTTCCAGGCTGTAAGTGTTGTGTTGGTGAACTCTGTGAGAGAATAAGTGACTGTGTTGTGTAAATAGCTACCTGCTATTAATAGTAACAGCTTTATTAATGAAAGACATTCTAATTGGTTATTATGTGTGTTTACCCCCACAATAACTCAATTCTTTGCCAGGGGAAAAGAAAGTTATAGAAAAGTTGCTCTGTGACTAACAAATTTGTGTTCATGTTTTCTGACTCATCTACCTCATTACAAAATGATTGTGACAGAGTCTTTCTTTTGTATCTGTAGAACTCCCATGACAGGAGGCACTTATTGGGACATGCAGTTAAAACTACTGCTTTGTTCTTGATTTTGTGGCATAATTACAGATTTATTAAGTCATAGAGGGTCTCCTGCTATCTGCTGGTTACCTTTTATTTTTAATCTCTTTCAGTTTTGTTAGCCCTGAGGACTGGATAGATTTCTCAAAGATAAATGTTGAAAAGGCCGACAGGCAGCGAAACAATTCTTTGGCACTGAAGGCACTTATTGATGGCATCCTCTCACAGGCAGCGAATGACATGCGCAGGCAATGTGAAATGGTGAATACTGCTTTTAGAAATAGGGTGAAGGAAGTCAAGGATGCCAAGCACAAGCTAGAGACACTTCTTGCAATGGTAAGTCATAGGGGACAGTCAGTGAAAAAGTGGAAACACTGGGCTTGGGTTATCTACTGGTTTTCCCAATCCAGTGGGTTGCACTTATCTGCCCCATTTTCCTTTTTGTTCCCTTCTCCCTCCACTGTAAAAGTCATCTTAGATTTTTTATTTTTTTTTCAGCTCTGTGTACACCACCACAGAGATGAATTTCTGGAGTTATTCATTCAATCTAAATATTGCTGTAGACATCAGTGAAGTCAGGACTTTCCTTGGGATTTTTAGTTGCATGGGGCTCCCATAGCTTTTTCAGGATTGTGATATGAGCCTGATAATTGATAGAAGCAGGGTCAACATGCTCAAAATTTGACACATGAAAACTGAGCATTATTATTAAAGAATTATTGCTGAGCCTAAATTTCTGGGTTTACCCAGAACAGTGCCATCTGCTTTCCAATGAGGGAATCATACTCCTACTCCTGGCTAAGCTTTGCAAAATATCGTTGGATGAAATAACAACATAGTGAGTGTTACTCTGATTGCTACAACTATTAGAGATGGTGATAATTTCATATATTTGCAAGAGGCAGCATGCAGAATTTCGTTGTTGGATTTGTTAAGGTGATGGATGAGATTGCCGCACAGGAGAAGAACATTGCAGCCTTAAAGAAAGCAATAGCTGATAAGGAAGGACCTGTAAAAGTGGCTCAAACCCGCTTGGAAGCGAGAAACCATCGCCCCAATGTGGAACTGTGCTATGACACAGTGCACAGCAGCCTGATGAGTGAAGTTCAAGAGATTACCAAAAATATTCAAAGGCAAGTGGAAATGATCCAAGAGGAAAATCTGTGGTATAGATTACTAGGTTAATTTAATGGGTTAGCATAACAATGGGCCCCAGCTACTCTCCCTGAAAAATTGGGAATTGCTTTTCTCTTAAGGGTAGGACACTTTAAGGGAAGTTAATGGATAGACTTTAAGGGAAGACAATGGATATTGTCTCTATGAATCCCTTTCCATCTTTCTTTTTCTTGCTCAGAATTCCGAACCCTTATGAGAAAAAAACCCAAAACTATCCATGTGTTTTCAACTAATGCCTGCCTCTATTTTCCCTATTAGATTAAAGGATGCATTGGCACAGGCTCAGACAGAGCTGAAAGCTCTGAGCCACCGACAGCTTTCCTTGGAAGAAGAGATCAAGGTCAAGGAGAATACACTGTACATTGATGAAGTGCTGTGCATGCAAATGAGAGAGTCTGTTTACATAAACAATTACTGAAGTCATCATACTGGGAGATTGTATTGCTCAAAAGAACCAGCTCTTGCTGAAATTTTATTGACAAATTTCCAAATTTATTGCCTTGGCTCAATGCTGTCTAGTTGTGCAAGGCGATTAAAACAGACCTAGTACTTACAGCTATCTGTTTCACAGCTATCTATGCTTGAAAATATTTGATGAGATCTTCCACTTGGCAATAAAATTCCAGAATAATGAGAAAGGCCCCTTTTTCCATGTTTGTTTCATGTGTAACCGATGATATCTTTTGCCATTGAAAGGTGTCAAAAGATAACTGTGTTGAAACTAGAGCAGGAGTGTCCTCATAAATTACTTATTGGAAAGCTGGGCAAGTGGGAGGGATGTCTCTCAGGACTGGCCATGCTGTGTTTTGTTTTTATCTTAGCATCTGCTGCTAAGAACTAGACAGTATGGCAAACTTAACAGGACCTAACCTATCTAACTGATACACTAGATAGTGCATCTGTCCGCATCTGAATCAAGGTCAATCCAAGGCTGACTTTGGGAAAATCACTTCTTCACCCCACGTCTCAGTTTCCCTATTCGTAAAATGGAAACAATGAGATGGGCTTCAACAATACAGTGTTTGAAGCTCTACAATGAGAAGTGCTAAAAAAAGAGGGGGATCTTATTTTTATCAGAAATGCCTCTAAGGGTGGAAAAGGGATCACTGCTTCCTTTGGTTCTGGCAAGAAAAAACAAAGCAAATGCAACAATAAATAATGCTGGAGACAAAGAAGTCCAGTTCCCAAGTGCAACATTTTAATGTATGGAGTTTAAAATTGTCCCTTGCCTCTCTCTTGCTGGAATGATAACTCTTTTCAGAGGCACTGCTGTCAAAATTCAAATCCCTTACTAAAGCCCTTCAAAGGATCCATTAATGCAGATGTCACTGGGTGTTCTTCTCTTCCCGTAGTTTACACCATTGGGTAGGTGATGACAAAATAATTGAGTTCTGAGTCAATCAGGTACTTGAATTTCTTATAAATATCAGCCAACAGCCGCTCCTCCTCAGTGCTGTCATCTTGGGCTGTATAAATCCTGACCTGTGTGCACAAACAGCTGTCATGTCTCTCAGATATAGGGAGCTCAACTCATTGCTCATGGCAACAAGAAACACCTGTGACAAATAAGGAATCTTCTTAGTCCCAAGAGAAGCAAAATTCCTTGAATTTGAATAGAATCTTGAGGTTTTCCTCTCTTCCCACTCCCAACTGACTGAAAACATCATCTCCTGCCAAAGAATTTTTGGGAGATGTTGGGAGAAATGGGTTAAATAGTGGAACACTAGCAAGAAGGATTGTAAATCACTCAGGTGATCTTGCAGATGGGAATAGCCCTTGATGACCCAGCAGGAACAGTAGCCAATGACCTTTTGGCATGGACTGAGTTTAACTGTGCCTGCATCTCCACTTGTGTGTGTCTGCCTGGGGTTGCTTTGGGGATGCCTCGGTGAGCAATGGAAGAGAAGTAAATTTACTCTTTGTCTTTCAGCTGTGGTTTTGTGGTTGCCCCAGCTGTCTGCCTGTGCTGACTCAGGCAGGAAGAGCAAGGTTCTTTTCACCCCCAGAACTGATGCACCCCTGTGATCTGCACAGATCTGTGAGGACCCACTGAACTCAGATAGTAGCACACAAAGTAGCATGTCAGCATGGCTTACACCAGCTACAGTTGCACCCTGGTCCCTGTTCAACACAGGATCCCTGAAGGGTGTGATGTGTTTATATCTTTTTGCAGTTTAGTGGGATTCAGTCCACTAAATTCCTTGGCTTAAGCATAGACATAAGAACTGAGCCTGAGAAGTGACTGAGAAACCCTAGAAGTGGGAGAGGGCTTGAACTACAGGTGACAGAGGGAATGTCAGTCTAGGAAGGGCTTCTGGAATTTTCAGGACTTTTATTATAAACTTTTATAGTATCTGTATGTGGCTAAGTAGGTTGGAAAGCCCCATTTCTGTGAGTGGTTCCCAACCTCTTTAGTACTAAGGCATAGCATAGGGAAGATATTTATATTAACATTTCTGTAAGTGACCTTTGCCTGGGCATGAGGACCTTTGGGTATAGGAGCAAGAATGGGAATGGGAGTTTTGAAGCACAAAGTCTTACCTTTATGGTAGTCAAAATGCATTTCCTTTCTGCACGGTTTTGTAGCAGCCTCTCCATAAAGCTGACACTAAGAAATGCCCAGACTTTCAGAAATAACAGCCTCTTGCATGATAAGATAAGCTGTAGCAGCTCATTGTCCAGCAACTCATGGTCATTGTTCAATTCCAGTGTTAATTTCTGGAAAAAAATTAACACTGTTAGTACTACAGTAACTAGAATTCAACAAATAGTTTTCCACGTTAACAAGAAAAAAAGTGAATGTGAGCAGATCAATTTTGTACCTTGACATTAGCTGAGAATCTGTTTTGTATTATGACAACAGTGTATGTGCTACAGTAAATCAGTCTCCTGTTAAGATGGGGTGACCCTTGTGCATTTATTAGAAAATGCTGCACCCACAGTCATACCATGATCTTATCCGACATAATGAAAATTATCCCAGAGACCAGAGTAGAGCCAATGATGGTTTCTAGAAAGTTTTACAGATCTCTGTCGTTTGTTGGAAACTGCAATGGAACAGGACTTACAGAAAGCTATCAGCAACCATCAGGTGTAAGGCCACATGTTTCCCTCTGGCATGCAAAGATTTGATGCTCACTTATGTGGGTCAACTGTTGCAAACCCTTTGGTGACACATCCCTTGTGACACTAAAGTGCTTTGACATGGGCACTAGTTAATTTAGATGTGCAGTAGGACATTTGTGCATTTCCAAAATAGAGCAGCCTGATAGCATTATGGTGGGTTATAACTGGACAAGGATAATTTCATGAACTACACTATGAGTAAAACACTGAAATGACTCACTTATGAAAACTGCCCTCTGAATGTAAAACTGAAGCAGTCAGGAACTTCTGTTGCTGACTGCTGTTATGCAGAAGGCCTACATGATTACTTTGTTTAGGTCTGTGATACTGCAATAGGGTGTCCCTGTTGTTTCCCTTACCTGCAGACCATGCCAGTAAGCTGGGAGAAGGTTGGTGAGGGTAGGTCTCATTGTCCAGTCTGGGTCACTAAAATAACAGCTCCGTAGGCTGATGCTCCTAACTGGGATCTCCACTAGCAGGATCCTAGCTAGGTGATCATGCTTCATGACTCTTTCAAAGAAGAAGTTCACATTTAGTTTTGGGGCTCTCTTGGCCAAGTTTGCCCATGACATTCCTGAGACCACTTGCCCATGAGGGTCATGGATATGACACTTGATATTCAAGGTGCACAGGGAATGAGAGCTGTGCTCCCGCAGGATGTCCAGCAATTCATCAGAGATGCAGTTATAATTGAAAGTCAGGATGGTCAGCCTGTGGAACTTAGACATAGTTTGGTGGAACAAGGCACTGCTGTAGACAGAAAGGTGGAGACTGAAGAAATCCTCAATATTGATTTCAGATATAAAGCTTCTATTTGTCAAGCTGCTCAGAGAATTTAGAAGCTCACAGCCTTCTTCCAAAGTTATTCTTGCTCCTTTTAAGTTAAGATAATCAAGTTGATTGCTCATTCTTTTCAGGAAGGCAGCTAAATTCTTGATAAACTGAGCCCTAACCACACTTTTCCAGATCAAGCAGTCTAATGCTAGGTACTTGATGCTCAGGGATTCTAGGTGACTATTACACTTACCCAGGTGTGAAAGAAGACCTCTCATAATCACTTGAAAATTTTTGATAAAGGGAGTATTGTAAGGATTCGATAACTTGATCTCAAGGTGCTTCAAATACTTGCCAAATTTCTTGGTATACCACAGTGCACTTTGAAACTCCAGTGTGCGTGCCCTTGATGGTTGGCTGTAGAATGTGATGGTTCTGCATCTCCAGAGAGACCCAGAGTGCATGGTGCAACTCCATTTTTTACAGACCAAGGCAGCCCGAGATCTGTCCCTGTCATCTAACCAATGGAAGACATGACTCAGACAGACGTCAGGTAGATAGGCCCAGGAGCTTTGCTCGGGTTCACCATCATCTTCCATTGAGAGGGCTTCTCTTCTGTTTCTTGAGTCAAACCAACATGCAGAAAGCTGTGGGTAGATTTCTTGCCAATCCCAACATAATAGGCTTCTAAAGAAATGGATGAAAGTTTGGTTCTTCACAATCAAAACCAACAACGCTTTGCCTCTCTACTCCAGCTGGCAGAGTCAAGCAAGCTCTTGAGTCTAAACTATAGTCTTACCTAAATAAAAAGAAAAAAACAAAGAGTGAAGAACAATCACAGTACAAGCACAGGACACATCTTTTAACTTTTTGGCCTTCACTTTCAGTCTAGCTAAACACTGAAATGGTATCAGCTGCTGCTACAGCAGCCGCACCCTCTGGTGTGAGGTATGCAACCTTTGGGTAGCATCAGCTGCAATTAATTGATCACAGTTTGTGACCTGATGCCTAATGTTTAAAAGTTCTCAGTTGTTTGGGCTGTATACATTTGAACTGGGCCATAAATACAAAAGTAGCACTAATGACTTTTCAAAGCCTTCTGGGGTACCATTCCATGACAATTAGTACCCTGCCTTAGATTAAGGCTGGACAAAAAAGTTGAAATAGATGGAAAGAAGAAGCTCACAATAAGAAGAAAAAGAAAACATGCAGATCCCTGAGAGTCTGTTTACAACTACAAAGGCTCAGATATTTCGATTTTAATTTTATAAAAAGGCATAAAAGGACAGGCTGATAGCACACTTAAACTTCAGTCTGCTGTTTGCCTTTTGGCCTACAGTTCTTATGGCACACAGAATCTCTCTGCCTGTACACATACTCTTTTCAATTAGCACCATTTCTATTCTTACAGATTCCTCTGCCCACTCTTGCCATTCAAAGTGCCAATCCACATCCCCAGCTCTCAAGATAACCCTTAGAAACTGAGCATGTGGTCTGATTACCACCCAACTCTCTCTCTTGTATTTAGTACCCCCAAGAAGAATGCTCTGTTTTGCAGAACTATTAGTAATTTAGAGCTCTTCTTAGAGGTACTAAAATCCATACTTTAAGCCAAGTCTTAAAATATGGTGGCTGAAGCTCCAGTTTGCTAGTGAGAAGAGCCTGAAACTTTTGCTATAGAGATTGAGAGTGGGGAGGACACAAGGGAAGAGGTCTAGCACTTCAGCTACCTGGAAGCCCTAAAGTCAACGGACAGAGGAAAGCAGAACAGAATATAGGGCTGCAATACATAGAAACACATCTGTTAATAAAGGATGTTTATTACACTACATTCATCATTATTAGCGTGTGAATACAAAGGGGTACAATACAATCATGTGAAACTTTTTAAAACCAGAGTTCTTATGAATTTGTAAAAAATATGTTTGCTAATAAGCCAGTGGTTAGATTCAAGAGGTATCCTGCAGTGTTTACTGGGTTGGCTTCCCCATCACTACGAGCCAAGTCTTAGCTAAGGAGGTGTTTTAGCTGCCAGCTCTGAGTTTAACTTGGTGGGGGGAAAACAAATCTTTGGAAAAAAACAGATGCTGCTACAGTTCTTTCTACAGCAATTATTTTTCCAGCAGAAGTAATTTAGAGATAAAGGAATGCTTTGCATGTCTCGTTTGCCACTCGAGTAAGAAAAAACCAAAAAACCCACAACAAAACAAACAAACAAAAAACCAACAAAACCACCACACCAAAAAAAACCCAAATAAATCAAAACAAAATCCCCCGCCGCTGAACACATATGTCCTTTGCCCTTGGCCCTCTTTGCTGCCCGATTTGCTTCAGAGGGCATCTCGGATGGTTTACGGTCGCACACATAACTAGCTGTCTAGCTGTCTCCTCCAGCAAGAACTGCAGAAGCCCGTGGAATAAAAGCAAACACCTTCTTAGACTTCGACCGATAATTACCGGAAGTAACAGGAGCTGCGGCTTGGATACCCAAGTCAGCAACCCAGCCTGAGTCCTTTTACTACTCCAGCTGACGCGGACCTCTGGGCCGAGGTCCGCCAAGGCGCCAGACCCGCGGGCGGGTGCCAGCGCAGCCGCTGCGGTTGTGCGGCCGGGCCCGGCACATTCCCCTCAGCCCGGCACGCGCCGCGCCCCCTCACTCGCTCCGCGCGCGCCGCGCCGAGTAACGGCCGCCGCGCGCGCGCGCGGGGCCCAGCTAATGGCGGCGGGCGGCGGCGGCGGCGGCGGCGGCGGCGCCAATCAGGGGGCTCGGAGGGGGCGGTGCGGCCTTCAAACGCGGTGGCGGCGCCCAAAGCAGCTGCTGCAGGGCGAGGGGAGCTCCATCCCGATCCGGGTCCCGGTTCTGTCTGGCGCACTGGGTGAGTACTGCCCCGAGCAGCTGCCAGAGCGGCTTGGTCGCGGCCCGCTATTCCCGAGCCCGCCTTCTCCGGCCTTGGCGGCACTTTTCGCGCTTGTTTCTGCCGTCCCGGTGGGCGCAATAACGGCAGCGTCTGGACCTGCCCAGTGCCCCTGTGTCCCGTTACCACGGTGTGGCCGCGGCTCTGCCACGGCTGTCGGCGGGGAGCAGGGCCGGTGCCAGCAGAGGGGTCCCTGCCGCGGGAGCGGCTCGGAGGAGTCCCGCGTGTGCGGGAGCCCGGCCGAGGGCCACCCCAGGGCACCGCGCTGTGCTGTGCAATACCCGTTTAATAACAGATCACTGTAACCGTAGGACAGCAGCGGCTCTCTTGGATCATTTCACCTGAATCGTATTTGTTAGCATGTGAAAATCAAGAACTGAAAGTATACGTGTGCATATGTTTAAATTGTCATATAGATAACTAGCATCTTAGCCCTTCCCACCAAAGTCTTCTGCCAGTAATAGTCCTATCTGTTTCAGGACTTACATATCTACAATCATAACTGTGAAGCAGAAACCTTCAGCTAGCAACTACGGCAGGAGACAATAGCAACTGCATAAACTTGTCTTGGAGTGGTAGGTTATTTTGATTAAAGAAGGCAAAAATTTGGGATATCAGATCTGAGACACAAAGAAAGATATCCACTCATAGAGCATTCTACCTCTCAAACTAGAGTCTTGCAATGGAATTGCAGTACCAGGCTTCTTTATGGACAAATCTTCTTTGTGCACAAATGTAAATAGCTGTAGAAATCAACCGTGTTTTCTTTCAGGACTCCGAGCAAAAGTCTGCTCGGCTCTGGTTTTCTTGTTTCAGGCAAATGTAACCAAATATATTGTGTAACAGTTTCCATTTCTCTTTTTTTACACTGCGTTGTACCTTGTTCTGTCTAAGCTTTGCTCATTTTGATTGTTTCAGAAATAAAGTTGACCAAGAACTGGAACAAGATGGCATCTGTGCTCCAAAATGTCAAAGCAACAGTGGCTTGGGGAAAACACCAGCTCCTAGCTGACCTCAGTGAGAGTGAGAGCCCTGTGCCCGGCAAATTCAAGAGAAGGGCCTCTCTGAGTTCTCTCAATACCATTCGCATGTCTCTAAGGAAACGGGTACCATTAAAGCGAGTAGAGCTGAATTTTCATAAAACCCCAACTAGGGAAAGTCTGGAACCAAGACAGAGGTGCCAAACTCTTCAGACTATTAAAAAAACAGCAAAATATGCTTTTGGAACAGTGTCCCAGGTATTTTGCCTTTGCAGTGGAGCATAAATAGAGTCTAGTTTTTGCTTCAACTCCAGTACTAAGAATTCTGAGCTGAGTGCTGTATTCCAGAGATTCCATTCCCATCCACTTGCACGACTTAGTAGTTGTCTCATAGCCACTGACTTTTAAAATATTTTATATCTTTTCCTTAAGTATAGACAGGCAAATTACGGATCTGGCAGAACACAGATAAAGGTGAAAACATTTTATTTTATTTTATTTATTTTATTTTATTTTTTTGAAATATGAGTATGAAATACGTATTTGATCATATATGGCAGAGCAGCCTTCACACAGAGGAAGCTGAGATTGCCATTGCTTGCAAAGAATTGTTACTGAAAAATGTGCAGCACTTTGGGGTTTTTTTCTTTTATTTATTCTCTTGAACCCACACTATTTACTAGCATGTTCTGCATTATAGTTTATCTAAATTTAGACTGACAAAACCTGCTACAAGGTAGCAGATTCCAGCTTGCACTTTCCTTTCTTGGAGAGCTCTGATTTTTAAATGCACGAGTTCTGTGTTGGGGAGCCTGACTTTTTCCAGCATAAAAGCAGCAGGAGCTTTGTTCCAGTGCCTGCTCTGAAGTGCTTGACAAGTGCCAAGGGTTAGGGAAGCAAGCAACTCCTACAGTGCAAATGAGTACAGAGGTTGAGATGCATTCATATTAGTTGAAACCTGATATGAGAATGGGAGCTAGGAATTCAGCCCAAGTATTCCTAGTCTTCCTGATTCCAAACTCAAGGCTAATTGAGTTCATTTAGCCTAACATGTCTAATGTTTTTTTTTCAGAAAATACAAAAGTCTTGCCAAAGCCCAGTACACTCAATGCTGACCTTCCCAGCTGAATCCAACAGCAGAAGCTGTGCGAGTAGTTCTACCAAAAAAAGAAGTGTTACGCCTCAAACGCCTTGCTATAAGGGTGTTACTCCAGCAGCCAGTTCCAAAGGAACTCCAAGGTCCAGCAAAAGGGCCTTGCTTGGGCCAACAAGGGTGTCAGAACATCAAGAATGGAGGGATTTCTCAGCCTGGCTTGGTAAGAATGCTGTCTCTCTCCGGAGATCCAGAAGAGCAGCAGCACTGAAGAGCCCGTATTCATCACCTGCGCCTTCCAGCAGAAAGATGTAAGTCACATTCTTCTGTAAACCTTTTTTTGTTTGTTTGGGTTTTTTTTGTTTTGTTTTTAATCTTATTACTACTCTGATTAGAGTATCTAGTAAAGTGAAAGGCAAGGTATGAAGCTTTCTGTCCTATTCCCCTGAAGGCGTGTGCTGCTCAAATATTTAATAAAGTAGTTCCAGCTCCTTGTATAGACAGGGACTGAGCTCTGCATAAAGCTGAAACATAAGAAGTAATTTTTTCCTAGAGACATACCCAAGTTCTTTGCTGGTGCCTTTTGAGTAAAGGAAAATGCTCTGTATGTATCTCACTTTGACTTAATTGCAACTTTTCCGAAGCTGCTATTTGTGTTGTAAAAATACTAGGAATAGCTGTGCTTATCCTGAGTTCTTTATAGAATGTGGAGAGATTCCTGCCTCGAAGAACAAACACAAATTAGATCAAGGGTTGTGAGCTAGGGAAATACTGAATGATGTACACATAGGTTTTTCTTTTGGTCAAAGTCACAAGAAAGGTTAAAGCTACAAGTTGAATCCAAGCCTTGTAAAGCTGAATCCTGTGTCTGAGTTGGAAGCTGTTTGAGGGATGAATGGAGACATGAAGTAGTTGGCTGACGGAATTAAGAGCATAATTGCCACTGCCCTAAACTTCTCTGGGTAAGGTCTAGAGGTGACAAGAGTGGTACTGCAGGGATGGAGGCTTGAGTAGTGTCACCTAGTCAGCCTGTCCTGTTTGATCTTTAGCACTGACCATTCTTTTTGCAGAGAGTTTGACTGCGAGTTGGAACTGGTCTCCTCAGGGATTTGCCAATTGAAGCGTATCTCTGAAGCATTTGATGATGCCATCATGAAAGAGGAGAGGTAAATACTGCTAAGTGTCCCTCAACTTTTGGTACAGCTTACTTGCCATCTGAACATAGCCAATTGCAGGCTAAGTAGTCCCTGTAACTCAGGATGAGGAATAGTTACAGAACTTTTTCAGGTATAATGTAGTATATCCCTTTTTTCCTTCAACATACCTGGGAAGATGAAATATGCAATTAGATTTGCAGTTTCTAAAACTTTGTCTTCAGCTTCCTTGTTGTGGAAGTCAGATTTTTTTCCAGAAAGAACCTACCTTTGACTTGTGAGAACAGTATCTCCCTGACTCTTGTCTAAAAGAGGTGCCAGTCCAGGCTGGGGGAGGAGGTGGGAAAATTCTGGTGTACTGACACAGTCTCTGATGTCTGTACATCTATTAAAAAAAATTCTTTTATTGGGTAGTGTCATGTTAACAAATAGTCCACTGTACCCAGATGAAAAAGCCTCTTATAAAATACCTTGGTTAATCCACAAGGTAGGCTGTTGTATTTGTGAAGGTTATGTCATTCTGAATTAGACATATTAAGAAAGTAAAAATTAAAGGTCAGAAATCTTGTCACAGGGTAATTCCCTAAACTTTTTCTTCCTCTTTTAGAACACTTAATGTCAAGCATTCAATAACTAAATGTCAAGCACCTCAAATTCTCTAGAGAGAATTTAGCATCAAGTAACTTACCTACGAAGAGGTAAGGGCTTAACATCCCAGATAATTGCAAAAATTTTTACCAATGGGACCATGTGCAGATAACAATAGGTTAAAGCTTGTATCAAGTTAATTTTATCATATCCACTGAAAGTTCACTAAATCTCACTCCTAATATTCTCCCATCTGCTAGTGATATGACAGTTTCTCTCATTCGTAACTGAAGATAGTAGCAACCAGGTAAAGTAGTTGTTCACTTACCTTGCCTATGCCTGCATGCATCTGTGGGGAGAAAACCTGCTGTTTAGAGAGAGAAAGGCTTATTATCTCATGCTGCTTTAAGACAGTATTATGCAAAACCACAGGGTTCCTTCGTATTCACTGTGGCCATCTCTGCTACAGCAGATCATTGTGCAGTTGTATAACTTCATATCTAAATTGTGGATTAGTGAGTCCTTGTGGGTCCACAATGAAACTTCTATGCAAACATCAGCTTTTCTCACCTCAGACGAAAAAATGACTGGTACTAATGTTTTTGTCACTCAAGTTCAGTTCTTACTGGTTACTAATGATCACAAAGCATGAGAGAACCAACCATTATCCTGAGCCATCTGATTTGACAGCCTTTCTTTTCCATCTGTCAAATTTTCATAGCAGTTGAGTCCATGCTATCACAATTAACAGCAGCTCATAACTGTATTGGTGGCATTTTTCAACACAGCAATTGTACCCAAATGGATGTGACATAAATATCTTCACCCAGTATGTTGGAAGGGTTCTTTTTGTTAAAGGGAAAGGTACATCCTGAATACTATGTCCTATTTCAGCAACGAAGATAGGTGCAAGACACTTTGCTGTAACTTTTCAAGAAAAATGAGAGCAATTTCAAATGCTGGACTGATGCTTTCAGCAGTGATCTGTACTGCTTCCACAATTTGGCCCAGTACTCTTGCATGTGTAGATGCACACAATGTGCTCTGTTACTGCCCAGTTGCCACTGGAATAATTGTGAAATGAACTTTTTTGGAGGTGCCTTTAGTCTTGGTTGAGACTTTCTGTCTGGTATTCAATTGCCATGAATTTTAATGTTAGTGCTCCCTTTTCATTTTTTTCATGATGAAGCAAACCTTGATCTCAAATGATTGTTTCCAACTCCATGTATTGTTCTAATGTTTTGCATTTTAATGAATTAGGTTATATCACAAGAAATGCTCCTGTTGATAGTTAAAATACTGCAGTACTTAATTTGTATACTGCCATTTATGTTCACTGAAGGTAACAAAATATTGTCTTGATAGTGTTTAGAACAGTTACACAGTGAAAGTGTACCAGACCTCTTCCTTTCTCCCATCTGTCTTCCAGCAATTTGTGTGGCAACCACTTGATTAACTTTATTGACTTCATGCTGCTAATGGTAGTCCTGTTGTTTTTCTGCAGGCAACTAGCAATATCAAACTACTATCTAATGGCACAAAACTCACAGTCTGTATATCGATCCCTGAAACTGTCTCAAGCTATCAGAAGGCAAGCAAAGGAACTCCATCGAGCACTTGGTACCTAGACAGTGATGGCTGTAACTATTTTTTCATGTTTCCAAGTTTATGAGGACATATAAAGGAAAGGTCTGTATAGCACCTGAAAGGCTGCAGTCTATACACTTAAATGAGCCATTACACTTTTTTTTTTTTTGATAAATCAGCTCAGGACTTCTCTTGCTTTCTCTTTTCAAGTAAAGAGAGAAGCAAAATTGTATCAACCACAGTGTATTATCTCCCGCTGAGATGAGGGAACCGTCTTGAAAGTGACTTTCATGAGGCAGTAAGTACTTAGAAACTGATGCTCAACTGGCCAGTAAGAATGGCCAAAGCAAGGGCTTATGACAGACTTATGAAGGGTAATCCTATGTAAGAGTAGTGTTTAAACAGGTATCCAGTGGCCGTGAGATTTAGCACAACTATTTTCCATGTGAAAAAGACAAGTCTATTATTTTGAAAGCCTAACTTGTTTTTGGTTTGTTTTTTTTTGTTATTAGCAAACTAAAAGTTATACATCATGTTAGCTGGAAGTTAATAAAAGAGTGGCTTCTTTGAGTTCTAAGCAAAACTGCCATTCCAAAGCAAAAGGCTTCTGTGGAGTCACTCATGCCACAAGAACAGAGCCACATTAGGACTCTTACTTCGTGGCCTTAAGGGTTAGCCCAACTAATTCTATCTTGTGTAGCTTGGTGCCAGAGAAATCAGAGCAAACTTGTCATTTCTTACTGCTGCTTTAGTTAACATCTTGGCAGTTGAGTTAAACATTGCTTTTGTGCTAAACCTGTCTTTTAGTTATGCACGGGAATTTGTTACTACTATTAATGTAACCTCTTGCAACTACTGTTATTAGCTAATATCATAGCGGAAGTATTATATATATAAATATATATAAGTATTTTCATATACAACACATATATATAAGTATATGTAAGTGTATATGTAAGTATGTACACTTAGCATTTGATACCTGTATCTTGATTTTAATTACTTAAAAAAAATTAACATTCATTTGACAAGCCCTTTTTGGTAGCTCATTCAGTGTAACAAAGTTTAGTCTAAGAAATTAAAGCAAAGATTTCTCAAGATTTTAGAATTCAACAGCAGGGCTGTTTTCCATGGTAAGCTTTGTGCAGGCTTCTCCGATTACGTTCTCTAATTATGTTCACTCTAAAATGAACCTTCAAATGAAAGACTGATTTGGGAAACTTTGCTCTACTTGATAACTTGGTAACTTTAAAGATGTGCACCTAGTAGTCAGTAGTAGTTCCAGTGTAATTAAAATTTTAATGGTATCAGGTATAAATATGAAAAACATTCAATTATGATTTATGTGTAAGTATTGATTTTAAACTTGCTCACAAGTTCTTTTGCTCTTTTCTTTTTTCTTGTGAAACAAAACCATTTTAAAACATTGAAACAGTTAATGAGGCCTGGAAATGTGAAAGCAACCCTTCCAGCCTAAAGACTTCTAGACTTTCAGATGACTGAGAATTTTAGCTTATGTTATTTCTTGATGTAGTGTTTGTGTGTGTTTTGTGGGCTGGTTTTTAGAGTTTTTTAACAACTTCTCTATATGGCAGTATAGAAAAGTATAGTATCTCCAAGTTATTCTTTGCATGTCCTGAAATGACTTCTATAAAGCTTTCACAAAGATGTTGTCTTATTAGTGAAATGCCTTCTATGACTTTTGAAAAGGAAGGAGGGGTGGAGCTTTTTTAAAAGTTGACCTCCAATCTAAATATTATTTCAGACAGATCAAACAGCCTCTAGTTAGAATGTTTCCACCAGCCACTCGGACATGTACAATCACGATCCAATAATTATCAAATTACTGTTAAAAAAAAATCTGTGACACTGTTAGTTTAAAGGCAAGGAAGGTTTTATTTAAGTGGCTAATCTGTTTTAAGATTTTAAAAACCAGCTCACATCAAAATCTATAGCAGTTGTAGAAATCTTACTCCTTATTTCATATTAAGAAATTCATTATTGTACATTTTTGAATCTTTACAAGGCAGTCATAAGAAATATAAACATTTGTCACCAGATAGAACCTTCTCACTGACAATATTTAAAAGTATGCACTTAATAAAACTATAGACTGAAAGAACACCTATAATTTCAAGTTTCCTTGTGTGAATTCAGTTATAAGGAGTCTGTCCCTTTTTTCCCCCACAAATAGAAAAAAAAAAAGTTATGCTTAAGACTTGGGGTTCTGTGAGAGGACTGCCATTCTGGGCTGTACACCAATCATCCAGGAATAACCCTACCTTTCAAACTTGCTATCTGTAAATCATGTCTCTATGTTGCAATCTCTGGAATACCATCTCCCAGCATATCACAGTAAACCTGCTTCTCTCTTTTCACCCTTCTATACATCCATGCAAATGGACAAATGAACTGTCAAATTTATCTTCCTCAACCCCCCAAAATTCCATTCAGTTTCAAGGAGAGCTTATTGAGATTAATACACGTAGAGGGTAAACTCTAATGATCCCTCTGTTTGGCTTGACCTAAAATCAGTGAAAGAGCCAACATATGACTTCAATTCCAGAGGCCATGGCACAGGATTCTAGCTGTTCCAGCCCTTATTTCTGAAAAACAGATCTTTTCATCCAGAAAAACATGTTATTACTTCCATTTTTATGGGGGTTCTGAATTTAGGCTCACCTGTAGCAATGTGAAGTTGTTACCTTGAGTGACTAAGCATCATGGAAGTCTTAATTAGCTTGACAAACCCACAATTTCTGCTTAAGCTTTGAACACAGACCGTGAGGAATCAATGCTCTTAGAGAAGCTGATAAGGTAGGCTGGAAAGTTTTGTGTTGATACAAATTCCATCCTGTACCAACTCTAGATGAGGATGAAAGTGTCACTTTCTCCCCTGCATGCCAGACATGAACAATTCAATGCAGAGATCTTGAGTTCAGATGCCACATGTCAATCTCTAATCAGAAAAATTATGAAATTGTGGTGCATAATCCTCATCTCTCCATTATCAAGCCGATGAGTTTACCAAAAAGATACCCATGCTCCAACCATCTAGTCCTATGACGATGTACTCACCTTCTGCAGCCTAGATGGCAAGAGGGGAAAAAACCTGCGGAAAATCCTACTTGTTCAGGAACAACTGTTGGACCTAGAAATTTTAAAATGTAAAAATACCTACTGGTTTCAGGTATTATTTTAAATGCTTATAAAAATGCCTTTAGCAAATTTTAAACAAAAAACTTTATAGAAAGAAGGGAAAAAAATTCCCTTTCTAAATTTATTCCTTGAAGGACAGGATGATACTATAGATCTAAGTATTGAGGATTTGTTAAATACACACATTAGTGTCCTGGCTAAAGAAATACTGCAATGTATAAACAGGACAACTTTTTTACTAGCAATGGCAAACAAAAGCTATTTTGCAGAATACTGGGGCTTCTGAAAAAAAGTCATTGTCCTGCATAGACCAGGGTGTGTCATTTTTTTTCTGTAGTTTACTGATAGTTTCACTTCTACATAACCAGTGAAAGTTTTAGCTGTTTGGAAGTGACTTCCCTAGGTGCTAGAGGAAAAAGTGAAGTAATCTGTACAAATTAAGACTAGTTTAATGTAAACAAATAAAAATGACAGCTCTCATGAACCCCAATGAACGAGAATTACTAGTACTTTGCCATTTTTACACCTAACAGAATTTTATGCTGAATAGATACAAACCATGCCACAAAACTAAACAGGAATACTTTGGTCACGCAAAACTCTATTCCAAGAGCACTAGTGTATGCAAACACAAATGTTATTCAAAATAAGCAGATTTGGATTAACATCACTATTCAGTTCCGCAATCTATACAATGATACCTTGTTCCAAACCTACCTAGCTAGACAACAAAATTGAACAGACAGCCACTGTTGCTGTGTTTGAGTTGGTTTTGTTCTTTTTTGAAATGTATATTGGTTACAAATTTGCTGTGAAAGCAGAACCAAAACTGTCTTCCAGTAGCTATACACACATACACACAGACAAAACCAAAACACCACAGTTGTGAAGGTGTATTTTCACAATATCTCAAATAACTCTACCACTGCTATTAATCACAGCCATTTTTTACAGTAATTTAAAATGGATCCATATCAACAGGACAAAGAAGTAAATGCTTCCAACTGTGGCTTACTTGTACTGTAGCCTTAGTACCCACTGGACAAACAATTTGCGTTTCACAATTTTATTTATGCTTCCTCCATTCAGCACATTAAAAGAATGTGTTTTTTTGTTACACACTGGAGGCACTAAACAACTCATGGTGCTGAAACAACTGATGAGACTAATGTATGTTCTGTGGGCACACCTACCTGACTTCTCTGGCCTTTTCACCTCTGTGTATGCTAAAACACTTTCACAGTCTGTATAATTTAAGTAAGTTCTGACTGCACAGAAACTGCAGCAATGAAGACTTGCAATCAAGAATAAAATGACTGTAGGGAAAAACCTACCCTCAGCGAATGGCCTGCCTAGGGGTTTGATCTTCCATGAAAACACAAGTAGAACTGAAATCCAGTTGCAAGCTGAATGCCTTTGAATGACTGGATGCAGTCTCATGGGGACAAAGTATGCCTGTATCCCTATTTTGCCAAAGTGCACAGCTGGAGCGTGTGACCACAAGATAAACCATTTTAGCCATGAACAATCAGCAGTGCTGGAGTTATGCAAACGCCATATATGTTCTCATAAACTGTATGAAAACAAAGTTAAGGAAAATATTTTTCAGCTTGATTTTAATACCATGTGTAGAAACTTTGAAATTGTTACCACACTAAATCTTACACACACACACACACACACACACACACACACACACACACACGTTTTACTGCTATTAGCTCCTAATATTCTTAAGGGAAGCCAGCACAGTGACTACTGTAAAGGTGACCCAGCTATTAATAGAAATACACAAAATCAGACTCTTCATGACATGGAACCCCATAAAATTACATTATTGTCTCCAAGAGTAAAAGACAGCCCTTCATAACCTAGGAGATTTTTCTAACCTGGTACTCAGACACTGTTTCCTTCAATACAGTCACAGAATTACACACAGATCCCTCTTTTGAAAGGAAGTAGATCTTTCTACTACAGCAATTTAAAACAAAAATATCATTTTTTCTCTTGGGGGATAGAGGTAGATGGCTAAAGCAACAGTAGCTTCGAACAGAATAGTGATTACAGTCAGGAGAGATGTTACACAACACCCAATGCTTAAAAAGAACTTTTTGATCAGTCAAGATTTTAGACCCCTCAGCAAACTTAAAATTTTCCTAGTAAGTTCCTCTCTCACAAGCCTTTGATTTCCATGCCTATTTAAAACTAACGCAGGAGCGTGCTAACAGTAAATTCACTAGAAGGAGATGGAGGCTGGTGTACCCATGCATCCTCTTCCTAGTCCAAAACAGAGAAGAAAAGGACTATGTGATTAGAATTAATACATGCAGTGGGCTGAGACAGAACATGGAATAATTCCTCCAATTTCATGAGTTTGAGAACTATGATACTACTGGGAAAGCATTTGTAAATGTAAAGACTGTTTCAATGTAGTTTGCAAACTATCTTTCATTTAGCTTTTGTTGCAACAGAGCACAAAATCCTAGCCCCTTGTAATGTATTTACCTGCTCCCAAAGACTGTTTGCTACCAAACTTTTTACATCTTTCCTTAATCTTCAGCAGAGATTACCCCTTCCGTGAAAGGAAGCATTAGGAAGGAAATAAACAACTATGATGTGCCAGAGATATTTCAGGAAGTTTGAAATAGGTAACTGACAATCTTACCAAGTAATGTCTGAAACTAAATCAAAGATCTCCACTTATAAGCTATTTTGCTGCCTCTTAAGGCAAAAGCTACACTCCTATGCCCTTCCAAAAGCCCACTGAAACTTCAGCATTAACAGGCAGTACAGACTTACTTCACTGCTGGGCTGTCTTAACAATTTTCCATTGCATTTCTTGTTTTACATGTTAACTTTCAAAATCATTAACCAGCTTGGTGAGAGACTCTGGTCTAGCCAAACCTTAAAGGGGGATGGAGAGGCACAACACTCTCCGCCCCAATTCCCTGAAATAAAAAAGTACAACAAACCTGAACAAGTAATGTCCTTTTGACTTCAAGCTTTCTCAGTGTCAGTAGTATGTTTTTAACTCTAAAAGGTGTTTTAACTCTAAAAGAAAAAGGTTTTTTTATGTGCACTTGTAACTTCATTGCAGGTTTTAAAACATGCGTCAGTTCAATCATTAAAGTTCGCTTGATGAATTTCTGTGGAAGTATCTGCATGAAGAATCTGCAAACTGCCACTATTTTAAAATTACTATAATGCTTTAGAAATATTACTACTTAGGGAAAATGACACACATTTTACTTCTAGTAAGTCCATTGAGAGATCAGAGAGAAATTTAAACCAGTAGAAAAATGTCTATTTGGCACCTGTATTTTCACAAGTCCACTCTTTGAAGCTCAAATGCTGCAATTCTGAATGCTACAGATTGTCTTAATACAGCAGCTGCTGTGAAGCATGAGAAAGTAAACAGCTGATCAACTTACTTAATTACATTTTTTTTCCCTCCAGTGTAAAGACTCTAGTTAGAATAATTTAAAAAGTAATTGTTCTGAAGTTTGCAGATCCCTTAGTAAAACGGTTCCTTTTAACTTGCCTTCTTAGGATCTGACTCTCAGACTGAGATCATCAGAACCATCTTCTTTGGAGTAGTCCACACATTTTTGCACAGTCACCAAGTTCCACAAACAATGTGATCTTTGTACAGTTGTACACTATTTTGCTTACAACAACACTGTGTTCAAACTGTGGCAGACACATTAATTTTTAACATGAAGTTTTTATGTTGTGAAGTTCTCTCATTTATTTGTCCAGCACCTCACACAAACATGAGTGCCCATGTTGGAGTCTGTTGACCAACAGCGTAGGCTGAAAGGAAACCTTGGGTTTAAGGCACCCAGAAAGCATCTTGTTGTACAAATCCTAACCACCTGCTATAATAGCTCCCACTGCTGCTTCCCTTTATCGCTTTTTTTGAAAAGTAAAGTGGAAACAGACTAATTAATGCTTAAAGTGTAAACCTTCTCTGTAACCTACAGGACCTACCCTTTATCCTGGTTTGGGTGCAGCTAAAAAGCTGATACCACAATCCTTCTGAGTAAAATCAATATCTTTTCCTCTTATTGCACAAGTTATATCTGTTCCAAAATATAACCTGTTGCTAATAATAAACGTGGTAATTTTAGATTGTTTTAAACTTCCCCAATAAACATGGTAAGAGGAAGAGACTGGGAATGGTCCACTTGGTGTAAGGAGGCAGATTTCAGAACAGGGAAGACTCCAAGGTACAAATTCCTGTCTATTTCTCTTAGTTTGGAGCTGCCTAAATACTATCTTTGAGGCATGCCTGCAAGTTTAATGGGGTGCACCCAAGATCTACATTCCCAATTCTAGGGAATAGATTCAAATTTTTGAAATCCACCTCGAACCCAAGCAACGGAAGGTAAATGCCTGTCATGATCTTTGTCTGATTCAGGCTGGCTCTGAGCACGCTCTGGCTTGGGGTTCAAAGAAGGTGGGTCAGGTTGCTGTACAGACATAGTCCTGCGGAGGTGGTTTCTCTTGCGCAAAAACTCAGGTTGCGAGTGGAGGCCAAAGCTGCCTTTTCTCAAGATCATCCGAGAGTTGTTCTTTTTGGGTCGTGAATGGAGACTGAACTCCAGCGAGGCCAAGTGGGCTGCATAACCTTCACTGAGGAACTGAAATAGGAAGGAAAGAAAGGGAGTGACAAGTTATTGCTGCCTTGACCTATGAGCGCTATGAGGAATGAAGTTTTGATCACTGGCATCCCAGTTAGACACCTACAGAATAGGCCTAATACTCCTCTCCCCTCACTTTTTTTCAAGTGATCCATTCCATTTTGCCATTCAGAAATATGCAATGCATGCACTTGTAGATACAACTTACAACTGCTTGATTCTCTTTACTATTCAGCCTTCCAGAAAATGCCTCATTTGTAACCCAAACTGCCTTTGAAATACTGTTGCTGCTTTTGGTACCTGTGAGTTTGTACACACATTCACTTGCATGCATTTCCTTGTCTTCCCTAGGACTTCCTGAATAGCAAGAGTTACTTACTTGGCACTGTGCCTGGTATTTCTTTGTGGATCGTCCAACTATGTAGATTTGGGATGGCGACAGAGCCAAGACACTGTACACAGAAATATCCTTCATGGAACCATATGCGGCACAGATTTTGATGTGGCACTGAAACAAACATTACTTCCAAAGTGAAAGCACTGTTGAATACCATGCAACTACAAGACTGGTGCTTGATTTGCAATAAAGCAGTGTATGAGTTCACTGTTAACAATTTCCGTCTGTAAACCACAGAAAGCTAAATCGGTCTTACTGCATGTGAGCAAGAACTACAGCTATGCGCACAGGAAAGAACAAGCAGTTCATTTACTTATTTTTCATGATTGGAGGTCGCTTTGGAGGAGCTTTCCTTGCTCTTTAAAAAGTGAGAAAAGGAATGAGGAATGGCAAAAAGACTTTGTGATGTTCAGAAAGATGGAAGATCATTATGTAATGGCATTCTCTGAAAAGAGATTTTAAGGCTATATATAGGTTTCTAGTACCTCTTGCATGAGATTCCGGAGAAAAATGGTCTTTTGTCGCAGTGGGTCATGAACAAGTCCATCTGAGAAGAAGATCATCCCTTGTGGGAAATTGTGTTGGGACAACCATGAAACCACACGCTGTTTTTGCATATCTGGACGGCCAGTGATGTAGATAATCAGATATCCCAGGTCCTGCCAATGTCTGTCAGAAGAAGCAGTTAAATTACATATGTGTAGAAAGAGAAACAACACTCACAGGTCAGGTTAGCATCTTTTCTCAGACCAGTTAGAAGTCAGATGTTATCCTTCAACAAGTAGAAAGGAGCATGCCTAAGTCTCTGCTCAAACCAAGAAACTAAGTAATAATGTCTACACCTTGGGGTAGATGGAGGAAAGCAAGAGACATTCTTATACAAAATATTAGGAAAAATATGAGAGCCATTTAAAAATACACTTAGAATAAACCTTGCAACACATCAGGTACTGCTACTTTTGAAATATTTAATGAGATTTCCTGCCATTTCAGCTATAAGAAATGGAAACCTTGAAAACTGACATTTTTACATTGCCATGCAAGTTCCAAAATGAGAACAGCCTTTTCCCATTCAGTGCAACATTAACAGACCTGCAAGAATGGATTAAAAGGCCTTTTAATTTTTCCTCCAAAAAACATTCTTGCATTCCTGGCACCTGGTATTTCTGAAGTACAAATATGTTCTTATTTGAAAGTAGTGAAACACAAAATATACATAGAATCATCATTCATTCACTGCACACACTTCAAGATCATATTCCCAGGAAACAACTTTTTATCTTTAGGCAACTTAAACTACAAATTTCAATGTAATCCACAGCATTCTTATATTGCTCTGAAATTCAGGCAGATGTGCTGTGCAAGAAAATATAGAAATGTGCAGAGGATCATGGCCCTTAGAAAATTGCTGTCTTTAGCATAACAACCCTTTCCTTCCTACTGTGTTCAAGCAGAAAGTCAGAGATTTGAAGTGTTCAAACCTCATTTACCTGACAACATCAACGGCCCCTGCTCGGACTTTGGGGTCACTTCCCATAATTGAAACACTTGCTGCAAAGGAACCATCAATGCTGAACACAACACATTCCATTCCTCGGGGCAATACAGTCAGGTAACTTGCAGCACTGCTCTGGTCCCCTCTGGAGAGTCAAAGCAATAAATTAATTTAAAAAGCAGAATGTCAGAAGATGTCTTCTGCACATTCTAGTTAAGATTTGAAATTAGATCTGTCTGGACCTACAGTTTTAAAAATCACTGTCAAATATGGCTTCTGATTTCAGTCTTACGTGGGACAATTGAAACTTACACTTTGAGGAAATAGTCTTCCAAAGAGAAATTTGGAAGCTGCTCTTAATAAGAAATCACATACATACAAATAACTAAAAGAATTACAAAAAAACCCCACAAACCAGCTACTCTAACTACTACTCAAACTTTCTCCATAAGTTTAACAGTTGGTAACACAAGCATTAGCCACCCTCTATCCTTGCAAATTACAATGGGAATGCCAGTTGAGAAAAGTAAAAAACAGAAACAAAAGCAACAAACAAAATAAACAAACAACCAAAAACAGACAACCAAAAAACAATGCAGTCATATACCCCTGTTCTCATGTAAAGACGTGAAAAACATTTCCTTATGATGTATTTTCTCTAAGAGAATTGGATGCTAAAAAATGGATAATGACAAGGAAATCCAAAGCTCTTCCCATTCCTCATGTTCCCTAAATCCTGTAATATAAAGACCACGTTTATGTCTGGTGATGAAGATTCTTACAATATGTGCTCACAGCCTAATGACAGGACAATTAATTTTGTTCCTCTTTGAAACTTAATCCTGCACTCTAAAGGTTCATTTTTGAATATAATTTTATTTCTGTATCAGTAACTCTATTTTCTTGAATTGGCTGCCTTTTTTATTAAACGGAGGTGCAACATTTTCTCCTCCCCAAGTAGCACTACATAGGATTGTAAGCTGACTTTGGACTTTGTTAACTGGTGGATAACAATACCTTCTATTTCAGTTAAATTCACCTCATTGACTTTATCTCCCAAGTAGAGATTAAAATGAAGCTTTTATGCAGTTTTGAAGTTCCTTCTTGATTAAAACAACAACTCATCACAGCTTTAGTTCCAGCTTGGAGTTATTACCTGACCACCATTTTGATGGGATACACACCAACTCTCAGTCTCTTCTGTTCAGGTATATTGTAGGATATTCGTCCACTGCTGTTGGATATCTCTGTGTCAAAATACACCCACCTACCCGAAGATGGCTCAGTCATTATGAAGATATCCACCTGCAAAACCAATGAAACAGTAATCTAGTGTGATAATCAACAAAATACGCCCTACTTACAAGGCTTACCAAGCCTAGATAATATTAGAATCTCCAACCACAGCTGATAATAAAAACTTAGAAGGAAGTTTGAAGGAACTTCATGACTCAGTAAGAACTTCAAAGAGAGTCCTCTCAATAAGCAAATGCTTCCTAACATATAATACAAGAGTTTATTGCTCTAATAATTTAAAGCCCTGATATTAGCACTGCACATGTCAAACATAGGTATAGAGGTCAGGAATCTGGGAGGAACCCTAAATTAAGAAAAAGACAATTTTATCTTTCATGGTTATATTACCTTTTCATACAGTAAACCTACTAAATTTCATCTGGTTATTGAGACAAAATCTTTCTCAAATCATAACCTCACCTACAACCAAAACACCTCAAATTATCAAAAATTTCATCAATATGGTTTTCTTCAACAGAACTATTTAATCAAAATTAACATAAAGAATATATAATACTTTGCTGGACCTGAAACAGGCCAAGTGAAGCCTCCACACCTCAGTTTTGCCCTCAGCTCAGCAGTACTGCTCTCTTAATTTGCACAGAAACTCTTACAATCTAAAACACATTTTTTCATATTCACAAAAGCAAATATGAAAAAATATGTTCACTTGATGCTTGGCTTTATTAGCTGTTAGCTTGGCTTTTGCAGGCAGCTTTAGGAATGACAGTTTCAATTGTGTCACGTTACTAGTAATTTCTAAAACTAATCCTTACTTGCCCATGAGTAAGATGCAGCAGCCATCTAGCCTCTAGAATGCCTATTCTTTTATCTAGTTGTTTTACCTGGATAGGATGATACATGATTTTCTTTTACTGCTTTGTTAACTACTATAAAATTCTTTTTCCTTCTTCCTCGGAAAGTTATCTCCAGTAGGTGGTACAGCTGGATGGCAGGTTTATAAACTGCACAGCACACTCACCACTAACCAAAGGAGATAGCCATAATCAGGTAAGAGAGATGAAAGCTCAGAAAAAGATCAGCTATCAGGAAAGACTACTTTAGAACATATTTTTGCTGAAGTAGTAGGGGGCCAGTGACATATTTCCCCTCACTGTAAGGCTTTCTCTGACACTGTACATGTGTGCTACATTCAACAACTGTTTCTAGTAAAACTAAGAAAATTGATTACTTGGACTTTACCTTTTCACCTGTTAAAGCCACCATGTCCAGAGGTCCATACATAAAGCGCCCAACTAGTATCTGAGGACCATCTTCTGCTGCAATGACATCATTTGCTCGGTGATTAGCAGTCACGTTCTGAAATAAGAGCAGAAGATGGGAAGGGTACTGTTTGTTTTTGTTACAGGCTTCTGTTTTTATTTTGGTATGAACAGTGACACAGAAACACAGTCCTGGGCAGTATGTCTGCCTTCCCATTTCAGCTGGAGTCTGATTTCCACTAATGGTGGGTTCCTGAATACCATTTCTAGAGAGAGTGCTCAAGATGACCAAATAAGAGAGAACATTTAAGGCAAAGCCAATTCTTTTTCACTTCAAGTGGTGCCATAGAGCCACATCACTATGTGCAGGGCACATGCATTTTAACTGACATTACTAATTGACTTAGCAGCTGAAGAAAGGAGGAAATATTTTTGCTTGGCTTAGGGATTTGTCTAACATAAAAGAAACCTCTTTGCATAATGTAAACTTAGGGCCTGTCTGTTATTTAAAAAAAGAAAAATACTTTCTCCCAACATGAAGTGATAAACCAAGAAGAAATTGCTCATATTCCCTAGCCATTAATCTGCTTGCCTCTGGATTAAGTTAGCAGTTTTCAGCTCTTTAGTGATACTTAGTTATGTAAACTTTTACTCGGAGAGATTGAACTCCATTTGGATTTCTCCCAAACCCACGTTCCATAGCTGCCATATAAATTCAGAGTTAAATTTACCCTCAGTTTGACATGAGTCCTTTTGCGTAGCCATTTTTCTCGTGGATTGGATGGACTTAGTGTTTCCGGATCCAGGTTGTCATTTTCCTTGAAATTTACATTTTCATACCTCATCACCTGAAATTATATTAATATTTTAATAGTGTGTGTCCTGGGGAGTCCTGGTACTTGGCAAAGAAAGGGAAATTACACTGCAGCCCCAGCTGAGTGAGACTGCAGAGCCAAAAGTACAATGGCAGTAGAGAGAGGTAAGCCATATGTTCACGTTAACTGCACAAAGAAACTGCTTTCACTCTGTTGGCCAGCACTTAATCTCAAATACTTATTGAACAGCGTCTTCATTCACAACACAGCCTGCACATTCTTCCAGAGAAAATGGTGAAAACATTAGGATGGTACCAAGTGACAGTCACATTGTCCTGATTATGGTCTGCAAAGTCAGTAAAGCAGCTTAAAACCACAGAAGCATTTTTTAATGTCCTTTAGATGTGGCAGACGTTAGACTCCTGACTTCATCCGTATTGATTTTCTACACATCAACTCAGAGAGAATGTTTCTTATCCATTTTGGGTATTACTACTGCAGATAGGCAGGGACCTACAAGGACCCACTGAAGTCCAACCTGTAAACATGCAGTAGCCTATTATGTCATACACATTCTTACAATCTAAATCTCATACACTTACCAAGAAACTTGCACATCCAACTCAGATTTCAGGACACAACCCACAGAATTCAGAATCTGGGTGTGGGTGATGCCACATTTCAACTGAAACAAGAAGCCCTGTCTCACTGAAATCTGTGGGTTGTACCTGCAATCACAAACAGCTATTTTGAATGAGAAATAGATTAGCAAATTTTTCAAGTTGAACAGCTGGTTTTCCGTGCTGGAGTTTTACACTCTCAGTGCCCTTGCTAGAAGAGTGGCCTAGAACCATATTAAAAGATGTCTTATATGAAGTCCCTTGAGTAAAATCATGCTGCAATCAGACTCAGCAAAGCAGCTGGCTTGCAACAAATCACAGTAATGTTGAGAAGTAAGTATGGATTTTAACAAATCGGCATAAATTCCATTCACTAGAGGTAATGTGCAGTCAATACATGCATTCCCAGGGCATTCAGGAGGCACTAGTCTTAATTGTAACCCCCAAAAAGGGCAGAAGATCCAGACTGGAACTAACCAGCCCTTTATGTAGTGCTGTAAGCTCACATACTGCTTTATAGATGTGTTCTAAGCGCTTGAAAGATTTATTAAATTCCAAAAGCTGTAACACACATACAAGGCTAGGAAAGTCTCCTGTAAAGGAGAGACTTGATCTTCTTACCGAAGCACTACTTTCAAACTGGTTTACTATCAGATGTATGCTAGTAATTTGATACTTAATAGGGAGATATATAATTATGTAAGGCTGGAGATAGCTTATTCCTTCAAAAACAAGACAAAATTGGTATATAATACAGGGTTAGACTAATCTGGGGCATGGGAGGGGTGAGGTATGCATAAAGGTGCAATATTACTGCTCACAAAGACAGCAGGGCTAATGGTGGGCTCACTGTCCTCTTTACCTCTCCAATAAATCCAGATTTGTCACGCTTACATGCACTTGTATGTGATGCATCCACAGTTAGCCATCTAACTGACCTAAAGATTAAAAACTGAACCTTGGAAAATGCAATTAACAATCACAAGGTTATCTGTGAAAAAAAAAAAAAAAAAAGAAAAAAGAGAGGAAAAAAAAAAGCTCAATTACCTGTCTTAAGATGAAGGCCACAACATCTGTTGATTCCCAGTAGCTGGCATGAAAGAGATGTGGCAGGGCCACCGTTGGAAAGGCTGTCAGCACATCTGGACAATACAAGGCATAATCTATTCGTTTTGTTCCCCACCACTTTGCTGTAACTACAAGAAATGAAACAAAATAGCATAACATTTCTCTACCAATAAATTTCTTGCTGTCTTCATTTTTAAGCTAGATAATGGAATAAAGTCTTCTGCTTTCTTAATCTTGACATTTTGAATCTATGAAAGGTATCTATCATTCACAAAAGTACTGTTTATACTGACTGCATCATCACTTAACTGCCTGCCATCTAAAGAGTTCTTCTGGGTCCAGGTTTTGTGAAGCAGAAATTGCCTCAACATAATCCCTGCTGCTTTCTGGTCCATGGAAAATGTCCAGTGAAAAACTAGTACTTTTATGATTGTGTTATAGGGTAGGAATTGTAAATGCCTCCCAAACAGTGAAGCAAATATTGAGACAGACAGATAGATAGATACGTATAAATATACACATACACATGACTACAGTCCATAGCAGGCCAATATAATGATTTATAGCACTTTGAATTATGAGTAACAAATCTTATCTACCTGTACGGCTTCATGCCTGTAACATGATAATAAACCCCTGTTACTACGAAACTCTTGTGGCTATTTATGAGTGGCACCTTAATATAAAACTGTGACTTCTTTTCTATTACTTTTATTTATCTATCTAATTACAAAGAGGAAAGGAAGATAACTTATGTTATGTAAAATTGAAGAAGCTTGGGCTATACTCATTGTTCCCAAATTCCAAGCAGATTATCTTTTCATAATCAACTTTTTCACAGAAACAATGTGAAAAATACATCCAATAGTACATGGCACCAGCGCTTCACTCACTGTTGGTGAGGCATGCTGATGGCAAGCTTTCAGCTGACGCGGAGTTTTCACTGTTTGTGCTGCCCAAGCTCAATTTTCTTGTTTTCCCTTGTGGTTGATCAGATGTATTTGGAGATCCAGGACTCTCCTCAGAGAAAGGTATGTTCAAAGAGCTGTTCTCAAGGAACAGACCACTGTGATTGTGGAGAGCATCACCTGCAGGTTACAAAAATGAAAATAACATTAAAAAAAAAAAAAAAGGATGCACACCATGGTTTTGAAACTAGTGTTTGTGTGTATATATTATTTGTTTATTCATTATTTTTAAATACAAGGCTAATGAGTGTTTTCCTGAATAATATCACATGTAATGCCCATGGATGAAACTTCCTCCTTTGGAGTCAGAATAGCATGACACAGCATGACTACACAGACAGCACACACCCTGCTGCCATGAAGGTGCAAGGGCAGCTGGGTGCTTTTTGCCAGGATCTTCCAAACTGGCTAGTGATACTGGGATGATATTTTACTTCACTCTCAACCCTACTCATTTAAAAGTCATTTTATGAGAAGGACTACACAGCCCTGGGAGTCTGTGATACTTTCCTGGTCCTCTTTCTGACATAAAGCAAAATGTCCTTTCTTGCATAACACGACAAGTCAAAGACACTTCATGCCTACATGATTTTACCTTATTTTCTATAAAGTCAAAAAAGCACAATTCCTTCTACTAGCATCTTGCTCATCCCTCCTTTCTCTTTCTTCCCCAGAAATCAATCTATTTCTGGTTTTTTTTCCCTGGATTCAAATCTTTATTACCAACATAACTATTGTTTAGGAACCCACCTAGGAGAAGAGTGATCAAGACTGCTCAGTGATCTGATTTGTCCTAGTAGATATCTACAACAAACCAACCACAAGTAATCAAAAGAAACAACATATGAAGATCTAGGCAAAGGTCAACTGATTTTAAAATAAATTGTTTAAAACGATAGTCAAAGACATGGAATTTTCTAAGTGACACTTCCTACACTTCTAACTAGAAGAGTGGTATCGCCTTCCAACTCCCCTTTAACACAACTGGTATCACAAACCTCATGCATAAGAATATTTTTTTCTTAGTATCTTCTTCAGTTCCACACTTGCAAAGTATGCCCGTACCACTCAGTCCCAGATGACTTGTTTTTATCATGCTAGCACATTGCTATTTCAAATTTTCTTGAGCTGTGTAAGGAGAGAACACTTAAGAGAGCTATGAAAATAGGCACTGTACCTAACTGGTGAGATCTTCCATCCCCTAGTGGGTATCTCTGGTACCGTGGGACACTGAAGGGAGGAAGAAGATGGAATCTTTTCTCCAATAGCGGTTCAAGTCTGCAGGCAGAGGGGTCAGCAGAGTGAAAGAAGCTGTACACTTGACTGCAGGCTGGTCGGACCTGGCATACTTGGATGAGAGTAAGACAGAGAAGGAGAGGTCAGTATTGCTGATTTACAATTCTCAAGGAGTCTGTACAGAAACACAGTTAATATGGTCTTCTGTAAACTCCAGATTGGCACACATCTGGCCAAAAGAAATTTAACTGAAGTGTTTCCTATTTCATATGTAAAGAACACTTCACTACATATGAGTTTACAGAGACATCAGAGTCTGAGTTGCAGGCACATAGGAAATGTGAAGAGCAGCAGAAGAGAAAGAGATGGATGCAAGGAAGGAAAAAGAAGCTAAAAATCTTGTAAATATTTTATTGAGCATTATATTTCCTTTAACTCCAAGAAGAGCTTACCATCCAGACCAGGCAGAACACTGCTCCTCATGGCCAGCACCAAACCAAGCGGTGATCCAAAAAGGAAGAAATCAGACACTTCAAATTCAAATCGGCCCAGATTTACTTCTGAGAGACTGGAATCCATGGGAGGAAGGTCTGCACCATCTTTTAACAGACTTGAGTGGATGCTAAACAAAGAAAATACTGAATCAAAAATTATAAAGAAGGCATTCAGAAAAAAAGAACATTCCCAAAACCGGGTGCTTAGAAAGCTCTAGCACTGGCATTTGGATCCAAGCAGTAAAAAACTGTAAAATGATATTGCAGTATAGCAACCATGATTTTCAGTGCAGCTATTCAGTAAATTTACTACCTTCAACATGCAAGCATTTCCTGCAATCATTCTACAGAACACTTGGTAAAGTTTTGCAACTCCCATGAATATTCAAGTTTACTATTTTAAATGTAACACAGTATTTGTCCTATAAAAGAACCTAAAAGTGACTGACCAAAAAATTTTTCACGTTTTCAGTTGCAGACAAGAGAAAAACAACCATTCTGTCTCAGAGGGAAAACATTCTACAACACATTGATGTCTAGAAAATGCAGTGGTTTCAAAATGAATGCAGAATAGTCAATAAGAATAAAGCAAAGGACATTCAGTCAAAGCAAGATTATAGAATTGCCTTAAACTGCTACTAAGAAAAATGCCAGATTTGAAGTAAAGCACAGTAGAGAGTCTGCACTATACTCAACTCTAGCAGAACTGCAACTTCAACACACAGTAAGACTTCCTCCTCTGCATCACTCACAATGAAATAAAGGAAATAGGATGATAGACAGAGGAAAACAAAACCCCGAAAAATTCAGTTAAGTAAAACCAAAATAGCTTAGAACCAGCAGGAACAATGAGACAAAGGGAATGCTTATGTTCCCATCCCATGTATTTCAAAGGTTTTTTAGGATAAAGGAAAACTGAGTTAACTTCTCCCCCTAGTCCCCTCCTCATTTAAGCCAAATGCAAGGCTTTTTTTGTTGTTGTTTTAAAGCTGATCTGAATAGCTCATAGACCAATGGGAGCACCTAAAGCAATTACCTCACTTGAGAATAATAAAAGTCCTAAAAGTGATGTCAGAGAGATAGTTGAAAAGAAATAGATAACAGATATTTACAATTATAAATTATTCATCCATCTTGTTTTGACTGGGCTGCACTGAAGAAATAGAACTTCGTGCATTCATTTTTGCATGTTCAAAATCCTCACAATTGAATAAAGACTACATAAAAAAACTCTCCAAATGTGAGTATGTTCATACTATACCCACTAAATCCATAATTTTCTTTAAGGGATAGACAAGAACTTCAAGCAAACCTCCAGAAACATACCACCATCAATAACAATGCCTCTGTGCTCTGCTGCTAACAGGCTCCTTTCAACGGCAAGCCCATTTCTTTTCCTCAGTCACTGACCACTGGTTACCTGGACAGGAATGCATGATGCTGGGTTATGGTATCACAGTCATAACTGGATGAGTCACTCTGTTTCCGGGACAGCGGTGGCCTTTGCTTCTCATCCTCCATGATTCCCAAGATGTCAATATTGCTTTTGCTCTGGTGTTTGCTCTCACCCAGACTGGTGTCCTCTGCTAAGAGTGGATTATCCTTCAGAAAATGAACAGAGCAAAGGGAAGATTTAGACAGATAACAAAATAGAAAAGACCTTATATGAAATGCCTGCATTTATACATATGACCTCACTGTATCCAACAAAGGGTGGAAGGGATTAAAAATTTCTCTGTGCAGAGGAAGGAAAGAGATGAAGACTAAATTTCCCTTCAAGATAATAGCTTAAAAGCTGGAAGGAGAATCAGGAATTTGAGGGTGCAGGGGGGTGCGAGGAGTGGAAAGTAGGAGTAACACCAAAGCTTTATCCCTCATGACTTCATCCTTCTTAGAGAACTATAAATATCATAAGGTAATCAGAAGGGGTTTTACCTGAGTGCACACAATGCACATTACAACATTAATGATCTTGCTCATCATGTACCATGAATATGGGATCTGATTTTTTGAAAATGTTAGCTTCTGCAGGATGCAAGAGGAGATCAGTGGTACCATATCCTTAACATTATTTATTTATTGTTCATTATTTAATTACTTTTCATTTCCTCCAGCACTTTTGCAGCTTGCACCAGCATCCTCCCTGATGCTGTAGATGCTGCTTTTCAAGATAAATGCCATTGGATTGAACCTCACACTTCATTAATGCATGACATCTGTGTGCATGAGGCATGCAAGATCTACTTTTTTAGAATGACTGCATAAAACCGGGGCAAAGAGGCTGGACAGAAGCCACACAGAAAGGCACCTCGGAGGTCATGGTCAATAGCTAGTTGAATACGAATCAACAGTGTGCCCTGGCAGCCAGGGGGACCAATTGCATCTTGAGGTGCATCAGGCACAGCATTGCCAGCCAATCTAGGGAAGGTGACTGTCCTGCTGTGCTTTGGTGTGGTGGCCTCACTTTGAGTCCTGTAATGCAGTTTTGGACACTGCAATACAAGGAAGGTAAAAAAGCTATCAGAGGGCGTCTGAAGGAGGGCTATAAAGATGGTGAAGGGTCTGAAGGGAAAGCCATATGAGGAGCAGTTGAAGTTTCATGGGTTACTCAGGCTGGAGAAAAGGGGACTGAGGGGAGACCTCACAGCAGTCATAGCATCCTTACAAGAGAAAGGGGAGGGGCAGGCACAGGCAAATTCAGTGAGGGAAGAAAAATCGGTTTTAGGAGGACATGGGATTAGATCTCTGTGAGGTGACCCTAGAGAAGGTCACTGCAAAGTTAGCTTGGCACTGTAGAAGAGAGCAGGATTCAAAATTGTTCTCTTCCTCCTTGCATAAAACTGTCTCCCAAACTCATTTACGTTTTCTCTACCACCACTCTCTGCTCCTGTCTTCCTGGACATAGCGTTATGCCACTGCATTACACTGTTGAAGTGTCATTGGAACACTCTTCACAAGTCATAACATCAAGCACCCTGAGTACAATTACATTGTCATGGTCAGTACTTTTAAGCAGGAAGTGTAAAACTCCAACTAGACAAGATAGAGGAAAAGGGAGGGCAAGGTTTACAGATGAGGTCTGGGGCATGACAGATTAAAAGACATGCAGACAGACTATGGAAAACATGCCAATGGAATCTATTTCTCTGACGCTACAGAAAGAACAAGTTCATAGGGTATGCGAGCTATGAGATGAACCTTCCAACACAATTCTATCTAAAATCTTCAATGGTCAAGAGGATCTCCTGGCTTCTGTGGCAAGTGAATAGTCTTATTCCCAAAAGCCATGTTATTAATGGTAATTCTCCTTCCTGGAAAAATTTAGAGGATGTCTCTTTGCTTGAGAGTACTCCTATTACAAGTAGTTCTCAATTGAACCAAGAAGGTTGGTACAACTGAGCCCATTTTTGAGGGGAGGTAACTATATGAAACAATTTTGCCAGGGTCACAAAGCCAAACAGAGCATAGGCACCTCATACAGTGTCAACTCTAATTCATCACACTTACTTGAGCCTGAGGTACATAAGATCAGTTGAACTTCAATTCTCTTTCTCAAGTGTGTTGCACACAATAATGAAGTTTACATGCTAGCATTACTTTAAAAACCTGTACTTTTACTACCATAAAATCTTTCCTGGATCACAGGTAGAATGAATCCTCTCTTCTGTGCAAATGCAGCACTTGTATAGACACTCAGTGGTCCATTCACAGGTCCGCAGGTGACTTGCATTCCTTATGAAGAAAGAGGCATTCTTTCACTAGTCACTAAAACTTATTCATAATATATTTTAGTGCTAGACTGCCCCCAGTGTAAGGAATTCCAGACCCCAGGTGAAAAAAAAAACTGGAAGAAAGAAAGCAAGAAAATATTTTGACAAAAATGGCCGCCTACCAGAGATTTCTGAGCAAGGACTTGTCTGCATCTACAGTTAGGGATACAATATAGAGATTTGGTAACCCTACTTTAAATGCTAAGAGATAAAGCCCTCATTACTGATTTCTGTATATCATAAAACTTAAGCTTAATTTTTAACTTAATTTTTAACAGCAAATTTTTGATACACAGGCAGAATTCCATTCTATCATGGCAATTTACCAAATCCTTAAATTTCCTCTGGCTTCAATGGAGCTGATTTCCTCCATGGAATGAATCTATATGGTTTCAGCTGTGTGTATTTTTTTCTTTTCACCTGGATGCTGCTGATGCTTCCTCTCCTGCTACTGTTCCGACTCTCGTAAGCTGTATTAGAATTATAGCAGATGGCATCAAAGCCCAAAATTCCTCCAATGCAGTCACCTATAAGACACACCTGAAAAGAAATATTTTTTTTGGAGATATAGCAAGCATTTTTAAAAGAGAGAAAAAACATCACAGTACTGCAGAGGAGCTTCTGTCTTACTTCATCCCCTTGTTACTGGTTTTTACACTTTGGTTTATATTGCAGCTACTTCTTGTCATTGAGGTAAGGGAGTTAATTTGTTCCAGATACTATATAAAATCAGAAGGCAACCTCTGGTCTAATGAACTTGTAATGTAAACTGACAGAAGAGACAAAATTATGAAAGGAAAGATCCACACAGGGTGCATGTCAGGATATATGATATATATTCCATCAGGACTTAGTCAGAGGCAGAGCTGAAATTTCTAAGGAGGAAAGCAAAGCACTTTAGAGAGCACAGAGAAGTCACGTCCACTTTAGCGGTGCTGGTAGTGGATGGCGAGAATTCTGTGGAACATACAGAGATCCAGCTGAATCCTCCACAAGAAGTAATATATATTATTTGTAAACCACAACAGGGAAACTTTTTTGTAGCTTTGCCAAAGAAAAAAATCACAACATTGAAGTTCTATTGACAAAATGTTCATATTAATTTTGTAAGTGGTATCATTCTTCTTTACATTATTTCACCTTTCATAATATTCTGTCACTGCAGCTGGGCTGGTTTTATGCTTTAACCAGGAACAGTTTACTATGCACAGTAAAAATGGCTTCCAACCAAATTTTAGTCTAAAAATACTGATATATCACAGCATAATCTTATTAGTGCCATGGAAAAGAATTTGTGTAATAAGACACATGCTTCCCTTCAAAGTTTACACTGTACTCTATATTTTAACATATTAATTACATTATTAATTACATATTTTTACATATTAAATGTATTTTCTTTCTTTTTCTGAAGTGTGGAGGTCACTGTACTTAAAGGAAGTGCATGTTTCTGGCCATTGTAGATGGCCCCATTACAAAATAGTATCAGTAACTCAGGGTATCAATATCTACTCCTATGTGAAGCAGGAGGTTTTGTAGAGTAAAGATGGTGAAGCAGGAACAGTAACTGACAGTTACTGTCAGTTGAAAGAAACCTGTGGGTGACTTCATTGGTGTGCAGGTCACACCAGAAAAGTCACATTATTTCCCTGGAGTTAGACAGGAAATCTGCAACACTGCTAGCAACTGAGTATTTGTCTTTGTTTCTTTACTGTCAATTGCTTTATTACTATAGTGATGAAGGTAAAGAAGAAATAATAATTCTTAGGTTCTTAAAGATGTCCCAATTCTTCCATCTTCAGCTTTGTCTGAAGAACTCATTAACACAGATGATCATTTATCTCAGGCTGGCATGCTTGTTCACTACAAGTGGGTACCCTGCTTACCTTACCATAGCAAAGTAAGAGGTTAGGAGTCAAAATGCTTGTGGGAGAATGTATATAACCTTCCACCAGCTGAGTAAATCCAAGTGAGACAGTGCACAGGATTCCAGAAGTGCCTGTCTTGTGCTGGACACTGAGAAGGCATTTTGTGTAGATGATCCCATGTTAACATTCATTCATCCATCGTATTTGTAGTGTTCCACACTCATAACTCAAACTCCTCAACACAATGGCTTAAAAAGAAACAGCCTTACTCTGAAGAAATTTTACTTTGATATAAGAGAAAATAGTCCTACCTGTCCATTAAAACCAGCCCCATCAGTAGATTTGAGAAACTCATTGTAAACTTGATTGGCTCTACTGATCACCATGGCAACTGCATCCTGGTACTGAGGAGATGAAACAGCCAGCAAAGGCAAGGCAGCCAGTGGGATGTGGTCTTCACTGCTGCTGAGACAGCTCTCATCATAGCTGTAGGGATTTAGGCTAGAAAAGGACATGTTATCATCAGGAAAACTGCAAGAGGCAGCACACAGCATTAGAGAACGAGCAGTTACTAACAGAAATGGGATGGGCTATTGCAGTTCACAAAGAGCAAACACAGGAAGGATCATTATCTCAGAGAATCCAACTCCTTAAAAAAACCAAGGCGTTACTGCTTTAGGTGAATGGGATCACGCTAGAAGGTGTTACTGTAGTTAAACACATTTGGTGCAATTGTTCTACGTACAACTAGACATAATTTTGAATGGCAATGACATGATTACATTTCAGCTTTTGTTTCCCCCCGTATAATGACTCACTACACCAGGGAGCAGAATCCAACCATCACAATGGAATAGTTTCCTAAAACACAAGTGTGACAGGTGTATTGTTCAAAAGCATATTAAGATATTTTTCCCAGTGTCCAATCTTTTCAAAAAGATGAAAAAAAGCTGCACATCTTCTAAAATCACAGTAAATGTTTGCATAGTAACATCTAGCAAAAAGGAGATGACTTAATTGAAAATGCAACCTTAAATTTGATAGAATGTCAGCTTCACTTTAGTGGATGTGCACCCTGCAAGATTCTCAGTAAGTCTGTCAATCATGTCTTGACCGATTTTTATTGATGAGTGGGAAAACAACTCACAGAGAGCTGAAGATGGAAGGCACATCAGTGTGTGCCAGATTCTCTTAGAGTAAGATGACTGTCCTTTAGAGATTCAAGAAAAGTTAAAAGTATTTTCAATAATGCAGCATGTCTAATGTCCATCCAAAAGCCACGAGCAGAAAACTGGAGCAGTATTTTGTATTCCTTTTTTTATGGAACTTGGTGGACTGTCACAGTATTTCAAATCAAGCTGCCTGAAATGGAATTAGTCTATATCTTTGCTAAAACTCATATCCTTGAGACTACTACCAGGGTAATAGAGGAAGAACAGAAAATTTGTTGGTCTGTGTTCATGTTCTGAGCCTTACTGGACATTTTCACATTTGCCTCTGGCTGAAGCAGTCCCGTCACTTGGTATTTTTCATCCAAACCAGTAAAACAGTTTCTAAGTCCTGGAGTTCAGCTGGCCTGCCAAGCTGTGCCAATTTACCAATTAACATGGGTTCATTTTACCAGCTGATTAGATCATCCAAATGCATAGCAGATATACCGTTATGAATACTAACTTAAAAATTAAAACTGAACCTTCAAAACCTACATAAACCTCCTAATTTACTAATAAAATTGGTAGATAACACCTCAGAAGGGGAAAGGAAGAAACCCAGGAGAAAAAAAACCAACAAAAAAAATATTAAATGAATGCTTGAAATGGAAAAAAATCCCTGCATATATTTTTGTGATAAAAATAAGACGGAAACAATATTCACAAGAGAACCGTACAAACCAGTGGCAATGGAAAAATAAATAGCTGGCAATTTGCTGGGTTTTTTTTCCCCATAGCTAAAGAAATATAGATAAAACTGAAATAGTGAAATTATTCTCAAGACAATTAAACAGTTAAATGGCTTATAAATGAGGGTTTGAGTTTTTAAATTCCAATGTGTTTTATTGTAAAGGTATAGCCTCAGTGACCTCCATTGTTATTACAGACACAACACAAAGCAAAGAAACATCCAGACCACCAAAAGAATATACGGAAGAGGTGGAGTTATTTGTCACAGGGGACAAGTATTAGTGCTGAAGCTCAGACAAACAGGCAAAATATCAGTGCTGAAGCTGAAAAGAGCACAAATCTTGCTATCTTGAAAATCATCAGGTTGTAAACATGAAACACACAAAGGCTGGAGATGGAGAGGGAAATCACACAGAAGCAGCTGAAATCACTAAGCATCTGAGAGATAAAGTCACCAGTGTTAGAACCTAAGGCCTCCCTGATGAAAGGCAGCAAATGACTCAGCTACAAGACAGGCTTGATCTTTCATGTGAGTAAGAGCACACCTGGCTCTCGGGGAAGAAGGGACTAATGGCAGAGTGGCATTTCCAGCAGGAATAACTGAAACTGCATCACAGAGAGGGGACTGAGGAGAAAGCAAAGGGGGAAATCATCCATATGGTAACACTTGTTTGGATGACTATCATGTAACCTTTTTTTACAGATATGGTTTGGTTATCTGTACTCAAAAAATTCCCCAACACACCCTCCTGCCCCGAGCCCCTCAAGGCTCCCCTAGGCCTCACCATGGTGTCACTGGTCTGCTGTGGGCCCGAGATAGAAGCGTGTGGGCATGTCCTCAGCACCCGGGGCATCGTGATGCTGGTGAAGGGCTGGGGGAAGGCACTTGGGAGGACAGCAGCCCACTGGAAGTGACCCAGAAGGATCATTGAGTATGACTCTCAAGTGAACGGCCCATTCAGGGACCAAACCCACAATCTGGGCATCAGCAGCACCATGCTCTGAGCAACTGAGATCATCTCAGGGTGAAGGAGTGAATTTCAAGACTGAAAAAGCAGCTGAGGACAAGCAGCTACTGAATTGGATACATCCAATAAAAATGTTTCTTAAAACAAATTCATCCACTTAGAAAAGGATGAAAGATCGTTGCAAGTGACGCAGTCAGCAAAATATTAAGAATGATTCACAAAATTTCATTACGCAGTATATAGGTCATAGAAAACCATTCAAAACCTCAATGCATAACCAAACACCAGGGAATACAAATCAACTTACCTGGAAACAAGAGAGAAAGCTGCTGAACAGATTGCTGGGCAGGGAACAAGTCTCATTAAGATGTGGCCCAAAGAGGCAGGGAAATGGGCTCGGGTTACTTTCTCAAACACAGAACTGAAGGTGTTGATGTCTGCCAGCTTGCTGCTGTGGTCTCCACTTCCAGTGTCTAATATGTTCCCCCCATGTAGGATCAAAATTAATACATGAGTTTTGCAGTTCTGGTGTTGAACTCCTTCCTATGAGAAAAACAGGAAATAGGAAAGGAGGAGGCATTTTTATGGACTTTGTTGGTTTCCTTGGCATCAATGTTAGCAGTGATTTTTCTTTTCCCACCCCCACTGTGGTAATTTTGTGATATTTGCTTTCACTGGAGTGGGTGGGGTGTGTGTGTGTGTGTGCGCATGTTCTGTGTTCCATTTAATTCAAATATGGCTGAATCCTATAGAGCCCACTATGCTCTGGCACAAACCCCGTGCAGCACAGATATAGGTTTCAGATCAACAAAGCTTTGTGTACATCAAAAGTTACTTTAAATACTCTGAGACTGGAGAAAAATTCCATCCTCCACAGGCAGCGTAAGCAATCATCTGTCTAGGTATCCCAGTGATTGCTTCCTTTACTGGCAAGGTTCTCATTCAAATCATCACAAGTCCAAAAAAGACAAATTTCTCTGCCAATGAAAACATTCAGCAAAAGCAGATGATACAGTTATCTCAGACTTTTGAGACTGGTATCTTCTTATTAAAGTGAAAGACACTTACTGAAAAAGTTAAAAAATGCATCATTGCTAATATTCGTAAAACTCACAAACAAATCTATGAATATGTGAATAGGCACATATACAGAGACAACAATTAGCATGTTTGGTAGAATAACCAAGATATTTCCTACTTGAAACCGGAAAAGCATTTTGAATGTCTTACAATTTCAGCTTTTTTTTTTCCCTCTTTATCCCTTGATACTCATGTGCACTCCAAGAACTCATTAATACATTAAAAGATTAGGAGTTTTTTGTTAAATCTTGACTGCTATTTTCTTCTTCACTTTGGATGACATGATTCTTGAAGATTTCTAGTTCCTGACCAAATATGAACACATTGCAAAAGCAACAGTAATGTTTTTTGTTTAAGGATCATTAAGTGCTAGATTGGGTGATTTACTCAGAATCAGGCAATGTTCTGGACAGTTTATTCTTAAAGGAAATGGGTTACTTTAGCACTTGTATAATGGTGACAGAGAAATGGCTGAAAAGGAGAGAATTGTAGGTTATCCCACTATCTCTGTTCAGCCCATTAATTTTAGTATCCAGTAGAAGTATTCATTGCAAAGGCATTTTGTTAACCTGACTTGTATCTGCTTAAATACAGGAGAATCATACAAGCATTTTTCAGGTTCCACTTTTCCATGCATTGATTTACAATTTCCTTCTCCAAAAGGCCTCATTCCAGTTTCCAGAAGAGAAATTAAATAATTCCCTGTAAAAGCTAAATGTAGTTCCTTCCATGGACGATGTCTGCTTGTAAATAAGCAGCACTGCTGAGGAGTTGGTGGAACTGAAAGCTTCAAAAAAGAAAAATTCAAGTGGGTCGATATTGCTGAAGCCACTGTTATGAGAAGTCTGTCAGCTGGATTTAACTGGTATCTTTCACAGGAAGACTCAAAGGAAATAAAATTAATTTGTCTCTCAGCAGTAGCTCATCCATGACTTAGACAAGGTGCTCAAGGATTAATCGACTGGACATCTGAAGTCAATCAATGACTGTCATCATTTTAAGGGGGCTTTAGGATTGAATTCTTCAAAAATGGTCAAGTAGACACTTCCATTACCTGTCCTATGTGTGAATGGAGGACCTTAATCAGTTTTCTGGAAAGATCACAGCGTATTGAGATTCTTTCCTGCTTCTAAAAAAAGGCAATTCTGTTTTTATCAAATTCATGACTGCTGCTGGATCTGCTTCACAAAACCTGCATTTCCAGTCAAGTACTAAGTAGACATAAGAATTTATCTTCAGAAAACTGAGTCCTAAGTTTCCACCTAAGTATGCAATGTCTAAAAATCTTGTGATGATTTTCAGGGGTTGCATGCGCACCTACTAAACAAGAGAAAAACACACTAAACCATCAGATGAGTTTACAATTACATAACGCAATATGAGATTATTTTCACATATCTACTCCTTGGAAATCAGCACAGCTTGTTTTAGGAAACAATCTCACCTCACTGTCCTCATGTATTTCAATACTGCCTTGTGCAGGAAACCTTTGTTTTCTTAAAGAGGTTCTATATAATTCACCTGAAAGGATAAGACACATATTAGTCATATAAATATTTGTCTGTCACATCTTTTACAGACATCTGTGGAAGTAAGGCACATTTCTAATTTCAAGACAGAAAGTTCTGTTCACAGGAAATCCTGCAGACAAACAGAACAATACATGTTCACTAGTGATTCAGAGAGACACTAAGCAACTTCTGCATCTCTAGCTTTGCCTGAAGTAACTTGTTGCCCTGTCTCTTCGTGTGCAGCACATCAGATCTCAAGATCACCACAAGAAGAAAGCCAGGTGAAAGGAAAAACACAGTGATTCAACACCCCAAAGCAGCCATGAAAGGCATGGGTTTGATACATGACCAAAAAAAAATGAATCTAGGAGAAGAGAATTCATATCATCATTCCTAAACTTCTGAGACCATAAGGTAAAGTTCCAACCCATACTAAGAATCAAGCCAGGTCCTTTTTTTTTTTTTTTTTTTTTTTTTTTTTTTTTTTTTTAATTACACAGACCATTTCAAATATCCCTAATACTCCGCCATGTTAATTAGGGAGGGATTTAGAGGAGAAAAAAAAGAGAACTTGTGTTGGCTACAAAGCATAAAGTGGCGATAGTCCCAAAAGAAAACTGCTATTTCCATTATCACACTCTCATAAGAAATGATGCCATTTCTTGCCATCTGCTGCACTATTGCTAGCCCTTTATAATGATAAAACCATCAAAAGAAATATGTTCACATGAAGGCTGTGACATATGCTTTCTATTAACAAATGAGAAAGAATACTGTAAATATACTCCATATGCAGTTTTGCAAACTGCACTGTTTATAGGAAAATAATGGCATGCATCACTGAGCCCAATCCTGCTCTGAAAATCACAGCAAGAGAGAGTTCCTGTATTAAGTTCAACAGTTTCTTCATTGAATGTGTCTAACACATGCACATGCTAACAGATCTTATAAATGACTACTACAGAGCACAGGAGAAGAAGAAATACACAGGGTTTAGCTGAGGGTCTCAACTCAAAACACTCCACAGTTCCAGTTACCAGACCAGGCCAAATGGGAAAAGTACGATTTCCAAAAGGGAAGGGGTTGGCACCTAGTGACAACATGTGCTTATGAACACAACTGCAGGAATAAAGAACTGACATTCCACTGTGAACTCCAGGATGGTAATGGACAATGTCCCCAGAGAGAACCGTGATGAAAGGAAACACCCTTGTTAACACCACACACTTCTGTAAGTCAATTCCTGCTCTTTAGCAAGAAATGCAAAAGCACAGAAAGATCAAAAGCAGAGCCACATGTAAATACACTTATGAAGTTACACTCACCAGCAGCAAAGGAACCCTAGCAATGCAAAGCTTGGCACTACTTTTCATTTTTACAGCACTCAGAAATTTCAACACCAACACTTCTTGCACCTCCCTAAGCAGAGATGGGAGAAGGAAGTCCAGAGCACAAAGCACTGAAAGCTCTTACGCTTCAAATTGAGCCGTGTTGTACTGCCCTGTGTGAGCTATTGTGCACACCAGCAGCTTCACCCTCCAGTGCTCAACCTCTACCACTCCAGCCAACACTATAAGGCACTAATGCATTAACTAATGTCACAGGCACTTTCCTGGTACATTATAATAATCCATGAAAATAATTAAATTTAAAAGAAAATTTAAAAGAATCATGATCTCTCCACGTGCATTGCTCTTCTCAATGTAACATACCACAAGACCTGTGCTAGTTAAAAGTGCTATTACTATCTCTAGTTCTTGAATAGCTTTGGTACAAGGAAAAAGGAGAACAACTTCAACTCATGTTGTTTTTCCTGGAGAAAGCCAGATGAGCAAAATGAAGTCTCTCACATGTTGAATACAAGAAAAAATAAGTTTTAGTCTTGTAATCTATCTCATGGTTGTTCAGCTGAGCCCAACACTGACTTCCCACTGAAGCCAATGAACTTATATTACCTGGTCTGCCAAAGTTTTCTCCTGAAAGAGATCACTGCAATTCATTTCTCAGCACTAAAATACTACTTACATATCTACGTAAATCTTTTAACTATGGGATGCTGTAAAATGACATTACTTCTGTATTTACATAGTATCTAAAAAGTAATTGCTTCAGTAATCAGATGTTCTTGTTAACTCTTAAGAATTATGAAATGCAAGCTAAACATTACCTTGATTTTCTTCAAGCTTCCCAATTGTTTCTATCTGCTCAACAAGGTCATTTGAGTTCCACTGGCTCATGCCTATGAGAATGGCATTTTTTCCTTCCACCATCTCTTCTGTAAGAGGAAAAAGAATAGAATAAATTGCTGTGACAAACAAGAGAAAAATAACAGTGTATCCTATTCTCATTGAATACCTAGTGGGAAGAGATCACCATCTCTCATTCTCTTCATGCTTATATATCTCCCATGCACATTTTATTTTGATCCACAGAAGCAATTTATCACATATTATTATCTCTCACTAAAAGTCTGTTAGTAGGAGATTAACAACTCAGTAACAGATGTTGTTCATTATCTTTACATAGCAATGACTTTTTATTTCAAGCAACCATTATAAAAATGATAGCGACTGTCATTACAAGCATTTCAGACTACAGAGACTACTTTTGAAATTAAAACTTAAGTATTTAAGGAAAGCTCACTCAGAAAAAGCAAGTGAAATGTGTCAGATAAGCTTAAGTTTTGGTTCCTGGAAAAAGAACCAAAACCAGAGCCCCAGTCTCCCACTGGAGGTGGGAGATTGTGTATGCACACAACCTACAGATTCTTCTCCCACTTCAGAACAAAACTTGGCATGCTACCGAGCATGTTAAGATTCAGGGGCTCAGAGATATGTAGGGAGTGCTGCAATTACCTCAGCTGGTTAGAGCACAGTGCCATAGTCACAGGTTTGATCCCTATATGGGCTATTACATTAGGAGCTGGACTCAATGATCCTTGTGGGTCAGAATACCCTGTGATGAAATCCACAAGCATTCAAATACTGCTCCTTGAGCAAGCCGAGTGCCTCCAGTGAAAGTTCTGATAGAGTGGAAGACCTAAGACATTGGTCTTAAAAGTTGGCAGTCATAGCCTTCATGGCTTCATGGACACTCACAGCCTTCATCAGGAACTGTGAACAGGAGCACTCCCGCTGTAACCTCGTACACCATCTGAGCTGGGAAGGACCTTGGTCAGACCTCATGAGGTCTGCACTGGTGGTATCTTGGTGCTTCTGATGCCAAACTCAGTTCAGGTCACCTCACTCATCCACACCCAGCACCTCACCAAACTCCTCTAATTTAGGTCCATTCACAAATCCTGGATAGAAGATGGAGGTTTTGTCTGATGAGGGCAATGTTGTCAGTTTACCCATGAAGGGCTTAGTTAATTGTTGCAAAATTGGGGGAAAAAATGGGGAGGGGAGGACAAAAAGGTGTACTTACCTCGCGCATCAAAGAATTCATCATCGGAGCTCTCCACAGAGTCCCTGAGAACACTCTGCACGTGCCTCTGAGCAGCACCAAATCGGCACGGGCCAGCTGGAAATACAAGGAGACTCACCTTAACTCAAGGGAATGCTCTCCTCTGCTCCAGAAAAGACCCCAACCCAACCTATTAATGAAGTTTGTGTAGGTGCCTCAGGAGGCTGGTCATCATGATCACTTTAATTTCATCATCATCATCATCATCACTTTAATTTCAACTGTCAGCCAGCCAGAGCTCTCAGGATGGCAAAAAAAAAAAAAAAAACCTTCCATGTCACCAAAGTGATTAAAACAAGTTTGTGTTAAAGATAAGCTTGCATTCAGCTAATGCAGTGATCTCAAATGATGAATTCTTTCCTGTTGAATTCATCTGGCTGTTCCATTCCAACACTCAAATTGCACATTGTTTCTAAGATACAAAGCAGCAATTCCCCAGGACATGGCCATAGCTCCCACTTAAATTCAATTTGACTTCTAAAAGAAGTGCCATCTTATTTAGCTCACAGATTTGCAGACATGCTACTCAATTCTCACTCACTGAACTGGTTTCATCAGAGCTTTGCTGTGCTGGAGCCTGGGGCTGTCATTTGAAGCTTGCCATTTGAAGACAGGAAGGCAAAACCACATTAGAACAGGTACAGTAACAGATATAGTCATGACAGCTTAGATGGTCCTAATGGACTATCATACTCAAACTAATTTGTAGTTAGTAAACCAGACTTGTCTAAATACCTGATTTCTCCTTGCATCTAAGCAACCCAACACTAGAAAGAAGTAGTGAAAATATATTCCTTATATCAACAACAGTCTCCCCACAATCAGTGGAGAGCCAGGGATCAAATCCACTGTACCCCTAACAACACTATTGTAGAAAGGATGCTCATTACCCACCAGAGTAGTGTCCTTCGTTTTATTCATTTCCGCAAATGATGACATCATTTGATGATTCTAATATCCTGAGCCCCTGGCCACAAAAGCATTCTTCTTTTCTCAGTAGTAAAAGAACAACTCAAACAGAGGATGCATCTTTCTGTATTATTCTGAATAAAACATGCCACTAGGTCACAGCCTTTTGTTCTTCATTTACTCCACCTATAGCTGAATTAATCGGAAACATAACTGAAAGGTGGTAAGAAGAGGTAGATTTTAGCTGGCCAAGAAGTGAGTAAAAATAATAATCAATTAATAGCATTTTAATGGGGTTTAAAAATTGGCTATTAAGAAGTAAGTAAAAATAAGTCAATTAATAGCACTTTAATACGGCTTTTAAAACTGGTTATTAAGGAGTCAGTATTCATTACAAGAGTACAGCATGTATTGGGAATGTGTCCAGTGATATCTGGCAGCTAGTGGAGCCCCTCCATTCAGAAACATAACTATCCTAAAATACATCACTATAGTCATCAAAATAGTGGTAGGAAGAACACTATTCTGAACTTCAAATGAAAAAAAGTCTGCATTGGGTCAATGCTTGGAAGAGCAGGCATTCCAAAGCTTCAAAAGCACAGGGTGGAAGGAACCACAAAAATAAACCAGTGATGTATGGAGGGTTGGACAGAGGGAGGAAGGGAGTGAGGGAGAGAGAGAAAGGGAGAGAGGGAGGAAGGAAGAATCAAAGGAGGGAGGAAGCCATAAAAATAAAAAATTGTAAAAACCTCAAAGGTACTCCAAGGCAAACAGCAATTCCCTGAAGAAGAACTGCCACTAGCCTAGCTGAAAATCAGTTAAAGTACTCACCCCACAAAAAAAAAAAAAGCTCATGGTTTCAGGGACCTTGGAATTTAATGTAGAATGTGAAGGCAGGGCAGGGAGAAGTGTCACAAATATCCAGGCATAAATTCTGGCTATGAGAAAATATCTTGGGAGCACCAGTTTTATTATATTGCACTGGGAATGCTTCTAGATTCAGAATCAGCTTAAACATAACCACAGTCAGCAGCACAAATCTGTGTAAAGCTCACAGCAACAGCTCTCCACATCTAGATTGATTTGCTGGCTGGACTGCATTACATTGCCCTAATACATTGGTCCTATTGAGTCTGTCTCCTTCTGAGGCAGCAGATTAGCATTAGGCATCTCCAGAGGACTCTATTAACATTTCTTGATTTTATTAGACACTGGCATTGCCTGGACTCACTGATTTGATTTACACTGTCAACTGCTGCATATTTTATTTTATAATTTTGCTTCAGAGAACAAAAAGACCAGCCCTACTTCAGAACACAGGTGAGCTCCTCGGTACTGACACTTTATGCTTCTATGGCAGTGAACCTACCCTTTATCAGATCAGTCAGCTGACTTTTAGCAGCAAGATCTCAGGAATTTTTGCACTCAGGGTAGCAACTTATTCCAGTTGTTCGGTATCACAATTTCTGATCAAAGAAGGGGAAAGCAGGGAGAAATGCTTTGAACACTACATGGCCAATTTGCGAGTCACAACAGTTAAACTGGAAGCACACACAGTGCTTCCCCATAAGCTGTTGGGGCAGGATTACAGAGGGACAGTAGGATATAACATTTCCAAGAGGTGAAAGGGAAGCCCACAGAAATACACAGGTGCTTTTCCTCTAGAAGCAGAAGTTTTCTATCTAACCTGTTCTCTCTGCACAGAACTGCTAGTTGTGACAGTCATCTGTCACACAGGGAGCTGGCAGGGGCTCGTCCTGAGCAGAGAGCTCCAGTAAAAGCTAGGAAGAAGACGAGCAGAGCCGTCCTATGAACAGAAGCTGAATGCTCTAGTTAGGCTAGCACTAACTGTAAGTAATTGTAATTAAGATTACAGTCAGGGATTGCCCTCAGTAAAAAAAGTCTTGTGGTTTGTTTTTTTTTTCTTCAACAAAGGACAGCTGGAATTTCAATGGTACTTTGCTTCATCAGTGACCTGGTGACCTGACAGGAGATGCTGTGATGCACGTTAGATATTGATTTCCTTACCCATATGTATAAGTAAGGATCATAACTTAAATCTATATCCTGCACAACAGCTTCTCTAAGGGGAAGAGCCACAGATCACAGTCAGCTGCAACCTCTTGTGATAAGCAGCAAAATAGCCAGGAACTTATTTGACTAAAAATTGCTACAGAAATAGCTTCATGTTCTATTATGCAACACTTGCACTTCAGCTGAAGGCAAGTCAGACCACACCTCTGTACACATCATCCTAATTCAGATGCAAGGCAAATTTCATCCTTGGTGTTTAGTGACTATACATAATTTCAGCAAACAGCAGAAGAAACAGTTCCCACTCACATATCAGCAGCCTCTAATGTTGTCCATCCAGAGATGGAGCAACCCACTAAAATGATGCAATCTCTGATATGTTCCACAAATAGACCTAAGGAGCAGAACAGTCATGGAAAATGCCAGTTCCACTTTCACCCACAAACACCAGCAGGGCTCGTTCTACCATAGTTCCATATGAAATCAACAGCAGTTGAAAATTATATGTAAGAGAAGAATCAGCCCTAGCTTCCTCTGGTCAGGAGGCATAAACCCAAATTCTTTCCAAAGGTGTCTCTTTTTTTTTACAAACTGGCAATGATATGACATTAAGCAGTGCATGAGTACACTTTGTTCCATGTGATACGAGGGTGATTCTAAAAGAGAAAAGAAAAAAGAAAAATACAAGAGGAATTAAAGTGACCCTACTGGTCTGTAGCCAAGATTCTCCAGACTAAGGAAATGGAAACAGAAAAACAAGTAAGAAGTAAAGTAAGGCTGAAGAGGCTCTGAAGAACAGTTTAAGAAGCAAAGGTCTTCCTCTGAAAACTGAATAGCTAATGCTCTTGATTCCCAACTTTAATCACTTTCCTGTAGCCTTTGGAAGGCCTGGTGTCCAAAACACACTCATCCTGTAAGTCCCAAGCATCCTAAGACAGAACAGCTCACTGCTGTCGCTCAATAGTAAGCACATGTTCTGCCACCAGTACCAAAAATGCTGCTTCAATATTACTTGCTAAGCAAAGACAGTATTTAAAATGCATACCAAGTCAGGAGAGAGAAGAGGCATCTACTTTCCATTTCCATTCCAGTAACCGGCATCAATTCTGACAGCACAAAGCAACACCACACATTACAGGCCCCAGGTCCTTAGGTGGCACACACCTGGAGGTGAAACGTGTGGAGAGTACAAGAATATTTTTTGGAAAAAGGAAGGAACTTTTTCCTGTGGAAATGATGTCCTCTAAGCACACCTTGCCAAAGCACAGGCATTGAATCTGCTACTGGATCTAATGAGAAGAAAATTAATTTTCAAACGCAGCAGAAATCACAGCCATGTTACCTTTCTTCACTGGTTCTGCCTTCTCCTCATTTTGAAATAGTTTTTAAAACCACTTGCTGCAACTGAAAAAAAACCCATTACTGGAGTCATCACATCACTGTTTACAGAAGCACTTCACGAGCAGGACCAGCACACACACTCTGGGAATGAAGGAGTAGAGATTTCATTCCTCAAACATACTTGTGACAGCAGAGTAGCAGCACAGTAGGCTCAGCCCAGAAGATTCCGTTTAAGAGTCACTCCAGCATCTCCGTCCTTTCCTTGCCAATGCAGGCATCACTGGCTGCCTTGTCAGGCAAGCAGGACAGATGGAAAGTAAGCAGGGTGACCCAAATGCCAGTCATACCAGCCCCTTGTGTACTGGCAGCATCACAGGCTGGTTCCAGAGGCCATCTCAGCACAGGTGTGCTCACACCAGACTGGCCAGGAAGATGCATTCAAGCAGCTTGTGATAAGAGCAGCAGTTTTCATTGGATGCTATTACAGCACTGGGCTTTACTGTAAAACTAATTCAATATTATTCACTTCACTGTCATACTATCACAAATTTCAAGCTTTGCAGCAGGCCCAGCCTTTTTCCTACATCTTTTGCTTGGTAATATTTTTCAATTTCCAATCAAGCCCAGACATAAGCACGTGCCAGAGGACAGGCAATCATAAAGAAAGCGCTCCTGAATATTATCACCACACCTAGGCAGAGATGAAACAGCATGCAGTGTTCTCACAGCTACTGGAACTCAGTCTTTTACACAGTCAAATGCTGAGGATATAATTAATCTCAATTAAAAATAATAAAAAATAGACTCTATTTCAGAGATTAAAACATTTCCACTTTTAAAAGTGTACCATTTGAAGTCAGGGGCAGTTTTCCCAATAAAATTAAAAAGCACAAGTCATTTTTCCATTTGGATAGAGATGCTGGGTAGGAGGAATGACCTTTGCTATTGTTACCAACTGCTGTTGCATAATAATACTTCTTTCTGTTTTGCTGGTTTCAGACACTTCTTCCCTACCCATTAAGTGATTTAACTGAGCTACCCACACAGTGTTACCTAGTGACTATGCAGTTAAGGCTAACTGGAGGCCAAGTTCACCCACTACTATTTTTTAGTTACGTTTTATTTCTTATTTGGAAAATGTAAAACTGAAGATGTACGTTACAAGGATGAGAATTTAACTACTGGAGGCACTCCTAAGACTCAGGGGCTCATACCAGACAGAGGGAGATGCTGGAGTGTGGAAGTCCTTGTTTGCACACTGACCCACCAAAAAAGATGAACCATATAAGCCATCATTGATAGCAGGGCCACACAGAACTCATCCAAAATCACAGAATGGATCTGCACCAGAGACTGGAACTGAAATGAAATCAGTTGAAGCTGAAATGAAACACACTCAGAGGAAGGGGCTGACGGGTGACTGGGAGGCCTAAAAAACTGTGAGGCTAAAGGAGGAGAGGGAGAAAATTAACAGTGGGAGGCATGAGGGAGGGCAGAGACAACATAAAAGGCCAAAGGGGATGGGGAAAAAAAAAAGTGGAAGATCAAGTCAAGATGTCAAGTTCCCTTGTCAAAATATGCAGCTGACAAAGCCAGACATAGTTACAGACAGAAAAAAGTCCACACAAATTGCAGATTCTTTGTCAAGAAGTGAAAGATTTAACTGATGGACCAGTCCAGATGCAACTGTGGTCAGAAGTGTCCAACACAACCAGCTCTTCTCTCCCATTCCTCATTCAGTGTCTTCCATCTCACAGCAATTTCACAGTGAGAAATCCCTGGTTGTCTTCTCTGTATATCCCTCCACTGGCAGTTCTGCAGCAGTTAAGAATGGGCATGTATTTGAATATTGAGTTCAGGTAACAAATCAAGAAACTAAGCCATGCAGCCCTTTAAGTCCCTATTTTTAGATACCAGTGACATTTGCCATCTTCCACTTTACAGGATTACTAGTGAGGTGGAGGAAGAGAGAGAAGAGGTTTAACATGACTGTTCAGATTTCAAATCCTAGATCAAACTTTCCTGTAAACATGGTACATCTTCCAGAGCTGTTTCTTGATACTTCAGATGCCAGCTTCCCCACAGCAGAAATTAACTTCACCCTCCCTCTCAGCAGTGTCATCACCTCCTCCAAACTGACTCTCCAAAATCAGAGAAGAGATGAATATTCTCTAACCTTTTCCTACAATGACTGTAGGTAGACTGCCTGCAACACATCTGAAAGTCTCTGCTTTCATAGTGCAGAGGTTCTGGCTTTCTGAGGAGGCTCTGGCATTTTTGAGTCACTGTGCTCTGTTAAAAATGAAGTCAGAGCTGAACAGCAAACACCCTACCACTTCCACAGGGACATGTCAGGCAGTGATCTGCAATTGTCTCTGTGTGGTTCTACAATCGATGCTCCTGCAAACACCGAAGCATTTCTGCACAGAGACTACTTCAAGTGCTCAAGATCTTTCACTAGGTGAGATCTGGCTACTCAAATGAGTCAAGTGTGGACCATGTCTAAAAGCCCTTTACAAGCAACCTGCCATCCAACAGTGACCAAACTGCACATTTTCACTACAATTTTGGTCTTCCTTTCTATTTGAGATACAGCACTGACAAGGGCTGTAAGGTAGGATACATACAAGCAAAACCACTTTTTTATATTTGTGCATATTGCAGCTCACATTGATAAACTCGATAGGCTCAGTTTATAAAAGCAGCACATTTTCCCTACGCCTAGACCAGATAGTTTCTTTCAGACCTCCTTTGTGAATGGTCTATTCTTAATTTCTTTGCAATAAGTAGTGACATCACAAAGCTTCTTTCAAAATACATACTTTGTCAGTGAAATCACACCCAAGACAAGTACTATGCTTTAAAATTCCTGTGCAAAATTGTATTTGAACACACACGCTATGTATTACAGGCTGCATTACTCATGTATCACAGAAAGCAAAAGCAATGCCCTCTTATTTCCCTATCAAACTTAAAAGGACTGCATATTAATGCCAAAGAAAAAAAACACAAGACTTTTCCCCCATTTGATTACTTCTTCATCCTCCAAAGACAGAAAATAAACATTTAGTTCAATCCTATATTTGCATCCTCTGAAATTATTAATGTTCTCATGTTCCTGAGTGTTACATCTCTGGGCTGCCATCAATCCATGCTTATTTTGGGGGAGAAAATAAATAAACAGTGCTGGAAAAAGAACCCCTTTTGCGTTTAGCTTTAATATTGCCATGCTGCTGTAAAGCTGTGTCCAGATCTGGCACTAAACACCAGGCAAGTGTCACATACTGACCATTCAGTCGTAGCAGTTAGGCCTTCACCTGCAATAGCACTCGGTTTTGCATGCTACCTAGAAGAAAATCGCTTCTGCATCAGCAACTGCACTCTCATATGTTCTGGCCTTTGTGCACACAGAAAATATTCTACCTCGTTCAGGCTGCACCTGCCATTGGGCATGGGACATCAGGGTGCTGCTGCTGCTGCTGCTGAGCATCCTCAAGCCCTGGCCTCAGCCCCAGCAACCGACCTCCAACCTCCACACTGCTCAGGCTCCAGAGGAAGCACGAGTTACGCGAGTGGGCAAGGCGCAGTGCAGCCTTTCGTCAAATTCCACCCAGCAGCACCTGTATTGTTCTCCGACCACTGCTGCTGCCTCCCGGTCTGTTCCTTCCGAGTGGGCGGCAGCCACGGAATTCTCCGGGAGCTGGGAGCGACCCTTCCCGGAGCCGCCCCGGCGGAGCGCGGGGAGGAGGCCGGGCAGCGGCCACGGGCAGACCCGCACGGCCGTGCCGCGACCACGGCACCGGCACATGCGGGCGCCGAAGGCAGAACGGGCCGTGCTCGATATCGACGACGAGGTCAAATGTACCGGAGCCTGGCCACACGAGTTCGCGATCACCGCTCCGCGGGGCCGACGGCGAAGGGCGCGGAGCCGGAGCTGCCCCGGAGCCGCGGGTGGGCGGGGAGCGCGCCGGAGCCGCATCCCCGCCGCGCCCGCGGGGCCCCGCGCTGCCCTCGGGGCCGCCCCATCCCGCCCCGGGGGCCCCGCTCTCCCCTCGCGGCTGGCCCGATGCGGGCTCAGCACTCACCTGGGAGCGGAGCTTTCGCCATTTCAGCGCTGCCCGCTCGCAGCCAAGCCGTCCTCAGCCGTGTCAGGTAGTCGCCCGCTGGGCGCCCCGGCACCCCGCTCTCCGGCGCCCCATCGGCGTTCAGCAGAGGCCCCGCGCCGCCCCCCTGCCTGCGGCGCTGGGAGACGCGGCCGGGAGACGCCGCCGCCGCCGCCGCCCGGTGCCGCCCGCCCGCCGCTAAAGGCGCAGCCGCCGTCGCTGAAGGCGCAGTGAGCGGCTCCGCGGAGAGCGGGGGCCGGACCGGGCCGGGCCAGCACGGGAAGGTGGCTGCGCATGAACGGCCTGGAGAGAGCGGCCGCGAGGTGCGAGCAGCGCCCGCCGCGGGCAGGGGCTCGGCGGCGGGGCTCGCCTCGCCGCTTGCAGGCAAGGACCCTCCGCACGGAGCTCGCCTCCCGAGGAGGGGTCGCGGCTCCCTCGCCGTCTCGGCGCCCCTCGGAGCTGCGAGCGCGCAGAGCAGGAGGGCGCTGAGCCCCGCTCCTGCCCCGCAGCTGTCCGGGGGCCGAGGGGCGCTGTCCCTGCCCCGGCCCGGGGTGCTGGGGCGCGCACGGCTCGGCTGCTGCTGCGGCGCTGCCCCTGCCAAGCCGCTCCTGCCAGCGGCTGCTCTGGATTTTAACAGCAGAATTCCTCCGGGTGTTGCCAAGCCTCGCGTCAATGCGGTGGCTGAACAACTGCAAAGCTGCCTGTCAAGTCAGCCATAGGCCAGTGGCTTAGAGTCTGCTGAAGGCTGAATTAGGGAACTTGCAGGGTTCGACCCTCTTCAAGAGCCTCACTAGCAGCATGTCTCTAAAAGCAGAGAAGCGAACTTCTCCAGAACCCCCAATAACCAGGAGAAATTAATCTTAAGGAACGTCTTAAATGACAGCCCTTCTTGTAGAAATGATGGAAGGAGGTTGGCAGAGAGCTTAGGAGGGACTGTATGTTACTACAGTGTGTCAGAACACCACCAAATAAAGGGCAGTGAACAGTAGTTTTGCCCCAAAAATCCTACAATTAAAGAACCAAGCAAACATAATGCAGCCACGTCCTAAAGCAAGTTACAGACTCTACCAACCTGGTAGATATAAAGATAATTACATTATTTGCTAGGAATACTTAGCAGCTCATTCAAGAGGCACAGCAAATACCCCTGAGAACACACCGAGTCAAGTGGTTTTACTTGAGCCTTAAGTTGAATAGACAGCCAGAACACCCAGCAGTTCCCACCTCCAGAGCCACCTGCAAGTAAACTGTGGTTCACCCGTGACAGTGCTACTGCATGCTGTAGTTTGCTCTCCAGCCACATTGCCTCTGCTTGGACACAAGTTCTGTTTAAAAGATTTGACAACGATTGCTTTCCCAAAGGTGCTACTGTGTCACTAAGCCACCAAAGAAAGCAATCCTAGAGAAAGACCATGGATATATAGAATCATAGAATATGCTGTGCTATTCCAAATGGATTCAGAGGGAAGTTAAATTAAAACTCTGTTCAGTGATAATAAACAAGTGTTATTTATTAAAAAATAAAACATCTTCAAAATACTTCCACACACATATATACATAGAGACACTATTGCTTTTATATTTTTGACTTATAATTTTAGAAATCAGCTGTTTTAAATTACAGAAATTACAGAATATCAGCAAATTCCACTTCAGCAGTAATATTTACATCATGACATTTGATGTAAATTTGAAGATGACTGAAATAGTAAACCAGGCTTCAGAAGAAACAAAATTATTTTTAAAATACATATTCTAATTAGAGGAAACAAATAATCTTAGAAGGTTAAAAATAAATGTGTTATAGATTGAACAATATTGGAGAAAAAAAAATTGACAAACAAAACAAATTGTCATATTGTTCTTTGGGTTACCTCAAAAGTTGAATTTGCATTTTCCAAAGTATACTACGTAAGTAATTGTTACTCATTGCTCCGACTCCAGACATAACCCAAACTAGTACCCTGATTACTTGAAACAAGTTAATTTAATGTTGCAGAAATGCCAATTGCGCATTTATTTTGTTGTTCTTGATTTCAATGGCATTCTTAAGAGAAAGGAATGTGGGATTGAATCACTAAATGCTGATAAAAATGTAACATTTTAGACTAGCTTAAGAAAAAGAAAGTAAGATCTGTATCACATGCTTCCATTGAAAGGTCTCGTTTTGCCTGTGCATTAAGCACTAGAGGTACTCAGGAACTCCATTCTGAAGCCAATGGAAAGAGCCCAAGCAAACCTGCAACTACAGCCAGTGACAAGTGTTTGCATCTATTTGTGCTGTGCCATAAGAATCCTTCACTGGATTGTCACACCTCCAAAAGAACTCACCCCAGGGTGACATGTGCTAAGATGATTAGACAATAAAAGGAAAAGTAAGGAAGTCCTTCCTGAAAAGGAAAATATTATTATAATGGTTTTATAAAAAACCTAAGATGAATCTTTGATGGAGATCCAGTGCAGAAAATCTCACAGACTGTCAGGCTGAGGCTGATGTTGATGGGGCAGGTGGGAAGGAATTCACTGCACTGGCTGCAAAAACTCTGATGTGAATACAGCTTCTGCATAGTCTTCACAAACATCCTGCAGCTCTGCTGCCACCTCACACAGGGCTTCCTCTGTCAGTTGCTCTGCAAGACTAAGGGAGAGGGCAAAAAAAGAGAAGGAAAAGGTTCAGAAAGACAGATTTCAAATTCCACTCTTTCACTTCCAAACCACAAAGATAGTTCATATACCTCTCAGCAATCTGCCATGGATCAAAACTGTCCACCACCTCATGGGAAATAAGCTTTAAATGATGCCTGTATCTGCTGTTATAATCCAGGATGCTCTGGAGCACATTGCTTGGCACAGAGAGAGACACAGAATACATTTGCTGCAGAGAATTCAGAGGCAAGGGCTGCAGAATGTCATTTCCAGTCTGCAATTTCTCCTCTGCTTCTTTATTTTCATCAATATCACTGGAAATATAAAATAATCATCAAGACAGAACTAATTTTTTAAGTTTCTTTTTGAAGTCACTGTAATGAAAACACTACAATGAAGTCACATAGATCTTATGCACCACAGTTTAGTTTAGGGCCAAATATTCCACTTACGTGCTGTCAAAAGGTTTTTCAAATAAAATGTCTTTATCCAGCTCTGTGTGTCTGATTAATTTGGTTCTCTGAACTGGAGGAGATGTAAGTTTTTTAGCTGTTGATGCCATTTGTTGTTCTAGAAGGGAGAAAATACTGTTTTAAATTGGTTCTTTTTTGGAAGAGAAAAACTACATCTCTACTGCAGGTTAAGTCCTCACAAAGACTTCAGTTTCTTTTAAGAAGTCCTTCAGGTAAGTAAAGTATTCAAAATGAGAAAAAACATAAATTCAGCTCAGTGTATTAAAGCTGAAAATTTTAGAAATACTACCTTTACTAGTATTTATTTGCACTGCCAGTGGGTACTTCTAGCAGAGAGACAGAAAACACCACTGTAAAAATAGCACAGTCAATTAAACTCAGTGGTAAATCCAAGACATGGAGAAACGAATCCATAAAGATTTGGGGTCTTCACCAGCCTTACTGTTAGATTTTCCAACTTGTGTTAAACAATACAGTTTCAGTAAAGTTGTATGTGATCCAATGGAAAATCAATGTAGCTTCACTGTGCTACTTAATCAAACCATAAGATAAAAAAAAGGAATGCTGATAAAGTATTGATTTTAGAACTACATCTTAGAAACTGAAAGAAGCACCTATGGTAGAAGATGTGTCCAAGTGGTGCTATTTGATCACGCATAATCCAATTACCTTGATTTCAAAACACCTGAATTTAAACCTACAGATTATAGGGAAACCAAGTTGTATTAAAAAAACAATTACCCATTTTGTCTTCCTGGGCCCAGCACTGGGAGTCACTGTAGACAATCTGGGTGACTCTCCTGCGGACAGCCTCCTGGTACATCTGTGGTGGAACACACAACATCAGTCAGTCAACCACGCAGCTGGCAGCTCAGCTGTACTGATGATGGCTAAGCAAGTCATGATCCTCCTTGGGCAAAGCAGGCTTATTTTGGCTGGAGACAACAGAGAAAAGGGGTGGGGGATGAAAACACATTTATCTTGCTCAAAATGCCATACTCGAATACAAAACGAATTGCCAGCCTCATGGGAACGCCTCCCATTTCAGAAACCAACCAAGACAGAAAATCTTACTTCAATTTCTTCCATTCTTTGCAACATTGACTCCAGGCTATGAGTGTCAGCCACAGGCAGGGCCTCAATCTGGAGTCGCTCATGCTGATCTATGCTCCACAGTTCTTGAGCAGTATCTTCCAAAAGATCATCCAACAGCTTTTCACTCAGAATATCTGCATTTGTTGCAACCTGCTACTTAAAAAAACAAACCCCAAAAACAAATGCCACAGAAAACAAAAAGACACAAACCCAATACAAGAAAGAAAGAAAAAAAATCAAATCAAAACAAAGATAATTTACATTAAGTTGAAAAGAAACTGTTTGCTGCCCCTTTATAAGCATTTGACAGCTCTCAAGGCATCATTCACCCAGTGGCACGAGCTTGCCTGTACTACCTGTGTCCTGTCCAATGAAGGCTCTGACCACTCCCAAACCTCCTTCCCAGCTTTGTCTGCACACTGGGCTGGAGAAACAGTTTTTGACCTGCACAAAGAACAAATGACAATGTCATTCTGAAACCTGGTATGACAACAATCATTTAAAACACCAAACTACATAAACGCATTTTTAGGAGGGCTGTTGGGAGTGGGGAGAAGCTCATATCAAATCTGACACTCCTTATGAGAATTTTCAAAGAGAGTCATTACCTTAACTTCTGTATTTTTTCCATTTCTCCTCTGCAACGGTCAGTCAGAACCTTCACTCCTCTTGAATTTTTTGCTTCAAGCTTTGCTAGTCTTCAAAAACAGCACAGTAGCATACAGAGTTACAAAATATACATTCTAACAACTGAAGAATGAAACAGTGTGATTTCCAGTATTAGTTTGGAAGAGTTACAAAAAACTTAAGAGGGAAAATTATTAGATTTTAAGACCACATAAGCCAGAAAATTCTGTTTATAATGAGGGATCTTGAGTCATGATTCTGCTGTTGGCAAACAGGAATTACATGCTTGTACACAAATACCGTTCAGAGAAATGAGCTCCTCATCTTACCGTGCACACTGCCTAGTACAGATCCAGCACCTGGATCTCCTGCTTCAAATGCCATAAACACCAGTCCCAAACCAACCTAATATTGGAGACCCCTGTCTAACAGGATGTTGAACAGAGTTTAGAGTAAACAAACCTGCACTTAGTTATTGTCTGGGACAAATATATGTATCTGGTCCTTCTGAAACAGGGAGATAATATCTACCTTCTTAATGCAGTGCTGGGAATACCCATTCCTCCTCCTGTGTTTTGTCAGTGCCCTGCCTTGCACAGTTTGGCCTTGACTTCCAGGCAGCACCTCGGGCAAAAGACTAAAGCCCTGGCTCTTCCCAGCTTTAGGGAACGGGGCTGCTCTGGGCCAAGTGGGAAAGGAGAGCAGCTATAGGACAGTAAGCTGTGCTGTGCCACTGAACTGAAGCCAGGCCAACTCTATCCTAGTCACTAGCACAAATCCAGAAGCATTTCCCCTGGGAAGCAGGGCAAAGGTGGGTGAAGGGGACTGCAAACATACCTCTTAGCTGAAACAGACCGAGGTGGAGGCTTTGAAGGCATGAAAGGCGTTTTGCTCTCCTTAACAGGTCGTTTGTTCTCTTTTAGTTGGAAAGCTATAGTTGGCTCTTGAAATCGGGCATGCTTTCCTGGAGGGTGTGCCCGTCTTGACTTTAAAGATTTCAGCATTCCCTTAAAATTAATGGGATCACATTAAAAACACATATTCCAGTTGTTGAATTTTTAAAGTATTTTGTGTTCTGCTTCAGACTTTACCTTGAAATCATGCCTGCTGGCTTTGCTGCAGTTGATGTATGTGAAGGTTTTACAAGTGCTTTAAAGGGAAGTAGAGCTGTGCCTGAATAGAACGTATGCTTAATCCTGCAACTATTATTTCTGCAAACAGTTCCAACTTTCTCAGTGTTGTTCTTCATGGGGGAAAAAACTTACTTTTGATTTTTCAGAATTAGACTATATGTTAACTATTCATAAATCCAAATAGAAGGTTTCCAAGGTAACATCATTTTCAGCCACAAAACTGTAATATTTCCACATTTATATTTGTTACAGGGTCACTTAGACCTGTCCCCTCTATATAAATTATTGAAATGCTTAACCTTCCTGCCCAGTATCCTCACTGATCCACAGGGATGGGAAGCAGGAAAAGTTACAACATAAGCATACATCTATGTTCCTCTGTCAGATTTGATTTTCCTAGTTAAAAATGATACTCTAGAGGAAGAAGTAAAAGAAAAACACAATTATTAGCAAAATATAGCCCTAGTCTTTTAAGAATTGTTTTGTTTGCACTATGGAGCTTCTTTCTGGTTGCATGGACTTAGCAGAAACCAGAACTTGTATAGTGAAGTTTTATCATTTCTGTTATCAATTAAGTAAGCCTGAGTAACTTATGTTCTCCTACTAACATTAGCACAACATTACTGCTGACTGCATTTTTTGTGATAAAGGATGACCATAGGAGGAAGATACCTCAGCTTTAATTTCAAACTGAAAAAAACATGTTAATTTTAAACCTGACACTAGTTTCAGTCAGCATTTTCCTTACCAATTCTGTTGCTGTCTCTAGTTGTAGAGTGTGTTTCCAAAGAACAGTAAACACTATTTTTGAAAACACCAGAAATAATAGGCAGATGACAGTTTATCCCCCTGTCACCTAGCTCAGAATAGCAATATTGTGAGGAAGTGCAAAGCTTTGACAGTGTCTAATATTATACAACAAATCCCAGAGCACAAGCAGAAGACAGAATAAATGATTTATCACTTCCATACCTGTGGTTTTGCAGGCAATGGCACATCTTTCTTCTTCAAAGCACCACTTTCAAGGACAGACTCCTTTTTTACAGCTCTAGCTCTCACCAGTGCATCTGTGCTTCCTTGCAAAGTGGCATTTCTCTCTGAAGTAGGTGGGCCACTTTCTTCTTGGTATTTGTTGTGTAATATATGAGCACAACTGCTTGCCTGTTGAACTGGTGAAATATTTGCAACATGTCAGTGTTCATCTATACTGAATATAACACATGAACTGTTAACTGTAAGTTGAAAGGGGCAAGAGTTGCCTTTTTTCCTACATTTGATACCTCTGTTATGCTAGGTATACCTAGCATAATAATGAACTTTTAAGCTCTCCCGTAATTTAAAAAAAAATCAAAGACAAAATGAAAAATTCTAGCCTTGTATTTCCTGGCAAGTATTAAAGAAATTGTCTTTCTTACATTGTTTGGATGAACAAGAAGATCTGGGGTTTGTGTGCATATACATATTTATATGTTTAGAGATATTTGAAAATATACATATATATGCAAGTCATGGGAAAGCTTTTTGGGAGCAATTGCTATATGAGGTCTAGACAGTGATAACAAAGCATCCTCTTTTAGGCAGCGAGACACATGGAAACCATTAGATGACCATATACTGTTCCTCTGAACTGCCAAAGACCAATTCAGCATATGGAATTCTTGCTACCTGGGGGAAGTAGGGAATACTTACTATTCTAGTACAAACCAGCCTGAGGTATGAGAAAGTCACCACAAAGAAGTAAGACATTTAATACAATTTATATAATAATGTAAGAACTTACAGTGGCTTTCATGAGGTGTCAAAATACTTCAGGTAAATTTATCTCACAACACCTTGAGAAAAAATAAAGCTTCTTTCCTTTCATATCTGAAGCAAAGTAACAATATAGAATGCCAACTCTGAACAATTGCATTCCAAGATAGTGCTGAAAACTCCCAAGTCTTCAGCTTAACCATCAGTTCACGTGTCTCTAGGTACAAAAGTGTGACTGTTGTGCAAAAGACATTAACAAAATGAACTGGCCAGGATAAAAGAGCCTCTGCACCCAGAAGTAGAGAAATTGTACCAACCAATGGAATTCTGAGCCAAAGCTACAGAATAACTTTTCAGTATGAACAGTTCAACAACCACCCTGGTTTTTGTTAGACTGATTTGCTGACATCTAACCAACTTCTGACCAACAATACCACACTAAAAAATTGAACTGCAAATTCAAGTTAAGTGATAGAAATGTATTTAGTTATTCAAAATACAAACCAGTCAAGAGACTCTTGTTAAGCTGTCTCTTTAAGGTGAGATGTTTGTTTTCTCCTTTTGGAGACAGAAGGTGCTTTCTGGCTGGAAATGTCTCAGTGTTCCTTGGAGATTTGGCCTGAGAAGCTGAAATACACTTCTTCACTCTTTTTGGTGTTTGCTTTTTTTCCAGCAGTGAATTCAGTTCCTGCACAAAATATTTAGAGTTATAATTACTCTCTCAGTAAATCTGATGTAATGAAAAGCAAATTCATGACATTCTAAGCAGTTGGAGCTTTTTTCAGTCTGGTTTTGTTTTGGTTTTTTTCAGGTGGTGATTATTCCTGATAGTTTGTTAATGTAGAAGCTTTTTCATATTATTAACTTAAATCTTACCAAAGAGGCTTACAATTTTGTATTTACAACTGACTCCAGCAAACCATTTGCTTACAAAAAGGAAATGAACACAAGAGCTACGGACCAATAAAAACTTCAGTCACATGACTGTGATAATGCAGACACTTCTTCCAAACTTAAACTTAAACCTCCAAACTTAAACAACTACCTCCTTTCCCATTCCCAGTTAGCACTCTTACTGTTCTCATAAGCAGGTCATAACACTAAAATTAAAAACGTAGCTCTTACAGTTTTAATGGTATTTTAAGGAAAGTATCTTATGGCTCTGGCACTGCTTTTTTAATTTATGCAGCAGGCAACACCCATCGGAACTTTTCTATTATACCAAAGACATGTATAAGTCATCAGATATCACTAAAAAAGATATCTGAGGGGCACAGAGCCAAGTAACTCTTGTACCCACAACTTTATCTTCTGCCTGGACAACTCTGCACCCACCACCATATGGGATGCACAGGTGCTCATCACTGATAATGATGACTAAAGCATGCATCCAGAGTAATAAACACTTAATGCACACCTATGTATAAAATGAATTCTCTTGGTCCTGAAAATGACTAATGTAGAAACTGAGGCTTTGTTACCACTATCACTACCAGTCTTCACTCTATCAAGACAGCCAAGAAAGCCAGGAACAGCATCAACAAGACCAGCAGTAGGCAGCCTCTGTGTTTAGCACGCACATCCCTTTTAGACCACCATTACTTGGGAACATTAGAAGTACATTTTTACGTTGGAAATACGCCCTTTAAAAAATAACAATAATAAAAAAGTAATGTATTTTGCCATTTCATGAAAACAATCTCATATTTCACTACACCTTTCCTGCCTTAGCAAAACCGAATGTTTTTTCCTACCTCAACTTGCAGCAAAATATCTATGATAACTTCAGAAATGGAAGAATCTCCTTCTAGTTTGGCAGAGCAGAGAGACAGTTGACGAATAAGACTGCCCAGCTCCTTGTAGTGGGCAGGGATATGCTCATCTGTTTGATCTGTAAACTGATTGGCAAATGCCTGCAAGGTTCGTACAGCTCCTCTGTGTGCTGCTGCCAACCTGGATGCTGCTTGAGACTGGAAAAATAAAAAAATAAATAAAGGCTTTACTAACTATAGTTTCTCTGGATACTTACACTATTGGAAGAATTGTTGCCGAAATTCCTGCAGAAACACTCAGGCTTGGAATAATTTTGATTGATATAAAGCCATTTGTGAGACAAAACAAAACAGGCATTTAAGTAATCTACTCAAGCCAACAGGTAGTAGAAACAGAACTGTAGTCATCTACAGTTGGCTGGAGCCTAATGTGCAGACAAGAATACTTTCCTCCGTGTTTTGTTACAGAAGAAAATGCAGGTGATCAAAAAAGCACAAGAGAACAACAGGGCAACACTGGCCAGACTGTAGATGTGATCTCAGCCACCCCCCTGAAAGGTGCTGGGCAGAGGAGAAAATCAGAAAGAAGGCTGGTAAGACTGAGTGCCACCAACCAGAAGTTTAAAAAAAGCAGACAAGAGTGGAACACATTGTTAATTCCTTAAAAAAAGGAATTGGAATGAAGAAGGCATTAGAAGCCACATAAACACAAGACCAACCACCTTCCCCTCATTTACTACAGATGAGAGCTGAGGAGAAGAGAGAAGCAGCAAAGGCAGTATCAGGCCAAGTGAGCCATACTTCTTGGAGAATGAGACGAAATGTGTTAGATACAAAGGAAATCTCCTTTCTGGACAGGGCTCAGCTGCACCCTAGATAATCAAACTCAATTATCCAAAACTGTCAATAAGTCACTTACAACCTGAGGGATAATTACATCTTACCTTTTTAGTATGTTTGATTGTATGAGGACTCAGTTTCTCTAAATCGTCCTGAATTTCTCTCACCTGTTTATCAAGAAAGGAGACAGGGAGGAATAATTCAGTCAGAATGAGTTCCATGTCCATAAATGAACAACGGATCTTCACTGTAGCATCTGAGATTTTCCAACAGTGACGCTCACCTCCCTGTCCATCCACGAGGAAAATTAGTCACACCATTCAGATCTAAATTAGAATGCCATGGAAGTACAGAGATAACCCGACTGGTTTTCTCTTGTTTCAATTAGTTTCTGACAAATTCAGCACAACGAAGCTCCTACACATCCCAGTTTCAAACCATGGTTCCCACCTGTTGCTGGAGCACATACAGCAGCCGAGCTGAGCGTGCAGCTTGTTGCTGTCTCCTACTGCAAAGCCGCTGCTCGTTTTCAGGATCTACAAGTTCTCTATCTCTCCCTAAAAAGCATACAACATGAAGTTTTATATCTTAATTTAACCCATGAAAATCCCAATTAAGCCATGACAACAGATATAATTTAGTAATAAGCCTTTTCCATGCAGAACCAAACCACATACTTGTGGGGGTTCTTTTAACAGTAATGCAAGTTAGTTATTGTAAACTCTACATCCTGTTTCTATTTAGAATTTGGCTAAACAGTTTAGTACAATATAGCTCATTAGTTATTTAAAAAATCATGTGACCCCTTAGTTTTATGACAAAGTTGCAGATAAAGCACTCAAAATGAGGTTAAACTTCCTGCTAGTTATTACAAAAGATCCAGCTGCTTAAGCTGGCTAGCCATTCTATCTTTTATCTACTTTTCAAAAAAATAGATGGCTCTCAAAAGTCCAGACATAAAAATGAATTCTAATCCAACCCAAAAAAAAGGGGTAATACAAATCAACCAACTAGTATACATTTATGTAACATAATTACTGTTCACTCTTGCACCTTTTGTAATAATTTCTTCAATTTTCTGGATGTAGCTCCTCAATTCTTTTTGCAGACGCTGGACTTCCTGCATATTTTGATGTCCTTTTTTATTTAAATTTGGCTTGGGATCTGGTCCTGTGTCATGGGTGAGTGGAGAGTCCAAAACAGCTGGTATTGGCTTTCCTTCCTTAACTATGAAGTGATACAGGTTTGTGTCAGAGCTGGCACACTCCCCTTGGGAAGGCTGGTCAAGCTTCAGCTGACATGTCAAGCGACTCTGAGACTTCAGGGCATTTTTATTTTCTCCACTTGCAAACACTTCAGTCTTCTGCTGTTGTGATTTCTGGGTCCATAAGGGTGTACTGACCATGTCTCCAAATACCTGCTGTTTCACTTTTTCTTTGAGACGTCTTTGTCTGATGTCCCTTCTTGCCAGCTGAACAGCCAATTTCAGTCTCTCTTCAGATATCACTGAGAACATCCCAGAGCTTCTCAGGCTGGAGTCCTCACTTCCAACTAGGTTTCTCTGATCACTGGATGCCTTCAGTTTTTCTATTATAATTGGACGGGGGTGAGAGAATCTGAGAGCCAAGTTCTCTGGAACTGCAGGAACATTTCTATTAAACTGGAGCTGTTCAAAGTGTAAAAAAACCCTGATGTTATACAGAACACTATACACAGGCAATGCAACTCTGTCATGATGGCACCACTCTGGATTTGTGCTGAACAGAGTGCTTACAGCACACCAATGTTTTCCTTCTTGCCAAGCAGTGCTCACAGAGGTCAAGGCCTTTTCTGCTCCTCACCTGCTCACCACTGAGTAGCCTGGGGGTGACTAAGAAGCTAGAAAGGAAATAACTGGACGGCTGACCTCAGCTGACAAAAGGGATATTTCACACCCTGTGGCATCATGCTCAGCAGAAAAAGCTGCAGAGAAGGAGAAACGGGAGACTGGTGACAATATTTGTCTTCCTAAGTCTCTGTTATATGTGCTGAAGTCATGGAAATAGCTGAACTCCTGCCTGCTGATGGGATGTAGAGAATGAATTCCTTATTTTGCTTTGTTTGTGCACACAAACAGGAAAGCATTTGCTTTCCCTGTTAACATGCCTTTATCACAACCCATAACTTTACATACTTTTTGCCTTCCAGTTCTCTCCCCCATCCCAGGGAGAGAGTGAGCAAGTGGCTGCATGCTCAGCTGTCTACTGGGATTGAACTACAAGACAATTAAGAATAATCACAAATACAGCTGGTGATCTCTACCCTTACTAAAGGACAGTGTCAAGATAATGTGTGACAGCATGAGAAAAGCGAGTACGACACTCCCTGCTGGGCTCAGAGGTGGATCAGAATTATCTTTTTGTTACAATCACAAAGAAAAGCAATTCAGCATCGCTACAGACGGCAAATGGTACCTGCGTCTGGAAAGCTTTAGCTTCATTCCCGTGTTGCTGGGTGGTGAATACAAACGGATCGTCAGACACCGCTGTCTTGCTCGGTCCCATCGCACCGGCTTGAGAGCAAATCCCGCTATTGCCCCTTCCTTGTGATCAGTGCTGTGAATGCGAGAACAGCAAACCCTTATTTCAGACTCGCAAAAGTCATTCCGGGTCTGATGTGAGTGAAAAAACAACCAGCCCGAGGAGCCGCGGAGAGAAGATTGGGGCGGCCTCTCTGCAACCGCCCAGGGCCCGCGGCAGCTCCTGCCCTGCGCCCTCACGGCGTCCCGGGCGGCACCGGCACCAGCGGGCCGCGGGTACTGCCCCACGGGAGAGAGGAGGGCGGGAGGGAGGACGGGCGGCCCAGGCCGCGCCGGGCCCCACCGGGCGCCTTTCGAACGCGGTCCCGCCGCCGCCGCAGGGCCCGCCGGGAGCGCGCGGAGCTACGGCGGCCGCGCGGGCCGGGCCGGGCGGGGCCGCCGCCGCCGCCGCCGCCACCATCATGGGCTGGGAGGAGGTGCAGGTCCGCGGGTACTCGGAGTTCGTGCGGACGGCGCAGAGCTACCACGGCCGGCCCATCTTCGCGCTCTTCTGCGGCGATAAGGACGCCGAGGGCAGGAGCTGGTGTCCCGACTGCGTGACGGGTGAGGCCCGTGGGGTGTCGGTCCTGGGTGCCTTTCGGGAAAGGGCCGGGCGGGCACAGCAGCCCCGCTGCCGCTCCCAGGCTCTGGGCGCGGTTTCCCCTGGTGAGCGGAGCGGGCTGAGACCCGCAGCTGCCGCGCTGCCCTCTTGGTTGCCCACACGGAGCAGGGGCTGTTGGCGAAGGCTGGAGCCCCACGGTCAGTTTGCCGCCCGTGTCCAGGCGCGGCGCTGCCCTCCTCGGCGCTGCCCGGCGGCAGCAGGTGAGCGCTGCTCTCAGAAATCACCGCGCTGAAATGCCTGGCCTTAACGTGTCTGAGCAGGTATGGAGGTGCATTGTGGAACGTCACCCTGCAGAAGGGCGCCGTGCTGGGCTACCACACCCAGGACAGGGCAGGGTTTCTTTTTGTGTTAGAGAAGAAACTGGCCTATAACTCAAACACAAGTCCGGTCAGCGTTTGAGCATTAAACTCTGAAAAACCTGTGGATAGTGAGGTGAAACAAAATACAGATCTATTAATTAGCACCCTTGCTGGTCCAAGTAAGCACATGTGATTCTGTAGCACAAGTATTAAGTACTAACATTTTAAAAATTATTTTCTAGCTGAGCCAATTGTGAGGAAAGAACTTCATAACCTGCCTGATATGTCAGTTTTCATCTACTGTCTAGTAGGAGATAGAGCCTAGTAAGTACCTTTGAATGCTGACAAATGGGGTGGGATGACTGCTCTGTTGATGGACTGGTGATTAACCTGTTGAAAAAACTGGCTGAGCTGTCCTTTTCTGTAAGGAGTTAATAATTTTTGAGGTCTTCACCATCTCTGACATAACCCATCTGCATGCTTGTTTTGAGAAGGGGGTTGGAAACGTGTGAGGCAAAGACCTTCAAATAATTTTGAAGCTATTTTGACTTCATAATGTCCCTCTACAAGCTGTGCTTAATGCTTTCTCTTTCTGAACAGCTGGAAGGATCCCAACAATGAATTCAGGAGGAATCTGAAACTAACAGGAGTGCCTACACTACTTAAATACGGAACAGTAAGTGATTTGTTGTATGTTCTGGATCTACAGGCATTGAGATGGGGACCTGGCAGGAATTTAGGGCTGTAAATGAATTAGTCACATGTATTCTCTGAGAACCCTCTCTTGTTCAAGGAGACCAGAGCATTCTGAACAGCTCTTCTGCTCCCTGTCCCTCACTCAAACAGTTCTTCAAGAGAGAACTGTTCTGCTTATTGTGTAATGTCTATCATAAACATGCAGTAAAGGAACTATGTGCACTTGGCTCATAGTGCTTGAGCGGTTAAGAAACTTCTTAGCTACTTATGGTAGCTAAGTTCCTGCTTTGCATCTCCTCAACTTTTGAAAAATCCAAACGCTGAACTACGGGAGTGAAATAATTTGTGAGCAGTACATGCAACTCAGACTGCAGCTCAAGTTGTAACTTGTACAGTTAGCTAAATTAGCAGTTACTTTCTTAGGAATGCCTCTTCTAAGACTAGAAAACTCTCAGGAATGTTTCAGTTGTTATTACCTTTCTTGTTCTACCCCCACTACCTCACTCCCCAGGACAACAGTTGCTGGATGTGGCTAATGTTAGTATGTACAAATAGCTCTTGGCTAGAACAGGTTTTTTTAATGATGAACTTTTCCTTTCAGCCTCAGAAGCTGGTCGAAGAAGAATGTTTTAAAGCAGAGCTTGTGCGTATGTTGTTTACTGAAGACTAAAGCCCTCACTAGTCAATCATTGATGAAGATGGTGATCTCAATTACTGCAGTGTCCTTTCAAGAAATCACTGACCTTTATTAAAACTTTGATGATTAATTACTTTGGACTAGTTAAGATAAATGTCCTGAAATTCTGGGTCCAAACCTTACACTAAAATCTTCCAACAAAAAACTGTATCTTTCCTTTCATGTCCAAATAAACTTGAGTTTGTGAATAACCTCTTTTCAAAGGAGCTGAGCTCATGTTAGAAACTGAGATTAGTCTGCACTTACTGAAGTGTAATTGCAAAGTTACACTTAGAGTGAGTAAGGAGGAAGGGGAGAAACAGAAAAACTTCCTTCCTAAGCCTGCCCACATAATTACTGAAACTGTTAAGATAAATTTTCAATGCCAAAGATGTTTAGTGGCTTATGTGTTCAGTCCAGGTGTGATAACATGATGGCTGATAGCTGTAGTGTCACTGATCACATGTTAACAATTGGGAGTACCTGCTCTACAAGGACAGGAAATAAAACATGAATGCACCACAAATACAGTCTAAAAATATGAAAATTAAAACCCTGGCAGCTGCCAAGAGCTACGTTCTTACAATAAAAAAACCATACAGGAATGAATGGCAAGTGCTTCTCTAATACTCCAAGCAATGGCACATTTCCCCACACACTCTGTTCTTGTTACATGGAGTGTAAAGAGACTCCAGAGTAGCCACTGCTGCACAGGCAGAGGGCAAGACTCAAGGAAGCTGAGTTTAATGGAACAGAGACAGCTACAGTTTGTTTTCTTCTCTATCCTGCAGAGTTTATCAGCAGCTATCTCAGCTCCATTCCCCACACCTCACCCTGTACAACATGCTGAAAGGAAAACTGCAAAACTTCCATCAACAATGACTGCCAGGGAAACAGAAATGACAATAGCTCAGCTTGGTTTCAAAGAAAAACTGCACAATTTCGACTTTGTCTCTCATCACCTTTGCTTGTCCCAGAGCTGTAAGCAGCAGGGAGTTCTCAGTGAGACTTTCAGACACATCATTCTCCAGGGAAAAGGCTTCCTAGGAACAGCCTTTCGAGCTACACTTTTTGGTAGATACTTAGTAAGTAACAAATCTAGGTTTGTTTTCAAAATCAAGAGGAATCAAAAACTATTGTAGTAAAGCTCTTACAAAATTGTCCACGCTGTACAATAAATTGCAGATGTTTATTAGTCTTTAAAAGAGTTGACAAAACAAAAACAACCCCAGTCACTTGAGAAATTCAAATAAAAGGGACATACATCTAGAGCCAGACTTACACAAGGGTTCGTTCCTCTCCTGTGAATATTTCACTAATACAAAGTACACCTTATCATCACTACTCCAGGTACTTTTCATTTCACAGAGGTGTTGTTTTGTTGCTGCTGCTCAGCCAGTGCCTGCTGGAGGCGCATCCTTTTCCGGGAGTAGTGCTGCCAGTGCAGGATCTGCTGCTCATCGATGAATTTGGCACACTGGGCATTGACCAGTTCTTTGCGGAAATGTTCGTACTGGAGCAGCTCTAGCATGTGCAAACACTGAGGATATCTGGGTTAAAAATAAACACACTTTAATACAGCTTCTTACAAGGGACACTGAATCTAGAGTCTCCAGTACTTCTTGGGTCATTATTTTAGGTTTGACTCATAAGTGCTTTACCCAAGTGTGAAACCACTTCAGCCTGCACACTGTGACCTGGAATCCAGTCCCATTAATAACTGCACATTCCTGCTTGCTTAGAGCAGCTTCCCCAGTGGGTTGGTTTGATAGCCCAAATCCATTGCAATTACAATGCCTGTTTCTAGAGCCCAGTTAAAAGAGATGACCAAAACCATTTCCCCAAAAACTGAAGGAATTTGCAAATTTGCAGAAACACAAAATCACCCTTTGTCTCATGTAAGCATTAATAATACAAAATTCATCTTAAAATGCTCTTACTGCTTTTTTACCCTATTCTTTCATTAAAATCACTTTAATTTTAAACCAATCAAAAGTGCAGATTAATGCTTTAAAGGAAGATTCTACGCAGAACTCATGAAATTTTTATAATTTTGCCCACTGCTGTGGACTATTGAAAACAGGAAAATCTACATTGCATATAACCATAATCTTGCATAATCTATGTTATGGGGAGGACAAAAGTAACATTACAGGCAGAAATGAAAGAAACCCTGACATGCTGCTGTACAGTTTGTAACATATGATCAATGCCAAACCATTAAAATGCAGAAACTTAAGGGAATTTAGCACTTACTTCAGATATTTTGCATATTCAGGTTCTTTCCAATAAAGTAAATATTTAAGATAATTTACAAAAGCTTTATCTTTGAAGTAGCCTCTTTGTGCAAGAACTGAAATAAAATGACAAATAAGGAATTGTCAGTTACAGATGGGTGAAAAAAATCTGCACACTTGAAAAAATTCACAAAGTCAAAACTTTCTTATTACAATCAAATTTCAATAATTTATATTTGGCAAATAAAAAAACACAGGGCAAAGGACATAAGATTTTTATGTCAACAAAAAAAAAAAAATGGATTAGTCTCATCTCTTACACTATGTATCTTCCATTGAATGGAACAGCTTTTTGAAACAAGAGAATTTTGACTGTAGCACCAAAATTATCACAGTTATGTACAGGACCTGAAACTATTCACATTAGTAAAATTCTGTTTTCAGATAAAGAAATGCTGTTAACTTGACATTACTTTTTAATAACAGACTGGAACTTATTGTTTTCTTCCTCTACCAAATACATGCTTTTTATTTTTTTGAATTCCAACCAACAAGACTTTGCATTAAAAAAAAAAATCCACCTGTTAAACAATTTACAGACGACCTTTATGCTGTGAAAAACCTTTTTCTTTGTTTAGCTCTCTCTCTATATTTAACTTTACCAGTAACAATAAACATCATTAAACGATATTGACTCCTTCGGGTCCTAGTATTCATCTTAAGTACTCACAGTTGAGGTAATTTGGATTCGCCAGACATTGAACAAATTCCAGCTCCAACTGGAATCGAAGTCGGTTTCCTGTATCATCTGATTCAAGAAAAAAAGCAGTAAGAATTTGATCCACACACAGATTGAAAGTAATCGCGGTCGATATGCCAGCCGGGACCACGGCCGGCGGCAGCAAACCGCACAGTGCGCGGCGCCGCTCCGGCCCGGGAGAGGCCTTCGGGGCTGCGGGCCCAGAGCGGCCCCGGCGCCGTGCGGCGGCCGCTCCGCTCCCGGGCCGCCAGCTCCCGGCGGGCCCGTCAGACCCGGCGCTCCGGGGCAGAGGCTCCGGGCAGATCCGACAGCGGCTGCCACGGCGGCCCCACGGGGCTCCCTCGTGGGGCTCCTCCCCAGTCCCGCACCGGCCCCGCAGTCCCCGCACCGGCCCCGCTGGCCCCGCACCTGCGTCCATGTCCAGGGCGCGCACACCCGCTGGCGGCGAGCGCCCCCCCTGCCGGCGGCCCGGCGAAACGCACCGCTAAGCACGCTGGGAACACGGCGGTCGTTGCCTAGCAACGGCATCAGAGGCGGGGCGCGTCGGGGGCGGGGCGCGTCGGGGGCGGGGCGCGTCGGGGGCGGGGCGCGTCGGGGGCGGGGCGCGTCGGGGGCGGGGCGCGTCGGGGGCGGGGCGCGTCGGGGGCGGGGCGCGTCGGGGGCGGGGCGCGTCGGGGGCGGGGCGCGTCGGGGGCGGGGCGCGTCGGGGGCGGGGCGCGTCGGGGGCGGGGCGCGTCGGGGGCGGGGCGCGTCGGGGGCGGGGCGCGTCGGGGGCGGGGCGCGTCGGGGGCGGGGCGCGTCGGGGGCGGGGCGCGTCGGGGGCGGGGCGCGTCGGGGGCGGGGCGCGTCGGGGGCGGGGCGCGTCGGGGGCGGGGCGCGTCGGGGGCGGGGCGCGTCGGGGGCGGGGCGCGTCGGGGGCGGGGCGCGTCGGGGGCGGGGCGCGTCGGGGGCGGGGCGCGTCGGGGGCGGGGCGCGTCGGGGGCGGGGCGCGTCGGGGGCGGGGCGCGTCGGGGGCGGGGCGCGTCGGGGGCGGGGCGCGGCGGGGGCGGGGCGCGGCGGGCGCGGGGCGCGGCGGGCGCGGGGCGCGGCGGGCGCGGGCCTGGGGCGGTCTCCCCTTCGGACCCGGTGCGAGCGCGGAATGGTTCCTTGGGTGCGGTGTCGTTCGCGGGGTGCAGGAGGCTCTTGGAGACGCCGTTCGTTCCCGTTCCCGTTCCTGTTCCCGGCCGTGTCCTGGCACAGTCCTTCTCACTCGTCCCTGGACAGTGACACGGCGCCCCTCGAACACGCGCGGGTCATTTTTCGGGTTGGGTTTCTCGGCCCCACGAGTCCCGGCAGAGCCGCTCGCCGGTCGGAGCTCTCCCCTGGTCCCTGCGAACACGCCGGTGTTGGGAGCTGGGCACGAGTGACACCGTTCCCTCGCTCCCCCCGGTGAGGAGCAGCTCCTGCTGGGTTACAGCAGCAGGGCGCCGAGTAGCTGCTCTTGGAAAGAGACTCAAAGGTGCCAATATCCAAATAAACCCCACGCTGAATGTGGCATTGTATAAATTCCTTCTTTCTCACGGTGCTCTGCTGCAGCTCGCAGAAAACTCCAAAGAACTCAGAAATCATCAGAGTACGAACCAATGTATTTTTAAACGACCAGCATTCAGTTTTACATCAATCACTTTGTCCTGAGACGCCACTCAGCATCGTCCTGCGGCACCCTCCGGCCCCGCAGAATTTCATCATCTGAGGGGAAAAAGCCCAGTCACACGCTCTGCTTGTGCCGGGGGACCTAGGGCAAGGACAGGGACATTCCTGGGACACCGGCGCCCGGGACTCTTCCCGAACAGGAACATTCCTCCTGATAGGAACAGGGGTAGCGTTGTGTCCGTCTGCCAGAGTGTCCAGCCAGTTCCTGAGCCATTAGAATGTGGCTTTGGGGTCAAAGTTCCAGGCTTTTTTTTTTTTTTTTTTTTTTTTTTTTTTTTTTTTTTTTTTTTTTTTCCAGATAACCCTTCAGCTGGGATAAAAAGAGGATGAACTCTGAAAATACAAAATTGTTTGTATTTTCAGGAGACTCATTTTAGCTTTGTACTAGACAAAGCCACTATTCACCACTTCCAGAGCAAAAGGAAGTGGAGAGAATCAATCCTAAAATACTAAACTATATTTAAAGCTTAATGGTAAATATTGGATATTGGACAGTTTGGAGCTTTGGGTTTTATTTTGTTTTTCATAGTGACTTTACAGTCAGCCAAGAAGACTTCTGTCAACCTCTGCACTTAATTCTTCATTAATTAAAACACAGTTGTCTCAGAGTAAAACTATTAATAAGCAAATGCTCCATGAGTGAGCAGCAGCAGTGGAAGCAATCTTTACAGACTTACCTGAAACCCTTCTAAGGTCTTCCTTTTTTTGTTGTTTTCTGTTTTCATTTGTTGAAGTAATTTTGGCATCCAACTTAGCAATTTTCTATAATACTATATTTTCCTATGCAGTATGATTTTTCCCTGTGAACTGGGTTACAGAAAACATATAAAAAGGATCCCTGCATAGTTTTTTCTTAATAAAGAAGGTTGCTTTTTTAGACAACATTTTAGTGGTTGTGGAATACTACTATTACTATATCAAAACATACAAGTCACTCCCCAGTAAACACAGACTTTGGGCTAAAAGAAGAGATCAAATAGATCCCACGTGTCTGCATTGCTATTCTAGAGCAGGATTACTCTCCCAAGAGTAACTTCAGAGGAGACAATCCTAAAAAAGGATTGGTCACGAAAATAAATTACTATGTAGGTTTGCCAGAGTTAAGTCAAACATCTCAATTCTTGTCCATCAAAACCAGGAACAAAATTGAAAATCAGGATTTTAGTATAATGAGAACATTCTCTAAGACAAGTTTGAAGATTTTTTTGTTGTTGTTTTTAAATGTGAGGTGAGCCAAAGTTGCGGGATATGTTAATATAAATGTGAGCCAGGAATATGTCTTATTGTCATAGAACCAGGATGACATTGCTGCCTTAGGTTCTCCTTTCATAGAGACTATGCTATCATTGCTGTTGCCTGCCCAGAAATGTGATGGTTTAGGACAGTAAGTCCTAAATGAGTCTTAACTCATCAGAACTAGCATAGAGACACAGCTCCTAAATGGAGCCACTTCTGGGAGCTGAAGCCGCCAAGGTTTTATGAGACACAAGAGAAAATAAAGTCTTGTCTGGCATGCTGTTGAATCTTGAAGGTAAACACTGAGGAGGTGAAATGCTGCAAAAGATTCCTCTGTGGCACCACAGTGCAATGCATTTGCTGCAGAGAGAAAAGGCAGTCCAGCAATTTCATCACTGAAGCTGATCAAGTGAGACGAAACAGGGAAGTGTTTTACACCAGTGCATGAAACCCAAGACATCCCCTCTTGTTCACCCATTTACCCACTGCTTTGGAATAGAATGGAAACTGATATTAACATGGACAACATCTGACAGGATTCTACCCACAGAATGCAAGATAGCTCCTGTAAATTGGAGAGCATCCTGCTTAAAATATGGTTAAATAACAGAAAGCAGAGTATGCATTATGTTATATTTATAACAAGCCAGCACAAAGTCTGCAATTTTTTTACTCCAATGCTATAATTGTAATTCAATAGAAACAAGATCATAGTTCTCAGTGACTAAAATAATTGTCAGAACGTATTTAATTAAAGGCTTAACTCTTCACTAAGTTCTCTTTTTTGAGGTCAAGAAACTGGCAGGTAATGTGCATTTCAGAAGACAACCAGTAACAGTCATGGTGGAACCACTTCATCTGAAGATGCCAAACACCGTTCAAGCAGGCTGCAAATTGGATGAAATAGTGTAAAAAGACTGGTTTCTTGAAGGCACTGGTACATGTGCTTCTGTGACTGTGGTACTCCTCCAGCTTCAGACAAACACTAGAATTAAAGATAAAGTCAAGATTGAATGTCACGTGTCAGAAAGCATTTTATATTTTTCATTAATCAATTGGTTAAAAATATGTGAGGGCTTCTATTAGGACACCTGGACAGCAGGTGAATTTGAAATCAGCCATTTGCCAGGAGCAATATACATTCCTATGTTTCTGATCTCTGACTGTATAGCCAAGGCAAAATATTGAAGTAAAACAGATATTTCCTCCAGAATAATCATTCCTTAATTGAAAGGTTGTGTTAATTTTTTTTTTCTGATGGAAATTTGATCTTCAGCTGGCTTTCTAAAATATTTGCTAAGACCCAACCCAAGTTATTGTTGTCAAAGAATAGCTCACAAAGGAAACTACAATAAATTCAATTTAGTATCTGGAACATTCAGTTCTTTCAAGACACTGCTTTGTCTATAAAAAATGTTTTATGAACATTGTAATGAGGCCCACAATCTGGCCTGAAACAGCCTATGAAAACTCATTGAAGTGCCATGTGACAAATAAGACTAGGAAATAATTTTGTTGGGGTAAATAAAGCACTGAAGTAAACTGGGGAAGGATAACATCTTTTCTCTGACAGAAGAAACAGTCTCTTTCTTATGGCCAGACTCTACAGTAAATGTAAATCTACATTTACGAACTATTGACTAAGTGCTCCAGAAAAACCTAAATGGGCAAAAATAGTATACCCAGCTCTATTTTTAAATAACTACCAAAGGTTGTATTAAGCAGTCCTCAATCACCTCAGGGCAGCATGGTATGCCTACCTTTACTCTGTGCTCCCAATGGTAAGGGCTGTACTTCCCTCAGAATTTCTCTGCCAAGCAGAGGCAGTCTGTAGTGTATGGCAAGCCTCTCTGTGCCACAGATCCTTCACACAGGGGCCAGCAATGACACAAAAAGGGGAAGGTCTGGTCTGAAACTGAAGAACTGCCACTGGGATGGTTCTTCTGGACAGAGAAGAATCAGCGCCCTGCCATTAAACCATGCAGACAAATGCTGAACCCAAGTCTATTGCAGCAGACTGGTGGCCTTGTGGTGCAAGGTACACAAGTGTTGAAAACCTCTCAATGGCACAAATGAATTGATCAGACTTGTCTAAAGTCACACAGTTATTCACCCATACTGGAAAACACTGTGAAAACTCTGTCACTTGATCCAAGGCTCAGGATTCTACCACCCACTTCTTCACAGGCACGTGGGGGAAAAAAGATGTGAAGTATGTAAAAATATATATGATATGTTATTAGTGAAATGGAAGAGGTGGTATGTTAAGGAACTGCTGCTGCATTTTGGCTAGGGCTGATCCAGTGATCTATTTCTTTTTCTGAGCTCATTTTCACCAACTGTCCAATTCCAACTTTTTCAGCAAATGTTGGGTTTGGCTACAACCAGCTTATTGCTATTTCAAGTGTCAACACATCTGAGCTGGAAAACAAAGGCTGAATAAGCCAAAGAGTGAGTTCAAGTGAGATCAGAACTCAGCTGGAATGAACTACCCACTGCTCTGGACTCGGTGGATGACACCAACAAATCTGAACCACTCTTCAGCTTGGGGACTTCTTCTGATCATATAGAGAATGCTGAAAGGGTTTTCTTCTCTATTTCTCAGATCTAGATGTTCAACACATGAGAAATACTTTTGTTCTCCCTTTGTGTGTTTTTTTGTAGTTTGGTCATTCATGAACTCATTCACGATTGTGAGACCATTCAGTACACTGTGGGAGCAAGTTTGCACACTGGTACACGACCAAGCAGGAACCCTGTGCAACAGCACCCCAGATGACAACACTGCAGGTTTGGGACACTCAGTATTTGCAGAAACAGCATTAGCAATTCGGTATTTTGGTAAATTGGTATTTTGAGAGAAGAAAGGAAAAGGCAAGGATCCATAGAGAGTGGGCAGAAAATAAGAAAGCATTAATTTAGGTCCTTAGAGGTGGCACTGCCAGCTTTGCTGCCAGCTGGCCAGCTGACAGACTCACTGACCACAAGGAATCATACTCTGCCCTCGTATGGTAAAAGGGGAACTGTTTGCTCACTCAGGGTGGCTGAATAACCTGCCCTGACAAAGCTCACACTGAGGATCCTCCCATGTTTTCTGTGGGTGCTGGGGGTGCTTGTTTTAAAGTGTGGGGCAAATGGATTCTTTTATGCCACTACCTTAGGACCATCACAACTTCTGCATCTAAAACAATAATCTTTGATAAGCAACAAAATAAATGCCATGCCTGGTAAGCTTCTATTGTGATACTTGTCCTGCAGCTGAAGGGGCTGTAAACCAGATCTAGTCACAAAACAATTGTCCTCGCATTATCCACAGTGAGTAACGTATTTACTCAGGGCACTGGAACAGGACACCATGCATGCTTGATGCTGAAGAAAAGCCCATTTGTGCCTGTTGTATTGGAAAGTTTGTACAACATTAGTTCTTAAAAACTGGTTGTGTTTGTTAAGATTCTTATAATCCTTTACTCTGAAATGAATGAGACAGTTTGTAGGGTATACCACCTGATTTGGTCCCACCTGAGCATCTTCAGAGATGCAAACTTGAGTTATCACTTAGCTGATGAAAGAAGAGAAACCACTGATATCCAGGTCTGAAGACACTTAAGAGTGGTGTCCAAATCTCTGCTTTGCATTATTCACTACAGCCTGTACCTTCCTGGATCTTACTGGGGCAGTACTGCTACAGTAGAAGCTAATGTAGAAACAAGTGGTCCACTATGTTACACAGGAGGGGAGAATTTCTATAAAGTTTTTATTTGCCAGGGTCTAATTATGTAACCCACACATTTAAATTAAATACGAATCAATCCCAGGATGTCATAGAAGTGTCTCAAAAAGAAACTGCTATTAACAGTACAGAGGGGTGACACATGCAATACTTCACAGTTACAATAAACCCAATGCTCTTTATTACCCACATGCACACTTCCCCTGGCCCAGCACTCCTGACCAAGAATCACCCTGTGTGACTGTTGATGAAAATAGCATTTGCTTCCTTCTTGTCCAGCAACGGAGTGAAGCTCTTCATTAGCTGGGCTGAGGGCAATTTCTTCCCTTCAAGAAACTTTCAGAACATTCTTTTCTGCAAACAGGACAGCGAAGTGTCTGTCCAACAGCTTTTAGCTGGAACTGGTGTAAGTTCATGCAGTTTTGGTCTGCATGAACTGATAGCCAAGCTCAGTATCATCTACCCATGCAACCTCTCCTGTATCTTGTCAGACAGCAGAGCAAGCACCATGTATCTGGGAAAAATGACATGTTCTCACACCGTGAAGTCCATCAGAAAGCAGAGAAAGTCCCTTTCTCAAATGCACTTAGATACCTAGAGATGCAAATCAGCATTAAGTGGTGATTGCCAAAGGACAAAAGGTGCTCAACTTTTATGTCCTTATGTCCTCACATACCTTGGTGAGGAAGATAGGTTCCATAACATCTTCTTTAGGAGGGGAAATAGGCAAAAAGAGGTGAACTGACTTGCACACAGATAAACAGCAAGTTTGGGAGCAAATCCCAGGTCATACCCACAGATCTTTCCACTCTAAGACACTGCTTTACCTCCCACCCACCTCCACCCCCAGGGCTGAAGGAAAAGCATCCATGTACCACTGACAAAATACACCCAGCCCAACACCAATCATTCTGTAGACTACTTCCGCAACAGAAACAGCATAAATAGGTTACAAACTACTTTTCTCACAAGACATGAATTCCAAAGTACACAAGGCAACTCCCACTGCTGTCAGCCAGCACAAGCACTAAAATCTGGGCTCCTAAATTTTTCACAGCTCATCAATTAGAGCCTTTCTCATGTCTTATTCACTCAAAAATTCCAGAGTTAATTAATAAGGCACATCAGGGGCTAATTCAGGAACTTCTGCAATAGGTGTGAAGTCTATGGGCCACAGGTCATCTCCAGGCTGGCACTTGGAAAGCACTGGTTGGCATGTGAAATCACACCTGTGACTGAGGGAAAGGTTCCCAGCCCTCTAATTGCCACAGTGCAAGAAGCACAGAGCCAGGTGTAGTGCATCATTGTGCGAGATACCGGCTGAATCATGATCAGCGTGGAATCACCTTATCTCAACCCTCAATAAAGGTGTCTAAAGGCAGTGAGACTTGGGAGTAAAAACAAGGCAAGAGAAAGTGTGTTAGATGTTCATTTGGAAGGATCCCACCACATGGCTGAGGCCCAACTAAAACAAAACAAAGTATAACATCATGTACCCCTTCTTCACTAGACAACAGAGATTTCTCTGCACAGTTGCTGACTTGTAGATATAAGGAATAGGTCAGGAATATAGGAACGTTCAGCCCCTGCCTGAGTGCAATGTTCAATGCTAATGATTTTCAAGTACATACCAGTGATATATAATAGTTCAAACCATTTGATACAACAGCCTCCCCTCTCTTTATTGAAAGTCTGATAAATCCTAATTCTTGACCTTGATTGGAGGTACAACAGATCACTTGATTATACTTATGATCCCGACACATGAGGTTGTATAATTGCAAACATTTTGGTCCCAGCACAACTGGAATAAGATTGGGTTGGTTCAAACCTGAACTGATGTGTGACTGCTGGAAGGCAGCAAACACCCAACATTGGATCTGAAGTGGTGATGAGACTCTATACAGGACTTTAGGAAATAGGGAGTACTAAGGGTACTTTCCTTGTTTAGCACACAAATTCTTCACAGCTCACTGGTTTGTTGTGGTGTTTGCCCAGGCTGGGAATGTGTCCAGCTCAAACATAGGTCTTGCCCATGTGTTGATGGCCAGTGAGACACAGAAGACTCCAATGATGTTCATCACTATTCCACTTCTAACCTGTGAGGAAAAAAATCCAAACCAACAACAATAATCAAACACCAGCACAGCAAGTCCAAACCAGCCACACCCAAACACCAGCGCAGCAAACTGCAGCAAGACCTACTTGTACATACACAAGGAAGACGGTCAAATAAATCACAGAAATACCAATTGTATCCACAGCCTTCTGCTCTTGCTTAGGTGGAGATCCCAGGGAACACACCATGCAGTGTCTGAGCACTTTGCTATGTATATAACCAGTCTAGGAGTTTTAAGGTGTGTGTAACAAGTCGTTCTAATTAGTTAGAGAATAGCTTATGCCCTCTTCTTCTAGTACCCAGTTAGAAAACCAGTAATGTTTGTGTGTTCCGCCCAGAACTTGCCCTGTGTGGTCTGGCAGAAAATCAGAGGACCAGAGCCAAGGGCTACTGATTGCTACCTTCTGCTTTCAGCTCCAGTGGAGACAAGGCTTTAGACCCTCGCCAAAGCCCCAGAACACTGCAGGGCATGCCTGCACTTTAACCCTTCAGGTTTCAGAGACTTATGACTCTGTCAGTTTTTCATTTCACTTGGGCCAGTCTGTATGTCTTCCAAAGCCTGTGAGAAAAGTAGTGCTACTTCAGAGATGCAAATTTTTGTCACAATATTAACACCGCGGAAGAGAGGGACATAGAGTGGTAGTTACAGCCGATAAGAGCCTCCTGGTTACTTTGGAAATATTCTACAAAGAAAATTAAACTCTCGCCATATTTCAGGAAGAAAGCAATGGAGAATTTCAGATAAGAGAGAAGACAATTATCTTACCATATCCAAAACACGGATGTGGCCGTAAGAAAACACGATTGCATTTGGTGGTGTTGCAACAGGCAGCATGAAGGCAAATGAAGCACTGAGAGTAGCAGGCAGCATAACATATAAAGGGTGGATCTTGACAGACGTAGCCTGCAATGAAATGGAGGGAATTATCACTCTGGGGGTATTCAAAAAGAAAAGCATAAAGGATCAATCCACCCCAGAGCACTGGGATGGAGATACATAGGCTTATTTTGTTTCCTTGTATCATCATAATAATTCATAAACATTTTTATTCTGAAATCCACATGTGCTTAAAGATAACTTGCTGCTGTTTCCTGTCCCATGATACTTAAAAACGAGGCTTGATTCTTTCATGTTGTTTGTTTTGCTCTATGGTATAATTTAGATTTCTAGTCAAATATATCCAACAATCTTTTCTTTGACCTCGAACCACCCTTTTTCCAGGGAACACAGGAATGGGATTATAATTACTAGGCACATGGAGTGACATGTCTTCGACTTTACATAAACTCTGTGGGACTCAAAACTTAAGTGCCAATTTAAGTCATTAATAGCTCTGTACTTTGATTGGGGTAATTTTGCTTTGATGAAATAGTCTAGAATAAAGTGCTTGTCTTTTTCTAATTAAAGAACAAAGTAACCTGTTTTTCTCTTTATGCCACAGTTTTGATACTGCTCAGAAAAGGCAGCAAAACTTGGCCGATTTTCCTCCCCAAGTTTTAAAATTGTTAAAAAAAAAAAAGAGAAATGACACATTTCTAATAATCAGGCCTACCACTTTGAGTATTTTAGCACAAAATGTGAAGATGAATAATTCAAAGGCATCATCAGAAAGTGCTGAATTTTGTTTTGGCTTGGATTTTGTGTGTATGTGTTTTTCCAGTTTTAAGTTGATGGTTCAAAATGACCAGAAGTAACTGATGTTTGCTGATCTGTGATGAAAAAGTGGCTGTCACTTCACTTTCTCCAGGGCCAAGGCACACATCTTACACAAGGCATGACCTGGCTTCCCTTTAAGTACACTGGAGCAACATCCAAGAAAATAAACACAATATTGCTTTGCCACCCGGTTTAAGTCTGATCCTCCAGCTGACAGGGTAACAGGACAGAAGCAACCTTACCATGGATGAAAAGACAGGCAGGAAGAGGGTAGCTGTGGCCACGTTACTGGTGCATTCAGTGAAGACAGCTATAATAAGGGAGATCACTGTTGCAATGCCCCATGGTGGGATAGATCCCAGTGGAGTCATTTGATGACCCAGCCAAGCTGAGAGCCCAGAGCTCTGCAAGAAAAAAAGTGGGTTTCAGTGAGGTTTAGAACTCCTCACTCAGAAATAGGGAAGCCATGGTATGGGCAACATTCCTGTCAAATAATGCTAAAGGAGTCCTGAATTATACAAACATCATCCAGGAAAGTACAATGATCTGTCACAAAAACTAAAAGAAATTCCTTGCCAACTAGACATAACACTGAATACCACTTTCTGATTCTTCTGGAAATCAAATACTTGCTCACAGGTTACAAAATTACAGTTTTCTTGCTAAACAAGATTTTTTTTCTGAGGCCATTGAAAATACTTAATGTACAGCACAGAAGCTTCTTGGAACATTATTCTAAGTTTTCTGAAGGTTATGATTCTGTATGAATGCTCTAGGAAATGTTTGTAGGAAAACAGTCAGTAGTTGATACAAATAGGTTACAAAATCTATGACTTGATAATTTTTTATGCTCTGGAGCTTTAGTAATTTCTGTGTGATGTATGTAGATGAATGTAAAGCCCAGAGCTTTAATCTGCCCCATGGTTTAAACCTAATTAGCCACAGAACTTAGATGTGAACATGACTTTCCCCAAAGTATGGCACTACTGAAAGCTAACACTTGCTTTGATTTAGATGCATCTTAGCAGTGATGAAGGTAACAATATGGCTCACCTCAAGATTCCTTCCTGTTTTGGGAATTTAGCTCCCTTTTCTGTAAATTTATGAACACAGCATCAACCCAGGATTTTTCTTTCTGATTACTTCAGCAGTGGTTTTGCTTTAAGTCTAAGATATATAACCTTTAAACAAACCTCAAGTGGTTCTGAAAATCTGACAAATGTTATCTATATTTCTATACTTCTACTTTTCTAGACAGAGCTGGGATTGGGATGATTACAGAAATAAGAAAAGATGCTTTTCCGGACTGTTCAGATAGTGAAGATCCCAACCTACTCAGCAGTCTTCAAGAGGTAAGATAAATCAAAGAAACTTGGTCAGAGAAAAAAGATTTCTGGAAAAGACTCACAAGCATTCACCTCTCCTTTTCTTTTTTGCTAATTTAGATCTCCCTCCAGTTCTGAAATTTGCTACCTGGTTTGGCTTTGGGTGCATGCCCAGTAATACAGGACTAGATAACAAACCGGGGAAGTTGGCCTTTGAGTCAGAGAAAAACAGATGTCAGGACATACTGCGCTTGCATCAGCCAAAGCAAAACCTCCTCCCAGCAGCAGCACAATGCTCCAGGGCATCTTCCTTTGAACCACATTCCAGTCTAGCAGTGGGGCTGATAAAAATGGCTTTTTTGTATCTGAAGTGAGAAATGAAAAGTAGAACATGTTTTAGGAGAGCGAAGACACTTTGTCTCTTGTTCTATAAGATACCAGTGGGCAGATGCACGGTACTGAGAAATCTGCACAGGGTGAGGGTAACACACATGAGCATGGATTGTGCCCCAGCTCTGCCCAACAAGGGAAGTAGACAAGCTGCTCTAAAGAACTGCATGAAAATCCAGTGCAAATTTCTGCCTTGTTAGCTGAGTGGGTTAGCTGTTTCACAGTACTACAACCCCTCTTTTAAATACCTTCTTCAGTCTGTTCAGCGTCAGACTTGCTTGGATTCCGGGCTATGAATTTGGGCCTCTCAGAAGGAAGGATAAACAGTAACAGGGCAACAAACACAGCAGGAACAGCATCAGTGATATATCTAATGAAGAAAAGAGAATGCAGGTTAGAAAACGGACATCTTTCTCCTAGAAAAGGGCTGCCTTCCAGCATTCTAGTCACTGATCTTTGCCATCCCATTTGGGGCTTGAGCAAAATGGGTCATTATCTCATGTCTGAGGTCTCTCAGACCTGCCATAATATAAACACAATAATAAAAGAAACAAGCTACAATACACATTAATAACCAGAGTCCCAGATGACAACTAATCCCTCCTGGAGCAGGGTTCTTTCTCTGTGCTCAAGCCAAGATTCAACAGTTGTATCTCAAAGACAGACATCTAAAGAAATGGCCTGAATGATAGTCCCAACATTTTACGTATTTTATGTACTTTATGTTCCTAACATGCCATGCACAAACACTATGCAAAGCAGCCATTCAAAGCACAAAATCAATTTTCCCGTGAGTTTTAAGGTATTGGTTAAAGGTGATATTACCAAATATTCAAGTGTCACTGGAACTGCTTGGAGCTCATACAAACAAAATACCAAGGTGTACTCAGTCAGTGTGACTGAGACCAGCATTACCGAATTTTCCCTTCTTTTAGGAGGTTCAGCTTGCGCCAGGTCTCAGTCTCCAGCCTTTCCACTGCAGTACAAACTGTCAAATCATAGATGACTGGTAGTGTCATGTACAGGCCATTGGATCAAGGCCAGCAAACAAGTGACGTCAGGTAAAGTTCGAATTAATGATCCCACATTCAAAATGGAATGTATGAGCAAGGGAATCTGATTAATAACCTAGAGGGCAAAAGATGCAAAAAACCCAAAAAACTTACTTTTCTCCTCCTGGGAAGAGCTTGGAGGCCCAGCCTTTTACAAAGCCTGGGTTTCTGGAAAACCACAAGACCACCAGCAGTATGAACAAGAGGAGGACATTTAATTCAGCGTAAGAGATAGGGCCTAACTTCTTCATTTCTTCCTTCAGCACATTGTACGTTGCTTTTTCTTTGGCAGTTCTCTCTGTTCCAACGCCCCAGCTTCTTATAAAGCTTTGAGAAAAATGGAGAAAAAAATACTGTAAGTATAAACATATCAGAGGGCTTTAACATCCTTATCACTCTGAAACTGTCATCTTGGGGACGGACACAGACCACAGCAGAGGCCAAAAATAAAGAATTTACAACAGTGCCAAAGTATTTTGTGGGGACACACCAATTGTCACAGAAGAATGAGGTCTATCAAAGGATGGTGATTTGGAGTAAACTGGGATGAAAAAGTCAGGTTTGAATCAATGGCTGCAAACCAGCTATGCCAGCTCTCCTAGGGCTGAAATTCACAGCTGAGAGATTTAAAAATAAAAAGGCAATTCTGTCTGAAGATTAAGAATGTATAAGGCTTTTGCCTTAATGTACCTCCCATGAACACAAAAGGTTTGCAGACCTGAAAATTTCTGTGAAATGGACCTGCTCTCTGCTACAAAGTTAATAACTTGTCAGTGCATTTGTTTTAATTAGATGTCTCAGTAAGCTGATCTGCACTAACTTACTGAGGGGGTTACACAATATCATCTAGTTAAATACTCACTTGAGTCCCATGAAGGAGCACTGTAACCAAAACCAAGCTAGCACCAACATCACGACCATATTTGGGAATGCAAATCCAAACCAGGAAGCAAAATTCACAATATCATTATTGTCAGGGTATAACCTGTAAAGAAATTACTTTCTGTATGAATGTCAAAACATTTAGTAATCTACTCTCCCTTTAATATGTGCTAGTGATAATTATGCATGTAAATCTAGGGCAACCATTACAAGCAACCATAGGTAACATCCACTTAAGCCTAACTTAAGTCATGGGGGAAGGCAGCCTGATTTCAGAGCAGAACTTAAACGATTGTCAGTTTTCCCTGTGTTTTACTTTGATGCATATAGGAGCTTGTGTTGATACTTTAGGTCTCAGTCAGACAAGTGTGGCTGAAAGATCTCCATACATTGTAGATACTTTTCACTTCCAACATGCCTGCTCATTTATCCCAAGTTGGGATATTTTTTCTTTCTCCCAATTCATTCTAGTAAGATGGCAAGAAATGTCTTTCCTGAAATTAATACCTGTACTTCTGCTGCCTTCAACAGATGAAAAAGTTGCTAGTTGACTTTAAAGAATGAAGACAGTGTTTTAAGAAAGGCAATTTTTGTTATTCTCTATGTTTGCCAATAATGATCAGAGGAAAAATATCAACAGCAATCTTCCAGCTGGGTGTTAAAACCAACAGATAATGTAGCAGCTGAGGCTGAAGTACTTGCAACACAAGGAAGAAATGTTGGAAAATTTCCACTGCAGATTAGGTTCCATGTAGATCATTTCCCAAACTCAGTTTAGCAATGAGAGAACAACACAACTGCACAGTTTCCACAGCCACAGCATGGAGGAACAGTGTTACAGGAGGGGCCAAGCTGCTTCTAGCTCTCTTCAGCATGCTTACGAGTTGAGTTAATCTACATTCTTCTGGTGCTCTTTACTGCAGTTCCTCTTCTAATGCACTGTATTTCAGTTGAAAAAGAGGACACAGAACAACCAATACCTCATAATAAACCACTTGCATGTCAATTGCCAACAAGTATTTCCAATTTTCTCAGAAGACCTTAATTCTATCACAGAGCTTCCTTTTAAAAGATGCTGAAGCAAAAAAAAAATGAGGCCCAACACTTCATATACATTTCTCAGTCTCAGTTCCTCAACTTACTGCTTGAAGTTCACAAGTGAAATTGTCATCTAAGACCAGTCAATTGGTCACACAAAGAGTATGACAGTGTAACTAAAAGAAGCAGCAAAAATTACTTACTGATTCATCTGGCCTTTCAGTACCACATTTGGTCCTGTTCCAGTGAGTGTTGCAGTTCCTCCAATGCTGGCAGCATAGCATACACTAAGTGTCATTCCCTTGCATACACGCTTCCTCATTTTCTTTTCCTCAGAGGATCTGGGGTCATAAGGGACTTCTTCATTGCTTCCAACTAGACAGGAAGAAAACTATTTGCCTCAGGTAAAGTTGGACAGGCAGAGAGTTCAGGATAGGGTGTGTAGGCTTAGTGTTTCCAGTTTGTATGTGCCACTTATTTGAATTTAAAACCCCACAGATATTTCCCTAAGTACTTCAGACTAATGTTCATGAGGAGCTGAAGCAAGAGGCTGACAGTGTGGGTTTACATGATCCAAGGATGCTGTTGCCCACGAGTGCCACAGCTTCTCATCAGTAATGTCTTGTTTCACAGAGAGGCTTACCACCAGGCAAATATTGTAGTTGCTGGAACCATTCCAATTCCACAATAAGAACCCAACCAGCTTTAACAGATATGAATATAGGCAGAAAAAACTCCCACTGAAACCCAAATCCTTGCTTGGCATTATGTCAGTTTACAATAACCATGAAACTTTACTGCTGTGTCCATTGTTCTCTGAGGTTAACACTCTAATCTTGTAGTCTGACTGGACTGATGGAACAGGACAAAGAATTTATGGCAATTACAACCAACTCAACAATATCAAAGGGTATTTTTTGTACACTCTTATTATCTCCACTACACTTGGAGTCCGATCTTCATTCATATTTAATAATATAGCCCTCTGTAACAACACAGCAGAGCAGTGAAATGAGAGGGTCTGAGTTTGTGCACGTATTTCAAATAAGTGAAACCTATTGTAGAACCACAGGACTGGCAGAGGAATCAAGCATCAGGGTAAGATCACACACAAGAAGTTTGTGAGTCAAATTACACCAGTTCCTCTTTTCCATGTGGCTTTTAAAATAGTCCTCTTTCTTCTCCCCACCTCCACATACAATCTGGTCAATAAAGAGATATTTATTACCCTAGAACCAAAATGGATTGTACTTACATTCCACTTTTTTTTTTCTTCAAATAGTCCTACCTGGCCTAGAAGCTGAATCCCCACTGATAATCACAAGATTTAGAAAGTGAGATGCTGTGGGTTTGGATGGTTATTTCCCACAGGATATGCTCTTCACTTCCCTAAACAGGTGGGTTAAGTCTAGGGAAACTGTGGGACGATGAGTCCAGTTTGAAGGAAAGAACATAGCAACCTGTCTGGGATCTAGCACTAGCATACAAAATGGCAACCATCAAAACTGAAAGCTATTTTGTAAAACCTAAATGTCATGTATATAAGGGATTTCAGTCAAGTTACTATCCTCTTTCCTTGGAAAGGGTACTCTCCTAGGTTGGGGAGCTGAGTAGCAAGTTCAGTAGCATCAGCTCATTGGTGAGTAGGTCCTTACCATGCACTGCAGTGGACTCTGATGTGCTCTTTTCCCCCAGCTCAGTCACTGTATTTGTTTGCCCAGTTGTTTGTTCCATCATGGTCACATCATAGTCCGTGTGGTCCATTTGATCCAGGACAGCCTGGACTATGGGAACCATCATAGCAGTGGTGGCTGTGTTGCTTATCCACATGGACAGGAAGGCTGTTACTATCATAAATCCCAGCATGAGGCTGAAAAGAGAGAAGGACACAGAGGAGAGAAGAAGAAAGTGAACAAATGCTGCTAGGCTTTGTAGTCACTGTAATTTGGAGAGGAAAGCCCAGGCAGAGATGTGTGCAGCATCCACTAGTACAGAGCAGGGCCAGGCTCCCTTCTAGGACAGCTCTGCCACCTTCACTGAAGGAAACCACTGCAGGATTAAATCTGTCATAATTTTGTCCCCAATGGCAAGCCTCTAAAATTTAGTCAGGTGCTAGTTTTGGATAAAGGACAAATAAACTCTTCCTTGTTGTGAGACTTCATTTCTGGAAACTCTGTGCAAGTACAGCTAAATTGGCTCTTGAAGGATAATTACTCTGCTGACTGTGAAATATCATCCCTAGGCCCCTGCTAAACTGACAAGAGGTGAGAAAAAATAATGTAATACTCTTACAGTGCAGGTTTCACCCCAAGAATCAGAAGGACCTTCAGTGCAATCCTTTTGTGAAGATTCCACTGCTCAACAGAAATTGCGACAATTAGCCCTCCAACAAAGAGCATGTTTGTGTTATTTAGGTACTGCAAGCACACCTGAAAGACAGAGAAGGTAAGTCAGGCCAAAATACTTGCTTCATCAGTACAATTTGCCCACCACCCTCTTAAATCCATGGACTGGACCAGGCGCCAGTCAACACTGGAACAAGAGACAGCTGCTGCCTGAGCGCTCCCTGCAGTTTCCTGAACCCTTGATCTCCTGTAACTGCTGACTTGCCTGTGCAGGAGCTCTTTGTGCATCATTGTGCAAAATGACACCAGTTTCCTAAAACACAGTTGAGGGCCCAAAGTATGGAAGGTGCTGCAAATATTGAGCTCCAAAAGGGCTTTCTCAGCACCTTCAGCAACCTTACCTGCCTTTACCAGCTTGCTGGGCAGTAGTGAACCTGGGCTACAGAAGCTGAATACAGCCTGTGCCTTGTGCCTTCAGCACCAACAACCCAGGATGAGATATGGGGAGGACACAGCATACCTGCCAGCACCATGCTGTCTATCCTCTAAGAAGTTTGTCACATGTCAGATTTTGAGATCTCCCAGAAGACAGCACTACTTTCTCATAAGTTGGGAACACACAAACTGCTGGCACTAATGGGATGCTCTCCAGCAGGATCCACACCCGAAACAGACCCTCCCCTCGACCACCTCAAGCCCCCCACACTTAACAGTTTGTGCAAATGTGTATGTAGGTCAGCATCTTCCCATATAAGAACCCTGAACACTAATACAGACTTATTGGCTAAATACTGATGAGGGATCAGAGCACTGGATTTCTCTGGATCAGACCTGGATTGCACGAGTTCCTTACTTTTTTAGCAGTCTGAACTCCAAGCAGAGGGAAAAATACCACTGGTATGAGGGAGGTGACAGCCAGGGGGATCACTTCAGTGCACCAGTACACAGCCATGATGATGATGATATATGCACATCTGGCTTCCTGCAACATAAGACATGTTTAAGCATTAGAAACTGTTTTTAAAGATAAGAAACACATTGGTAGCTCTTACAAGTGGCTCACACACTCCATAGTCTGTAGCTTAACAAGTTATGCTGAAGACTTAAACTTGTGCTTTTGAATCATGTTCTGAAGTCACTTATATAAAAAGATCCTTTTGACCAAGACCATAGTGTTTGCTTTAATACATCCACACAAAATAAATGCTGTGAGAAAAACAAATCTTCCACCACTAGGTAAGTGCACAGTTTGCTGTGTGCAAGTACCTCTTGGTGGTTGAGGTCATCAGATTTTACATCTAGGAGCCCAAAACAGAATACAGAATTAATTTTTTTTAAATGGATGGCCAAATTTCCCAGTGTGGATGATTGGCTTGCCTGAAATTCCCAAGTCTTTGATACATGTCCAGTAACACAGCTGAGCTCAGAAACTATTTCACTGAATAATTTAATTTTTTTTTAAACTTTTTAAGGTAACTCTAAAGTAAAACACTTTTTTCTTTTTTTTTTCTTTTTTTTTCTTTTTTTTTTTTTTTGTGAGTAAACAAATTAGAAGTTATTAAACTACTTTCCCAAATCATACTGTTCCCTACCTGCTATGGGGATTCCCTAGTTTAGAATTGTCACAACCTATCTTTTTGGGCTGTTGATCAGGCATTTCTGTATCCCAGCCTTCTGTGGTTTGTACTCTAAAAATTGTCAGAAGAAGCAAGCATTCATTAGCTAACAGTGAACTGTTTGAAAGCTGAAGTCGGGGTTCTGTAGTTCAGTATTTGCTCCTATTTAGGGCATGTGTTTATAGGATTTTACTCTAATACAACAAATGTGACTTTATTGCTAAATAAATGGTGTGACAGTGACACTTAAAAACTGACATCAGGTGATATTAGCAAGCAGGGTTGTGTTTTCCTTATTTTTATTGAGAAGTTTAACTATTGCAGTCTCTTCCCTTTATACATATAAGGTCAGCTCATGATACAATTCATGCTGTACTGCAGTAATGCAGGGCTAGAACTGACTGTAGTTAATCTGTTGCTAGTATGAAAGACATAAACAACTCCAAGTGAATAAAATTCAAAACATTGGTTTTAGAGAGTAGAGAGTAAATAATTTATGTGAAGTTCAAAAATACAACCATGCTTATAAATTAACTCCAACAACCACAGCCAATTCAAACAACCAAAGATTTAGAATTAAATATATACTTGTACTTGTACCTATATCTATCTGTGATTTATGGGAACAGAATGTCTCTTTGGTGTTTCTGTACAGTTGACACAAAACACAGTGACCTGCCTGCTGGCTGAGAGATGAAAAAGCAGTCATGGACAGAAATACTGCTTTCCCATTGTGAAATATTACAATTTTTTAGGTTAGACCAATGACACAATATGCCTACAAATAATGGCAAACTGAAGATACATATAATTTTTTTTGAAATTACCTTTCGTAGTTTTGACCAACATAGAACTTAACAGTCAGAAATTCCTCATTATATAAAGCACCACCATTCAACTGAAAGGCCAGGCTGGTATAACTTAGACAGGTAAACCAGAAGGGTTGGCAATTTGGTTTATAAACATAGATAAAATGTTCCTTTAAAACAAGCTGCCCAGAAGAAAGGCTGGTTTTAGCATCAGAATAGCCTCCAAAACTCTAGTAGGTGAAAGTACTGCAAACTGAGCTTTCACACTTGGTCAAGAAGGCTACAAGGCAAGTCCAAACTTCCCTGGGCTATTCCAATTTTGCGCTGGTGTAACACCACTGAATGCAAAGGAGTTGTGCCATCGCCATCCCCGGAGTAAGATGGATGAATTGGACAGGGCATTTGAAATCCTGGCGAATTCATACAACATAAGGGTGACTGCATCAGGATGGAGAATCTCACCAACCAGCACGTTGGGAGTACCAGCGCCTCAGCAGAGAGCTGGGGGACGCACTCCTGCCCCTCAGCCCACTCCAATCGCTACGGCACAGCGCAGGACAATGCCAAAGGCGCCGGCCAGCCACACGTGGGTTTGTCTCGGCCCGGAATGAATTGCATCCCCTTGGCAGGGTGGGCTGGGTGCGTGGGAGGCAGCGGGAGCAGGCCGGGCGGACGGAGCGGGGATCCCCGGGGGGCGGCAGGGCCGGAGCCGGGCTCTGTCCCCGCAGGGGCCCCGCAGGCACTTACCCGCGTGGACACAAGGAGCGGCAGCGGCAGCAGCAGCAGCGGCGTGAGGAAGATGATGACGAAGGAGCGGTACCTCAGCAGGGGCCGCAGGCACGTCGAGGCCATGTTCTGTGGGGTGACACGGTCAGGGCGCCGGCGGGAGCAGCGCCCGCCGCCGCCGCTTTAAGTACGGGGCGGGAGGGACGGGAGGGACGCGGCCGGGGGCGACACGTCCCGCCCGCCCCGCGGGGGCCGCCCCGGGTGAGGACCGGGAGCGAACGAGCCTCCCCGAGCGCCCCGGCCCCGCTCCGACCCGCCCTCCCTCGCCGGGCCGCCGGGACGCGGCGTGGGGCCGGGCCCGTACCCCCTCCCTCACGGCCACCTCCGTGCGCGGCCGCTGCAGCCCCTCCGTGCCAAGGAAAGCCTCTCAATGACTGTGCCTCAGCTGTCACACCAGTCGGGAGAGTGGTGTAAGAACGCTCTCCCTGCTCACAGAGCCCACAGAAAGGTGCCAGCAAGCACAGACTCCCACCGTGCACATCTGGTGCAGGGACCGAGGCTCGGGCACGGCCCCTTCGGGAGCCGGACCTTCGGGAGGTGCTGGCCACGCCGAGGGAGGATCGTCCCTCGCTCATTCGCGCAGTGGTGGGGAAGGACCGGGCTCCTTCAGGGAAATGGAAAGTTAAAACCACAGTGGGGGTCTCCCCAAAACAAAGGTCTGTGCAGGCATGCATGGCTGTGTTTAGCTATTATTGTGGGAGGCATTGTGCCTCTGGATCTGGGTTAAAAATAACCCAGGAAGGTTAACTTGAAAGGTTACTTGTAATGTTGTTGAATTCAGTGGCATCGTCTACAGCACGGCCTCGGAATCCAAAGGGATGGCCCTACCGATGGTGGCCAGCAGGACTGAGAGGGCAGAGAGGGACGACTAGACAGAGGACAGATTGTTGATATTTTAGGTTTTGCTTCTGGGATGGCAACAGCCACCTGAAATTGAAGTCAGCATAAATCATATCTCAACAGTTTGATCCTGTAATCTCTTAATACAGTCTTACCAAGCAGTTACTCACAGAAATAAAGAATGTCAGATTCCACAGCAAGTAATGAGGGAGCTCTGACTACAGCTTGCACTCTTTGTCCTCTGCTGACCAGAGGAACTTGAGTGACAGAAGTTCAAAACAAGACACTCCAATGTTACTTTTCATTTATAAAAGCAGTGAATACCCACTAAGAAAAATAGTTGCCAACCGGATCTGGACAGATTCCAAATCTTCAAACCTTTCGAAGCAGTCCCTCTGGGTAACTTACCAACACACAGGAAACTTCACACCAGTGCAAAGTCTAGCAGAAAGTGGGGAATCGGCCAAAACTTGCATTCCTGTGGCCTGTATCCAATGAAAAAAATAGTTTCTAGTCAAAACCCAAAAAGGACTAGAAGCACTTAAATAAGAAAATGCGAATAGTTAACTCTAAAGGAGTTGTTCTAAGGTTAACTCTGATAGACCAGTGCAAATAAGATTTGTTGTCTTCTTGTTTCAATAAGATGCAGTGAAGAAAAAAGAAAATAAGGAGAAAGACAAAAAATATGTTGATATCTTTAGTTGGACTAGTCTTGTGAAAGGAGACTTGCTTGCTGTACCTGGGGATGAGACATGGGACTCCATGGGCAATTAAATTAGCTAATTCATGCCTCAGTCCTTTTTTTTTTTTTTTTTTTTTTTTTTTTTTCCAGTACAGAAACGGGAATCAATATTCCCTTATTGTGCAGAATTATTGCAAACTTGTCTTCCCATCATTTGATGATGAGCTTCCTTTTCACTGTGCCAAGGAGAAGACAGACAAAGTTTTGGCTGCTTGCTTTACAGAACTGGTCTGACATCTGGGGAGAGAAGAGCTGCAGAGAGCCTAAGCATTTAGAAAATCCAGGAGGAGTTTTAGGTGGTCCAAAGAACATTCAAACAAAAGCCTCCCACAGCCTGAAATTCAGCTCATGCTAATTGAGCGCTAATTGCACACCTTCAAGAAAAAGGAATCCTTTCTTCCAGTCAGTATGGCTCTGAACACAGTAGAAAGCAATGGCTTTTAAACTGCTTAGGAAGCAGCGGGTGAAGTTAGCTTTTGGTTGCAGACATCACCTAGAAGCAGAAGACTGGAGCATCCTTTGGGCCAAATTTTGATACCCTAGTGTTGAATAATGTGCTGTTCTAGTTCTTCTTGGTAGTAGGCTTCAAATCAGTTTTCAAAGGAAATCAAATTTTTGTGTTACAAAGAGGCTTAGGCATGGTTGGTGATGTGAGGTGGAACCAGGAGCTGAATCAGGTCTCTTCTATCTGAAATCCCTTTTCCTGGTTGCAAGATACCAGTTCTCCCATTTGCTGTTCTGCTGCCCTAACAAACACTGGTATTTTGAAGCATGTTAAGAATCAAGTGTTTGAATAACTGAGCTGAGCCCATCTTGTAGTTCACTGCCACCAACCTTCCCTGACCTTTGTGACATTTCTCAGCTGGTGGCTCTGGGCTTCATTTGATTTAACTTGACAAAGAAAGCAGAACATTTTTCTGCTGTTAGTGAGCTGAATAGATTCAATGAAGTGTTTAGTGAGCACCAGAGCCAGCTCAAGGGACTGGGCTAGTTATAGCTGGGCAAGGAACAGCGTAGCAGGAATAGCTGCACCTTTCGAGACAGCAAATGCCTAGATGAGCTTGACAGCATTGTCAAATCACATGCAGAGTCTTGCAGTCTTCTCCTTTATGCTTCAGATACCAGAGTCAAAGATGAGAACCATGGCCAAGAGTTGTAGTCAGAAGTGAGACACTGCTGAAGACTAGTAAAGAAAGGCTGACCTGTATTATTTGGTAGAGAAAGAGACTGAAAATCAATCCCACTTAGAAAGCAGGAATTCCAGAGTCAGTCCAGATGGAAAAATTGTAAAATAAAGATTTTTTTTAATAGTTTAGTTCATTCCCGAGAAGCTGCTTTTCTGTTATATTGCACTTTCTACAAGGCAATCATCCCAGTAACTCCAGTTATTAGAGGATAGGAATTGTTTGCAAAAAGGTGGCTTTACAGGCAGCAGCTGGTTCATTTAATTACAGATAGACATATTTTCTGCCTCTAGTTCAAATGCTGCCCAAGCACACAAGTACAGTTTGCTTGTTCTAAAGCAGTCCATTTGACCTAGATAACGGCTACTCGCTCTCAAGACAAAAACTCCTCACATACTTTTTAAAGTTCCTTCATGCTGCAGGCTCCATACAACAGCCAGAAGTACAGAAGTCTTAACAAAATAAAATTAAACGAGGACTGTAAGTCGTATCATACTTGACACTGAGAAACAAAAATTAGAACAACTGACCCTGGGATATTCTAGGACTTAGCAGAAAAAGAATGTTTTTTCACTTAGGCTTTTGAAAATTGCATTTTAAAAATAACCAGCTCAGAACTTACCTCTTTGTGATTCTTGCCTTCAAAAGATGCATAGAAGAGGTCTTGTATTGTAACGTTATGCACTGGAAGGTTTACACAGACTTTAAATAGAAAGAGTTATTACCAGCATTCAGAGAAAACTACTCTTTCATTGCTCTCCATTTTCCCTCCAATTGGTCCTTCTCAGCTACTGCCAGTCCACTGTCCTGCTTCAGGAGTAGCTTTCAAATAAGTTCCCAGTGGAGCATCTGATATTTTTCCAAGAAAAGCTCTCAAGACTCTGAATGAACAGTCCTTTCGGCACAATCCCTGTGCCCAACAACTTTCTACATAAAAGTCCTCATTATGAATTTTGAGTCAATGGAGTTTTCTCAGTCATGTATGTTGCTGATCAGTCTTTCTTGACCTAGTGTTGGTGTCTCCCATATAGTTTGTGCCCTAAAGCCCATTCAAATGCTGTGCAGGCTAACGACTACAAAAGAAAAATATCCAAAAGAAAATCATGTTAAAATTTTGGTTCAGAATTGGCAGCTCTGTAACCTCTCCCTTAGCTGCCATCTCATTAACATATTTGTTCAAAAGCCTTTTCTCTGCTTCATTACATAATTTGTGTTACAAAATTCAGATAAACATTCATTATTCTCAGATCTAAATAATGGCTTACTGCGCTTCCTTTCTTCTTTTTCTTTCATTTTTTTCCCAGAGAAAAATGGGGGACAGAAGGGGCCTTTTTAGATGGGAAATGAACCACACCAATTTCTAAGAAACATCTGTGGCAGCTGTTGTCTATGGCATTATGATACTTTTTTCTCTCTTGTAGTTTTGTTAATAAACCTGTCTTTATACCCTTTTAAGTTTTGAGCCTGCTTTGCTTCTCTCCTATTCCTATCTCACAGCAGAAAAAAGAGTAAATATTTCTAGCAGGCACTCAAACCACTACACTAATTTTGGGAAACAGAAATTGGCGAGCTGAAACCACTACAGATACATTGTGCAAAGACTAGTGAATGAGTCTTTCTGATACTCCTGCAAAGTGAAAGAATTAATATTAGTGCCCCTACTTGACAGACTAAGAAAGTCAGTGAATATTTTCTGCATCTCCTGTCTCCCATTGTTCCACACTGGGGAGGGTCTGTCACATCAGGGACACCCCTTCCATCATACAGCTATAAGGGATCAGTTGTAGCAGCAGGTACACAAATGTTCATTTTCCCTTCAGAAAGTCTTGAAGCTTCTTGGCATTGAAAACATAAAGTTCTGTTCATTTTTCTCTCTAATTTATATATCTTCTGAAGCTTCCTATTTAAAATGTATTGCTGAGGTCCAGGAGGAGACAGGACGTGCTGTTCCTGGGGCCTCTGTGCTGTCGGTCCATCCCAATCACAGCCAAGTGTCCCCAGGGAGGAAAGGCAATGTTGGCTGATGCAGGCTGGAGATTTCACCTGGGACACGCCTGGATACCCCGGAGGGCTCCGAAGGTCCCTGGGGAACAGTGAGGCTGGGCACAGCCCACGCTGTGCACCTGGGGACGACAGGCTGGGCACCAGTGTTGGGTTTCTCCTGGGTGGAGATGGAGGGAAAATACCTCCCATGAGCTGGCAGCTTTTGTCCAAGGGAAGCAGCATTGGCCCAGGGAGGCCAAGGTGGGTTTGTGGGGCCGAATACTATCATGACCATCCCTCCAGAGGCAAAGGGGCTGGCAGCAGGCCCCTGCTCTCCTGCTCACCACAAGCCAACTCAAACCCCAATACTTGTCTAGCAATTCTGTTGTTTCTCCTTTAAAGAATTTTTTGGCTAAACAGCTGTTTGGGGTGGAGTTACTGCAACAGAGCCTTTCAGGTTTTTTTTCCTCTCTGCTCTTAGAAGAAAGCATATCCAGCAGAATAAAAAGAAAAATGTCAGGAGAGAGCAAGTTCTGCAAAAATTGGTAAGAGATCTTCACTTCTACAAAGGGGGGGATTTCAATAATTTCTAGGATTTTCCTTAGTGTTATCTAAGGAGGATGTAAGAGAGGCAGCAGAGGAAGAACCATACAGCAGGAGTACGTTAGCCATTGAGTAGGAAACAAAAAATATTTTGTATGCATTTCACATTTCCAAGTTCTTGTTCTCTTGCTTCTTTGCTGTGCAGAGGTTTCTTTCACAGCCTTCTCTCCTGCTGCATGTTCTCCCTTTTCAGAATGCCTACCACTGTAGGCGATTTTGCAGTATCTGGCAGAGAGAGGAGTCAGTGCATGGACTATGCCAAACCCAGCAGCTGGTTCAATTTCCCCCCATCACTAATGATTCTTTCTATTGCTATGTTTGCAATTAAGTGATAAAATATTTGTTTCCTTGTTCAGGGTAATTGGCCGTCTCTCATGGAATAGAAGACTGAAAGGGGCCATGAGGATCACAGAACCTGATGTGTCTTGAATAGTAGCAAGGCCATTGGACAAACTCTACAAAGGAAAGATGATTAGCTTTCCCTCTCCCAGAAACGTTCCATAACACCTCAAGCTCTTAAAGACAGTCTTTTGGCACACTGGTGACCTGTGACTATTGCAATACTCTGCTGCCACTTCCAGCCTTTCAGAAGCGTGAGGTGAGAAGTGACAGACTGGACTTGGCTCTCTACCTGCAAAGGGCCATACTTACACAATCACAACTTATCTCCCGAATGCCCAGGACCCTGTAACAATGGGGGACAAAGTGACACGGACCTCCTTATGCATTCGGAGAAGATCCCCTTATTGCAGAAATCGCCCCCTTTTATACCTTTTACACCTTTAATCTCCACCAGGCACAACTGAAGACAAACCAAGGCCTAACAGAATTTAACAGAAGCAGGGCACCCATTGGCCAGCTCAGGTGCAGCGCGGCTGCGCACGTGTCCTATTGCCCAATCAGCTGCCCGCTTGTACGCCGTCCAGGCGTTCCTCCAGCCAATCACAAGTCCCTTCCAGCTGTCCCTCATAACTGCCCCTCAGCCCTCAGCCGGCTCTGAGCTGTGCAGCTGCAGCTGTGCTGCTCCCACAGGGCCTCCTGCCCCCCAAACCTGAACAACTGTCACCAATACACCCCATGTTCCACAGTGCCCATCTCTGAATGCCAAAGCTTCTTCAACTGTTGGCCACAGGTACACTCTGTAAAGGGTGGAATCTGGTAATTCCATAGACTATTTATGCTCACGTCTACACAAACAAGATCCATTGACTTTAGTCTGCTTCAGTTTTAGGTAAGTAATAACCACGACGGAAAGAATTAATTTTAACCTCAAATCCTGTAAAGTCTTCAGCAACTGTTCTTATTTGTTGAAGGCTCATGTTGTTTCTGCTAAGCAAATAGTAGGATTATGTCTAGTTTCCTCCCTACTGAATATGATAGCTTGTTGTATATAATGTTAAATTCTTCTCTGATACAAGTGTTACTTACTTTTCTAGATCAAATGTCTGCATTGGACAACTTTGTAAAATGCTAGGATGAAACAAAAGTCAAGCCACAGGGGAAAAGGTAGGGTAGAATTTCAGAAATTTAGAATAGGTTTCCTTGTTCAGGATGATTCTAGACTGAGTTAACTGGAAAAATGGGATATTTTGCAGAAGAACTGCAACTTGTAAAGCTAGTACTCAGAGTATCACAAAGCTCTTTAGATTCCAGCACACAGTGGGTTCCCATGAGATTGTGCTGAAGAAGCATTGCAGAGCCACTCTGTTTTACTCTCTCGACTCGGACTAACATGTCTTGTGCCTCACAAATCAATCGACTCTTAACAGTGCAGTGCTTTCCCTACTGAAGCAGAGACCAGAATATCCTCCTTTGGTTTTCAGTTCCTGGCAGAATAATTTCCTGTTGGTCCAGTTTAATTAAGGGAAACTGAAAGCCATTGTTCTCAATCTGTCCCTTTTCTACTTTGTTCAGTAAATGATGTATTACTTCTCCCTGTAAAACTTTCCTTTCCTGGTGAATTAAAGAGAAAAAGTACTAAAGTGAGAAATAAGAGGTATGCCTAGTTTTGAATTACAGGACTGTGGTCTTGAAATGAAAGTGAGTACATGGTAATAACATGGATTATTGGAACTGCATAAGCAGCTTCTTTTAATATTTTTCTACTGAGTAATGACATAGGAAGGCTGTAAACCTGAAACTTTAAAAACACTCACAACTGGTCTTTGTTTTCAGAAGACTCTTTCTACAGCATTTGTGATTAAGTCTGGAAATAGAGGCATGTCTTCAGATTGAAGCTTCAGCTTTAGCAAAAGGCACTGAAATTATGATAGTTTTATCAGCAAATGGAAGTGCAAACCTGCTACTCTGGATTAAGAACAGAGTGACTCAGTTTTTTTTTATTCCTTATGAAGAGAAGCATATAAAGGTTTTGCCAGAAAACTGTAAAATGGATGGGAGCTCAACAGCTGTTGTAATTTCAAATATTTCTGTGTAAGCTTGCTTTTGGAATGTACTTTTCCCACCTGCCTCAGCAGGGAGAGCAGCTTATTTTAAAATGCTTGTTCTGGGAAAGAGAAGGAAATGAGCAGTTCAGAACACCTTACCATGTTGAGTGCTAACAATTCCTCTTGTGCTCACTGATAGCTGAGAACTTGGTGTTTATCAAGTCATGGCCCAGTGAAATTAGGAAACATTATATCTTGCTTTCCATGACTTCAGTGAACCACTGAACCCAGGACCAGCACAAACACCTTCATCTCAGGTAGGAACATCCAGGAATTACCGAGGGTGTTCGTCTTCTGAACTGCAAGTGGGAACTGACAGAGTCCACCGGCAGGAACACTAAACGTGCAGGGAGAGTGGATGCTCCCGGGACAGCACATGGGCAGGAACAGGCAGGTGAAGGGATGGTAAAGGGACGGTGCACACACCAGCCCTGTTACCCCAAGGGTACTGCACACTACCTTTGTGCTCCGTCACGGGTTATGCTGAGAACACATGGGGTCACACCTCGTATGCAGCACCAGGACCGAAGTTACTGTGCCTGAAAAGAGCCTCAGATCACAAAACTACCTCAGATGACAGGGCCGGGCTTTAGCCTCCCAGCCCTTCCCTTCGGAGGGGTGGGAAAGCCTGGCCGATCAAAAAGTTTTCTTCGCCTCCGCGGGTGCTCGGCGCTCGGTACTGCGGCGGCACCGTGTGGCTGCGGGTGGCACCGGCACCGTGTGGCTGTGGGTGGCACTGGCACCGTGTGGCTGTGGGTGGCACTGGCACCGTGTGGCTGCAGGTGGCACCGGCACCGTATGGCTGCGGGTGGCACCGTGTGGCTGTGGGTGGCACTGGCACCGTGTGGCTGCGGGTGGCACCGGCACCGTGTGGCTGTGGGTGGCACTGGCACCGTGTGGCTGTGGGTGGCACCGGCACCGTGTGGCTGTGGGTGGCACTGGCACCGTGTGGCTGTGGGTGGCACTGGCACCGTGTGGCTGCGGGTGGCACCGGCACCGTGTGGCTGCGGGTGGCACCGGCTCGCCCACACGGGGCCGCGGCTCGGGCTCGGGCTCGGGTTCGGGCTCGGGCTCGGGTTCGGGCTCGGCCCGGAGGAGAGGTGGGAGCAGCCTGGCCAGCCCGGGCGCGGGACCGTTCGGTCGTTCATAAGTTCAGGTCCCATCTGGGTTAAAGACAACAGCATCTGGAAAAAGTGAGCAGCAAGCCAGGTGTCCATGGTCAGGAGCACTCTGCAGCCCCCCGGCATGCTCTGGTGCCATGGGTGCAGGTGTACCAGCTGCCAGGAGTCTGTCTCAGTACCAAGAGAACCTCCGAAACAAAATACATCTCTGATGGATCTTCAAAACACCTGTAAGGAATCTGTCTCTGTACTTCTGCCAGGGTGAGAAGATGGCTGTTACCATCTGATGCCACCCCAAATGTCACTGTGGGGCTGGATGTGCTGTCCAGCGCGCCGACCCTGCTCGCAAGCTCGGCGTGTTCCTCGGGGGCAAGCCAAGGCTCTTTGGTTTTGTCAGTGGCCTCTGCCTAACCTGCCGGTCGCAGTGGGAGGGTGAAGGCCGGCAGCAGTTCCCACACGGCCGCACAGCTGAGTGCGGCCCAAGGCTGCGGTAGGAGGTGCGAGGAGCAGCGCCGGTCGTTCCCGAATTCCCGAGGTGTCCGTGTGCCTGTGCTCCCGCTTCGGCCACCAGATGGCAGCAGAGGCCCAGCGTGCTCCTCCCTGGCAGCCGGGGAGCACCGTAGAGCTCGGCCGGGAGCTGCCCCGGGAGATGGAACTGGAAAATACTAGAGAAAATACTAGAGAGTGTGCCGTCATTCCGCTCGGAAATGAGGACTTGTTTTGTTACTGTCTGTTTCTTAAAAAAAATTAGGTAGTCTGTATCTACTACGCACAAAACTAATATCAGATTAAAAATATATTTCTGTGCAAGAAAAGGAAGCTCAGCCTTACCAGGACAGGTACTCAGGGGACATGGCATCATCATACTCCTGAAGCACTGCTGAGGTTTCAAATACTCTGGGATTTCAGTGTTTTACCCTGAAGCTTAAGTCATATTTTTTTACTTTGGCAGTGGCGGGACGCAATCCATTTCTGTATGACCCTCCTTCCCTAGTAAACCCTTACCTACATATCTCTCCATACGGTATTTTTTTAAACAATCCTTTGTTGTAGTGACAATTTTAACACCAGTCTCTGAGGCTCCAGAATGAAGGACACATCACATTTCTCCATTTCCTAGGTGCTGTGTGCTGGTGACTGCTCCTCACTGTACTGTGTGTGGTGTGTATATTAATTTTGCTCAAAGGTTAATCTCATTTTAATACAGGATTTTTGTGTCTACACAAAACATTGCAAAGCCAGCTGGCATATCCTACTCCCAGACACTGTTGTGATTCGAAAGCAAAGTTATGGGAAGCAGAAGGAACTAAATGAGGAAATTAAACTGACAATTTACCCTGCAGTGAGCTGATGGGGAGAAGCTGAATGACCTATTTTTGAATTTGCCCACTGCTGCTTCTCAATGGTTCTGTTGCAAAAGACAGTGCAGGATCTCATTGTCTTATTGTTGTCTTCTATGGGTGTGGATTTCCAATAATCCAGAGGGTAAAAGTCATCTGTTGAGCCAACACAAGGCCCCCACACCGCTGAAGCTTGTTAAAATAAACAACATATATTTTATGAACCATACCCAACAATGTAACTTGTGTAGTATGTCATGACTGACATCTCTTCATTTGCTGCTGAATGACTTTCTGGGTGTCTTGAGTTGAGTCACATTAGGATAAAATTTGGCAGAAACTTGAGCTCCAGTACTTTTTTGATTATTTAGAAAAAACTCTGCAAAAAGTAAACAAACTATTGGATAGATGACCAGGACCATCTTCTCCTGTGGTATATGAACACGTCCCTGAAATTCAGAAAGAAATGCAGTAAAAGTGCAAGTAACCAACGGGAGAGAGCGAGTGGACTAAGGTAGGCAGAAATGTCTCCAAGGGATGGCAAATTGCAGAGGCAGCAGAGCAGAAGCCAATTCATCCCTGGGCTGTGGAAACTGGTATCATGCAACTGCAAAACAGTGGGGACTCCGTTCTCCACCACATTCTAAAATTCAGAACAGAAGTGGCAAATAACAGTTACGTCTGAGTTCCAAAGTAGAAGCCTGGAAAATGGAGACATAGCTTAAATCTCCATAAGATTGCTCTGAACTATTTTTTTTAAAATCTACCTATGTGAGAGAAAGAAAAAAGAGAGAGAAGGAACTGTAGAAAAATGAGAGCTGGTGCTCATTCTTGGTTTCAGAACCTGACCTAAATGACTTTTATCTCTGCAAGCAAACCTGCTTCACAGATACCTGCAAGTGCTGCTGCCACCCTGCACACAGCATTGTACTGTCAGGCAATTATAAATTACAACTGCTGATGCCACTTCAGCTTCAGTGTTTGCCCTTTTAATTTTCTCTGTTGCTATGGCAGCAACGAATGATTGCCATCACTGCTGTTTATATTGCAGTCCAAGTCACATCAATAGAAATCTTGGAAATGAAACAATAAAAATCTAACTTAACTGTATAATGCATGTGTTGTTGTACATAATAAGTTGTTTGCAATAACCAGGATTCTTCAAAATCTTTTTTTCCTGTAGCATTGGGAAAATTCCTTTAACTAATAGTTGTGAAATGATAATTTACACTTAATATGTTCTTACTCAGTGCTCTTAAGTTAGCTGGATGAGATTTCTTTTAGACTGTTTCCTATATCCTTGAAAGCAAATATTTTGATGGCCTTTCTAGTGTTGAAGAAAGGCTACTTTATCTTTTTGCACACTGTATTAATCACAGTAGTACATTAGGTCTGAAATAATACATCTTTAAAAAGATACTTCAGTACTTTCTCTCACATTGTTTTGTCTGTTTAGACTGTGCCGGCTGAGGTCTCTGCTGGAGCACTGCTCCCAATCCACCCCAGCATCAGCCAAAGAGACAGCAGAGCTGGCAGGGTGGGAGTTCATTTCCTGGGACAGTGAGGAGTACCCACCTGCACCCCCCTGCACCTGCCATGCCCTGAGTGCACACCTGCATCTGCCCTGCACAGCTGAGCTGCAGGGCTGACCCTCGCAGGGACTCCTTTGCTGGGTGATGAGACTTCTTACAGAAAGTTCAGTCTCTATGGGAGAACTCAGGAAGGCAATTTGCTCTTTAAATGACCCCAATGCACATTGGGTGTATTGAAGAAAAAAGCCATTTCCTAGTGACTAAATTGCATTTAAAAAGCAATTTTCCAATCAATTACAATGCAATTTAGCTGCTAACTGTTTAATTATCAAAAAAGAAGCTATTTTGTTCTCTGCTCTTGTATTTATGAACCCTGCTTTAAAATTTCATCTTCAGAGTTTTGTATGGAGGAATGTGACTGCTCTATTGATGCAATTTTAGTAAAATTACAACTTCCACTTTGATATTTTGTATTTGTTTAAGGAAATATTGTTTCCACAGAAGCTTTTGAAATAGGAGAATCATTGATTTCTACAAGAGCTTGAATCTTTATTACTATTTTAATGCACTATAAAAATTGCATTATCTTATGTAGATTTTATTAGAGGAGCATTGGGATTATTTTGTTTGTTTTTTGTTTTCTTAATCTTGTGTAAGAATTTCAGTCCCGGAAACATGCTGAAACTAGAGCAAGCTTCCTCTTGAAGAAGAAACTTTGTCTCTGGAGGGACTGAAAAGGGACGTTGCATGGGTGGTTCATGAGGGGTGGGATGCTGGGCCTGGTTGTGACATTCTGTCTGGAGGCAAGCACCATGGTGGAGCACATAGGGCTCAGTTTTGAGAACAGGAAAACATTCAAGTAGCAGGGCTGACACGTCTTGCAATTTTTATTGACTGGGTGTCACCTGGGCTCCCTGGCAATGAAACCTTTCTGACGCTCTGCCTGGGTGAGCTGGAGACACATTCACTCTCTCCCTTACCTGGAAGGACAAGAACAGTTGAAATCCCCAAGCTTCACGTTGTTAAAAATGCGGTATTGAGGAGCAGTTCTTGGTGGGCATCTCTAGTTTTTTTCAGTTGATTTGGCAGAACCAAGATTTCCCAACCTTCCCTATCTCCATCTGCCTTTAAGTAGGAATGCTAGTTCATTCCCGTTTATTGAGTGGGAGGTGAGAGGGAGTTTGCATGCTGCTGTGAAGCTGCTTGCAGACTGGTTTTATTTCCATTGAAGTGTAAAGTACCCAGCAGCTTGGGAAACAATACTCTGACCTTCAAAACACTGTCTAGGCAAAACAAGCAAACAAACAAGTAAGAAATATTTTATTCCTGAAGCACAAAGACTCTGATTCGTTTCCCTTGGCTCTAAAGATTGTCACTAAAAGCTGCTTTGGAATCTAACACCTTGCAAAAACTGGGGGCCTCTGCAAGAGGCTGGCTGACTAATATTTTGTGGTGGTAGCTCCGGAGTGGGGTTTTAAACAGAGGCATGGAATGGATTTGAAACTGATAGCTTTGAGAATGAACAGAGCTTGGGCTGTATCATTCAACTACACTACCCACCGCAGCAGATTGGCTTTAGCAAGTACAGATTTGCTGTTTATCTAGGGAAAGCGTCTGTTCTGCTATTAGATATTCTATTCTATTCTATTCTATTCTATTCTATTCTATTCTATTCTATTCTATTCTATTCTATATAATAGAATATTGTGCTTCCTCAGTGCAATATAGCAACTGAACAGTGAAGGGAACCTTTCCCTCCTAGAACTCTCTGTAACTCACCTATATCTGTTACTGGTGTATTGAAAGCCTGCTCTGCAAGAATGTGCAAGCAATTGATTTGAATGATAAACTGGTTTTCCAATATGAAGTCATCACTACAAAAGGAAGTCACAGAAGAGTTAAGGTTGGAAAATGGGTCTGAAGAGCTGAGAGGAATGCAAGAGGCAAGGAGGAGAAAGCAGGGTTGGTGGCTTTTGTACTGGGCTCAAAAAAGAGAGCAACTATTTCTGGTTCTGTTAGCAGAAATTGTCACCATGGACTGTGCCGCTTGGCAGCACTTTGAACAAAACAAAAGCCAAAAAAAAAAGATACAGGGAGTAAACTCTTTCAACCTATAACATGTCTTTGGGACAGAACAGAGAGCTGTTGACTTTGGCACAGGTTTGGTGATGTGCATTGTAGTAGGCAGGCATGTGAGGTGGCAAGTAAAAGTGTTTGTATAAAAATAAAGCTTATCAACTTGCCTGTGTTCTTGTGAGTTGAAATGATGGATTTCAGAATAGTCAATTATTAGCTATAATTTCACTGAACTACCTTTCTGCTCAAGTGAGTAATGCGGGAAATATTATTTGCAATAATTATGTACCTGACTTGGATTTACAAAACCACGATTATGTTATATATAGTTTGGAACAACTTTGATAAACTTGTTCATTTTGTGCTATCAATTTAGAGAAGACAGGAACCATTTGTTTATGAAAATTTACCATAAATAAACAATGAGACAAGACCTAGATTTATGGCTTAATATTGTAACTGAGTTTTGCTGAAGAAAAAGCAGTCTTTTGAAAGAGCGAACTTATAGTTATTTGTGTACACAAGGAAGGTGCAGCATATTGCAGATGGCTCATGAACTGCCTGTCAGCTTGTTTGGGTGGGAGCTGCATTCACTGGAAAGATAAAAAATTTAAAAAATCCATTGCAGATGATATATAAAAAGTAAAAAAAAATGTGAGGGCTTCTGTGCGTAGCTGCATGAAGACACACACTGAGTGGGGTCGGCAAAGCGGCACTCCCGCTTTCCTAGCCAGGTAATGTGCAGTGAGTCGCAGCCTGGTTGGTGAGGAAGGATTTAATTGATCTTGTTTTCAGTGCCAGTGCCTCTAGAAAGGGCACTCTGTCCTGGGGGTCCCAGACAGAGGGAGTTACTGCAGCGCTAGAAAAGAAAGCTTCACAGGAAACATGTTGTCTGGGACCTGTTGTGATTTTTCTTTCAAGGTGTTGGGAAATTCCCATTTCCTAAAATGGATTTTTTCTTGTTCTAGGAAGTGCAGAGGTGATCCACAGTCAAGGGTTTGCTGTAGCTCTCGGGGGAAAGGGTTCCTCTATATGTTAAAATCTTGCATGTCCTGAACTTCTGGGTGCAAAGTACTTCCCAAGGAAATAGAGTGGGAAGGAAATCTGTGCCTGCAAAGGCCATGAGGGTGAAGTGTCAGAGCAACCCCTGCCCCTGGACATCCAGCCCATTCCATCATCTCCCAGTATTTCCATCATTTCCACAGCAAACCACCTCCAGTGCTGTGGGGGGACCTGTGTCAGCCTGGAGGCTGCAGTGTTGGGATTCCTGGCCGCTCCAGGAGGCTGCTGAATTCCAATATGTTCTCCCATATGTTTTAACACTTTTGCATTTCTTCCATCTGCTTATGGGAAATTTGAAGGAATTTAATGATCTTTTCTAGGGTTATTAAACCAACAGCTGTTGTCACTAATAGAGGACATTCTTTATAGCAGTGTGCAGATTCCGGTGATAAATCCAGCCCTACCACCCTATATTTCTTTTTATGAATGCAGCATTTGTACTGAAACTGAGGTTATGAATACAGGCAGTTCTTAGACTATTATTTTATGATATATTTTTGGCATAAAAATAGGATTTTTTTTTTTTTATCTCCTCTGATTCCTGAGTGCTTTTACTATGAAATACATTTTATGCTGGGTGGGTATACAGAAAATTTTTTGTTCTCGTTTTCCTTCCTTCTCCTATTTTTGTTCTCCCTGATTAAAAAGCAAACTGAAAAACTGGGGAAAAATCCTCAGAAGAATGGAATACATCACAATTGAATAACCATTTTTGGTGATGCAGAATGAAATTACCCTCTGGTACACCAAACTGATGGTGACTTTTGTTGTATTTGGGCAGGTTTTTGGTTTTTACTGTCCTGAAGATTATAAACATCTGCTTGGATATATGTTATGTCTAATTACACACTATCCTGTTTTTCAATACTTTCACTTAATATTCTATAGTGAAGAGCTTTTTTTTTGCATTACTCTGTTTTTTTCCTATTTTTTAAAATTGTAACATAACCTAGAATAATAATTACAGTCTTGAGTTCAGTGGAATACCTGATGTATGGCAATTATATTCTATGTACTTGCATAGTGGTCCCAATATCTAATAATTTCAATATCTTTTCCTGAATATTTACTGTTCCCTTGAAGGCTTTCAGAGCTTCTGGCATCAGTGAGTGGCCAGGCACCAAGGAGAACACAGTGAGACCGTAGAAAATTTCCTCTGTTTCATGGTTTAATGTGTCGAAATGAAAGCAATTATCAGCAGAAAAACAGTCTGCTAACATCACTCTCAAAGTATTTGAGGTACTTTAACTATTGTTAAAGTTGTATATAAACTGCCAGGAGACTTCTGATGGATATCACTTATGAGTAATCACTGCATTTGTGTCATTAAAAAACAAAACCAAAAAGAAAATGCTTTTCTGTTGTCTTCTGTGACTTATTCATCCTGTACCTTAAAAAACAAAGCACAAGACAAAGTAGTTTTTCATCTTGACTGAAACACATTTTAAAATTAATTGGTTTACTGGCTTGAAAGCTTCATAAATTGGATTAGAATCCCATATATATATACTGGCTACAGGTGATGGGGTGATCTGGTCTGTTTGATATCTTTTGATTGATTTTCTCACCTACATTTTAATTAAAATAATCCCTACACTGACATCATAGGCAGAGATGGCTGGAAGCTGAATGATTCTCTCTGCCCTGGGAGAAGATTTGGGCTCAAATTACCAATTTAAGGGGGATTTATCAAACCTGTACAAAATGCATATATTGGAACCTGAATTAATTAGCATGGAAATGAGTGAGCACAGTTAAATACATACATCTTGTTAGTATTCAGCATTGCTACCATGAGATGAAAGAATAGGAAATGAAAAAGATGGAATGAGTGAGAAGAGGAAGCAAAAAACCAGATGTTTCTTAATCTGTGGTGGTGATTCATGACAGTTTCCTTGTATCATATCTGTGTCCAAGGGCTTCTGTCTATATTAGAGGTAATTAATAAATTATTATGCATCTATCTAAGGATTTTATGCTGTCGCTTAGCACTGCAAGGATGTGCCTTCTTTGTTCTTTGGGAAATGGAAGCAATAACTGAAATTTGGGGATCTTCACACATTTTGTTGTTGTTGTTGTTGTTGTTTTTCCTCTGGGTAAAAACTCTATGTTAAAAGTAACAATGCTTTCCTTGAAGGGTAGGGGCTCATATATGATTATTGTGAATATCCTGTAACTTCATGGGTGTATGGATAATGAGACAGACGTACAGTGACACAGAGGGATGAATTAAACATTTGCCATTCACCTGTGCAGAGAAGAATTCTGATCTGGAATATCAAATGGAACTGAAATAGAACTGAGCCTGTGTAAAGTTTCAGCTCTGGTGAGCTTTCAAGAGCAATATTTACTACTCTTTTGACAAGCTGGACTTGTAGCCTCATTCAGTTCAAAGGAAAAGGAAAGCAAAAGGAAAAATGTTTTTAAAGAGCAGGATGGACTTTGGATCATTTATTCTTTACAGCATTTCTTCTCAACCAGAACTTTCCTATGGTTGCTTCAGGCTGAGTTTTGGATGTTATTTTCTGCTTCCTAGGGAACTAATTTCGAAACACATTTTCTGGCAAAAGTGTGAACCCTGGGAAGAGGATAAGAAAGACACTTGATCCCCAGGAAGTAGGGACCCCTCTTCCCTGCTGCTGGTGCCTGTGCCTCCTGCCTCTGGCTGGCAGCATTCCCTACAGCACTGGCAGAAACTTTGCCAATGTAGTGGAACCCAGAGTTCTGATCTCTCTTTGCCAGACTGAGGGGCACGAATTGCCCCAACCAGCCCGTGGCCAAGAGCCCCTCCCTGTAGCAGGGGAGTGCCTGGTGCTCCTGCCCTTCCCCAACATTTTCATAGTCCTTTCTTCTTTAAAGTGAATCTTAATCCCCAGTATTGTCACATTTGTGAGGAAAAGTTGCATGAGATTCATTGCATTTCAGAAATGAATCCACCCTGAAAGGGAAGATTTCCTTTGAAAAATATCTGGTCTTGGTAATGTCTTAAGTGCAGTGCTTACAGCATTTTTCACTATCAAGGTGACAGTAATTGAAAGATAGATTCCTGCAACTTTGGCATTTATATTATGACTGAGAGAAGGTCAAGTTCTTTATAGAGTATTTTTTAAACTGGTGGAACGGCATCGAAATGTCACATTGTCTTTCTGATAGTGTCGCCAGTGCTTTGATTAACACAAGTTTAACCTGCAATGCAGAAGAAACTAGTCCAAGGTTCCTGAGATCAGCAGAATGATTCTCCTTGATTTCACTGGTTCTGGGATCTGATCTAATTGAAACATCAAGAAAAAGATAAATTGTTGCAATTATTAAGAAAAGTACTGGGAAAGGATCACTATAAACTTCCTACAGCTGTGTGATTTTTCTGTTGTGTATCCTGTAATCAATCATCTGCTTTGCCAAGTTGTCTGTCATGAGGCTTTTCTTCTTGACTGTCTTGGGAGTCAGCAGAATGAATGGATAAGTGCAGATTTGCAGGTCATCACCAGATCAAAAGGACTTTGTGTTAGTATTCCCTTTGAACTGAAAGGTCCGAGACTTCCTGCTCTTTTACACTGTAGCAGGTCTATTAACGCTTGACTTCTATACCTCAAACGTTATCGGAATGATAAATTCCTTGATAGCTGCTTGCTCAAATTTTTAGCTATCATGTTCCAGTAAGTTGTTGAGAGGTACTTGATGTGGAATGTATAATGAGACTGCCTCTTGCTGCAGGTGAGCAGGATTGTTCTGTTCTTTTCACTTGTAGAAAATGAGGCAGTCCTGTTGGAATAATTTGCATAGACATGGCTTGAATTGGAGTTTAGATCCCGAGGTCTGATTTGAGTTGCTCTGAATTTAGGTCTGTTCATAGAGCAGAAGCTTGCTGCTTCTATTGAGATGATTCTTCTGACTTTTTAGAAGCCATTTCTTGTATGAGTGTTTAGCTCTCATTTAAGAACATGAATTTGTTTTCAGTAGTAGGGTGAGTGACTTGGAGAATAATCCTGACAGTTTGATATTTAGCACGTCTAAATGCCTCTGAAAAGAGTCCTTTAATGTTCACTGCTTTTCCCCTCTGTTACATGTGTACATGATCTCCTTAGTGTGACCTTCTTTAGACTAAATCATTCTCTCACCTGTTTTTCCTAAGCAATTTTGAGACCTCAGATCATTCCCCTTGGCATTCTTTCCAGTTGATATTTTGCAGCAACATCATGAGTCGATTCACATTTCATCTATAATCCATGATGATCATAGATTCCTTCCTGCAGAAGGCTGCCCAGGCATGTTTCTTGCCCTGTGTGTTTGTCCTGCTTGTTATTCTTGCCTTTTCTCTATTGACTGACTGAGGGCAGCAGAAGCAGAAAAAGCCTTGGTGCTGTGCCTCAGTGTTCAGTAATAGTTGAGATGCCCCTGTGCTATCAGTGCTGCTTTGGCCACAATTCTAGCACAGCATCGTTTGGGTTTAGGGTGTCAATTTTCCCTGTTTTAAAAGAATCCAGAGAGAATAATGGGCAAGACTTTCTGTATCTCCTGTGTGCTTCTGCCTGTGACACAATTACCGTGTTAAGCACTGCTAACATGCTGAATTTAGGGGCTCCAGGTAATGAAAATACATGAATTTGCTTACTTCAGAGGTGGAATGTACCCAGACACCCTGCTTATACCACGCAGGATGATGTGACCTCCTGCCTCTTCCTCTTTGTGAACCTCCCTCCTCAGAAGAGGAAGAGGGCTGTTCCCAAAATAGCAGTGGCTGAACAAGAGAGTGGCTTTGATTTGTGATCCTCCAAAGCAAAGAAATACTAGGCAGGGTGTCTTTTGTGTTCAACATATACGTGTTTGCCAAAGAATTGCTTTCAAGGCTGAACTTTTAGCTGAGGATTTGTCTGCAGTGCTGTCATACAGATGTGTTGAAGTTTCAAACTAGGTAATGCCGGTATTATCTTAGCACAGAGAAAATAGCTGAATTCACAGGGTATTTGGCAAATGGTTTGCCACATGAAGTTTCCTGTATCTGTATAAACACAGCTGACAACAGCTAAGAACTAGTTTCAGAGGGCAAGCCACAGTTGCTCTAGTAAACACAGCTGTTGGAGCACATGGCTTAGCTTTAATTAAAGAGTTCCTGAGCACAGGGACTGGGAGAGGGCAGCCCATCAGTGTTGGTCACACAGGAGTAAGAGTATTTTCTAGAGGTTTTTTTCTTCCACCAGGGACTCTGCCCTGCTGTGTAGATAATGTTCTAGACATGGGCCACTTCTCTTCAAATGGCAGAAAGGTGTGTTTGAATGTCACATCTGAACATCTGAAACAGCAATTCCACCAGCATTCTTTAGTTTTCCAAGTATGTATGTGAAGAGGCAATGTTTCCTGGTCTCTTTTTTTATGCTTGGATTTGTTCTAGGAGGGTTAGGGAAGATAGTTTTTCCATCCCTCTGATCCTGCTCATGAAAAGGGGAGAACAGGAACATGGCATGGTGTACCTTGGGGGTAAGGATTCAGCAGTATTTTGGTAGGCAGAAGAACACCATTTTTCTGTGCAGTACCAGGAATAATCAGGAACTCTGATTACTCTTCTGTTGCTTCCACTGGTCAGATGTTTGCCGTGACTTTGTTTTGAAGGCTGGAGGAGAACAAAACCAAGGTTTATTTCAGCAGAGCTACTGACTCTGAGAAAAGTAGAAAGTGCATCCTGTTGTGTAAAGGCATTGGCTCAAAGTCAGTGAGGTACAACAGAACATAAATGATAAATGACGACCAGAATTAATTCTTAAAGCCAGCCTCTTACACCTTTATTTAAGCTGAATCTCTTGTTTTGCTATGTAGTGGACCTCAGTGATAACCCTGAGAAAGCAAAGTGCACTTCATTGCAAGGTCCTTTAGAAACTGCTTGGTCATGTCTTTGGCAGGTAAAGAAACTTACAGAACTTCTTTTGATCTTTCCAACTTGATTCCCTGATGGCATTTTTTTAGCTGCTGGAACATCTATGCCTACAGTGTCTTATGTAGCTTTCTGGAAAAACTGAGAAGTTCCTTTTCCATGTTTGGTGTCTTTCTTGCTCACTTTTCCGCTGTGGACTCTGACACGAGAGTGAGGAGATGTTAACGTGCTGTCCTTTTGTTTGACACTGTCTTTTTTTGAAGGTTCAAAGGGGGAGAAGCCTTTGAATATTCTCTCCGCAAACAGCGGGCAGATGATATGGCAGCCCAGAATCAAGGAACACTCCCCAGTTCTTGAAAGGATCATTTGGGGTTAATTTTGAGGGTAGGTTTTTGTGTCACTTGAAGAGATACTGAAGAGGTTCATAGTAATTGCTCGTGCTGGTATCAACAATAGCTCCCAACAAAACACGGACAAGCTCCAGCAGAGATGGGGCATCAGCAGTTACTTCTAGGAGTGCTTTGGCTTTTAACTCTTTTCTGTGGCATAAATGAAGAACATAAAGAAACACAGTTTAAGCAGGAGATGGCTTTTACCAGATGTGTGAATGCAATAGTAGCAATTCTTTTCTGTAGACTCTTGCTCCAGTTTTTACCTTCCCTTTTTGTTTGTTTGTTTTGTGAAGAAGTGGGGTATTTGGCTTCACCCACTGGTTTCAGTCACTGTGAGAAGTGACTGAAATTTACTCTTTTTACTGGAGTAAATTCCCAGACTCACCCACCACCAGGTCTGGCTGGTTTTCAGTTCTTCTGATCTCTCAGGAAGAGAGCATTAGTGTGTTTTCAGGTTCATGTCTTCAGAAGATAATGCAAGTGCAGTCAATGATTTTGTAAGATAAGTAGTGGTGCTCTTTTCATTTTGCTGCAGCTTCCAAATATTTATTTATAGCAGTGTTTCAGACATAGTCCTCATTGTGGTTTTAATTTCCATGTTGATTCTCATGTGAATTTCAGGTGCTTAATTATAGCCTAAAGGTTCTTAAAGTCATTGATCCACAAATTCTTGATTAGCACAAATATAATGCTGAATAATATGTAAAAAAAATTCCTTGGAGGGGTTGCCTTATCTGAGAGTCTTGTGGAAATTTTTGCAAGGGAAGTTGTGGAGACTTGGCTCTGTCTCTTTGCCCCAGTCCCACGCAGGGAGTGGGTGCCAGTGGGGCCAGCTGCCCCCAGGGGCCTCCTGGCCCTTTGCTTTGACTACAGGGCCATGGGAACTGCAATGTTACAATGAGTAAATCCTAAGCAAAAAAAAAAAAAAAAAAAAAAAAAAAGGAGTCAAATTGCAAATAACAAGCGACAGTGTAATAAAAACCAGTAAACCAGTGTGAATTGTGAGATGTCTCACTCTGCTACCCACAAGGAAACTATATAACAATATTACATGGGTCCTCCTAATTCCATTTTGTTGAAGAGCTGTGGCATCATGATCAATCAATCAGGAGCTAAATGAGTTTCCATTTCTGATTAAGTCTGCCACAGGGAAGCATTGCTGACTGCATGTGTGGTAGAGGAAGTATTGTTCAGGGTTTAATTTTTTTTTTAAAGGTTCAGTACTTATTAAAATACATTCTAATTAGCTGTGGTTAAAAAAAATCAGTCAAAATTATGTATTCAGTAAATTTTTTCTCCTGAAAAGTTTGGTTCATGGAAACATCCCTCTTCACTCTGCCTTCTTTTTACTCTTTAGGAGAAGCTTAGGCCTGCTGGGGATGTTTTGGATGCAGACAGTTTGCTGAGGTAACTGAGCTCTGAGGTATTTAATCCCTCATTGTAAAATCAAACAACAAAAATCCTCAAAACTAAGACCTAAACCTGACAGGTCAGTGACACAATTTTGAGTTTTCCTTTGGAGGCAGAATGATCTCTATGGAAAGATTGATTTTGGAAAAGTAAATGTATGTCTGGATTACAGCAACAGCAAATTACAGCCTCACTTATGGTTTTGAAGAATTGTTGGATGAATGCTTTATGACAGGATCATGTGTTTTCCTTTCAATGGAGTTAATGTACCTCGGGGCCGTTTATTTACGTAGCTTACCTTGCTGTGAATACTGCAGGGAGAAAACAGAGTTCAGCACCAGAGCCTTGGCAATCAATCAATCATTTTCTCACCGTGCTGAAGTGAGGTTGCATTGTGTGGCTGTGCAAGTCAAGGCTCTGTTGAACTCAGTAGCCAACAGATCTTGTATCTGCTGGAAGACATTAACCCAGCTGTTGAAATTGTCATTCTTGCTAATCCTCACTGCCTTTTTACCAGAATTTATACATGGAGCCAGAGCAGCTGAGCAATTTGCATTTTCTTCTGTCTCATTCTTTTGCTCTTTTCCTAATTTTTCACCCATTTTTTTTTCTTTTTGTAACAAGACTGCAAGTACTTCTCCTGGCATATTTATCAAGTATGTCTTTTACTAAGATTTGTCTGTCAGCTTGCCAGACAACCCAGTAGGAGACACAGAAGCAATTTAAGGATGAATATTTTAGTCTAAGAATAGCACCAAGGAAAGAATGTTCGTGGTTTCTGCTGTCCTGAAAAAATCCCATTCCCTAGAGCTATTCTTTTCACATAAGTGCTCAGAGCAAGGCAGAACTGCAGCCCAGAACCTGTGGTCAGAGATTTGGATAGATAACCTCAGAACTGATAGCTAAGGTGTTCTAGAAGGACATCTGAAGCGTTTCATTTACCAAATTTTCTGCTGCCTTTTGGCACCCTGGCCTTCTGGCTGATGATTACAGCCAGAGAGTTTTCTGATGGGACATTTTTCTTTTGGGAATTGCTATTTCATTAACAGTGAAAATGGGGGTGTATTGATATCAAGGAAATAGTCAGGGGCACACGAAATATATTGTCAAAATACACCTTTTGAGAGTTAAGTAATGCATCTTTGTATTTAATACAAAAGTTTACTTGTAGTTTGTAGTATAATGGATTGAAATGTTATAAAATGTCTTTGTGTAAAAAGAAAAGTAATTTTGACTTGGAATCAGCTGTAGTTCAAAACTGTACAACACGGAATATTCTGATCCCTGCAGAGCTTTATTCTTTTAACAGCTTAGGTTCTATTATCAGGTTTTTTAATTGTAATTGTTTCATGTCCTGACTCTTGTACCATTCTGTGAATTACTTGGATATTACACTGTATTTACATCCTCCTTTATTAAGGGTATGAATTTGTCAATCAGTTGAAGTGGGGTCATGTTTTTGCCATGATTCTGCAGGGGAGGTGTACCAATGCTAACACTAACTTCATGTTTTCCAAGTCTTGCTGAAGGAAATGCAAGTTAAATGGCAAAGGATGAAGAGATAATATGTAATTTTGCATTCCAGTCATAACCCTGAAGAAGTTACAGTTGTCAGAATTTATCATTGTAATTCTAACATAATTATTATAAAGGCAATCTCTTTAGTGCTCCAGGACATTTGTCCTGATGGGCAGTGAAGTGGCCCTATGGACACACTGGAGACAGCATTTTTGTGCCACTCTATTTCAGATGTTGTTTTACAAAATCAAGATGCCTGTCATTCAAAGCTATGCTTCTGGGAAGGTACTAAGGGCGTAATTTCTATAAATTAAACTGCAGCCTTTGTACCCATTAATGGGAAAAACAATCTCTCTTTGTGTGTTCTGAAGGCCCAGTTGATCATCTTGAATGGATGCATGCCACTGCCTTGGCTCCATGGAGAAGCTTCTGTGTAAAGCTGTGACCACAAAGATGCATTTCCTAGCAGGTTTTTATGAACACAGGGTGATCAGTTTTCAGACAGCACATGATAACATTTTTAATTATAGCCAAAAAATGAAGTGCTTAAGATGATTTTGGAGAAAGCCTCACACAGGAGATGCAAGAAAATTTAGAGCTATGGTCTGTATTTAGTTGAAGTATTATTGGTACCATTGATTTTCAATTAATATTCAGTATTGACCATTACCATAAAGAAGACAGAAACATGGTAAAGGAGATTTATGGAGTTTTTTACAAGTTATTGATTTTTTTTTCTTGCTATGCAGCTGTTTGCATTAATAAGGCACACATGGAAATATTCCATAAGAATATGTCTCTCCCCAGTTCAAGGAGACAGTGAGTGAGAATCTGTTTTCTCTGGAGGCATCCCCTGCAGTACATGGCTATTTGTCTCTTTTTCACAAGGGTGGAACAGCTGGGCTCTAGACTGGTTTTCACAGTAATTTCTCTCTGTTGATCTCATGGATAGAACTTTAAAATATTTTTGATCTGGAAAAGATCTTGCTCAGGCTCTGTGCTGATTACTAACAGAAGCCATGCAAACAGACATGGATACAGAAAATAAATTGTCAAGATTTTGTGCAAAATGCACTTGCCTTGTTTCATCCCTGTCACACCATGGATGCATCTTTTGAGCTGATGTCTTGATTAGTTGCTTAATTACACAAATGAACCTTTTTGGATTCTTTGGATTTTTTTTGGCTTGTCCATGCTACTGTTTCTACAACTGGCAGATGTAAGCTATGTAGTGGGGATACTCAGTGTAACATTTCCATCCAGCCAAGTCATAGCACTAGTTTTGCCTTAATGCAAAAGATCCAGACTAAATACATCTTCTCTTTTCTGGCTGTCTGGTATTAGAGACAGTCCCCAGAGTGGGAAAGATTTGCACATCACCCAGGTGACATGAGACTAGGTATTAAGTACTCTTCCTTAATTTCACGCTAAGGCTGCACACCCGGGTGACTGCTTCTCATGCCTAACACAAGAAGTGAGGAGTTCAGCAGCCAAAATTCACAGCTAAAAAACCAAATATAGATAAATACCCAGTGGAGCCAAAGTCCACTGCTAGTGTTAAGAAACTGCTTTCAGGACCATGCTGTAATTCACTGGAATGGATTAATGCCTGCTTCACATAACTCACTGCTGCTCTGCTGTGAAGGGAATTTATGAAGTGACACAATATTGGCAAAAAAGTTTACTTATTTTCTCTATGAAAATGACATGGGAAGGCTTGGACTGTATTTGCTTCCTTTCATAGATGCCCAGCATGGAAATGCACTATGTTTTTGTGCACTACCTTCTAAAGAGCATATCAAACTTTTAAGCTGTCACCACTAATGGGCTGGGAATGATCTGTGTGGCCTGTGCCACGAGCTGGCAGCTGATGGCTGTGTTCCTGGCCCTCCTCCCCAGGGGTACTCTCAAACGTGTTTTAAAAAAGAGGAATATTACAGGAGAGATTAATTCACCATCATCTCATTTCCTTTTGGAAACGTGGCACTTCATTGGGCTCTGAAGCCTTTTGCCCTGTTCTGCTGATCTTGGGATACATTTTGCAAGATTTTCCCTCTCTGAAATTCGGGGCCCAGGTGTGAGGAGTACAGCAGCTGTGTGGGGTGCCAGTGCTCTCTGTGTGGTCAGGGGCTGGCCTTTACTGGAGTCAGGAAAGCCAGATGTTGACTCTGCTTTCCCAAAGCCGGTCTCCCAGGGAAGCTTGCCAGGAAAGAGCTGTGTCTTCAGAATTAAGCAGGTGCAGATTACTGAGCTGGCACTTAGGGTCCTCTCCATTATATGAGGCTGTAAATGCATTTTAAGAGATTGCCTATTAATGTTGCAATAGATTATCTATATCTTACCACATTACTGTAGCATTTACTGTTCCTAAAATGCTGGGAATAATTTCCTAATTTTTACTGACTAAAGAAATACAGGAAGTGTTTTGACAGGCCATGTGAGTGTTGCTGCTGTGCATTGCATTCATTGCCCTTGGCATGCTCTCATCCTCTACACAGAGGCATGTGCTTGCTGGGCTCACAGCATTGACCTCGCAGCACTTCTATTAACCTGAAATAACCAATTCTGCTAGAAGCTTAAAAAGCTCTTCTAGGCTGGGCTGTAATTTGGGAAGTATTCAAGCATTTTTCTTATGAAGTGATAAAGTTGAGGCAGAAATACAATGTGCTTTGTCATGTTTAAATTTAGCACACAACAATTACTGAGAAAAAGAAATCATATATTATCACCATATTGTCAGCCCCATTCACTCTGATTCATATTGTCCGTGTGCAGCAGGACCTGGGGCTCTGAAGAAAGGCACCGTGGCTTTTCTGCCGCTCCTGGGGGCTGGGGCCGGGCGGGAGGCAGAGCCTCTTGTCCTCCCCGGCCCGGGGGCTGCTCCGTCCTGCCGGGGCTCTGCTCGCGCCTGGGGAGCTCTGCGGGGTGCTGAAACCCCTCTGCATTGCCTGTCCTTGCCTCTCGTAGGACGTACTGCTAAGCACAAAGGCATGTGCCTAAAGGTCTGGACACTGTGCTGAGGGGTTAGGAGCAACCTCCAGGAGCAGATGGAAGCTGAGGATGTTGGAAAAGGCAGTATTGTGCTACTTGTGGACACCTGTGTGAAGGCTTTTTATTTTTCCCCATCTGTGGATGGAAAAAGACCCTTTATGAAAAGACATTTCTGCATTATTTTTAGCTCACAATAATTTGATACCTTTGCATCTCATTGAGAGTAAAAAGCTTTTTTCAGGCACTGCCTGTCACTTGCAATGTGTGCCCAGCACCAAACACAGACCGGCCCATCAGGGTGTCTGAGCCCTTGCTCTCCATGGGAAGTAATGCCTGGGGTGTAGTTTACAGGTGTGTCTTTCTCACTTGAAGTTCCACGTGTCTCAAAGCGAGCCCCCTCCTCAGCAGACGTGCTGCAATGCCAACAGGGATGGTGCTGAGGGGATCCTTTCCTTGCAGGCTTAGCTCTGCATCACTGGCAGGTTGGTGTGGTGAAGCAACTGGGATTGGCCCTCTGCACAAGTTATTTTCAAGTATGCAAACCTTGGGCTTGACAAAAGCAGTGCAGCTCATTGGAAAATTCATTGTAATTAAGAAAATTTGAAGTATTTTTTAACTTGAAGACGACTACGTTATTAGGCTGTTGTGTTACCAGAGGCATGGAGTTTGAGGGTCAAAGTCTCCTGCCATTGCTCCCATGGACCAGCAGTGTGATGCCAGCTCTCTCTTGGTGCATGTCATCAGCCTCAGGTGCTGGGATGTGCTCACCAGTGTTGGCTGAAAAATATCTTTCTTGTCTGTGGAGGGAGCATAGCAGTGGGAAGTTTGGAGCTCGATGCTGTGAATTAGTGTTTGTACCTCTCCCAATTCCATTTGATTTCTTTGTGCTGTTTGGAAGTTCTGTGCTGTGATGACAGCATTGTTCTTTCCCCCATAATGATGGTCATATCTCCTCTTCCCTCAGCTCTAACACATGCAGTGCCTGGCCTCAAATGGAGCTGGCATCTTCCAGCTGATGTGTATTTGTGTCAGTCAGGAGGGTGAGGAGCTCAGCTCATGTTTATGGTCCATTACTCACCCCTGCATTGTAGGAAGGAAAGTCACTTCCTTCTGTGCTTTTCTCTGGGCAATTGTAATTCCACAGCTCAATAGCTTTGAATTTATTCAGCCTAGCTGGATATTATCAGTTTATTTTTATATACATGGAGAGAGACAGCCAAGAAGAGAAAGGGAGGAAGAAGAACCCTATCGTTTCTGTAGGGTTTACAATGGGATTTACACTGAAGCATGAAATTCTTTATATAAATATTTCAAGACTCTTATCTTTGCAGAGATTAATCTTGAAAATACTCCCAGGGGAAACAAGGGCAACTTGGTCTCAGCTCTTCCTCACCTCCCCTTGCTGGCTGCATCTCTGGAGGCTTTTGCCCCCAGGCAGAGGTGGGCTGAGCATGGGCCAGAGCCAAACCCTGGTCACAGCAGCTGAGTGCTGCCCCCAGGAGTTGAATGCTGCTGGCTGGGCAGGAGTGATGGTGGTTACTGGGCAGAGGGTCCCAGCCTGTGGCTCGGCTCAGGCCAGTAGAGACTGTGGTGTTGGGCTCCTGAGGTGTGACTGTAGCAGCACTGATGTTTGAATGCTCATGTTACCTTCAGGACATGAAATACACTGCTGGAGTTCCAAGTTTTAAAGAGGGCCTTGGGAAGCACCTTTGCATGGAAATTCCACATCAGGGTTATGGATGGGTTCTGATTTATTCATGAGTTGAATAATATTGTCTGGGTTGTGCAATCCACACCGTCATGGTTCCAAGAATTCATGGTTCATGGTTGTCTTCTTTCATGCTTTATAAGAGGAGAAAAATGAGCTATGTGATGGGGAAATCAGAAATAATATTAGAAATTTTTCAAGGATTTAGTAAGCATTGAGAGCTTCAAGCCCTTTTTACCCTCACTGTATAATTACCAATGTGGAGCAAAGAAATTTGGCAGTCAGGTGCTTCATTATTTTGGTGTTTTCCATAAGAATTCTATTGGCAAACAAAAGAAAAAACCTAAGACTAAAAGGATAAACAGAGTGAAAACCAATTTAGCATAACAGTAGCATGAGGATCTGACACAGGGGATTTTATGCAGGATTGCAACTTAGTAAGCAGCTTGGTAGGAAATGATTGCTCACAGGGGTGCACTGAGTATATTTATATGTCTGGGGGTCCCAACTATGGCATCAGATGTGATTAATGTACTGTTCTGCTCAATTTCACACACCTCACCTCCATGAATGTGCCAGAGATTAACATAAAGGTCAATGCAGAGTTGTGCCTGTAGTGATCCTGGTGCATGAATGACTTGAAAATGTCATTTGTTTGGTGTGGCTGGAAAAATGCTGCAGGAGGTACAGGCCCCAGGAAAAGGTGTAGACAGAAATCTGGGGTGAGCTCAAATCTATTGTACTGTTGTTCGACCTCAGGACTTTGGAGTCTTATCTAGTATATGTTATTTCCTGTTCTAGCAAGATATTTGTCCCCATTCTTGAAAGTTTTCCCTTTCTTTTCTCCGCTACTGAGAGTGATTATTGCTCAGTGATCCAAATAGCTGATTTGCATCCAAAGAAGCAGGCTTGCTGCAAGCTGCTGTGATCACAACTCTGCAGTGTCTGTTACAGACCATGTGCATGAATTTGCAGCACTGAGGGAGCCATAAAAATACTTGTCACAGCAGATGATCCCCTTGGAGGAGGTGATGGGCAAGAGTGAGAGCAGTTCAGGCTGGGGCAGACCAGACAGTGAACCACATCCCACTGAGACTGAGCGCAGCTGAGAGGCATCTCATTTTTTCAAGTCTGCCTCCCAGACAGCCTGAGTGGCCAGAACAGGTGAAAACTCACCACAAGGCACCCTTGAAATTTGTTTGTGAGGTAAAAAACACACTTTGTGTGTTCTCAACCCGGAGCTGGCTCTGCTGCAGGCAGAGCAGGCACACCCTGGGCAGCGATGCGGTGCTGAGGGAAGCACAATCAGTACATGTGCATTTGGGCAACTTTGACTTGCCCCAGGAGGGCAGGTGGCTTGTGTTTGCATTCATAATGAACAGCAGAAGGCAAGGTTTGTCAAAAGTGAAGTTGTGTTTAGTTGGTGCTACTCCTAGGAGAAGCTACTCTGTCGCATGTGCAAGCTGCTCGTCTCCTGGGTGATTTGACCCTTGTAGACTATGGACCTGAGCAGTGTTGATGTGTGTAGGGCATGAGGAGATGCCAGGACAGTGCTGTTAGTGGAATGCTAATCATCAGTCATGGTATTTCCAACGGAGAGCTGTTCCTCTGGCTACATTTATAATTTTTTGTAGGCTTGAGGAAGCTGGCTAGGCTGAGTCAGCTCACAGCACTCATTTTGCTAACCAGAAGGCAAACAAAACCCCAACCAAACACAGGAAGCAAGTATTTAATAAATACGGTGTTATTTCTAAACACCAGCTGCTTACAGAGGTAAACATCACAATGCAGATATTGAGGATTAGCACAGTTTAAGGTCATGCTTTGGAAACAGAGATGTTTGGAGAAATTGAGAGCTGCTTAAGGCAGAAATTTACATGGCCTCTTTTCCTTGTTCCTCAGGAAACCACACTCTTAATTATTAAATTTGTAAAACACCTTTACTCCTCCATTTGCAACAGTCTGTCTTCATTTTTAGCTCACGCACAGCAGAGCAAACTCCTTTTAAACGGCTGTTTTTGCTAAACATGAATATCACATAACAGCAAAATTGATTGCTGAAATGAAGGGTGGTAGCTACAATATTTTATATTTATACACTGTTTCCAAGAGATCTGGAGATGAAGTCACAAAATCTGAAAAGCATGTGCAGTTTACTGAAAGATGGATCATCTTTCAGTGTTTGTGGCACTATTATTTATTTATTATGTTTTTCATCCATTACATTGAGCATTTGCTTACTGAAAGCTGCTTGCTGTCTGGAGAGCAGAGCCACTCGTTCAATGACATACGTGTTAGGTGGAGCAAACCCCCATGTACCCAGCACTGAATAAAGTAATAACAGTATTCTAACTCAACAAACTGGTTGGAAAGTCGTTCTCCTGGTTTTCAGTGATACCCTAACCATAGTATCAAAATAGCTGTCTCCTGGGAGCCTTAAATAATTCTGTTTAAAGCACAGCATTATCATAATCCCAGCTTGCTCTCTTTTCCTCAATGTCATTTCATTAAAAAGAGCCTGAAGAGACTGAAAATCTGACATAAAATTTCAGATGATCTCCAGGTCTACTGCCCCACAGCAGTCCTGGAGAATGAGAAGAATTTGAGGGTAGATACGGAGAGAACACCTGAGCCCCACAAGGAAAAGGCATGTTTGAGTTATTCTTTGGGTGCTGACCTGGCTTCTTTAGGCTAAAGCCACCCATTTTCCCCCTGTAGATTAATATCACTTTTTTTTTTGTTGCTATGCTGGGCACATGCATTCTAGGCAACAGGAAATATGGGCTCTGTTCCTTCCTGCTTTCAGGAAAGAGAATATTTCTTTCCCATTCAGCAGCTGGACCACAGACCCTGTGCATTGTGATTCCACTCTTTAACCCATGTTCACAGCAGGTTGCAAGCCAGATCCCCTGGTGATGCCGTGGCAGCAGTGGGAGCATTGATTTTTGGCTGACAGCTTGTGAGATGAGGATGACCATGTTTTAGTACATAATTTCTCATGGCAGTAGTAATGCTATTGGATTTGTTTCTATGCTTTGATAAGCAATTAGGATTAGACAGCTGATGGAAAATATATTTCCCCTTTTTCCCTGTGAAACTGGATGCTTCTACAAATCAGGTTATCTGTATTAGCAAACTGGAACCCCTCCTGTGCTGGTTCCTCATAATTCAGTGAGGTTCCTCACCCAGGAATGAGTAGTTTCTCTTGTGGTGATCCACAGGAATGCACAGGCTGCTCCAGTTTTAGATGGCCATTGCAGTTCTCTGTGAATCATCTCAGAAGACACTAATTCTGCCTGTACTGGTTTTCAGTGATGTAAAGACTTCATAGCACTTGAAAGGAGCATAAATACAGGATTAAATGTCACTTACATCCATTATTACCCACAGGATAAATCAGAGTCCTGTGCATAAGGTCAAGTTAAGCTAGTAGATGTTTTGCCCTGTAATTTTTTTAGCAAGGCAAACATCCATATTTCTCCAGAGATGTGGAACTTCCAGTCATCTGAAGTGCCCTGTGGCACAGACTGGTAGTGACCACAGTTGGTAAGCACTGCAGGTCACACAACTGAATATCAAGTAGAAACCTTGAATTAAGACAAAGATTCCTCAACATATTGAATGTGTTGTTGTATGAAGCCAATAGGATTATTTCAGACTCACCATCAAACTCTTAAAATGCAATTTTCTGTGTAAGAAGGTAACTGAAAATCTTAGTGATGGATGGCTTCATAACAATCCAGATGAGCCATTTTGCCCTGCAGAAGCCAAATGCAGCAGGTGGAAAATATTTTTCTACTTTCATTGTGCTATTTATCATTATAACAACGCCCTGCATCAAGAGTTAATTAAGACTTGTATCTGTGCTGTCTGAGCAGGTGATCAAGAGCCAGGCATTTGCTCGCATGTTTTGGGCTGGAGCAGTTTTGTTATCTGTGGCACTCCATGGAAGGGTAAATCCTCTGAAGACATTCCAGCCTGTTTTCTCTTTGTTGCTGCTGTTGGCTCAGCTGGTGCTGTGGCAGGGTGGCACAGGCAGCCCTCTCTGCTGGGCTGGGGTGGTGCAGTCCCTGCCCAGCTGTGACACCTCTGTCCCTCTGCCCCATTGCTCCCTCCCAGCACAGAGTGGTAGCAGTGCCTTTACTGAATTGCACTGTGCGTCAGCGGGCATTTGATAACAGAACTATTACCACATCCTTTGGACTTTTCTGCTCTACTAATTTTGCTGCATCTTCTATTTAGGTCATTTGTCCTACATTTTAAAAAGCAAGTTATTGTCCCATATTTAATCTTCATTGGGTTGAAAAGGCCTGTCCTGCTGCTCACTAGTGCTTCCACTGCAGGCATTTTACATGGCTCTGCTCTATTAAGTTGCTAAACCAGGGGTCAGACAATACCTGCATGAAGCTAGAGTTCCATTCACGTTCACCTACATTTGTAAATTATTATTTACATCTAGTAAATCCCCCGATAAGTTCTGCCAGCACCCAAGATACCTAGGGCACTGCTATTGCTGTCAGAGGCAATTTTAACTTTGGTCCTTACCTCATGAGATCCTGTTCAATAACTGCTTTTCTTTCCTTTCTTTTTCAGTAATTTTTCTTTCCTCTGGAACAAGCAACTGGGGAAGTTTGTCTTGAGGAACATGTCTGACAGTGACAGAAAAGGGGTTAATACAGTATGAACTGTAACTCCCTTGCCACATAGTAACCCTGGGGGGAAAAGCCTTTAATTGTTTACCCTGGGCCCAGGACCTATTTGTGCGCCACATTTACATCCTGAATCCTGGACTCTCATTCACCAATTCCTGTGGCCAATGATAGTGTGTCTGTTTAAACTAACATGCATTTTTTCAAAAGAAATATGATCTTTAAAAACTTAAATGATGAAAAATTTACCATGTCCCCTGCTTATCTGTTGCTATATTTAATTATTTCACTGCTTACAATTGAGCGTATCTATTCTTTTATACATTAGTAATGAAGTTCTACATAAATTTCCTGTGAAGATAAGAGGAGTATTATATATTTATTTGTTTCAGTGAGGATCACAAGAATGAGGGGTTTTGAGTGTGGAAAGTTGGGAGACTGCTGTGAGCAGCTGGATCATGGCTTGAGGAAGTGTTTGAGAATGTTCAACCGTAAATATCAGTATCTGGCAGGATATTAAAATGGCCCCTATTCTTAATTTAGAAAGAGAGGTACAAGGGATCACGTATCTCCTTCTGATAACTAGTAAGACACTGTGTCTTGTTATTTTCCATTTCAGCTAAACATAAAAGGAGTGTGTCTCTTTCCTAGCAAGGCTGCTCCTGTGTTGCTGAGCTGTCAGAGGATGTGTGGCAATAGGATGGCAAAATTTTAGTCATGAGATGTTTGAGACACTTTTCAGCACTTTTCAGTGCTCTCAGGCACTTCATGGTATGGAATATCCCTTGGGCTCAAGGGGTTCCCCCCATGGTCATTACCTATCAGGGCTTCAAAAAGTGTTACATACTAGTTTAATTGTGTCTCTCTAATAAATAATTACTTCACTGTGCCTGTAATCCAGTTTGTATTTGATGTGTCACACCTGCAGAAAATTTTATTCAGGAGGCTTTATTCGTCATGCTTCTAACAGAAAGATCATCTCTTTTCATTAAAAACAGGTTTTTCAACTCAGCGACTTAAAAATAAGAAATAAAATAAGGAAAAGAATAGAATCTGTGCTGATGGCTCTGTTCAGTATGGGTGAGCAGAACACAGAGGAAAGAAACAGCAGCACCCCATTTCTGAAGATGCACAGAACTGCAGTGAGATGATAGAGACAAGGGGACTGGGTAGAGAGGGCAGGAGCTGGTCTGGATTGGCATAAATGCAGCATAACCACATCCAGGTCCAGTTGATGCTGCAGGCAGGGGCACAAGCCAGTGTTTGGTCTGTGTTTTTTCTGTGTAACTGGCTTGTGCCAATGGCTTTTGCATGGAGAAGGGAATGCTGTGTAATCACCTCTCATTGTGTATATATTCCTAGTGGAGTAACTAATCCTTTGATTTTGACATCATAATTAGTACGAGAGAAATTATTATGTCCCCAAAGCAAAGGCAATTTCAGAAGAGAGGAAAAAAACCCTTGCACAAAATCTCAGCTAGGACTGTTAAACTTTAAATGTAGAAATCCAGTTTTTATGCAAATGACCTAATTAAAGAAAGAGTAGGATCTGTGGGGAAACCGGGAGTGCTTTAGTTTTGTGTCATGTTTTGGGATGAGCTTTAAATATCATATAACCAGCTGCCATCTGCATTTGATTTCTACATCTTTAGTGTTTAGGTCCAGTTTCTCCCTATGCAAATCAGCCTGACATCATTTTTTTCCTTCCAAGTGACAGTAACTGGCAGTATTTCAGGATATGACCTACATTTACGGGCTCTGCTGACCTTCTTCTGAGTGTGTATATATTTATTTAAATGATTTGTCTGCTAATGTATGGCAGCTCGCTGAAACGAGCTCTTGGCGCATTAACCTTTCGAGCATCTAAGTCCAGTTTAAGTGATTATTAGATCAACTTTGACAGGATATTGGCTATTATCACGTTTATTTTGCATCTGCTGTAACAGAGCATTTGAGGTTTTTCCTCCAACACTCTGGCATTTCCATGAAATCTCCCGTCTTCTCACTCTGGCTTTAGAAATTTCAATGTCAAAGCAGTGCTATTAGCAGAGTGCCACCTATGCTTGAGCTTAGAGCTTCCCAGCTCTATCTGCTGCCTACAACGTGAGCTCAAATCTCTTTGTTTCAGCTCCCAAACCCACTGTCCGACACGTGGACGGTACCTCTGCTGCAGGGTTTGTGTCTGGCAGTGGTGCCTGGCTGGTGCATGCTGCTGAGCATGGCGGCTGCTTCCTCTGTTAGGTTAAAAGCCATTTAGTCCCATGTACTTTTCTCTCTGTGAACCTATTAATACCCTGTAATCAAGCCATCTTTCACCTTTCTTTTTAATAAACTAAACAAACCGAGCTCTTTAATCACTCACTGTAGAGCATTTCCTACAAATCTTAATAATTTCTTCAAGTCCTTTCTGAGTTTCCTGAGCCTTTAAAAATATCTGTGTATCATCTGTAAGCCTCAGTCACATTTCATGAACTGTGCCTGGTGTTTAAGGGATGAAAAAATAAGAGAGAAAAAGAAATGGAACTCCACACTTGTACATGGATAACATTACCTAAGATATGTGGATGAATATCATTGCTTGAAGCAATGTTCATACTATTGCTTCTGGTATCTGAGAAGCAAATAGCCTCCCATTTAATTTATACTGTAATAAAGTCTCATATTGATTTTAATAAAATTGAAGACAATAATTTTGAATTAAATCCCTGAGGCAGCCTCTCAATAAAAACTGACTCTTATTTTCTTTGCACATGTACGTTGCAATTCACGTCTGATAGCAGTGAACTGGGACATCGTTTTATGAAGTCCTGGGAATAGTTTTAAGTGCAGTGTGAAGAAACCCTTCTTTAGAAAAGAGGTGTTTGAAGAGCTCAGCACAGAGCCCAGTCCTGCCCTTGTGTAAGTGCTGTACAGCTCACAGTGATACAGTGCCCTTCCTCCTGTCCCCATCTTCCTTGAGATGACAGCATGTGGATGGCAAAACATGACAACGGCTCAAGCAGACTTTAAGATGCCCTGGACAACTCTGGCGAGCTGGTAGTTGTTGGTATTTACTAAACTGCTGTAGAATTTGTATTTTACAAATCTTTAGTGTTTGCTGCCCACCCTGCACATACAAATCTCATGGAAGTCATTTTTCTGTTCAGCCCTGGCAGTAAGTTTAGTTGTGCATGAGAATTTGCAGAAATGAGGTGTAGAAATGAGATCTGCTGAGGAAAAAGCCAACTGCAACATAATGAATATTCACCTTGATGTTCCTCTCACTTTGAAATGTGTTGCCCAGAGGAGCTGCTAAGGAGAATTAGGATTTCATTGTTGAATGAATATTCAGTATGCTTTTAGTGCTGCTTCCTTCTACTCCCTGAAACCAGTCTCCAGTGAGACATCTCTAATCAGTTTTGTTTCTCAAGTGCTAAATAGCAAGGGGAAAATGCAATGCAACAGGAGGGAGATGCTGCAAAAGAAATGCAACCCTGAGGCTGCACAATTTGTTGTCGTTATTGTTGCTGAAGCTGGGTCTGGTGGAGATAGAAGTCATGTTTTGGAAGGCAATGTCTCTCTCTCTGCCCAGGGGCCCTGCCTGCAGAGAGGAACCTTCAAGAGAACAAACCAGAATAATAATTGTAATCTCTAGTCCCATGCTTGAGCGCTCCATAACCTTCCCACTGCTCGTGGCTGCGGGGCTGGGTGGACACCCGGCCCTGGTGGAGGTGTGAGCTGGGATGCAGGGAGACAACTGCACAGCACTGGAGGCACTGCCAGCTCCTGGCCTGGCAGGGAGGATGCACAGGGAATGCCAGGCCACAATGAAAGGTGCCAGGGCTCTACATCCTAGAGCCCATTCCCTCTCCTGGGAGACACAAGGGGCTCCTGTACGTGCAAAGGCTGGACTGGTCCAAAGCACCATGGACTTCACTCACAGCATGTTTTCTGAAGCAGGGCTTATTTGGGGTAGATGGAGAGTGGTTCTCTCTGCAGGTGATGTGAAAACAAGCACTCCCAGTGATTGGATTGCTCCTTTACAGCAAGTCCTGTGGGCAGAGCCGCTGTCTCTGTGTTGCAATCTGAGCACATCAAGCACTCCAAAATTTATCTTTCAGCTTTGTGACTGGAATGGATACAAATGGAAATGCTGAACATTACATTTGACATCAGAAAAAGCTTCTTTGCTGTGAGAGTGGTGAGACCCTGGGATGGGCTGCAGAGAGGAAGGGGTGACTTCTGTCCTGGGAAATACCCAAGCCTTGCTGGTGGTGGTCCTGGGCAGCATGCTCTGGGTGATATCCTAGAGTGGAGGTGAGGCTTTTTACTGGAAATCATGTATGTGACTGTCCTTTTCTCCTTCCCACCTCCAAATCTGCCTCAGTCACTTCTGAAAACAATACTGAGAGTTGCCTCAGTTGCAGGAAAGCCCTTTTAAGTCAAGTGCGTTCCTAGCTTTGGAAGATACACCTTCCTAAGCAAACAATGAAATCAGCTGTGCTGAGCCTGAGAGCTCTTAGATGCTCTAATTAGGCTGATCTGGCTTCACGCTTACCAGCAGGGTGTTTCTGTCACAGTTGGTAACCGATGCAGTCAAGCTGTTCCTACAGCAGGGTGCAGCCTCTAATGGCTCCCAAGACTGGGACATCTCAGGCTAATAATGGGAACTGTGCCGGGGCTCCCAGCTCAGCCCCACTGGGCACCCCACCTGTCCCACCTGCTTTGTGTCTCTCCCTCCTTCATGCAGCTGCAACCTCTGCACTGATTGAACCCTGCACTGAGCCTGGTGGAGCTGCCCCTCTGCTCCCTGCAAAGAGAGTCCTGCCTGGAGGAAGGCCACAGGAGGCCTCAGGAGGAGATCAGTGCTGCCTGGGAATACACCTCTGTTAGCGGAACCCTCGGGGAGGAGGATTTCCCCTGGCCCAAACAGCCTGTCACCTCTGCAAGCAGCAGCCTTATTTGGGGCCTGAAACTTGCCTGAATTAGCTCAGAAGCTTTGACGATTTTGCCAAATTCCTCGGAAGGAATAAAATAAAGGATAAAACAAAAAAGGGATAAAATGTATTGAAAGAGGAAGGTGTGATGGAAGATGAGGAGGAGAGTTGTAAGGTGAGCCCCTGACAACCACAGTTAAAGAAGGTGATTTTCCTGATTTTCCCAGGAACTCAAGCCAAAAAGTTGTATCATTGTGAGTTGTATCATTCCACTCATGTTCACTGAGCCCAGTGAGGCTGCAGCACTTGGGTCTGAGCACTGTGCTCAGACAAACCCACCAAGGCTGGTGGGGCCCTCGCCTTCCTGGTCTGGGCAGCAAGTAAATAGCTTCTGTTAATGAAGTCTTGTCTTTCTGAGGCAGGCTTTAGTTTCTTTGGCAATGTAGTATTGGGTTGTTTGTCAGCATGCTGAATGCTGAACAGGCAAGCTGATCACGTCCCTGTTCCCTGGCCTGCTGTGTCAATTAGGAGGTGGGCACGTCCCAGTCTCTGGGGAGGAGCAGCAGGAACAGAAATGGGAATTAACAGCTTCAAACCCCACGCACGTGATTGCAGGGAGAAAGGGAATGTGAAATGCTGGACCAGAGACTATTTTATTTTTTTAGCCCACTCAAGCAGCAGCTGCATCCATGGAAACTGCCTGCATGAGATCTTCCTGTTTGTTTTTCTCCAGGATTTCTGTGCTGGCGGTGTTGTCACCAGACACTGTGTGGCCAGTTAAAATTCACTGCTCAGTTACAGCCTCTGCCGTGGCAGAACTCGGTGCCCTCTGCACAGGAGGCTGTGGCAGAGGATGGGCAGCCTGGGACCGGCCAGAGGTGCAGATGGGGACAGCAGGGGCACAGGGTGCCCAGGGCAGCAGCAACGCCCTGCTCCTGCTGAGGGCCCTGCCACCCTCCAGGGCTGGTCCACAGGGAGGGTGGACAGAGGTTTTGAATCAGTGAAGCTGTGCCTCTCAAACCCCTAAATAATGCCCCAAATGTGAGCTTCTGTCTCATGGGAAAGAGTATTTACGGGGGGTAAATAACCTGTATGGAGAGAAACAGAGAGGTGTGACAGAGCAATGGACAGGGCAGATAATTAAAAAGAGACAATTGTGCTGCAAGAATAAACTGAGTGTGATTGATAGCATGCTGCCTTGGCCATGCCACTCAGGTTTTGTGTGCCATGGCTCTCTGGAAGGAAAGGAAGCTTGCAGAGAAGCAGGGCTGAACTTAATAGAACTGCTCAAGAAGATGCTCTGGAGCTGAGAGCTGACATTTTCCAGTGAAGGACTGGGCTGCTGGGCTGTACAGCACAGCCAGGTCCTGCTCTGCTTCAAGTGGCTCTGTGCTGGAGGTGGAGCAGGGGATGAGACAGCATAATTTATTTATTAGAGAGAATTTTTCAGAAGAATGAGTGAGATGTTTTGAATGTGTCTTTCTGGTGTATGACCCTAAATAGGGATTCAGGTGAAAACCAGAGACACCCAGACTCCTTTCCATTTGTCTCATTCATGAAAGCCAATTTCCTCCCCTTGCTTTATGTAATTGTCTTGTCCTCAATCTAATATTCCAGGTTTATGAGGAACAACAAATCAATACCCTCTTTTTTTGAAAACTGCCTATTAATTAATTGCTGGTGTCTGCCTGCATGCTGCAATTGTATTAGATGTCAGCAATAATTAATTTTTAAAGGAAACTGTTCTTGCTGAATTTTGAACACTCGCTCAGATCCCGTCTTTCCTGCATGTTCATCTGAAGGGATGTTAGGCTGTTCCCCACAGGGGCGTGTTCCTGACTGATGGGGTGAGGAGCAGGTGCAGGTCATGGGAAAAATGGACAGAGACATATCTGCACTGGAGCTCTGGGGGCATTTTCACAGTACTTTTGCATTAAATATGTTACTTTGGCATATAGAAAAGTGAAAATATATGCAGAAAACAAATAAAAAATATATATGCATTTTGAAAAAGAATAACCATCTTTACCAATGTAGAACAAAAATACCTGCAAGGTCTCCTTCTGCTGTTGAGCAGACACGTTGGCTGTTGTATCATATAGACTTACAAGGAACATCAAACCTCAGCTTTTCTCCTGGAATACAAATTATCCTAGTTAAGAACCAAACTATACTAAGCTCTCAATGTAAGTTTTTAGAGAGATTTAAGTATAAACAGGAAGGAAACAGCCTCTCCTCTGCTCCCTTTTTTTCACCGGTGGGAACATGCATCTCTTACAGTTTTACCAGATCACTTTCCTCCTCTGAAGGTCAAGTGAGGAAGCTCAGTGGCATCTCATTGCCTCCTCCCTGCCAGGCCAACTCCTAAAACATCAGCCTGTTCACTCAACAATGACTGGACCTTGGGCTCCTCACACTGGGGCTTCTTCACATCTCTGCTTGGAGCCTTCCCCTCCCGCTGGGTTATCATGGATAAACCATGCAGTTCTGACACTTCTGTAGGTTCCCATGAGAAGTGCACACCTCGACATCTCTGGTTGGTACAGGGATGACACGTGGCTGCCACTTTGCCCTCACCAGCACCCAGCCTCACCCGGCACTGACCGGTGCTGCCGTGCCATGGTCATGGAGCAGCGCAGGGGCTGCAGAGTGCAGGGGTGTGACCAAGCAGACTCAAACCGAGCCAGGACACCAATGTTAGCACACAGTGTCAAAAATTAATATTCTAAGGTGTCCAGATTTACTGCAATTCTGCCGACTTCACAGCTCAGTGACTGGCACCACCAGCCCAGGAGCACCACCACAGTGCCAGTGCCTGCTGCAAGCTGTGAAATGCCTGCAAGGTAGCCTCTTCAGATGGATGTGCTGAAGTCCCCTGTCTGTAAGTAATGGGGACTTTGGGAAGAGAAGAATATCTCTGGTCAGCTCATCAATGTGCTTTAAAAAGAGCCCTAGAAACTCTGGTGAGACCTTAGCTCCTTGGTTTTTCAGTGGCTTCTGAATTTAAATAGTTTCTTAATCCAATGGCTTTTGCCTCTCCCTTTACATGGTGCCTCAGGGTTATTTTTGCAGAATCACTTGAATTTCTTGTAACATGAACAGATTCCAATGCCAGCAGCATTGATTTGCTGTATTGTACTGAGAATTAAGGGGTTGTTTTCCAGTACTGTTGCCTGTAGTCAGAATCTGTTCCTATCCCAGTCTGTCCTCTGAGGGCTGAGCTTTGATTGCTTGCAGTAGATAGGGAAGGCAGGGGCAGTGCTGGGGGTGAGGGGGATTTAGCTTCCTGCTTATTTTAGAGTCCTTGCTTTTTTGTCTCCTTTCCCCCACACTGACCTCTCTGTGCTTTCAGCAGCATCTGCCACACCCAGGAGGTGAGGGGGTGTCATCCGGCAGGAGCTTCACCTCAGATTCTGGACACAGGTACTGCTGGGACAGGTGCATGAGCTATGTGAACTGTCTTTCAGCAAAGCTGTTTTGGACAGAGGAAGAGGATAGAGCCATGAAAACTCTTCTGACCTCTTGTTTAAAAAACATTTGCAACAGCAGCATTCAAACAGTCTGGCAGAATATTTTTCAATAAATCTTGAACGTGGCAGTTACGTTTTCTGTACTGTGCTGGAAAACCGATTACAGTATACTTACTGCAGAGACAGGAAGATTGATTCTCACTTGGAAAATCTGTCAGATTTCTTGATTTAGAGAGCTGATGATTGGTGGAGTGTTTAGGCTTGATTTATATCAAGTTTTCTTTCTCGCTTGCTTGCTTTCTCACTTTTTTCCCCCTGCATGTTGTTTTAATGTTAACATGAGTTAGTCTTACTCTGAATGATTCTTTGTTTAACAACTGGGGGGGTTGGGTGTTTTTGATATTCAAGTCAAAACTCTCTTCTCTAATACCTGTTTTCTCAGAGTAACGTGACTAAATCTCACTTGCATGAGGTCTAAATAATGTCACTGTACTTTATGGCGACAGACATTGGAATCCAACCCTTTACTCTAAAGAATGGGTAGATGCTTTTTCCCTGTGGAAAAGCCTTCTTGGCACCAGAGAGCTCTGCAACAGATAGTCTAGACCTTTAAAGATTAAGTTACTGTTTTCTTGGCCTAGCCATGGGAAGGAAGGTGGATCATATCCATAATTCCTCCAGGTCCTGGTCTTGCTGTCAGCACTCTGAGCAAAGTCTGGCTCATATCTAACAGTGTCTGATAACCCTGATTGCAAATGAACACATACCTGTCAAATGTTTAAAGATGGTCCTCCAAAAATACCCATTAGAATCCAACATTACACTACATTTTGAAGGGAAGTTCTTTGCTTTGTATTCTCCTGCTCAAACCCCGTGTGGCTGAGCAGGGCAGTCAGTGAGTCATAGCTGTATGTGCATAATCTTGGTCTGATTGCATTGGTATTGAATTGCAGGTAGAGCATTAAATTGATTTTACAAAAATATCTTCGCAAGTATTTAGTATTGATGAAAAGGTCATTGTGCATTTGCAATGAAGTTGTGTCTGTGCAGTGAGGTCAGCTCAGGACCAGCTCAGTCCTCATGGCACCACGGATGGGTGGAAGCTAAATCCAGCATTGACCAAACACCACCTGGTGCAGGTGGGAGTTTTACTCTTCATACTTCATACAGCTTTCAGCTAATTAGCACACATCTCTTACTAAATCTTTAGTGAACTTCTAACAATAAATGGATATATAATTAATGTAGGCATTCTTATTAAATCCGTATTAGGGTGCGTGTCTGAGACCACTGACACTTCTAATTGGAGGTCTTGCTAAGCTCTTCTCCTTCTACAACAGCAGTTGTGGTTCCTCCCTGAAAGCATTAGACCTGAGGCAGATACACCCATCAGGAGGCTCCTCAGCTGGTGCTGAGCTCAGAAACTGAACAAATAATTCAGCCCCACTCATCCTATTTTTCGTGGCCATGTGTGGTGTGTCTCTTGGTGCACTGGGTGTTAGAAGGCAATCTCAGGTTCGCACCCCAGTTCACAGATGGCTCTCAGAGCATGCTTCTCTCAGTCACTAATCATCCCTCCCTTAAGGAAGTGGGAAGCTATTTGGATGTGTTCTGGCCATAGCCAAATTATAGGCAAAACACAAACCCTGCCTCTCACAAACAAGGCCAGATCCTCAGCTGCTATAGCACCCTTTTAATTATGCATGTGAAAACAGTTCCCCAAAATTCATCTAGTTTCCTTCACTTGCAGCTAGAAACCTAGAATTATAATCAGCACTAAATTGTAGTTGGGATTGTATTATATGATGGCTGAGATAATTGGTGCTGTTTCTGAATTTTCTTTTTCTACTCTTTTCTGAGGATGTGATAAGTAGTACTCAGATATAGTCCTATAGCTGCAGGGTGAATAACACCTTCTCAAATACAGTTTAATGGAACTTTCTTTCCTTTGGTACTCCCATGGAAATAGGAGTTGGGCTGGATAAGATCACACATGACTGTTACCATAATTTTGCTCTGTGTCAGATATGATCTCATCAGAGCTTGACAGTATCACTAATTTGAGAAAAGGGCACAAGCATTAGAGCTGAGATACGCACCCTTTAGCAATCCCTCAGTTTCTGGGCAAGGTCTCTGGAATGCAAATCACTGGGCTTTATGCTCTGAAACGTTCCAATAACTTCTGAACCACAAAATTATGTGACTGTCAGAACTGAGGTCACTTCTACCCCTCCTCCTCACCCTGCTCCCCCAAACCTGAATATAAATCTGAAAGATGTAGGCTATTAGTATTCCAATGGATTCCCTTTTCCGTATGAAAAATGAAGGCTTCATTTAAAAAGTAATTGTAGCATTAAGTTACCTATTTATGGTGGGTCCTGCACTCAGCTTGCATGAAGCAGATGTAAAAATATTCTTTCTAACCAAGGGCTAAATCTTTGTCCTGGCTCTGAGACAGTGCACAGGGAATGGGCCCATGAGACTGGATAAAATTCCAACAGAGGAATTACTTCTCTGTTTTGTTGGGTCCCTGGGGGTATGTAAATTCTGCCCTCCTGGGCAATAAACCAGGATTTGCAGAAGTGCCTCGAGAACTTAGGATCCCAAATCCTGCTGAATAATATGGGGGATTTCCAGCTCTGATTTCCTGGGCATTCGAAAGCCCCTGGTATTTGCTCCATGGGAGGCAGGTGCTCCATCACAGCTCTGGGTTCTCTGCTTCCCAGCCCTGCCCAAAAGGCTGGGAGAGCTCTTCTGTTTCTCTCTCTCTCCACAGGGAAATCAGCACTATAGAATTATTAATAGAGTTTATGGAAGTGGCTAAGCATGATTGAAAAGGATGCTTGCAAATGTGGGTAGAACTTGTCAGTGGCTCTTTAAAAGTGAGTAATACCATTTTAATTGTCGTCCTTGCTGCTATAGATCACAATAAGGGTATGTTGATGGAACCATCAAGCATAGTAAATGCTCTAAGTACAATATGTTAGTACTAATTATAGAGTAATTTAACAACAATATATATGGAGAGGGCAATTTTGCATGCCAATTCACCATGGCAAATTTAATTGTATGAAAGAAGAGGAAAGCAAAATATTTTCAATAGAGAATAAAATAGCAGACACTGGGTGGCTTTTCCAGTGCTGGTGGTATTCCTGACTCCTTTTGAAAGGGTTGCTGCCACCTCACCCCACTGGTACATGAATATTGACAGGACACAGGAGATCTTGGACAGATTGCTGGCGACAGCTCTGAGTCTCTTCAGCCAAAGCAGGAGTGTGTTATTATTCCTCATTCAGGCAGGTAAGCTGTGAGTGGAAGTGATGTGAAATGGTAATGGAGAATGCACAAATAGGCCCCTGGGTCATTTCCTTTTTATCAGGTTGCAAGAAGTCAAAAGCTGTTACTCACTGAAATAAATAATCTATCAGCATTAAGCTTTTCTCCCCTCTTTCAATTATTGCAATTTACAGAGCTGCAAAAGGGCTGAATTTAAGAGGCATTTCATTGTTTTGGGTGAAATAAGTTCTCTTGCTCTTTGCCTCAAAGATTTTTTTTAAATAATATTGTGGTTGCCTTTCACTGTTCTGGACCCACAAACAGGGGTTTGAGGATGTTTCTTCAGAGTGGTTACAAATTCTTCTTCCAGATGTCTGGGAGTTGTTTTGGCAGTTCTGATACTGCTACTCCCAACAGAGGGAAAAGCCAGTGGATATTAACAGACCTTGGTTTTAACATCTGAGGCTTTTCCATGTTAAACTTCATTCCTGTTTTTGCCAAACTTTTGGTAACCCTGCTCCAGTGTGAGGCTAACAGTGCAGCTTCTGCTGATGGGAAAAGGCAGCTAAGAACTGTGACACGGCATTTCTCTTGCTAATTTGATGAAGTGAAAACCTGAATTCTGTGCTACTTCAGGGTAGCGTTTCCCCCTCTATTTGTCCTTCTGTACTGAAAACCAAATTGTTTGATGATTCCCTTGTCGGTTTTACCACACAAACAGCAATAGGCATCTCTTCAGACTTGCAACTTACACTTGGAAATTGCTTTTAATGTTTCCTTGCATGGACAGTTTATCAGTTGTAGTAAGTTTTTTAAACAACATTTTTATTACCTTGAAATGGGTGAAGGAGATGATCCTCAGCAACTGATAAACCAAAAGAAGTCTGTTTGAAGTCAGTAGAATAATGCTAACTTTTAGCAGCTAAAGCAATGGTTCTTGACAGCCCTAGAACAGCAGGATGACTGACTCCTGAGCCATGTCACTGCCTGGCAGAGCACGGGTAAATTCAGTGGGGGTTTATCTCAGAGGATGAGCTGTGCCATTTGCTTCCCTGTAGGTGATACTGTACCGTGGTTTGTGAGATTCACTCCCAGAGACAGAACCCCACCGCCCCCCCGCCACTTTCTGGCCTGCAGAGATTTTTGATTAAGATCTAATGCTGTCTGCCTGTTCAGGGATCCCTGGAGTGTCACAGGAGATGACAGCTCCCTAGCAGGGGAAGCAAAGTGCTGCCAAAGCAATGACACGTTACAGGCAAGGGATTTCCCTCCACTGCTCTCCTCCCACGTCCTGCCCGGCTGGGCTGCGAGTCAAACGCTGCCTGAGCACTTCTGCCTCCGAGGTTCTTCTCGCCACCTGTGCTCACCGGCAATTTGGCAGGAGTTTCCCGAAGGAGGGCCACGGGCAGAGCCGGCTCGGTGTTGTGTGGAGCGGGCTGTTCGTGACTCTCCTTAAAGTGTGCAACACTTGGAGGGGGTGTGGGTCTGCTTCAGGCTGGATGCTGTGGGCAGGAGGGAGCCGGGGGGATGCGGGAGCCCCGGGGGGATGCGGGAGCCCCGGGGGATGCGGGAGCCCCGGGGGGATGCGGGAGCCCCGGGGGGATGCGGGAGCCCCGGGGCTGTGCCAGCCCTGCCTCCCAGCACAGCTGACTCCTGCGGCTGAAGGATCCACTGAAGCACCCGCTGGTAGAAGCCAGGATCCGATGGTGGGCTCTGGGAAAGGCTGGACCTGAGCACAGAGAGAAACTGAGCAGGGTTAATTAACCTCAAGTGTAAATGCTTAGAGCTGTGGGTGCACTGGGCCTTCCTTTGGCAGCATCTGGAACTTGCCTATAGACTTACTTCAAATTACACAATAAGCATTTGCATCTGTAAGCAAACAGTTGTTAAATTTGCACAAATAATCAATTTGTTCCATCCCAAGGATTTCCAATCAATATTTCATTCCAGCAGAGAAATAATGTAATAAGCCATTATTAGAATAATGTTGTGTTCGTCTGTTGTGATGCACACAACTGACAGCAAATCTTTATTTTAATTAATTCTTAGATTAATTAAATAAAAGCTATTCTCATTTTTCATTCTTCTCTTTTTATAAAAATAGTTTTATTGTGCTCCTAGTACAGATGAAATTGGCAGGATTGACCAGAAATGGATGTAACATTTATTTCTCCACACTGGGGATGCAGGCCTGCTTTTATTACTCCTGAAAACTGGAATAAGACCACTATTTGAACCCCCAACAGTGTTACCATGCCAGAAAATTCCTTGCTAATAAAGATTTTGACAGACCTCATTCTTAGTCAGTGGCAAAGTGGCATTTACAGTTTTATAGAAAATTAAAATGCCTAATCCTTCCCTCTTTTTGGCAGACCTTATGCATAGTTGTGGTCTGTCAGTTTTCCTGGGCAATGTGTGGATGTTCCATACTGATGAGAAAAGTTCATGCTTGTTTCAGGTCACTTTTTTCCCCTACGTGCTGTTTAATATTAATGATGTAAGTTGCTGTGTCAAAATATTAAATAATTGTAACCTGTACAGGAAAGGAGTTTTATTTTAACCTTTGGAAACTGTATTTACATGTTTTAGTATATATGAATAATTCATAAAGCTAGGCACTAAGGTTATTTTCAAAGTCAGTCATTTCAGGATCAAGCTGTAGAAAACAATAAAAGAGAAGAGTGGTTTCTTTCCTCTTGCTCTCCCCCTTTCTTTACTTCCCCAGGATTCAGGCAATAGCATTGAAGTCGAATGTCATTAGGATTTCTCACTAAACTTCAAAGCTTAATTTAGTCTCTGCTGGAATAAAGGGAGGCATAAAACAGGCACAGTGGAATCTATTTAAATGAGTGACTGTGAAAAAGAGTGTTTCTAAGAAAACAAATGTTCTACACATTCCTTCAACAGAAATCTTTCACCAGAGCACAGTGGCTCAGGTGCAGCTGTGCCCTGTCCCCTGGGGTGGCGGGTGCTGTCCCAGCTCTGCCCTCCTTGCTGCAGGGTGGGGTCCCAGCCCTGTGCCCCCCGAGAGGCTCCAGGGGACTCCAGGCAGGGACAGACCTGCTGGTCCCTGTGTGGGAGCTGTGGGACCAACTGCCCATGTAATCACACATGGGTGTGTTTGTGTGTATTTGGTATTTCCCAGATCATTGTAATAGGGTAAGTCAGCATGGAAGCTTTGGTTTCTTTTCCAGCATATTTGATGCTTCATGAAGGATGCAGTTGTACTGCAGACTGCTTCTGTACAACCTCACTCATCAAAGAAATGTTCTTGTCATTAGCAAGGTGTTACCTTTAAATCACTTCCCGCTCTGTGTTTTTCATTCATTGCGACTTGAATTTTCTCCTCTGAAATGAGCTGTATAATTTTGCTAGGGTGGTACTAAGTGCTTTATTTCAGAAGCATTATAGGTTAATGCAGCTTCTGACATATCTAAAAATCCAAAGGCTGTGATTGTCTGTTTTGCCTTTGGGATAAGTGCTCATAATCCAGTCACTGTGTGTCTGCAGCAACTGCTCCAGATAATGCAGTTTGCTTCCCACCCACCCTGCTGGTGCAGAACAGACCTGGAAAGGTCTCTCCACTGTGGTTCATGGGAGGAAATTATTTTTGTTTTCAGTACTTTTAAGAGCTTGTGATTCCATAGTCTCTCCTGCCCACACACCTTGGAGCTCTCCGTCGGGCACACTGAAGGGCGACAGCAGCAAGAGCCATGGGGGCAGCTGGGTGCTGTTCAACCCTGCACTGGGGCAGCACCTGAAGGAGCTCGAGCCAAGGCTTTGGTGAGCCAGCAGCTGAAGATGAATAGGTGCTGTGTAGAAAGAGCTGAGAGATGGATGTGTTTGCTGGTCTGAGTATGCAGACGGCTAAAGAATGCAACATCGTGCTTCAAAGGGAAGAGCCGATTTACAGTCCATTATAATTGTAGATCAGGAAATTTGTTAGACTAATTAAATGCTAATATAAAAAGGAGATTCAAAGGGATAGCTTCCTTAAAGATTGCTCTCAAGCACCCAAGGTCAAAAGCAAAGTGTAAGTAATGCAGTTGGGAAGTCAGATCTTTCTGATTGAATAAATGTCACAAACGACAAAAGCGGTAACTCAACGTTTTATATTTGAACATCTCATTATAGTGCAGGCCATTGGAAGACACATTAGGTTCCAGAGAGGTGTCATGTAAGGTCTCATGCTGATAATCCATCCTTTAATTATTAAATGGAGGTTAATATTGCTGCAGTAGTATAGTAGCTTGGTCCTAGCAGTGAGCAATGGGTTTTAAAAGAAATGGGTTTAATGGAAAATTCATTATGCAGTGTAGAAAGAGAACTGCTGGTGATGACATTCATGCTTTTTTAGGATTGCTTTAAGGGCTTTATTTTGCAGTTGGTTTCCAGGAAGAAAAACCATTGTGGGCTGTGACCCACGTCCATCAACAGCAACTGCTGCCCAAAAGAAACTTGGGAGAGCTTTAATGCATAATTTCCAAAGAATCAGCTCTTCACAAAGTCAGAGTAGAGATGGTGATAGTCCTGTTTTGTAGCGTCCTTATTTATCTGCTTTATGGGACCGTTTCTGTACCTGGGAGTTTCTGTACTGTTCTGTTCTGTTTCTGTGGTGTTTGGTACTGGCACAATATTATTTGGGTTTTTTCTTGGTGTCCATGTGTATGTGAGCTGTGTTCCTGCACAGGGGCTGTGTGGTGTCCCAGGGAGGGCTGTGCCACCCTGTGCAGGCACCACAGGGTCTTACCACTTGTCTTTATTTGGGCTCACAGCACCCAAACTGAATTGTTTTTTTTAAAGCTGTACCCTTTGCATAAACAAAAAGAATTTCTGTTTTCCTTGTGAACAAGCTCAGCCCACCGCGATCCCTCACCCCTTTGGGGCCCTTGAGGCCCTTACTGCCAGGGAAGGCACTGAGTATTGGGGATGGGGATGTGTCAGCCCCACAACAAGCCCCATAGCAGGCAGGTGGCACAGAGATGAGCCACGGGTGGGGTGTAAACAGGGAGAGACTCAGCTTGAAGTGCACTCCATGCCCTGCACTGCTTTTAAACCACCAATGATACACAGGCTTCATAGGAAGTTCAGCTCCCTTTATATAAACTTATTTTATTAAAATTAGTATTTTCACTCAAATTTTTAAGAAATCCTTTATTTTGTGTGAACAGAAGCATCTCCCGGCAGGGCAGCCCCTTTGGGCACAGGGTTTAACCACCTCCAAGCTGCCCAGTGGCCCAGGGTCATGGGGCCAGCTGCACTGCCAGCCCCGTGTGCCCCTGCTCTCTCCCCACTGCACACGGGCCCCCTGCAGGGTCAAACAAGCCTCAGGTGAGTGCAGGAGTTAAAAATCAATCCTGCAAGGCTGCTGGAGGGAGCTCGAGGGCAGCTCTAAGTAGCCATGGTTTTCCAGGTTGGACTGCCTTGGAGTTCCTCCAGGGATTCAGGGATGAGGTGGAGGTGTGATCCTACCCCTGCTGGGGCTGGAAGGATAGGGGTTCACCCCCTTGCCCCTCTTCTCCAGGTGGTCCCAGCTGACATCAGTCCACCCTCACCACAGCCATTTCTAGAACCAGGAGCACTGACTGTGGTGACATTTGGCCCTGGTGTCCCCCCAGATCACTGTGACTCTCCAGGTGAAGAGATGGAGGTGCAGAAACATAGCACAGGTGGCACTCCCTTCTCTGCCACCCCTCTGGGGTCTCCTCCATGCCCCTGGAGCCAGGTGTAGGGCTGTTTGGAGCTGACAAAACCCAGGCACTCCCAACAGCTGCACTGCTCAGCAGCCTCCACAAGAATCTGCCATAACTGCTAGAGAGGTCTCGTCTTTTTTTTTTCTTTTCTTTTCTTTGTGTTTGTTTGTTTGCGGGTTTTTTGTTTGGTTGGTTTTTTCTGTTTTTTTTTTTAAGAAAAAAAAACAACACTTCATTTTTTAACCACAGCAGCGTGATACCAGCCTATCATCTTGGCACATACTCCCTGGGCAGCCCTGAGAAGTTTCTTCCCCTTAGGGCTTCATCCACTGTCAGGATGTATCTGTTGATAAGATCTTTCATTTCCTGGGTGAATGGTTCAAAATTCTTTTGCTTAGCACCAGACCGTTTGAAATTCCCGTCCCTGTTGTTCTCCACACAGAGCAGCCGGTCCTCTGTCACTGTCACATTCAGAAACTCCACCATCTCCTTCAGCTTGGGGATGAGGCTCTGCTTCAGCTCCTCATAATGGACAACCAGCAGGCGCTTCCCGTACTTCAGCCACTCCAGGACATGGGAGGCCCACCAGGAGGCATAGCTGTTCACAAAGTCCGGCCACTCTGGGTGACCGGGAAACCAGGAAAATGAGACACTGTTAGCCAGGCTGCATGTCAGCAATTCTCCTCTGCCTTAGACATTAATGATACCTTGATCTCTGTTTGCTCTCTATGATGATTTAATTTCCTGAAGTCAAGATAGTCCTAGTGAAAGCTTTTGGGCTGGACAAAGAGCATTGGTGGCTGAAATGTAAAAATTCGCCGTTTGCAGTACGGGAAAGCTATTCCCAGCAGACTTTTTCTTTTTTCTGGGGCCTATTTTGTCAGTTTTTGATGAATAGGTCTTGAGTTGTGACTGATGAAAGGTGATACATCAGCTTGGGAAAGAAATGTGCTGTGACACAGGACACTTCCCCCCCAGCCCTCTGCCAAGCCACAGCTCTAATGCCTAAAATATGTACAAGGAGAAATGGAAGCCAAATGGCTTTCCTGCTGCAGTCTGAATGCAGCAGTGTATCCAGTGGGGAAATTGCAGCCACCAGCGAGCTTGCCAGTCAAACATGCAAAGTGTGACAGACAGGTTCTGAAGTATTTTCATGTGTTCAGGGGAGCCTGAATTTCAGGTCCACTTATTCCTATTATCCTTATTTTTCTGCAGTGCAGTAGCACCTGTGCAGTGCTGTAAAATATCCTGCATGAAATGTCAAGCTCCATTGGATCCACCAGATCTTAAATTAGATTTCTCATGGTTATTACATGCTGCAGGGGCAAATTTTCTTCACCTCAGCCTGGCAAATGGGCTGTGCACAGGAGCATTGCACAGACATGTTTTCTGTGCCCAACAGTGCACTGGCAGTGATGCTCCCACGTGCCTGTGGCAATGGTGCTGCATTCCCTTCCCCTCTGGGGTGGATACACAGCAAGAACACAACCACTCCCACCGTGTCAGAGGTTTTGATCTCAGCTGCAGCAGGACTCAGGTCCTCCTGAATTTGTCTGCAGTGCTCACTCAGGTTCTAGCGTGTCCCCCCTCCCCAGCACACTGAGGAGGTGGGTCACAGACCAGCTGGTGTTGGGGTGATGCTCACCTTTGCTCTTCCAGTTGCGGTCAGTGGCGTAGCCCAGGTGCCCAGCGTATTTCCTGTTGAACTCTGCCATCAGTGACTTGTACGGGTTCCTTATCAGCAGGATCGCCGAGTCAAACATTTCAATCTCTGACTTGCCACTTTCGTGTGTTTTCACACAGATGGTCCTTCTACTTCTCCAGTGGTCTTTTTCTCCTTTAAAACCTGTTTTACAAGATAGGATTGTTGGCATTTTTGCCTGATTACGTGTCTGTGCCTGTTCCCACTAAATCCTTCCCAACAGTGGTGTAAAGCTGGTGTGACAGTACCAGTCAGTAGACCATGGCTGGAGCCCCAGCCACCACGCTGGGCACGTGCTGGCAGCCAGGCTATCCCTCTGCTGGGGGAAGCATCCCTAACCCCTCACTGCAACCAGGCAGCTTTTCACAGGGCCAGTGCTTGATGCTTGCTGAATCTCTGCTGCCTCAGGATACTGTTCTCCTGCAGTAATTAGTAACATTTGAAAATTTAACCTACATGTTTACTGAAGGGTCTTACCCACAGCGTTTGGGTAACTGGTCTTTTGGATCAGCCTGCCAGGTGGGAGTTGCACATGTGTGTGTGCACAGGATACCAGTGCAGGCAGTGTGCACACATGGAAAGGCTGGCTGTTGTCTGTGAGGGCAGCTGCTCTCTCAGAGCAGCGTGCTGCTGGAGCTGTCCCTGCTGCCATCTGCACTGCGGGAGGCTGCTCGGTCCAGGCGTGTTTTAAATTGTACCAAACATGCTGACAGTGACAGCCATTGCTGGCTCAAGCAATAGGGTGGCAGAGCAGTAAGTAAAGCTCTGTCCTTTGTCCCGTCTCTTGGACCACGGTACCTTTGTTGTAGAGGGCTCCATCAAAGTAATAACTCCCTGTGTAGTATCCTGTGGCATGCTCTATCAGATGGCGTGCCCACGTATTCCCAGCCCCAGGAAAACTTGACAACGCAACAAACACTTTGGATTTGGTGGTTAAGAATTTCCTGTCCGTGCAGCGGGTGTCTGTGAGTAGAGAAGATATTTCATTGTTAGCACCATGGCTTTTTGATATTTCCACTGACAGCTCTTGATTACAGAGTTTATTGCTTCCTCCTTTGCTCTCTTAGAAATACAGGGTATCAATTTGGTCTGGTTATGAGTCATCTACTTCCTAAAATTAATTCAGCTGTATGAGGCCAAAGAGATTATCCTCAAAGAGGTTTTTGCTGGTTTTGTGTAAGGCAATGCTTTTCTGATAATGCTGCAACAAACTATTGTACTTGCCAGCAAGCTGTCTTAAAGGTGTTGTGCAATGAGAGAATGGGAAGATGCATCAATGAGCACGATTACAAGGGGGGAATTTAGAGAAAGACTGTTTCCTAAATTCCTGCCCGTATGGTGATGCCCACTACTGTGGCTCAGACTGCTGTAAACGGGATCACTTTTACCCTCTGCCGAAGGGGCACAGGGCTGTTCCCAGCAGCGGTGGCCCTGGCAGAGCGGGGCTGGAGCTTGTACCTTGCACAGGTGTCTGATAAACCAGGCAGTACTCTCCTGCAGCGGCGCTGCTGGCGTTGCGGGTCCCGCTGCAGCGCAGCCCGTCCGTGCCCCCGCGCAGTGAGAAGCTCCTGGTGGGGTATCCACAGTAGCACTCCTGCCCTCGGATCACTGCCAGTGGGAACTCCTGCAAAAGGGGGAAAATGGATCGGGGTGTAAGTGCCATGGCACCAACGGCCTGCAGGGAATGCTGCTGCCATGCAAAGGAAATTCATCTTCACCAGGCCACTGTCAAGATCAAAGCAGTGTTGTTCTAAAACTTGTGCTACTTTCCTGTTACTTCTTCATATTTGTGTTACCTTACTTCTAGATAGGAAACCCTCTGAGGTGTTTAATCATAAGGAAGTTATAGTTAGTATTGTTTCTAAGGAAGAAATTCCTAAGGAAAATTCTTGTCCGTAAGAAGTGGGTTTTTAATGGGTATGATGCAGAGTAATTCAGGTTTTGGTGCACCAATCTTACCCAAAAAGGATAATAGGCTGCAAAGCTCTGTAGTGGTGGGGCAGTGAACCCCAGCTGCTGGGCTAATAGTGGTAAGAATTAAAACAAGTTTGAGGGAAATGTGCTAAATATTTGTCAAAGAAATTAGCAGTTGCTTAGTGGCCCTAAAATTCAGGTTTTCTGTTTACTGGAAAGATTTGGGTTGCCTTAGAGTCCCCCGGGGCTCTTGATGGCAGGGGGCTGTGTGGGCAGGCAGAAGGCTGGGGGAAGTTAAGGGAGTATTTGAGTGCAGAACGTTCCAGTTCATCTATTCCATATCAACACTTTTTGCCTTTTAAAAGTCTTTTGGAGTCTGGGAGCACGTGACAGGACTGCTGAGCAGCTTATCTCTTGCTCTTTCCATGCATTCATCCTCTGATAAGGAGTCAAATGCAACACGTGTGCCGTGTGTGCCCAACAGCCAACATTTACTTAGTGAATGAGACATGACATTGTCAAAAACTATTTACAGATTTGATCCAAGGGCAAAACAGTTCTGGGTTTGTCTGTAAATAGAAATTTTTCCTTTACAATGAAGCAGTATTTCTCAGTTTGAGAAATTAGTAAGTTTCCCTGCCCTCAAACACAGCCTAGAGTAAAAATGTTCCTTGTACCTCCTGCCAAGCGGCCCCTGGAAGTGATGAACTTTTCTGGAAGGCTGGAAGTTTTGTGAGGCAACAAAATAGCTGCTCCTCTGTACTCCTGCATCTTCAGAAGGTGATCAGTGCAGGGTGCCAGTGGTGCAGTGTCTGTCCCCAGGGCAGGCTGGGTGGACAAGCTGACCCTCAGCTGCACAATTTTCCCTCGGCTTGGGCAGGACATGAGTGAGGAAGGAGAGAAACCTGGAGTGGGCATAGGAAATCTTAAAATTTTCCTAATATCCAATCTAAACCTCCCCTGGTGCAACTTGAGGCGATTTGCTTATTCTGTGGGAGAGGAGATTGCACTGAGGCCATGGGTCCTGGTCAAAGCACTGTCATCAGCCAGCTAATAGTTTTAATCAATGTTGTGATGCTGCAAAAAGTAATAGAACGTTGAGTTTAGTGCAAGAGGCTGAATGTGGCTGCAGGCAAAATCTGACCATACAGTGAACCCTGTGTAGAAAAAACCAGCCTCAGGAGGGTGGGGAGGAAGGGAAGGGAACCAACAGCCACTAAAGCAGAGGGTGCCCTGCCTGTGCCCTGTGCGTGGCTCCCTGAGAGGAGCTGGCTCCTTGGAGGGCACTAGAGGGATGCTGGCAGCTCACATCCACCCTCTGGCAGCATGTTTCCCCATGAGCTGCAGCCACCTCCCCCGGGGTCAGATGTGGCTCAGGGCTTGATTGGAATGTGACACAGAAACGGTATTGATTTCCTTGTGGTCGATACTCATCACTTAGAGCAGCTTGCCTGTGTATCATGGCTAGTGGCACCACTCTGATGACTTTCCCTCCTGCCATCCCCACTCCAGCAGTTGGACCAGATGCATCACTGGGTATTTACTCTGATGAGTTTTGTCCTTTAGAAACTCATTTACAAATTCAAAGCTCTAAGGCATTAATCTCTGCCCTTCCCTCAGTAGGTTAGAATTTAAAATAACAATAAAAGAAAGGATGTGAAATGAGAACTGTTCTTACTTTCTTGGAGCAAAATTCAGAACACATCTCCACCGTCAAATTGGGCTGTATCAAAGAAGCTGGAAAGGTGTCTGTTAAATTTTCTGGAGCTCTAAAACATCCTCGATAGATAAAGTTCCTCCCTGCGGGAATATGAAATAGGTTTCTTTAAGAAAACGATGTCCGTAGTATCTGCCTCTTTCACACAGAATAATATTAGGTTCAGAAGACCAAAATAAAGAAATAAATTTCATATTACAAAGGCTGCAGAAATAAGAGAAACTATAATATACGCTAGAAAAACGTGTTCCAAATCGTGTGGTAGTGAAAGGAGCACATGCCTTTATCTTTGTACAAACCACGGGAAGCAGCGCTACAGCACCGAGTTTGAGTTGAATTCCACCAGCGGAGGGCATTGCTATTGTCTGCTGCTCCCCGTTTCCTCTGAAGACCTGCCTTCCCCTCAATGAGCTAAAAGCCCTGGTAAAAATCTACAAAGCTTCTGCTTTGTCAGAAAAGGAAAGGAATGTAAATAACTCCTGAAAACCCCCTCATGGGACCCACCTTCCTCTTCAGCTGCCCCTCTGCTCCTATGCCTTTTCAGGCCAGGGGAGTTTGCTGCAGCCTTTCAGACTCTAAACCGGGCTTTTGTCAGCTGCTCAGGGAGATCAGCTTCCATTGTGTCTTCAGCACCAGCCTCTGATTTCACCTGCTTCTGTAGAAACGCCGCAGAGATTGGCACTATTGCAGCGGCTCCCTTGAACGGTATTGCCAGAACTGATGTGGGAAGTGAGTTGAATGACAGGAGGGACGTGGTGAAAAAAAAAAAAATTGGTTCTGCATGAATTTCGTGGCAGAAAAACCCAGACTCCCTAGCAAGAGCCTAGAACAATCTAAGAAGAAGCTGCTTAAATTTTGTTCTTGTAACTAGAAGCAGAGCTGGATGACTCCGGTGATGTGAAAATAAAATAACTCCATCCAATCTGAAAGGAGCAGGAGTCCACCGAGGTCCCTTTGAGCATGGCACCAAAGAAGAAAAGGAGTGTTTGGACTTCTCAGCATGCTCTTGAAAGGTCTTCTACTAAACCTCACACTGATATTTAATTACTGAAACAAAATGTTTACAGACATGTTTAGGGTTTTCTCAGCGGTCAGGAAGAAAGTTTGAGCTGCCTTACAGCGGCATCGGGAGGGAGCGGGATGCATGGAGAGCCCACGGATTACCCTGGAAACGGCCGGGTCTGTGCGGAATGCCCGCTGCCTGCCGGGGGAAGGACACCCTGAGGCACAGCCACCCCTGCCACCACCCCTGACATGGGGACACAGCCAGCGTGCCCGGGGAGCCAGGGCAGGGACAGGGCGGGGACACAGCCAGCCTTGCCTGGGGAGGTGTAAGTGGAGATTTCACTGAATCTGCTCCGTGCAAAAGGCTTAGGTGCGGTCTGCGCTCTGCAGCACACAGTGAAAATCATGGGGGCCTTTACAGTCTCAGAGTTACTCGCTAACAGACTTGTTCATTGTGATTAATACTTCTGTTGGCCCCTCAGCTGACTTGTGTCAGGGGGATTCTTCAAACAGACAACTATCAGGTATTACTGAGGGCAAGAAAATTACAACTCTAGCTTCAGGCTAGACTAATTTGAGGAGTAATTCATTAATACTTAACAAATTAAATGCTGAGGAATGTGTATATATTTTTCATACTGGAGGTTTAAGCAGTGATGCATGTCCTGGGAAACCTGCCAACATGCTTGTCAGACTGACAGTGGCAATTTAGGTCTATGTACCTTTGATATATAATTTATATGTAGCTGGTTGGATTATTGTACAAACCTTGACTTGTCTTTAAGAAGAAATGAAGTACCATCAATACTGGCACAGCCTAAGGTCTTGGTGCTTCTTCTCAGCAAATAACATCCATGAGGTCTTGTGAGCTTGCCAGTTGCAAAGAATGATCAGCTGTTTAGATCTGTTAAGTGCTTTGTGTTTGCCTAAAAGTTTATCCATTGAGTCCCCCATGGCCACTAACTGAATGATGGGTAGAGTGTGTTGCCATCTAAAGATGGAACAAAATTCCCAGCTGCTGCTGGAACAGAACTCCATGGAAAAGCAAAACTCCGGTCTCACTTCTCTCAGGAAAGGGCTTGATGTGGCTCTTTCTGACCTCCACTTACTCCTCGCAGTCACAGATGACTCATTATGTTTAGGATGAGGGTAGAGTAGCCTTGATACGAGTGATTTTCTGCCCTGCTGTTACAGGGCACGTCCCCTAAGGCTATTTCTTAAACACACTTGGGTTTGTACCCCTTCAATAGATACCAAAGGGAGTGGTTTTTTTCAGAAATTGTGCTTCTGTTGCAGTCACTCTGCACTGCGTTGAGCTTCCTCCCTGGTGACAGGAACCTCTTCTGTGGCAGCCCCGAGGCAGCGTGCCAGGCACACGTCCCTGCTCCGGGGTGGTGAGCAGCCCTGCTACTCTGGGGAGGAGCCAGGGACATTGTGCAAAGGGACATTGTGCCTTCCAGGCACCTTTGTCCTTTGCCTTCAAACTCTGGTGACAAAGGGAGCGAGACAGGCGGCGGGGCCGGCCCCTGTGCGCAGCCTGGCCCTGCCGGCCTGCCCTGCCCGGCCACACGCGCACTTACTGCTGGCGGCTGCTGCCCGCAGCTCCTCCAGGCTGTAGACCGAGAGGCGGCTGACGCCCCCGCAGAGCGAGCCCCTCTGGCCCCTGCACTCGATGTTGCACTCCTCGGGCCTGGCGGCGGCGGCCGGCAGCGAGTTCCCGCAGTAGCACTCTGCCCCGTAGGCCAGCCCCGCGTAGCTGTAGGCCCTGCAGGGAGAAATGCCAGCCGCTGTCACACAGGGAGTGTCCCTCTGCTCGGAGAGCCTGTCCCCGTGTCCCTGCATGCAGCCTGTGCCCCTGCCGCCCTGCTCTGGAGCTGGGGCTGGCCTGGAGACAGCGTGGCCTCCTCAGCAGGGGCAGCACCTCAACAAGGTATGGGCTAGAGACCAAGATCTATCGAAAGATAGATATCTTAGATATTTAACCGAATTGTAATTTTTGTCCAGGACAATATGGAATATAATGTAAGTCGTGGTGCCATAGGGAATAGGCAGCAGTGCAGCAGTCTGCTTCAAGCAGAGAAGCAGAGCTATGTTGTGCCTGAAGATCCATAATCACTGTTTTCATAGATGCTGTATGTTTAGCATAGGAATGCTTTTCCCATTTGAAATTCAGTTCCATTTATTGTCAGAAAAGAGAAAACTTGCAGTGAAAAAGTACCACTCACCTCTCAGCACAAGCTTCCTGACAGTGAGCTACTGTCATTTTTCGTAAGTCATAAAAGACAGCTCCCTTCAGTGTCCTCTCCCTCGAATCGTGAGTGAAGCAGCCCCTGTAGGTGCCTGTGTGCATGCAAGACCAGGGTTAGGCAATGCACTTGGGATGGAAGGGAAAAACCCATGCCAGGCTTATCCAGTGCCTCATTCTGCGAGCAGGGCTGTCCCAGCCTGTCTGGGGTCCCTCTGCAGACCTCTCCATTGCTGCTCAGCCTTGGTAGGGGTCACTGCCACTGTTGCATTGAAAGGGACAAAAAGGAAATGAGGATTTCCCTTCCCCAAGTTCCTTTCAGCAGACCTGCTGCTGCATGCCCAGAATCTACGACCCACCCAGGACTGCAGCTCCTGCATGCAGCTGCTGTCTGCTCAACTCCCTCCTTTGGGTGACAAAACACAGCACTTCTCTACAGGAGAATGTAGCCTCCAAAATGCTAAAAACTTACAGAAATCCTGTTGGATTTCTCCCAAGTGTTCTTTAAAATCTCTAGTTGATAATGAGATGGTGCAAGAGAAATATTAAGAAAATCAATTTTCTTTGGATATAGAGGGTTACATTAAAGCTGTAATGGAAAGATAAATTCACTTTTAACTAGGCAGCACAATGTAGCTATCGCACTGAGCTATCTCCTCTCTGGTGCAAGGGAATCTCTTCAAATATGTCTTGCTTTACTTAGCATAGGAAAGATAAATGTTTCTCTTAGACTGCATTCAGTGCTCAGCCTAATTTTTGTTGTCATGAACAAAATACTGTAAAAATCCAGCCCATTATTTAATATACAATTGGAATGATGATGTGGAGTCCCACTATTATACAGCAATTGTGTGTCTATAAGTACATTTTATCATAAAAATATGAAGGGAAAAAGGAAATTTGATTTTAGAAATAGCAACACTGAGATGATAACACAGGGAAATTAAATAATGTAAGCTGTGGATAGGAAAAGAAATGGTGAAAAATGAAACTAAAAAGCATTATATTAACTAATCCACAAGAAAAAAGAAGTTTGAGTTGCTCCATCAGGGATTTTGGAGCCAGGAATAATAAATCAAACATGTAAATATTACAAACACAACAGTAAATTCAAAGACCTGCACCAGGTAATTTGCCAACTTGTAATTAGAAAATTCACTGGCTGTGAACACACACCCTCAGCACACCATTAACAAGGTGGGAGTCAGGCACCTGCAACAAATATGTTCCACATTTTACTGGAGACTTTTGATTTGAGTACTTTGACTCAAACTTGTAGCAGCAGAAAACTGAGGATGTTGGGCTAAAGTGCCTGAGTGGGGGTCCTGGGCAGGCCAGCCACCATCTGCTCTCCTCCCTGTGTCCCTCCCACTTCTCATTCACATCCTCCCATGAATGAGTCACGGGGATCCCAGGGTCTCAGAGTGGCATGTCATGTCACATCAGTGATACAGTCCCTGTCACCTCTGCATCCTGTTCAATGGCAGAACCAGGCCAGGGGAACTGGAAATTCCATCCTCTGGGAGCAGTGGGAATAGAAAATCTCATTGCTGTGCTAACAGTATTTGCCAGTCAATCTCTGTCAGGAAAAGTGTTATCTTCTAACACTTCTATCTTCTAAATCCCTACCCCGAGCCACTTCCAGTGTCAGCAGGTGAGATAAAAAAGGACTGGAGAAAAAAAGGATTTGGATTTTCTCTCCAAAGGCTACTGTGCTCCTGGGTGGAGACAGAGTGACAAAGTGAGCTGGGAGGTTCACAACAGGCTGGGCCATGCCACTGTGTGTGGCTTGGGTTTAGGGTCTGCCTGGGGAAGCCTTTGAGGGGCGGGCAGGGGCAGAGCCTCGGAGCCACGGCCGTGTTAGGATGGCACCCATGAGGGAACCCAGCCTCCATGGTCAGACAACGCTGCTGTACTGAGCAGGAGCCACAGGGCATCACTGAAACTTTATTAAGCATTATAAGCACGGAGGAGTTCATTAGGTCTTGAAAGGGATCCATAATGAAATAACAAGCCTCTAAGTTTACTAGAAGTGAATTGGAGAAGATAACATGCTTTACGTAGGCAGTTAAGTTTTAATTAATTACCTTCAAAGGCATTCCAATGCTTGTTAAAAATATTGTTATTAATAATGTCCCGTCATGTTCAATCAGATATTCAAATGATGCGTGTTTGAATCTAGAGTTCAGTATGGTGAAATGTACAAATAAATAGTCCTTCTGGCCCCTCTTAGTACATCAGTAGTTAGAACCTCAGCAAGGCCCTGGATGAGCAGCTCTCAGTCTCTCCTCTGACACCAAAACCTGCCACCAACAGGCTGTCCTGAAGCGTCCTTGGAGCAGCTCCATCTTGGAGCTTCAGGTAACTCCAGCGGTTCAGTTTGCCTGACTCACACTGTATGACTCATCCCCCACCACTATCACCTTCTCATTCCCATTTCTGACAGTTCCCTCAATAGGTAGCACAATGTGGCACCCATTTTGTGGGATTTTGTTTGGGCAAATTCATTCAAACAAAAAGCAGTTCCAAAATGTGGTGTCTAGTCATCCAGATCCTGTTCTATTATCAGAGAAATATCTCCAAGAACAACTAGTTCCTCCAAAAGGCAAAGCATCAAAGATTGCAAAGGGATACTTTGCTGCTGCAGTGAGGGCACAGCAGTCACCCAGCATGGAGCCTTTGGCCTAAGCATATGCCTAAGAAGTGTTTTGAAAGTGGCAATGAGCGAGGAGGAAGGCAGACCTGCAGGGGCGTGTGGTGCTCACCTGTGTCTGCTTGGGATCAGCAGAGCGCAGTCTACGTGTGTGCCAGAAAACGGGTCCATCCCTTACCTTTGTGTTCAGCAGTGTGCTTCATTGCTTTAAATCCTGCTGTCTGCAGGGGCTCCTGGTCGCTGGTGAGCCTGTGAAACCACCTCCTCCTCAGCTGCCTGAGCTCTGAGTTGCGGGACACGAGCCAGTGGGGGCCGTGCTGCGGGTCCAGCGCCGGCTCCTGCAGCGCCTCCGTGCGCTCCAGCAGCCTGGGGCCGGGGCTCTGCAGGCTCCTGGGGTCTGTCAGCCCAGCCCTGCCCATCTCCTCCGGCACTGGCAGGGCCTGGTTACTGGGGGCCCCACGTGAACCTTGCTGGATAACCAAGCGGGTCCGCTGCAGGAGCAAGAGGCTGCCAGCCATCAGGTAAGCTGCTGTGAGGAAGAAGAGCAGAAACTGGGTCCGACGAAGAAACTTCTGTAGCCTGAAGAAAGCTTTGGCCATGCCCTTACTGAAACTGGCCCTTCACGCTTCCCAACCGGCCCCCGAATCTCTGCCTGGCCAGACACTCATTCCTTCCATCAGTTCAGCCCATCACTTCAGTGCTTTCTCCTGATGAAAAGCTTCTTCCCTGCTGCAGCAGAGACCAGCCAGCCTGGTGTGGCACTGCTGCCAGCCTCAGGTGCCTGGGTGGCCCCGGGGCTCCGTGGGCTCCTGGGGCGATGCCTTCATCGTGCCCTGCCGAGCTGCCAGACAGCCGGTGCTGGAACCTGAAAGACCAAGAGGTGTAAGGCTGGTTCACATCCAAATTGGAAACATCCACCATCAGGGTGACTTTCCCCCACCCACCCCTTTTGGCTTTATCTGAGCATTTCTCCATCTGTTGTTTGTAATTATGCATGTTAAGAACTATAGTCCAATGAGATCAATTGATTGAGCTCAAGCGAGTTTCAGATCTTCAAACTTTTTTCTTTTCTTTCTTTTAACTTGTAATGCACAAGAAATACCTTAATGATGAGGTTATTTCTCTTGGGATGTTTGGAAAAGAAGTCCTTTATTTTCTTTTCTCAATAGCCAACATCTCCATCCTTTGTCATTGGATGAACAGGCATCTTTTTAGGGAGGTATTACCAAATTCCTTCCTTTCAGCTCAACAGTAGCTCAGCTACAAATGCAGATCAGAAGGAAACAGAAGTGTGGGTGTGTGGGAGGAAAAAAGAAATTGCATCAACTCACAATAGATAAGATAATAATTATTAATCTCTGCAGCACAAAGAAGTTGGGCTTTATGCTGGAAGGGTATTTGGAGATTCTGTGTGTGTTGTTTTAACAGAAACCAGAGATCCTGCTATATTTTTTTTAGTGGATTCATATTGCCAACTATTGATGTAGGGATGCGTGTGGAGAAAAACTAGTGAATGTTTGAAAAAATTTCAGCTCAAGTTCGGCAGATCTCTCTTGACTGCTGCTGAGCTTTGCAGCTTTAGTTGTGCTGATGTGTACCATGGTGGGATTGTCTGGGCAAGAAAAGCTCCTTTGTGCTCTAGGGAACCTTTAACCTCCCATGGCAAATAAAAGCTGGCATGTCCCCATAAGTTCCTGTTTTCCCAGTCTATCCTTTCTCTGTGGAGCTAGGCAAGTGCTGAGAAAAGATGCAGTGTTTTCCAGAAAAGAAAATATTATGGCTTTTGCTTAGCTTGCAGTTGGGGCACGCTCCTGAAATCAGTCCTGGAAACAAACATCTGCTCACTGTTTCTTGTTTCAGTAGTAGATTTAAAGTTTTGTGGGTGTTCACTTATGCAGCTTTATTAAATAAATGTTACCAATTAACTCTCCACCCATTACCTTTTTAATTTAGTTGTGCAAATTCTTTCTGTCTTAAATAGCAACCAAACCAAAGATCCAAAACTTCCAGGACAAAAATAAATTAAGGCTCAGTTAAATCTTTTGTCTGTTGAGCCTGAATTCCTTTTGTGTGACCTTTTAGCCTCAATTCCTAAATGAGGCTGTCACAAGCCATGAGTCTCTGTCTCTAATCTTACAATTCAGGTGATTTTGAAGATCTCTTTTAAGCAGTTTTGCTAATGACTTTTTTTTTTAAAGTACATGCATGCTGATTTTAGTTGTAGAGGACTGGGTAATATCCAAAAAAGTATTCAATGTGCTGATTGCTACTCTTTCTCCAAGGGCTGTGAGCATAAGCAGGTGCAAAGCACTGCCAGGCTGTAGCATCTTCAGTGAATTCCAACTGCTCTCTCCACAGCAGAAGTTACACACCTCCCTTCGGATCAGCTCCAAAGCCAAAGAAAATGCATTGATTTACACCAGCTAAAGAGCTGACCCTTAGAGTTAAATTATTGAAAATCTCTGATCAATGTTGTGAGTGCTCAAGAATTGCAGTAAAAGGGTCAGAAGTACCGATACAAATGAATGGAAAATTAGCCATAATTAGATCCTGCAGGTTGTTACTGCACTAATTCATCTGAAGAAATACTGTCTATGAGCACAGGTGGGATTTAATTCACTAGTTGTTCCTGCCATGGGACTACTGTAAACTCGAGCTGTTCCCAGTGGAGGCTGTGTGATCTGAAAGCAGGCAGTGTGCAGGTATCAGCCACCTGAGACTCTGTGCAGTGCCTGGAGGTGAGGCTGGGTCAGAGGGGCAGGTGCCCACGCTGCCCGAGGCAGCCCTGCCCTCTGAAGCTGCTGCCAGCCCTCAGCAGTGAGGTGGCAATGGCTGCAGTCACACACGATCTCAAAAGCTTTAAGATTTCCCCCCACCAGCAAGACAAGGCTAGATAAATCTATCAGATTTGCAGTCATTTCTGCCCAGCTGTAATTCAGGGTTTCGCAGCTCTTTTGGTTTATTCACTGAGAGAGACTCTTCAAGCCCAAGTTCTCAGATGAGTCCCAGTTGCTGCTGTTGGAGAGGGCGTGCTGGGGCAGCTGGAGCTTTCTGCTCATCAAGCAGTGCCCACAGCTTGGCTGGAGAAGGGCCATCAAGACCATGTAGCAAAGGTCAGTCATGTTATGCTTGAAACTGCATTACTGGCCCAATTTGGTCCCTTTTAATGCCACTTGTGTGCTTGGTCAGTGGATTTTGGTAGAGTTTCTCCACGCTTGCAGTGATCTAAAGTGGAACAGCTGGAGGCCGCATCATTCACCAGGATGAGAGGATCTGGCACTTGCCTGGGCAGCATGTGGCAATGCCTCCTGGAGCCAAGGGACTCTAGTCTGGCCAAACAGCAAGTGGGCAGGGCGTAATGTTCTGCCTCCACATGAACAGGACAGAAAGCTTGCTGTGCATCAGCAGAATTGGAGAAAACACCCAAGGTATCAGACCTAATTTAACTGTGCAGCAGGCTCTGCATCCAAACATAAGACATGTTTGGTATTGCTCCTAATGCTCTGCCAGGTTTGTTTATATATTTGCACCTTTAGTAAGGAGAAGCTGCTTTGGAGTCTCAAAGGGGTAACCTTGCCCTTGCCTAGTGGTTGAAAAAAGTTCAAATGGCACAAGGCAATTTTGCTGCATTCAACATGATGTGTACGAATTACCTCCAGATGCACTCGCCCTTAAAGCAGTTGCCATGACAGTACATTGTAGTAAAACCCAACCAAATAAATAAGCAGACTCTCCGCCCACCACCACTGCTGCAAATGTGCAACTCAAAAATTAAATGTTGCTTTTTAGTGGGGAAATAGCAAAGTGCTGCTGACATAAAAACTGTCATTTGATTTTTCCATAAACGGCATATTGCAATATCATCAAAGTATGCCTAAAAGAGTTGAAGTGCATCACTTCTGATGATGATATTTAAAAGGAAAGACTAAGGAGAAAAGAACTAGTATCTGGTAATAGAAAACGCAGCATTTGTCTTTTTCATGCACGTTTCAGCGAAGATGAATGAAGAGAAATGGAAGAAAACAAGTTTTCTATCCCTGTTTATCAGTTCTCACAGCCAAAGGGGGCTTAGGACCATATGAACTGGAAGTTGTTAGTAAAATCATAAAATTACAATTGAAAGGACAATGATGGATAATTGATGGGCAGTGAGAACTGTTAAATGGCAGAAGAGACCTCTAGGTGAAGAAGGCAATGAAAGGGATAACACTGCACTGGAAGAAGTGCAATAATTAGCACTAGAAAATATCAGTTTTGGGCATAGTGATTGGAAGCACAGTTCTACAGGGTGCTCAGCTTCAACTGAGAAAAGATCCCTTGCCACTAAAAAAGCTGCTATAAGGAAAAACAGGTCAGTATCTTGCTTCCAAAATGAACTCACAAAGTGTGACCGAGGATGTCACACTAGGCAGCTGCATTAATGTATTTGTAGAGAGAAATAAGAGAAACGTGATAAAGTTCTTGGCAATTCTACTCTCCTAGCTGAAGGAGCGTTTACAGAATTTTTAAGGGAATTCTGAATATTTCCAGTAATGCCATGAGTGCTGGTAAAGGGCGAAGACACCGAAAAACAGCCCCAGACTCGCAGGTGAAGAGTTGCTTAACTGAGGACTGTCCCTTGATGCGTGTGCAGTGCAGAAGCTCAGGTCAGTGCTGCATTGACAGCTGCAGGTCATTAAGAGTTGGTCCTTGTCTAAAGACCAGCAGGATTTTGCAAATTCAGAGTTGTTGGCAAGGAAGCAAGATGATGTTTCTTATTGTAAACTGAAGGGAATTGGACTCATGATTACTATTTTTAGAAAAATCCATCCCTCTTCCATGTCTCTTTTGTCAGCTTTCTTCGAGGACAAATGCAGTCAGGCCTCAGCTGACGGATTCTGTCTTGCCTTCTTCTTGGATACACACTGCCATTTTCTCAGGGCATTTTGGAAAGCCAAGGCAAATATCATATTGTGTGAATGCACATAGGATGTAAAACTCTTAAGAAGCCACAAATTTGATGTTGGGACCTTGTCAAGTATTTGCAGTTCCCTTTATTCCAATAGCTAAAATCATTCTGAGAAACTTCAAGCACTTCTTACAACTTAAGAAGTTTTCCTTGCCTAGAGGATGTGTCTGCTGACCCCACACGTCTCCCTGTTAGGTCTGCCAACAAGCTGGAAATTAGGCAGAAGCACCCAAATTTCTCCACATGCTGTGGTGACAAGCGTTGCAGCTTGAGAGGGTTTTCCAGCCTGTTTATCATTGCTTGCTACATGAGGGCTTGCTACAAGATGTAATTAGATTGCAAAGTTATCTTTGATGGTGAGATTGTGTTAAAACCTTTAAATAACACTGAACTGGGATAAATATGAAAAAATATCTTTCTGAGGAGTTAGCAGATAGAAAAACTTTATAGTCCATAAACTGGTCAAGCAATACAAAATTTAAATATATATTATACCCTGTTCATACAATACAGGAGGCATTTTACAGTGACAGACAATTCAGCTTTGGAAGGGAAAGGCAATGTCACAGAGCAGAGCTGCAGCCTGAGGCTGGAGAGGTCGGCACTAACTTGTGCAAATCCTGTCCCAGTGGCTCTTTCACCAGATACTCGACTTTTAAAGACCAATTTTTTAGCATAGATAGGTGTAAATCCAGACAATAATGTTGTTGGTGAGCTTGAGGTGAGGGATGCAGAAGAGCCTGCAAGAGGCAGTTGGTCCAGCAAGACTTATTGTGAGAGTACTGACTTGGAAAGTGCTCAGGGACAGCTTGAGCAGAAATCACACTCTGGTATTTCTCCATTAATCCCACAATTTTTACCTAGCTCAAGTCATAATGCAGTAATCAGCAGGACTGATTCCATGCCAGTATGGAAGAGATGCATGCAGACATTTGCATACCCACATTTCAGATGTACATGTGCATCCACATCCTTGTGTGTGCATTCTGTAAACAGAGGGATGTGTGCTACAGAGGTAACATGCAGTCTGCTGTCACCATTCTCTCATAAACTGAAAGCTTTCAGCAAACTATTACTGAATCTCAAAAGTATTTTATTAACAATAAAACATTCATGCATGATGTACATTCTTAGATGTTAAGAGCTCAAGTGCCCAGCAAATGATGGTCTATCTGCAGTTTCCAAAAGCCCCTGCATGGTCTGTGGCTGAAGTTTTGCACAAGAATGTTGTAAGACATATACCATATATATAAACCCTGAGCCTTAGCTCACAGGAACTACAGATGAGATCTTTCCCTGCGTGCAAGGAAATCTACTAGAATTAAAATAATACACAGCTCTGTAACTGAATCAAAGGTGGTTTAAAAGTGTCTTTCATAAACCCTTCAATATCTCAATTCCTGCAACATTCACCTACTAAACATTGTTAGAGTCTATTTGTTCAGCACAGTGATGCTCCAGAAACTGATGGGAGAAGCTGAGCATTGCAGCCTGCCGCGATAGGCTGTGGCACAAACACACTTGCAGTATCCATTGCTGACTTTCCAAGTATGATGTTCTGTGGATGCCTGGGGAAGGGCATCCCGAGAGCAACCTGCAGTCTTTGTAAATAATGCCACTAAGCCCCTTTGCTTAGACGCTGTGGATTGATTTAATAAAACAAGCAGTCATTGAGACTGCAATGAATGCTGATACCTCAGCCTCTGCAAAAAGTTGTCCGGTTATTGCTGGTGCCCAGGCCAGCTGGCACACGGCTCGCAGAGGCAGGTACTGAACGGTGTAAGAAAAAGAGGAAAAACCTCACCTTTCTTTCGTGGCTGAGGAACCCCTGTTGTAGCCAGGCAAAGTCCTGTACAATCCAGTGAAATACTACAAAAGGCCGTAATGCACATCTGAAAAGCTGGTAAATCCTGCTCCCTCTGCCCTTCCCCACTAATCCTTCCGCTGCATCCCGCTCCCAGCGCGCAGAGCCGTCATCCTGCGCGGACCGCCCGGTGCCGTGCCCGGCTCTGCGGCGCTCCGCTCCCTCCCGCTGCCCCCGAACTCGCCCAGCCCCGCTCCGCGCCCCGCTCACCGCTGCCGCCCTGTCCCTCCAGGGGTCCCCGCGGCTCTCCGGGGTCCCTGCGGCTCTCCGGGGTCCCTGATGCTCTCCGGGGTCCCTGCGGCTCTCCGGGGTCCCTGCGGCTCTCCGGGGTCCCTGATGCTTTCCGGGGTCCCTGCTGCTGGCCGGGGTCCCTGCGGCTCTCCGGGGTCCCTGATGCTTTCCGGGGTCCCTGCTGCTGGCCGGGGTCCCTGCGGCTCTCCGGGGTCCCTGCTGCTGGCCGGGGTCCCTGTGGCTCTCCGGGGTCCCTGATGCTCTCCGAGGTCCCTGCAGCTCTCCGGGGTCCCTGCTGCTGGCCGGGTCCCTGCGGCTCAGCGGGCCGGGGCTCCGGGGTCCTGCGCCCTGCGGGAGCGGGCGGGCGGGAGCCGCTCCATGGCCTCCTGCGCCAACAGGCAGGATGGAAGCAGCCGCCGCGCTGCGCTGCCAAAATCCTCAAGCACAGCCAGTGCGCTCGTGTTTCATAACGCTCCCCTGCCCGGGGAAACAGCCTCTCCTCTAAGGCTGCCTCACAGCAGAGCTCTGCAGCCTTCTGCAGCTGCCGACGTTTCCGGACCTACCCATTCCCTGTGCCTGGGTGTTTGTCCAAACGCACGGATGGCTGCATCGGCAGAGAGCTGAGTGGCGGCAGCAGCGGCGAGAAGCCCTAATGCGATCAGCTGAACGGATGCTCCGGGTTTGTTTCTCGTGCCTCTTCCCACTAGGGGCACATCCCTTCGGAGCTGCCCCTCTGGAGACCCGGACCCCTTCCCAACAGGTCGAGAGGGTCCCGGGAAAGCGAGTCCCTGACGGCCTTCCAGCACCAGCTTGGAGATTTCGGGCAGAAAATTGTTATTCTGGGCACAGGTGGCTGGAAATAAATTATTTATAAATGTGAGAGCTGAAAGGCCGTTGCTGGTGTCCTCAGGACTGCCTGTGCTGCCACCTTCCCGGCATGTTCCAGCTCCATTCTGCTGCTGCTTCACATGGAGATTGAGCAATTGATAATTATTCTTAAAGCATCTACATTTAAATGGGGCTGGCTGCCCCCCTGCCGAGGGTTTTGCATACCCTATGGTCTACACACATTTAACGAAACCTGTGGAGAGCCATCTCTTGGGGCCAAGACAGAATGTGGCTATGGGACTGATCTCTGGTTCCTCACTATGCCAGAAAGAGTGGATCAGAAACATCAGACCCAACCAACACCTGCCTGGTTGTGAGAAAACAGCACTCAGGGGTTTCTTGGATGTGGGAGAAAAGAGGGAATTGGGATGCCATGTGGGGTCTGATCCTATTTCCTCTCTGTATGTTGCACAGTGCAACCAGCCCCATGGACTTGAGTGATGCAGGTGTGTGCATCTCTCCAAGCAGTGCACCCCATGAGTGGGGTCTGAACCCCACAATGGGATGCTGACACTACTTAAATGACACTTGGCTTTCCCATCTTCATATGACATTGGAGAAGAGGAATCTGGTTGTTCAGCTCAGCATGAACAACTTTTGCTCATAAGAAGTATTCTCTGGGACCTGATGGACAGATAGTGCTGCAAGCCTAGAGTGGTTTGGTGAATTTTGATTAACAGAAAACCCTGAGCCTTAGCAGATTAACATTCAAATTTTAAAATGCTGATGGGTGGAGGTCTATTCTCAAGCCCAAGAAGTTGTGCATCTGTTAGATTGCAACCCATCCAACCCTCATGTGGGTGTAGAGCTTTAAGGCTGTAAAATTAATTTAGTTTTACTGAAATTAAATTAATCAAATGTTAAATGTAATGACATTTTTAAATGTGCTGGGTTGGGGCCTAAATCAATAGAATTGCAGGACTGTGCCCAGGTGAAGCAGTGGCAGAAAATGCAGTCAGCATTCTCAGTGAGTAGAACTGTGCAGACGTGCCCCAGAGCATGTGTGGGCAGCAGAGGCGTGTGCAGGTGTGTGCGGGCAGGTACAGCACTCAGCCCCTTTGCTGCAGGAGGGATGGCAGCGGGGCCTGCAGCCACCTGGCACGCTCAGAGCACTGGAGAGCCCTGCTCGGAGTGAGGAGCATCCCGGGGAGACGCTGTCACTTTGACGTATGAGCTGTTTGCACAGATTTGACATGAAAACAAGCATTGTTGTTTGGGGGTCTCACGGCTGCTCTGCCTCCATTTCTAAACACAGGTGAAGCCCAGACAAACTGCCGGGGTTTATAAAACAAGAGCCCTGCTGCACTGAGCCCTCTCTAGTGCCGATTTGTTTCCAGGACTTCCTGTACAAAATTCCAGGTGGGGAACTGCAAGACGCACTGCACCCCTGGGCAGGAGTCCTGCTGCCACAAGACTGCCTGGCTGGGGGGTTAAGGGCTGCAATCGGCAGTGCCAAGCCGCTGCTCAGGACTCAAACCAGCCCCGTTTAGGGGAAACTGGCAAGAAAATAAAGGAAGGGTAGTGTTGTATCCGGGGAGATGGCAGCAGCCCCCTCTCCTGAAATGACTGCGGTGGAGTATTTCGTGGCGGGGTGGGAGGTGCTCTGTGTCCCTGCTGCCTGCTGCTGTGGCATACAGCCGCAGCTGCCCTCGGGGGCACGGGCAGCCCGGCCCCTCGGTGTGGGCACCGGCAGCTCCCTGTCCTGGCCGTAGTATCTCCAACTCCCTAATTTCCAGTCTGGTTGGTAATACAGTTTTTACTTCACCCGCTGGGGAATCTCTCACAAGGAGCTTTGCGAGAGGTTGGCTGTGAGATGCACACTCCTCCTCACAGCTGAGAGATGCTCAGCTCTGTTTAACCCAGCCTGATGGCAGAGGGGGGTGGTGTGTTTTGGTTTTTGTACTTTGTTCACAGCTGCAGTTTAAAATGCCTTAAAGAGAAATATCTGTTCAGTGCTTCAGGCACCAGCACAGACATGAGCACGGCAGAGCAGAGCCATGGCTGGGAAGGGTGAGCAGAGGAGCCCACCTGAAGCTGCATGGTGAAGGTGAACTTGGTGCCTTCAGCACCCAGCAGCAGCAGCCCCTGTGCCCCCACCCCGGCCCCGCCAAGGGGGCTGTGGGAACACCCACTGCTGGGGTGATGGGGAGGTGGGAAATGTGGTGCTCTGTATCAAAAGAGGCACGAGTGGCACTGATGATGAAGAGGGATGTGTCAGATTGTTTCAAATATTTTCAGGTAGGCCTACAGGAAATTATTCTCATGATTTATTCTCAGTTTTCTCACCTGTGTTACCCCTTTGTCTTCAGAGAAGTTGTACCTTGACAAGACCCATGTGAGTGACCACTGCAGCTCCTACTAAACTAAGAGGGAAGTGGGTCAGACTGTAAATCCAAAGGGTGTTCTACCCAGGGTGCAGACATGGAAAAATGATACCTAATAACACTGAGGGGAAAATGGGCAAAACTTGGGGGAAAAGCCTGTGTGTGTTCTGGTCATGTTATGAAACCAGTCACTGATGGGAGGAGTGGCAGCTGGAGGTAGTCTGTGTCTCAGTAAAATCCTGGGCACTTACTTTCTGTGCCTGATGGTTCTGCATGGTTGTTGCACAAAATACAGCAAAGAAATTTGGAATGAGTGGCATTACTTCTAGAATCCTGTTGTGGGAGCAGTTCTTGTGCTAAATGACTCAAACTTTCAGTCACTTCAGAAAATAGTCTCAATTGTAACAGTAAGGATCAGTTCAGGAAAGTGACAGGTTTTGCCAGTGTGGTTTCAAGAAGAAGTATCTAAAAGACTGTGTGGTTTCATAAAGGAATGTAATGTAGCAAATAGCTTTCTTGTCCTTTTCACCTAATAATCCTAAATACTTACAGATTAGGCATTCCATGTAATGCCTACCTACAATTTTCAGTTATTTCATGAAAGAACTGAGCAAAACAGCTGTTTAGTGACAACATCACTCTCTTTTCACAACGACTGTGTTTATAACATACGTGCCATATTAGGTGTAGTGTAGGGAAAACTGTGAAGTCTAATATGATTATTGGCAAACCTTTGCATGATCTCAGAGCACCCAATAAATATGCCAAGTGCCAGGCACAGAACATTTGTTGAAGATTGTGCAGATCAGTGAGGGATCTCCCACTCCTAAGATTTCTCTGAGTTTGGCTGTAGGCAGATGCTTCAGTGGCAGTGCTGTTTGCTCTGTGCAGCACAGGGGCTCACGCTGCTGCTGCTGGCTCAGGTGATGCTGGAGGGTGGCTCAAAAGGGTAGAAAAAGGTGCTGGGAGGGGCTGCAAATCCCATCTTTAGTACTGGCATCCTCAGGCATCGCAAACAATGGTTAATCACAGTCTTTCTGTTAATGCTTTGAGCCAGGAGGTTTGAACCCTGCCCTGAGCACCAGGCAGCTTAGGACATTTTGGGGACAGAGGCTACCAAGAGACGTTTGGGATAGTGTGAGGTTGTGAAGTTTTGGGGCCAGTTCTCTTCACCAAAAGGGGGGAAATAAAACACCTCAGCTATTTGTACAGCTTGGATGTAAGCTTAGATTTTTGCCAACTCAACTCATAGCCAAAATTAAGTGGGTGTTGTGCCTAATTCTCATTTAGAACAGCAATGGAGGGAACAAAACAGCTCATGATTAGGAAAGTGTAATGATATCCTTGTGTGGAGTTAATGGAATGAAAGCTCAGGTGGAGCTGTGGGTTTTTCAGCCTGGAAAGGCTGGGTCCCAGGGCATCTGTTTTCTTCTTTCTACTGTTAGATCCCTGGGCTATAGAAAATCCTGCAAAGCACTGCAGTGTGTCCAATGCATACGAGAACTGTGAATGTTAATTGAGAATTTTGTTTGCTGTTTGCCTTAGTTTTAGTAATATACATCAAATTATGCATAAACACAGAGCTCTTCTGCTGCAGTTACTGAGCTGATTTCAGATTTTCCTCTTCTCCTTGTTCCTCTGTCCTCTGCCAGTGCAATGTCTTGATTGTTTTGCCATCCTCACTACTTCCAAAGGCCCAGCTAGCTCTGAGGCCACTCTGGGTGGAGGGTCCTAGCTCCACACATCGTGGTGTGCCAGCTGTCCAGACTGTCTGGCTGCATTCCCTGTCCTGGGAGGGTAGAGCCATGGGCTCTGCCTCCCCCAAATTTGGACGTGCTGCTGGCAGCAGAGCAGGTTGCTTGGTAACTGCAGCCACATTTCAAAAATGTACCCTTTTACAGCCAGCTTCCCAAACTAATGTCTTTGAAAGGAAGAGTTGTTCTTTCAGGATCGTTTTAATTTTGTTCTTTCTTAAAAAAAGAAAAAAAAAAAGAGCCTTTCAGCTCCAGTTTTGCTTTTCTTCTCTCCTCTCTTTGCCCACATCTGTTACCACAAAGGGGAGCAGTGTCACATGCCCAGGAGCGAAGCCCTTTCATCCTCCTCTCCTTAGGGTTCAGCCGTTATCATTTCTGACTTTCAGGCTGAATGGGAGGAAACACTGAGCACTTCCCATAATGTCTGCATTTGGCATCTTCTCTTTCCTGAGCGTGGCTTTCCTCCTCTACGTGTTCTGTCTTTCCTCATGGCTGACAGGTCAGTAAGGAAGGTGGGACTGGTGCCACAGAAGTGTTTGGTGTCTGTTCTCATCTCTTCCAGCGGTTTGCTGAATGTCCCTGTTGGACACACCATGTGCTCCTCAGGCCTTGCTGTCCCTGTCCACGTGGGGATGGGGACAGGCCAGGTTCCTCATGCAGATTCAGTGCTGGTGATCTGGAGGCTGGTGGGAGAGCCCCTGGTCATTCCTTGTGCACAGGACAGTGTAACACAGGATGTGCAGGGAGCAGCAGCTCCGGGGTCAGCGCCGCTCTCGAGGCTCCTGAGCAGAGATGCACAACGCCTGTCCAGAGGTACCCCATCTCTGACTGATGGCCAGTGGCAGTAGTAGGACAAGTGAGATCATCCCTTGTGCTCTGGAGGTCAGTGCCACACCTTGGGCACAGAGTCAGTGCTGCCACTGTGCTGAAGCCATTCCGTGCGTCCGGAGAGCTGCGTTCAATCCGTGCTGCCTCCATCTGCTCGAAAACTGAAATGGGGGCATCATGACAGCACTCAGTCTAGGCTGTCACCTGTCATTTCACCACTGCTGCCCCATCATGTAGAAGCACAAACAATTGTAAAAGAGGTGCAACACCCAGGGAAACAGGCTGCTGACACAATGGGAGCACGGGACGCAGAGAGAGCCTGAGAACAGGAGCTGGGCCTGCTGGGCACAACAGGCACTGTGCTAGCTGGGCAGAGAAACAGGAAAGCTGTGGTGATGAACGTGGTGTGAAAACAGAGCTGGCAGAAATCATGAGGAAAGGAGTGAGTGCTGATAAATACTGCATTAATAACAAGAAAGGATGACTCACAGCTCAAGCTGACTGCATGCTCATCTCAGCCTTCCCAGCAAGTTCAGAACCACGCACTCGTTACCAGGCTTTGTTCTGCCTGTTTGCTTTTAATTTCTGATTCTGTGTTCTGGATGGCTGCAGTCATCTGAACCTTTGGATGCAATAATATTTAAACAGGATGGGCAACAGAAGGCTGTGAAATGTCAGTTGTGTCTAAAAATCAAGAGGGATTTGGAAGTAGATGATGGGTAGGTGACTATCTTAATTCAGCAGCGTAACAGCAGAGCTAACACAGACTCCTTGCTATCTCTCCTCCCCTCCCACATGCACTCACTGAAAGGAAAATAAAAGACATTTGCGTTTTTCGGCAGCTGGTGATTCGTTCAAAAGGATCCTTATTGAGCAGATAAACAGTCATGTCTCTCTCCCCTTCCCTAGTTCTGGGTTGATGACTAGTTTCCCTTTGTTTCTTAGATGGATAAGGCTCTTCAAAACATAAGCATTGATGTAATAAATCAGAGAATGGAAAAAAGTGCACACTCATACTTCTGTATCTCATGGCTTGCTCAGGGCACGCAGAGCTGAAGTCAAACGGCAGCTGCTCAGGGCTGGCATTTTCAGAAAGCTGGAGTCAGACCTTCCAAGTCCACCCTTAGTGTCCTTTTAAGAGCTGTTCATTTATCAGGGTATTTCATATAATCTGACAGGAAATGATATTTACGATGCTTTTAGCTCCATTTGGGACATTTTTTTAACACTACTTCTGGGATGTAAATTATTTAAAAATCATCAATTTAGTTCTTCACATGAAGAGATGAAAGCTTAACTAAAAAGCTTTCCTGTTCATGGTAGTCTTAAATTCTCCAGCAGATCTCTGGATTTTTGCTTAATTAAACACCTAAAGAATAAAAAGACCTTGGCCTCATAACACTTTTAGTAGAAGTAAATTTTAGATTTATTTAGCCCCATTGACTTTTGAAATACAACCACTAACAGCATCTGTTTAAGCACCGTCCTTCGGAACGGATAAAGTGTTTTATCACCAGGCATTAAACTCACCGATGGAGCATTTTATGTACCCCTCTGCCCCGTGCACAGCTCTCCTGGCCACTCCAGCCCTGCATTCCCAAGGGCTGTGGCTGCTCTGGCCCATGAAGGGGTGGCCTGGCTCCCTGTTTTAGCCAGCTGGGCACCCCGAGCTCGCCTGGCCCGGCTCAGGGCTCCGGCTGCAGCCCCGGGCAGCCAGGCTGCTCGGGGGCTCCTCCTCTGCTCCAAGCTGCTGCTCACACATCCTCCTCAGGTGACACACTCTGGGTTGTGTGCGCTTCCTTTGTCTTGACAGCCCTTTCAAACAACTGATGTGAGCCATGACTAGGAAATACTTGAACTCCTGGCAGATGTATTTCAGCTGTAAACAACCTCAAAGCCCAAAGATAAATGTAATTGAAATGAAAATTGAAAATAAAAGATGTCTGTATGGATGCCATTTTCCTCCGTGAACAGCTCCAGCCCTAAACCAATCCTCCAGAAGATGCAGGATGAAGCCGCAAAACCAACTGCTCCCAGAAAAGAGGCCACTCTAATCCCACAAGGGAGCTGCAGTGAATGGTTTTGACATTCTTTCAAAACCAAAATACATCTGTCATGCATACGAGTGTGGAAACTTGCTAAATATTCATGAATCTGGGATTTCCTTTGTTCCAGTTGTGCCTGGGGAGTATGGGATGTTTCCCCCCTACCAATTACTGGCTGTTTGGTCCCTGTCAGTGTAAACCTGAGGGCAGAGGGACACGTTTCACATCGAGGTGCTGTGCCTGATGCTAACCTTAAAATCAATAAGTGAGCAGCTGGTGGTTGCAGGTAAGTGACACTACAGATGCAATGGAGACACTGGGATTCCCTGTCGTAATTAGCATTGATTCCCCCCTGGTTTGGGAGCTTTGTTGTCTGTGAACTCATTAAATTGTGACCTGCATGTAGGACTTGCATTTCTGCCCTGGAAAAGTCAGTGGATTTGCTATTGGTTATTACACTCCTGAGGCTGCAGTTGTTTAAATGCATGTGATGAGAGGACTGTTGAGAAATACTTCAAGTAAGAACTATAAAAGCAGGTTCCAAGGGTACTTCTTTTACAACCAGAATCTGCTCTCTTGCCTAAATGTGACATACTAAAAATGCATCACTCTGTTTGTCAAACCAGTGTGGAATTTCAATGCTTGCACTCATTGTTCCTGATGAATAGAGGGTGGCAACAGCCCTGGTGGAGCTTACTTGGAGGCTGATTTGGCTCAGTTCTTCCTTTCTGTAGGAGGACTTGACTCCTTTCTTTTGTTCTGTTTTGACTTCTGAGTGATGCTGGAAAGCCCAGGTCCAGCATGAGGTGCAACACATCAGTGGGGCCCTACAAGATGCTTTCCCTCAGCCTCCAGAAAAGAGACAGCCTTTGTAGAAGACTAAGTAACATAATTTCCAAGCATTCCCAATACACAAAAACTGGGCTGCTTTAGTCTTGAGTTCAAACTCTGAGCCACGGCCGCTGGTTTGGTGCTGAGGACCCTGGGGTTTGCCTGGGGTAGCTCCAGAGCTGGCTGAGCAGAGAGCTCCTACCAGACCTGGCGCTCTCAGCTCTCCCCCTGTGCTCATGTGCACATCAGTGGTTTCTTCTGAGTTCAGGGGACTTTTTTTACTGTTGGATTCAAAACAGAAATTTCACACAGGAAGGGAATTTATTGTCCCTATGCTTAGGCCAGTATTCACCAGGGGGCCAATTAAAATAGTGCAGTGCTTGTTAATAATAATTCAGAGCAACTTTTCAGTTGGGTTTTGGTTTATTTAGGGATGCACACCAGGACACAGCCAGCACTCTTCAAAGGACTGAGCACACAGAGCCAGTGCAGCTCAGGATCCTTTAACCATGGCTTTGCAGGGCAGCTGAAGGTCAGTGTCACTGACTCTCAGTGGGAATACTGATAATTTAAGGAGAAATTAGCACAAAGTTTATATATTGTTTGTGTCCCACTTAACTCCTGAGCACTGATGTGGAATGTCAGTTAAAAAGCTGTTCTGGCCCTTTGCAGCTCTGATGGACAGTCTCCATATTAGTGAATACACCACCTAATAAAACCCTGGCATGATTTGTGTTCTTTAGTAAGTAAATGGACACCCATCCATAGGTCTCATAAACTAGTGAAGCTCCAGTGACTTTACTCTTACAGTTAATGAGTTGCTGGAATTAATTACAAATTTGGTTGATGATATTCATCTCTATGTAGCTCCATTTAAAACTCTCCCCTCCAAAAAGCAAGCATGCACCTGCATTACTGCTGCAGAAGGGGATTTGGGGCTGGGTGACCATGGGGGACAGTGAGCAGAGCACAGGGCAGGAGCCCTGCAATGGCAGGAAGCAACACATTTCCAAAGCTGGAGTCTGTGGTTTGTTTGGATGGAGTGTCACTTTCTGCTTCCCTGGAACCACAGCCTCCCTCAGGGCTGTGACCTGCACCCCTCCGAGTCTGTGCCCATGAGGTTTGTAGGACATTTGCTCTGTCAGCTGGTGTCTAGTTACTCCATAAGGGCAGATCATAAGCTCCACCATTTTGGTACACTGATAATTTTTTTTAAAAAGTGTCTGTAAGTGTGAATTTAATCTACTTATTTTTGATGTCCGGTGAAGGTTTAGACAGCAATTTATTAATTATTATTGGTATTGTACAGCTGCTCCCTAGAGGTGCTTAAACCATGTCAAAAAGGGAACCAACATAATGAGTCTGACAGAATTTCAGAGGGAGAGATTAAATTTAGGATAATGAGTTCTGCTGCATTTTTAATGTTATTGTAACAATTCACACCACTGCATCCTGTTCATCTCTGGACTCAAAACTGAAATGTCAATTGGGAATTAGGCTGTGAAGATATATTCTTTTTCAAGTCTTTTCCTCTTATAAAAATTAAAAGCAAGAGAAAAGAACACCACATCTCTTCCAAGATGGGGTGGAATAAATTCTGTCGGTGTAGGAGCTGGAGCAGCTCCTTGCTTCTCTGAATCAGACACCAGCTTACAGATGAACTGGAGCTTTGTGAACTCCACCTGTGGGTTTTCACAGCTCGGTGGTGACTCCTGGGTTGCAGCCTGGGCTGCAGCCCCCATGCCCTGGGGGGCAGTGAAGAGCCCGTGTGCTCACACAGCAGGGGGGCTCAGCCCGGGGGTGCCCGGGGGGCTGCTGCCCCAGGGGAGGGGGCTGTTCTGCCACAGGCAGAGCTCCAAGCGGGGCTGGGGGCTCAGAAGAACGGACAAGAGTCGCCCTTCACTGGTGGAGTATTGCTTCAGGAATTTTTATCCCTCACCCCTCCCTCCTGACAGGAGCAGCATCATTCACTGAATACCAATTAGTCTTCAGCTTTCTAAGGGAATGGAGATTGGGAATGGAAAACAGGAAAACATGGATGATAGCAGATAAAGAAATCATTTCTTTGATGTAACGGGCATTAAGAAGGAGTTTCATCCACGACAGGATGAAAAATGAAGCAAGCTTTGTGGCAACTGTGAATATTTTCATCTGTCAGGGATCATTCTTTAATGGAGACACGAGCATGGTCCCACACAAGCACCTCAGTGCCCACGGCTTCCCTCAGGGTGGGATCTGCTCTGGGGCTGCATCCCTGGAGCTGGAGTTCTTCTGCTGGAAAAAAACACACTGGTGACAGAATGGAGAAAGCACAAACCAGCTCAAGCTTATTACAATAAAGCAGAAGCAGCAGCTCCAAATGATGTTGTTAGTTTGCTTTAATCAGCCCACCCTGCTGCTCCTGCCCTCACAGAGCAGCAGTCTCTGAACCCATCTGTGAAATGTGGCATTGGAGCTGCACTGGCTGAGAATGCACCACACAGATAATAATGGTGGCTTGAGCCGTTGTGTATTTTTTTTTAAAGTGTGCTGAAATGCCAGGGTGGAATCTGGAATGCCTCATTTATTAGCTCTGTATTAGGAAGAATAAGGATGCAATTAGTGTTTGAAAAAATTAGGTTAAATACTCATTTCCTGTACAGAGAGATTAAGGCTCCTCCTGTTTCGTATTAGGAGGGCAGGCTGGACAGCAGCTCTGTAATTGGTGCAAATGGCACAGGACATGCTTGGAAGCACCTCAAGAGTTCAGCTTCAGCTCATCTGACTCCTGGAGAGCTGCAGTTGCACATCCTCATGCTTTCACTGTGTTCTGGATTGCTTTTGTCCTCCCTTCTCCCTTTGGCTAAGTCTCATTTGCAATTCAGGTCTCTCCAGCCTCCTGACAAAAGGATTCTTGGCAAATCTCGATTGCTGCCTGTCCTGCTCCTCTGGTTCCTCTCCATCCCTTTTCCCAGTCTGTCTCTTATCCCTCAGAACTGTTCCTGTGTGTTCTCTGGCACATGAAATGAGCTCCGTGCTGTTGTGAGGGGTGGCACTGCTGCCCCCCTGCAGAACCTTGGAATGGCTTCCAGGAGTCAGCAGCCATCACTTTCAGCTCTGAGAAAAACCATGCTCTGGGTATATCCAACATATCTCCTCTGAAATACTGATGAGCTGGCACAGCCCTGGTGCACTGATGAAGTTTTGCAGTTATTTGGTCCCCAGATAATTGGACTTCACAGTAAGACAAAGCCTTTGTCCCAGATAGCACTTCTAGAAAATATTTTTTCTTGAAGCTACAATTATAAAAACATCCCTCCTTTTCACTGTGTCCCCTGGCAAATGTAGCATGATGTTTAACTGCTCTTTGAAAAACATTCCTGAGATAAGATCATTAGTATATAAAAGTGCTTTCTTAGCAAAGGCAGCTTTTGTTGAAAAACCTTCACTGATGGTGGATTGGGAGTAATTAAGTGAAATGTAATGACTCAAAATAACAAACAAGCTCTGCACAGCTATTTATGAACACCCAGCTCTCCTGGGGAAACCTAATCTGACATGAGCACAGAGTGTGAGGGGTGCTCAGGGTCATGGCAGGCAGGAGGGGCATTTCTCAGCTGCAGAGTTGTGTCAGTGGCTGCAGAACAGCTGCTGCACCCCACAGCAAACCTGAGCCAGGCTGGCAGCTCCTGCAGGGACTCCGTCAGGTCACTGGTGCCACGTGTGTTCAGTTTGATCCTGACTGCCTGGTTCCCCTCTGTCTCTCCTGCTGGGAGCTCCTGGGACAGGGACCCTCACAGAGCTCTGCTTTTGCATGTGGCTGTTAATCCTCGTTGTTAATCTGAGCTCCTCTTGCCACTAACACTCCTACCTACCAACAGCTATAGCTATAGCAACAGCTATACCTGTACCTGTACCTGTACCTGTACCTGTACCTGTTCCTGTACTTACACCTGTACGTGTACCTGTACCTGTTCCTGTAACTGTACCTGTTCCTGTACCTAGACCATCTCCTCTCTGTGCACCTCCCAATCCATTATGTTCTGCTAAATGCAAGTGGTGGAGGTTCTGCACCAGAGTGGGAAAACCAAATGAAAATGAGAAATTGCCTTTCCAGTGATTTATCAGAAAGTGAATCTCCAGAGTGTGTGTTTGCCTCCAGCCATGCAGTGGTGTCCCAAGGACAGGCAGCCCTGTGGTGATTTTTTAAAACCTCTTGGAGACACACAATGATCAGAAGTTAATTTTCATGTCTCTTCTATGGCTGCTTTATAATTAATTTCTCTGAACCAGTTTGTTTTTCTACTGCCAAACACTTCAATGCTTATATGTAAATTATCAACATCTGAAGCTGTCTTTCCTTAGAAAGAATACAAGGCAATCATCAGATAAAAGTCATTACATATTCACAGCTATTCTGCTCCACTGATAATAAAACATTCTTAGGCAAAGGTGACCTTTTTACAATAGACTTATTAATGTCAGGACTTCAGAATTGTCTTTTCTCATTACAAGTCTTACCAAAAACATTAAAAATAGTGAAGTTTATGATCTTAAAGATGTGTCAAAGCACAGCCATTAAGGACATTTTCATAAAATGTTATTTATACAACCCATTTTTGCATTTTATGTGGGAAATATGGAGAGAATACAGACATTCTGGACAGAACTCTGTGTTCATGACTTCTTTTGACTTCCGATCATATTCTAGAGATTCCAGGTAAGATTTCTAGCACTCACATTTATGGCCTTGGAAATCTCCTGGCTCCAAGCATACACATGAGAACACCAGCTCCTTCAAATGCAGAAACACTTTTGTGTTGTCCTGAGCTTGTGCCCCCAGTGGAGGCAGATCCATTAAAATCCAGACTATCCCAGAATTTCCATCTGCTTTTCTCCATCTCACCCAGCAGAGTCTGTGATGCTCATCCTCGAGCTGCTGTGCCAGCAGGAATCAGCCCCATGTGCCTCCACTTTGGTATCTCTCCAAAATCAATATTTTAAAGAAACTTAAATTATTCCTCCTACAGGAGTCATGATTCATGCAACGGTAGCATCAATATTAATACAATAATCGAACTTTAAAGTTGGCTGCTAAGCAACCTGTCACACCCACGGAGCAAACTGGACCCAGACCAGAACAGCTGCAACTGGAGAAAACTTAATGTGAAAAACAAAATACTAAAGGAGGGAAAATGTCGGTAAAGTACCAGATTTCGCAGAGCCACCCTCTGGGCTCGGCTGGAGAGTGAGACCTGCCCTTTTTGGGCTGTCCCCTTCCTGCCTGGTGTCCAGGCTGGAGCTCAGCCCCAGCTGCAGGCTCTGAGCTGACCCTGCTCCCCAGGCTCTGCCCTGCCACGCTCCAGGCACGTCCCCTCTGCTCACCCTCGGTGGAAATAAAGAATCAAGAGGAAATACTTACAGGAAAAAATCTTATTCTCTGGCTGTTTTCTTCCCTCACACTTCTGAAGACCCATTCAGTGTTTTTCTTCTGGCAAACTGTAGTCAGAGCAATCGCAGAGAGCTCTGTTTCTGCCCCCTGAAGGTTATCTAATGGCTTTCAGTATGGCCAGTTTAGGATGTGTCTTGATGTGCAGGGAGCTGAGATTAACAGAATAGAGGGAAATTACTTATTCCAATAGCTTTTTAAATAAAAAAGCAAGTTGGTTTAAAAGAGGAAAGCCCATGCAAAGTATCTTCATTATGCTGGCTTTTTCATTATCTTGAGAAGCCTGAAGAAGTCTCTGGGAAATGAGATTCTGTTTTGGTAGAAGATGCAAGTGCAGGTTGGGAAAGGGTATCAGAGCCAGCTGGTGCAGAAGGAAAAGAGAAAAGGGGTCATTCATTACGATTTTTTCCTCATGGTTGCCAGCAAAAAAGAGGAGGAAATATGTCCTCTGGGATATCCCAGCTGGCAAGAACATCCTTAAAGGCTGAATTCCAGCCACACCAGCAAACAGAAAAAAAACAAACCGATTTAAAACCCCCTGGAGACCTACATACTTGTGGATTCACCAGCGCATTGGTGAGCACCCTGCTTGTTTTAATCTCAAGAGTTGCATGGTGACGTATAAAGTAGAAGAAAAACAGGATCTCAACTCTAGGAACAGACCCAAATTGCTGCTGCTTTTGTGCTTCAAGGCTCAGCAGTGTTTCTCTGCCTTTTCTCTCTTCTTTGCTGTGCTTTTATCCTCCTGAAAAAAGCACTTTTGCCTGTTGGCCCTGCCCGGTGCCTGCACTGAGCACAGCCCGGCCGTGGAGGGACACCTGGCAGGTCTGGCATGGGCAGCAGGTGGTTTCTTTCCTTTCTCAGACATCAACTACCCGACTTTCCACTGACTGTATTTCCTTCTTGCTCAAGAAGTTAAAGAGTTAATTAGCTCTTTCTCCTCGTTACATATCAATGCATCACCCCCTGAGCGATAATTCCTGCAGCCCCGGGTGTCCCGCTCCCCGAGCCTGGATGTGCTGGATGGACGGATGGATGGATGGATGGATGGATGGATGGATGGATGGACGGACGCTGCCCGGGCTCTCTGCTTGTGCCCAGCACCGAGCACGCCGGGCTGGAGCCCAACCCGGACCAGCCCATCCCCGCTCAGCAGCTGGGAGAACTCTCTCTGCCACCGGTTTGTACAAAAGGCACTTCAGGCAAGTCTCTGCCACTCTTGCGAGCCTACTGGTGCTCCTGCCCCCCAAAAGAAAGGGTTTTGATTAAAGCAAGAACAAGAGTAAGCCAGAGTTTTTTAATTGTAGGGAGTGTTGACATGGTCCTCTGAGCATTGAGGGCAAATTATCCGTGGGAAATAATTTGATTGTTGCCTCTGTTATCTGGCCTTAATCCTATCTTGGTACCTTCAGATAGGCATATAATTCTCCCATTGCAAACAAGTGATACTTCTTTTCACCCCTCCCTGCTGAGGGTTTGGGCTGTTCTTGCCAACATGATTTTTGGAGTGGTCTTCTGCACCTTTTCTGTCAAACAGTGCATTTTTCATGGTTACAGTTTTTCTGCAGCTATCTAGTTTTCCTTTGATGGAAGCAGAAATAATACCTAAATAATCACTTTTATTTTTATTTGAGGCAGCTGTGCTGGGCCAGAACCTATTGTTCATATCTGTTACCTTTTACACAACAGAGATAAATTAATTACAGGGCTTTCCCCTGACATCCAGGCTCTTGCCTGCAAATGTTCACATAAAAGATGAATGACAATGAGGTTCTCATTACAGCTTGATGAATTAGCCTTTCCACTTCAGTTCCAGGAAAGTCTACTTCATGGTCAACACTCTTGTTTAGGCCCTGCTGTTTTTTCTCTCATTGAATTCAAATAGTGCAGCTGCTGTCAAACCACCTTTGTTGGTGCAATCCATTATTTTTGTGCTGCCCTTTAGAATTCTTCACTTTTCCAGGGAATTTGCCACAGTGGTTTGCCAGGTAGTCAGCAACAGCATCTTCCTAATTTTCCTTTGTGCACAGCACAGACCCGGGGCTGCTGGAAGAAGCGGCAGCTTTGTGTAAAACAGCAAAAGGACCAGGAGAGCATCCCCTCCTCAGTTCAGGGCATGATCCTTGTGTTCAGGGTAAGCCAAGCCCATGGTGATGTTCTCAGCCTTTTTTTTTTTTTTTTTTTTTTTTTTTTTTCAGTTGCAGAAGCTTCAAATAACAGAAATATTTTATTTGGCTGGGATGGATGTTTTCATACAAACTAGGCGTGTCCACATGATGATCTTGTTGGCATGTAACACCCAGTTTAATTACAACTGGAATATATATGGGGCAGGAGGGAGATGTGCAGAGGTGTTTGCCAGGAGTTGCACACACGTGGATTCATCTCCAGTCTGTGAGAGGGTGGGACAATTGCAGATGGAGCTCCCCTGTGCAATGGTCATGCAGTGCCCAGAGCAGGGACACCCTGTGCCCAAGGGCACCAGGGCCAGTTCTGCTCTGAGAGGCTGAACAGATTACCTGGGTCATTTGAAAGCTGTTGTCTACACAAAACGAAGTCAGAAGACCCATCCCTGCCAGGTGCTATTTCACAAAGAAAGAACATTGTGTTTCTTGCAGTTCTTGGTAGTTTATCATGTTCCTTTACTTGTATCTTTAAGTGTCAACACCTTGATCAATTTTATTACACCTGACTGTGGTCAGAATATTACCAATGGTGGCTCTGATTGGTGTCTGGGGACAGGAATAAGTCATTTGTAATGACTGTAAGTGAAAACATCAAAATATTGGTAGAAGAATAGTGGCAGTAGTGTGAAGCTGTTTTTATCGAGGTGGCAATATTTAGCTTTGTATCTTTTCCTAAAGCTTCCCAGACCACACTGACTTTTCTGGTTTCTCTGAGGTTTAAGACATTTGGGTGCTTTTGGAAGTGCTATCCAAACAGGATGCCAAGGCAGAGGGATGGGCATGGTCACCCAGTGACTTCTGCATGGAGTGGCAGTGTCTGCACCCCTGCTGAGCAGGAGGGAGGGGAGGGGAGCATCAGCCAGCACTTGGAGGAATTGTCCTCAGCTCCTGCACAGTTCTGTCTCCTGGCATGCCACTGCTGCTCCAGAGCCCTCTCATCCACCAGAGTCCAGCAGGAACTCTTCTCCTTGCAGCTTGCTGCTAGAACAGGAAAATACCATGGGAATTTTGTCTGCTCTGCCTGCCAGCTCTTCAAGGAAAACTCTGATCTCTCCAACCATGAAATAAAATCGAGCAAAATATCACTGAGCCATATGGACACCAAGCAGCACAACGCTCCTGTGGAAAGTCCTCCCTGCTGTCTCTGGTGCTGATTATCAATGCAGCTTAGAGCAAAGCTGAGATTTTTAATGCCCCAAGCGTGATGCACTCCCCTGACCTCGGGAATTATTTTTATTGCTATTTTGGTTGGCTCTGTCCTTGGCAGGTTGCTGGACAACAAGCAGATGCAACAGAAATGGTGGAGACAGCTAATTTCAAAGGTACACAGAGTCCTCACACAGCACATGGCAAACATGTTTAATGTTTGGAAATCTCCTTCTTGGGGCATGGGTTAAATTTGGAACTGCAAATGGAACGGTAGAAATTCCTTCAATCATCTGTTCTGACAGGAATTATACTAATGTCTGTATTCACACTGCTCTGTGGTATCCGTGCTTCTGCTGCCTGGCCTTCTCTGTGGTTTTTTTTTCCCAGCAGCAGTGATGGACAGAGTGTTTTGGCCAGGGGAGCACACACCTGAGCTGGGGCTGCTCACCCTGGAAGACTTGCTCCCTGGGCTGCAGAGGGAAGCCATGCACTTTATTGAAGGTTGCTTTGCCTCCAGGCCCTTACGCTTCTTTATTTCCCCTTAAATGGATGTTTTCCCCAAAGAGAATCTTTTTAAAGCAGTTCAAACAGGTTTCCAATTACTTTTCATGACATTAGTCTTCTGTTCTAAAAATCTCAATCTCAACATGAAGTCCATTTTGAGAACTTGGGAAAGAGCTTTTTCTTCCTGTTCTGTTTTTGTAAGATGAGCATTTTAACAAAGAGCTTTCCTCTCTCCTCTGTCCTCTCTTCATTTAGAAAACCTCAGTGAACTGGTCGAAAAGAGGACCAGTCTCTCTGCTCTAATAACAAGATGCTTTTACCTCTCCCAGTTCCTGCTCTGGATGCTTGCTGACAACTGACCTCATGTGAGAGAAGACTCAAACATTTTGGGTGAGGAAAATGCTTAAATATAGGAACTTCAGAGAAGTGCCTCACATGGAGCAGGTCCTTAACCTGGGCTTATGCTCAGTTGCATCCCAGACCACATCTGAGCAGGTTTTCTGAAATCAAGGCTCACAGAGCAGCTATGGCTGTGTTAACACTTGGGTATCAGCCAGGCTGTGGGGTGGGATATTAACTTATATCCCATTGTTTTAAATCCTGACACAATCTCAGAGTAAAACAGATTACTGAATAGTCACTACAGCTGGGACTCTTGTGGTTGTTTATTTGCAGGTCCTAGAGAATTGAGGTTCAGTGGTAGCAGTGTTAATTAGAGGTCAGCATTGGCAATTGCTACAGAAGTGTTTCTCTTCCCATCCAGACATGGAATGAAGTCAGCTCCATGTCACTCCAAAAGCCAGTCTTGACAAAGTAATCACCATTCTCATGCAGAATATTCAAATAATTCCCTGAAGTTCAATGTAAGAAAAAAGAAAACAAAAGAAAATTATAATTTGCTGTTGGACTTCTCACAAATTGGAAGTTGAGCTATCCTTCAAACCCCTGTTTTGATGTGCAAGCCTTGCCCTCATGAGGGTGCAGGCACTGGCACAGTGCAGCTGTAAGACAGAGCCCCTCGTTCAGGGGCCACAAGCCCTGGGGTGAGAAGCTCACTGGGGGTCACTGGCTGAAGGTCACATCCCCTCTGGGTCCTCACCCTGTTTTCTGGAACTTGTTACATGGTTAATATTTGCAAAGCTTCTGATTTCATTGTTTAATGTAATTTTATTCAGTAAAGCTGCCTCATTGCATAAAGGTCTTGATATTTAATATTTAATAGCATAAATCCCACGTGAGGCCCAGGCAGAGGATAAAAATTAAATTTTAAATTAATGTGCACTCAATGCCTGCTGCTCTTTCTGCATTTAAAGGCCAATGGCCATTTCAAGCCCAGCACCATCCTGCAGGGCAATGCCACAATGGTCAGTCACCATCACAGGACGTGCAGCATTCTCCTCTACAGGTGCTGTCAGTCACCTCCAGGAGCCCTGTGCTCCATGGCCACTTCAGGATGGACACCTGGGATTCATCCACACAATCTTGCCACTCCTTCAGTCTGGCAGCCTGTGACAGAGGACACTGGAGCAGTGTCCTGCATGGCCTCAGGTGTCCATGGTGCTGAGCTCACTGACACCAGCCCAGGAGAACCTGGGACACACAGCCCAGTGGTTCAAACAACGTGTACCCCACATCTGTGGTGGCAATCAACAGGTCCTGGGTTCTGCAGGAAAGGGGTTTGGGCCAGATTTTGCATGTGGCACACACCTGGAATTCCACCTTCATTTGCAGGTTTGGTTATTTATGCTGCAGCCTTCGCAGGGATAAGTAGTTACTTTTTCTTTGATGACTTTAAGCATTTCCTTTTTCTTTCTGCTGGGAGAAAATCTGAGATGGAAATCTGCACCTAATTTTTTTGTTCTTGAGACACAGCAGCCAAAAACATGTTCAGCTTGTCACACCCCACAACCAGCCACACACATTGTCCCTGCAATGTAATGTCCTATTGCCTCAGTGAAATTTATATATATATGTGTGTGTATATATACATATATGTATATATATATATAAAAAACCATTTCAGATTATGTAATGCCTCCATCTGCTGCTTTACATAAACAGTGTTCAGCTTCCACCTCTGCTGCTTTATGCAATTTGTCCCCAGCCAAGCCACTGGGGCAGGGGACGGAGGAGGGACTGTGCTGTTTGTTCTCCTCTAACTAAATACCTTTCCTCTCCCTAGGGCAGAGGTGGGGAGCTTGCAGCCATAAACATCAGATATGGCAGCAATGCCCATTTGTTTGCCACTTTCTATCCTTTTTCTTCCATATGCAAACCAGGCAGCTTGTGTTTACTTTCATAGGCAAAGTTACTGAGGGGTCAAGTGGAGAGAAGAGATTGGCAGGAAAGGAGCAAATCCTCCTTAAACAAAAATGTCTGCAGTAATTAGCAAATGTTGCAAGAATGAGCTGATAAACAAGCAAAAGGTAAGAAGGGAAAGGTAAGCTTCAGGGCAATTAATTAAGATGGTAAATGAAAAGAGACCCAACATTTCTGCAAGCATGTAGCAGATGGGAGGGTATACTGGGAGCATGGTATTTGTTCAAGCAGTGAGAAAAAACTGGATTCAGGACCATTTTTGAAAGGAACTGGTTTGTCTTCCAGGAACAAGCCTCAAGGAAAGCAAGAAGTTTAATTTCTTTGCCAGAAATTTGTATTTTTGCAGTTCATGAAGACCAAAGAAATGGAAGTTCCTTTGCAAAACAAGACCCACACCCAGCTCTGCTCTTCAAGTGCAAGCACCAAAAGAGTGCTTCAGCTAACCCACAGTGCAGCACAGCTGAAGGTGTGGGTTTGGGGTGTAAGCTGTATCCTGCTGTGGAGCTGAGCCCTAGTTATTGCTTGTCTGCCCTTCAGGGGTCCCTGCCTGCCCACCCTCAGCCCCAGAAGGAGCCAGGTGCTTGTGCTGATGCCCGAGTTCCCTCTGTACCACAGAAACGTGAGAAAATCTCAGGGCCAAGCCCCAAAGCCTCAAATGGGCTCAGTCAGCCTCCGCAGCCGTGGGTCAGCAGCAGCTCAGGGGAGACACTCCCAGAGCAGAGGGATAAATGCAGGGTGTTGGCTCCCCCTCTTTCTTTGTCCCTGCCTGTCCCGGAGCTCTGCAGCAGGCTGAGACTACACAAGAGATCTGGGTAACTGGAATCTGGCTGTTGAAGGGGGACTGGGCTGACACCATCATCACCTAAAGCTCTTCTAAGGGCTCCTAAAGGACTCAGCTCTAACCTGTCTCCAGAGCTTTCTTGCTCCTGATCCTGGGAGCCTTGCTTTAGTGACTGCCTCACCACCCCATCATGCTTTTCATGGCTCTTGGCACCTCTTTGGGGTGGGCAGCTTTGTAACAATTGTTGTTAAGGGGCAAAGGGATTGGCATTGCTCCACAGAGGCAGGGCTGCATTCTGTATTTCAGTTTTTGGTGGATTTATTTTTATTTTTATGAAGAGAAAGGGCATGATGTATGTTATGAGGAAGTGATCAATTACCTGGCATGTCTAGAGCACTGAGGATTTTATCACATCAGGATGATGGTGATTGATTTTTTTTTTTTTTTCTTTTTTTCAGATCTGCAGCAGAGCAGCAATCTCTGTATGCCTGATTGCAGCTGACAGGAAAGTTGTGGAGCCAGCTTACCAGTGACTGTGACAGGCCTCCCTATCTCATGTCCCCACTTCTTTTCAGACTGTAATGGCTTGATGAAGACATGCTGTCAGGATGATAGAGATCCAGAGATTATTAAATGAGGACACCTCTGACTTGCTAAATTACTTTAATCTTGCAGGAGGCTCTGTTAGCTCCTATTGGTCCCCCTTTGTAGGGGTTAGAGAAGAAAGCAAAAGGGGTGGGCTGTGAAACTGCAGCAGTGTTTGTTCTCCCGAAAAGCTGTGGCAGAGCTGAGGAGGAAAAGTGAGAATTGCACCTGGCTTTGCCTGCCTTGCTGGCACCATGCTGGGCAGAGGATTGATTTAATTTATCCCAGCAGGTGTGGGGTGCAGAGGGCTGTTATTGGCTTTGGGGGCTTGTGAAGCACAGCACATTTGGTGTCTTGTCCCTTGCTGGTCGTGGAAAGGATGGAGAAATTATTCTGTGTCAGGCTGCTCGTCCCTGTAGCTGCTCCCAGGGAGGAGAGGGTTGTGGCATGGGGGATGCAGTCTGTATCCAAACCTTGAGTATCTGTTTCTCTGGAAACGAGGCTGCAGTAGCAATTTGTATAAAATCACTCTTTGCCAAAAAAAAATTGTGGGGCTGGTTTGGACTAATTACAGAGTTGTTCCTTTGTTCTTGCTGGGACAGTGTGAGATGAAATCCTGTCTGCTCCCTTTCTGATCACCTGTAGCACAAGGAGGGAAGGAGGCAGGAAAACAGTGAGAGGAGCCCAAATGAGGCAGGAAGGCACTGAAAAGGGAATGAAGCCGAACAGAAGGGAAAGGTCTGTCCGAGGTGCAATCATTGCAGAAATGCTGCTACCCTCAGATGGTGCTCACTGTAGATGGGAAGGCATGTACCTGCTCTCCCACAGTGAAGCAGGCAATAGTCTGTGAGTGTTGGTGAATTATTACATTTGTTGGCTGCTTGCTGAATTAAGTTCTCTGTTGGTTGGATGTCACCACAGAAGGGGTGGCAGTCAGAGCTGTTGTTGGATTGTGGGTGTCCAAGACATGGTTGTTGTGCTCTACATTGGAAACGGTGCTGGAGGAGAGGAACATCTCCTTGCCAGGCTAGGACAGGCTGTTTGTTCAGAAATGGTCCCAGCTCCCAAGGCCTGTGAGAATTTTAGGGTAAATGCTTTCAGGTAAGTGAACTTCTCAGCGTGGGTTAAAAGTAGCAGCTGAGCAGAAAGAAATATTCCATGTGGTCCCATCTCCCTTCCTCTTCCCTAGTATCTATATAATTAAAAAAAAAAACCTAACAAAACAAACAAAAAAACCAAACCCAAAATAAAACAAAACAAAGCACCTACACACCACTGAATAACCTCTGACAAGATTGGGGTTAACAAAGCTGAATTTTTTAAGATCTTTGCCATGAAATGAGCTGATTACCAGTAGGAAAAAAAACTTAGTTTATTATCTGATTTTTAAAAGCCTGAATAATTTTAGCCATTGGCTTTATCATCAGGCAAAATAACTATTTCAATTATTATCTTTAATAACTTTGTAGGAAATCTTTTAAGTTCTTTTCCACGAATCCTACTTCAAATGCACCTGCAGAGATAAAAGCAGCAAACTTAACCCGATGAATAACTGATTAACCAGAAATATCACTGCCTTACCTGGGAACATCACAGCTCCAAGTTCATCCCGTGCATGTAATCAGTGTCTGGGCCCTCCCTGGCCTCCATTGGCGGCTCAGCTCTTTTATGATATTCTGTCATTTATGACAGCTCCTCCAGAGAGTTCATTAGGGTGAACATTAATGTGGCTGAATCCAGGAAACTGCTTTTCCTGACATGATGCCAACATCTATTACAATGCTGTGCAGTGCAGGGGGGAGCTTTATGGTTGTTTAATGTGCGTGTGTGTGTTGCAAATGGCATCACTTTTTAACTCTCCCCGTAAAGCAGTGTCTGTTTTCTGGATTGCCACCACCATAAATAGATGTAACGGGGAGCCTGAGCAGCTGTTGTGTTCAGCAGTTGTCTGTGATGATTATGAATTAATGGGTTGTGGTTCCCAGTACTAGAGAGCCACAATTAATCTACACCATGCTTCAGACCATCAGCACAAGTGCTGGTATTTTCCCTGCTCTGTTGGTATTTCTTAGAATTCCTCGTACATAAAATCTGTATTAGAAATTGGGGCAAAGGAAAGCAGCAATGGCCAAGAAATAGCCAATGGCTTTCCCTTCTTCCATCCATGTCCACGCAGCTGTGTTGTGCAGGAGCAGCCACTCAGAGTCACAAGTTGGGTCACTTGTTCCAGGATCAGCCACGGTGGAATGTGGAGGGCTGGTAGGATGGATGCTGTGGACTTGCTGCTTCTGTGCAGTGCAGACCATGTGTGTCCTTGGTTTGAAAAGAAAACCACAAAAAAGCGAAACTAAAACCCCCAAGTCCACAGAAGACAACAGTGCTTATGACAGCAGGAGAAACAAGGGGCTGAGGATTGTCATTCCTTGCATGCTTGGCTCGGATGGAGAGCACCACAGCTGTAAACTACCTCATGCTTCTTCCCCACAGCCTTATTCCAGTCTCCTTCCTGGGTCAATTCCCAGGTAAGAGCGCCGTGCCATTCCATTTTTCATTGTTTTCAGCTCAGTCCCCTGATGGCCAGTGCGGGGCTGGCAGGGCTGCCAGGACACGCTGTAACACACTGTGTACAAGCATCTTACCTGCCCAGAGCTGCCGTGGGCACCGTGCTGGGGCTGCCGGACACGGCATCCATCTCGGGCAGCGCTAAGGAGCCGCGGCTGCCAGCGGAGAGCAGAGCCCTGCAGGGCATCCCCGCCGGCTCCCTGCCAGCTGCCTGCCCCTGCGCTGGGCTGGGGGCTCTGAGCGGGACACTTGGCTACCAGGCAGGGGAGTGACTCCGGGGAAGGAGTTCGGGGCTGGTGAATTGCTGCACTCAGCATGAGATGGCCTTGGGAGTCCCAGAACGGGGGTTCTGATCCTTGTGTGGGGCTAGGAGGCCGAGCACAGCAAGTCCCATAGGATGGCCCGAGAGACGGAGCTGGGAGGTGGGGCTGGGGGAGAAAACCTGTGAACCCTGCTGCTCGATGTGAACCCAGGGCAGCACCGCTCCTGGCCTGGCCCGGGGAGCACACAGCTTGTGTGGACAAGCCCTGCTGTGGAGGGCTGTGGCTTCAAGGGAGGCAGAGCACTGGGAAGGGGGAATGGCAATAGACGGGGAAGTGATGAGAAAGCCCTGTGCCCGTTCCTGCCCCACAGTGCCCAGCACCAAGGCTGCAGGAGCCAGCGTGCCCAGTGCTGCCAAGAACTGGGCTGAGGGCACAGCCAGGTGTGTCCCTGTGTTGGACTGGAAAGGAAAACCAAGCTCGGTTTTCTAACTGCCCTCTGCAGCACTCCCAGTTTTTATTTCCTATTTCATGTCTAATGATGTCAGGAAGAGGCAGCCAGGTTGTAGCTCTATTTTTAATAATTAGGAAGATTGGTGCAGGACTGTGGAGAGGTTACCAATAGCTAGTTATTCCTTTAAATGGTCTGGATTAGTATCCCGTACAGCTGATGAATATACTGAAGTAACTGGATTGATTGATAGTAATTTCAGAATGTGACTGGGAATTCAATTATCTCTTAAAAATGATGAAATAACCTGAGTTGGTTTTGTGGGGCTTCAGCAGCCTTGACATTTTGCTCCATCCTGGAACAAAACAACAAAACAACTAGATTTACTGGGCTATTCATATTTTTAAATTATTTTGCTTTGCTGCAGACAAATAATTTCTGTTCAGCTAAATAAGTGCTTCAGTAATTTGTATTTTAGATGAATATTGATGTCTGCCCAGCACAGGGGTTTGTACTATCTTGTGTTCTCTGATGGTTTGAGTGATAACTAACAGCACAATTGCCTTCGAAGCCAAACCTCCTATCCAATACAATCCAAACAGAACAATTTGATGGGTTCCAGGTATTTTATTCTGAGGGGGTTTTGTTTGGTTGGTTGGTTTTTTTTGTGGACAGGCGTGTTTCAGCTCCGAGCAGGAGCTGGGCTGGGTGGCAGCAGGAGGCACCGGGGGCTCACACCGAGGGGTGAGGGAGTCACAGCCTGGCGGTGCCGGCCAGCCCGGGGGGCACAGGGAGAGCCCCTCAGTCCCTGCCAGCCCGGGGGGCACAGGCACAGCCCCTCAGTCCCTGCCAGCCCGGGGGGCACAGGCACAGCCCCTCAGTCCCTGCCAGCCCGGGGGGCACAGGGAGAGCCCCTCAGTCCCTGCCAGCCCGGGGGGCACAGGGAGAGCCCCTCAGTCCCTGCCAGCCCGGGGGGCACAGGGAGAGCCCCTCAGTCCCTGCCAGCCCGGGGGGCACGGGCACAGCCCCTCAGTCCCTGCCAGCCCGGGGGGCACGGGCACAGCCCCTCAGTCCCTGTCAGCCCGGGGGGCACAGGGAGAGCCCCTCAGTCCCTGCCAGCCCGGGGGGCACAGGGAGAGCCCCTCAGTCCCTGTCAGCCCGGGGGGCACGGGCACAGCCCCTCAGTCCCTGCCAGCCCGGGGGGAACAGGGAGAGCCCCTCAGTCCCTGTCAGCCCGGGGGGCACGGGCACAGCCCCTCAGTCCCTGCCAGCCCGGGGGGCACAGGGAGAGCCCCTCAGTCCCTGCCAGCCCGGGGGGCACGGGCACAGCCCCTCCGTGCCGGGGCAGCGCTCCCATCCGGGTGCCAGCCCAGCCTGTGCTCCCTGCCCTGCTGCCCTGGAGGATTGCGGCTGGGGAGAGGCAGAGAGGAAAAATACCGGAATAAAGAAACCCGATCAGTTAATTGGTGAAATCCTCTTTCTCTGTTTGACTGTATTCGTTCTGACAGGAGCCTCTCCTCCTTCCCTGGAGTGCTCTGGCAAGTGAGACTCTTGCAAATAAAGCAAAGGATCTGCTGAATGCACAGCCATGCATAATTTAGGAGTGCTGGAGCCTTCTGCGCCTCTCATCACAAAATGGCATTCAGCAAGTGCTAACACAACTCCTTTGTGGATAGACATTTCTGTGGATTTCTTGTTTTTCAGTAGGATTTGGACATCAGACCCCTGCCAGGAATTAAAAATTGACCATCAGGAAGTACGGTAGCAGAGCTAACACTTAACTGACACATGTGTGCCCAGAGTCAAAACAAAGAAATGATTGTGGATTCTTGAGTGGGTTGGCTTTGAAGGATAGTATGAATAAATGATGGAAGACTACATTTTCCTTGAATTCACACTTTTCGCCCATAAGTTATAAAAACAAATTTGATGCTAGAGAATAGCTGGAAGGGGGAGACAAGGACATCTCTTTCATTCTAAGGGTGTGGGGAGAAAGTGTTTTATGTCTCTGGACCAGGTGTGTGAGAGGGAAGAGCCGTAACTCTTTAACTTGTGTCTCTGTTCCCATCAGGTAGATGTGTCATGCAGGGAGAAAGACCAAAGAAATAATTAGGACTGGTGTTGATATTTACTTGCACTGATGGAATGTTGTGCAACATCACCTGAATGAAAATGGAGTTTGTGATTAGTAGGTGGTTCATCCTGTTTTAACAATGCAGAATGATTAATTCTTCTTTTTCATGACACAAATAGTAATTAAAGAGAAATATTACATAGTTGCACCTGATTTTCATTATACAGTTACAACAGTGTGTAAACCAAATCTTTTATTGATGAGAACAGCCATAAGTTTGGAAACTGAGTGAAGAGCATGAAAACCGCTCTGAGGCTCCCCTAGAGACATGTGAGAAATCTGAAATTATTAAAACATATGGTGGCACATACTGATTACTGACAGCTCCTGCGGTGGCTGTGAGCCCTCATTTCTCTTTGACTTCAGCTTTTCTAAGGGTTCTCAGCTTGCCTGGTTCTCCCCCCTCCCTTGGTAAATCTGCTGTGGCAGGGAAGCCCTGCCCTGGGCAGTCTGACCCCACTGATGGACTGTCCAGCTGCAGGCACAGTTTGCTGGTCTCCACTCAGCAGCATCCCCTAAGCCCCATCCCTGCTGGGTGTTGAGCAGTTTAAAATTCCACTTACCTGCACAGCCCCCCGAGTCACAAAGCTTTATTCTGCTGCAGTTTTTTAAAAACATTGCTCTGTATCTGATATTAAAGCTGAGTGTTTATACCTGGTATTTGAACCCCAGAGAGGGAGGGAGTATATTTATATGTCTGGTTGATGTATTTATGCTGTTTGCCAAGTCCCTGTGTGCAAGGATGTTCACCACCACTCAGTGGCCACAATCCACCATTGTTTTCTCTTTATGTGTGTGTATGTATTTACTGATATTGATTAATATTTATTTCTCATGAATAACACATGGCTGGGATTTTGTGTGTGCCATTACAAGCTGCAGGAACACACAAAGGGTAATGAATGTGGTGGGAAAGCTGCTCCACCCCTGCAGAGCTGCCCCAGGGCCTGGGGGGCTGGCTCCTGCCCTCACATCAGCGTCCCTGCCCACCAAGTTCTGGGCCCCAGCAGACCCTGCTGGTGTCCGGGCCCTGCTGCTGCTGCCTGCTTGAGGAGGAAAAACTCTTTCCTCTGCCCGTGGGGGAACCCCTTTGGAAGTTTCCTCCCAAATTTACCCTAAACCAGGACACCCAGCTAGAGCCAGCCAGGAGGGAACGTGGCAGCAGCTCCCTACATCAGATGCAGGTGCCTGGTGCCAGGCTGTAGGGACAGCAGGGATGGAGTTCTGTCACCTCACAGGCACGAGCTGGGTGCTGCCGTCCTGCTGGCACATGGGGACAGAGAGCCAGGGCTGGAAGCACAGTGCTGACAACAATTGCTTCTCTGAGGAACTCGAGTTATTCACGTCAGTACCTTTTTGCCCAGTAAAATGGGCACATTCTCCCCAGACCTCACAGCCCCATTGTGCCAACCACAGCATGAGTAAACAAGATAAAAGCTGAGCCCCTGGGCCCGGGTTCAGTCAGCTCTGATGGGAGGGATGGAGGGAAACAACGCTGAGAGGTGAGCACATCAGCAGCTCCTCTGCTGGGAAAAGTAGGTTATTCTGAAGCAACAAACAACAGAAACATAAAACAAATGAAAGATAAAAGAAGGAATGGGATTTGGACAGAGACTGGTTTATTAAATTCCAGCTGGACAGTGATACCAATTCTGGGAGCACTCTGCAGTGCATTTGGTGCTGTCCCCCAGGGCTGGGATAGGGACCAACCCCACTCTCCCCAGTGAGTAGCTATGTGTGCCCAGCTAGGAAATTCTGGAGAAACCTGGCTGTTCCCAATGGGCTTTCAGGGAGCCCATGTCCTTGTGCTCACAACTGGGCATCCCTAGGTGTCCTCATCTGAGTGATTAATTGCCAGCAAAGCCCAGTCAGTCAGTCAAGTGCAGCCCAGTCCTCTGCCCTGGTGGTTGCAATTGCTGTGCAAACATTTTGTTGGGTGTTAGTTCAAAAAGGCTAATGCCAGAATGGTTTGTTTTAGGAAAAAAACATCCCTGATAAATGGGACTGTTCTGCTTTGAGTAACAGTGTGATTGGTGCTGGGGCACAGATGGAGCCTCTCATCATAGCAGGGGAAAGGCTGACCTTGCTGTAGCAGAGCAGCCTTGCTGGCAGGTTCTTTTTTCCTCCCCTTTCCTTTGGTGAGGATACAAAAGGATGGAGGGTTCTGTGCCAAAGCCAGGATGCTGAGCCCTGGGGAGTTCTGGTTTGGCCCGTGCCCTAATCCTGCTGATCTGTTCTTAAGCATGTGCTTTGATGATCAAAAGGCAGTTCAAATATCAAACAGCACTTTGCTACCCCAGGTCTCAAAATGCTTTCTAAGGAGGACAGGACCATGTGTGATGCTTACAGCATGGGTTTGGGGGGCTGGTTGATGTGGGAAGTCACTGTGCACACCTGGGGCAGGACGGGCACTTCCTTCTGCAGAGCCAGGAATGAGTTTTACAAAACAGAGTGGTTCTTCCAGGCACAGCCTGGGTATTGTTAGTCCATAGTTACATGCAGAGGACCACATGCCCCTGCTTTTGGAAACTTGTGTAGTCCCTGTTCTTGGAAGCACCTATAAAGTCAATATATTATTGACAGTCACTGTCTAGTCTGTCACATGGAGTTATCTGCCACCCCAATGGGGCAGGGAGTTGCTTTTGGAATGATTTTTGGTGCTCCATCAAAGTTTGTGCATCTGAATCAGCTGAGTATCATCTTTTACAGATGATTTTCAGCAGAGACTGTGTTTTGCAAAGCAGTTATTTCAATAAAATCCATCAGTTCCTCCCTCCTGGTAGTGCTTTGGTAAGCCCCAGAGCTGACCATGGCCAGGCTAATGCCTCTGTTCCTGGCATCTCCGTGGGGCTGCCACTGCCAGCACAGCTCAGGGTGATCTCAGACAAGCACCTCGGTGGGGCAGGGAGAAGCTCAGCAAGCCTGGGTTGCCTGGGGGTATCTGGGATCCCATCTCTGCTGTCCCTTTTTTGGACAGAGTACTTACCCCTTCCCACACCACCCAGGCTTTCTCTTGGTCATGGATGAAGGACCCTGGATTTCCACTTAATTTAGTGCCCACTGGTTTTCTGGGTTTGTCCTTGTACATTTGTCTTGTTTTTACACTTGTCCTTAGTAACCTGACCCAGTTTCCACTCTCATGTATTTACTCCCTATGGCAAACCCCAGAGCCCATAAGACATCAAAGATAGTACATATCCTCTTCTAAATTTGTTGTGAAATGATTGTCTGGAGGCAAATGATAATTTCCTAAGACTGCAAAGATTGAGAAAAGCCCTGTTTCAGATGGCAGCTCTGCAGTAATTGGTGTCTTTGGCCATGCTGTGTAAGCTCCTGATGGTTTCTGCTCCCCTTGCTCTTCTGAACCACTGAATAGTCACAGCTTTGGCAGCTACGTGGTGCTCCAGCTTTGTCCCTGCACCATGGCCACAGAGGTGTTCCAGGAGAGGTGACACAGAGCCCTCAGGGCTGCCTTGCCCAATGTGAGGAGCAGTCTAAGGGCTGGGTCCAGGGGGACAATGCTCAGAGTCAAATGAGTACGAGGAAATTTTGCACCAGTGGGAGTCTCTTACGCATCTGATGTTATTTAGGAAAATATGCAGAGAGAGATTCTTTATCTTTAAATAGAGTTGCATATTTTATCTATCAAGAGAGCAAGTCTGGTGTGTCAGAATATGTAAATATGTTGAGTAGCTCTGAGGCTGGCAAAAGAGCCAATATTAAAAAAAAAAACCACCAGATTTGAATCTCTGGCTGCCTCATATCCTCTGCTGCAGATGCCTACCTCCTTAGGAAATAAAAGATATTGTTTAACACACTCTGAGCTGTCACAGTTAAGTTCAATACCTCCAGTGTCTAGTGCTCCTGGATGTAATTGGGATGCTGTACATTTTCCTAGTCATTACTTGGGAATGATGCTCTACAAAGTCAAGCTGAAAATCAATTGGAAAGCTGAGTTCTTGCAACTTCCACAGCTTCTTTTCTTTCCTTGAAAGCTGAAGTATTTTCCTGCAAGAAAATTGCATCAACTGAATCCCAGTTCTTCCTTGTTATGTCTCACTTTCTGGGTTCATAGCTGCTCCATCTTATCAGAGTGGAGATTTCACTAGGGAACTTTTGAGAGTTTTTCTTTTAATTAAAGGAGGTATCATACTTCCTTGGTCAAACTACAGCTGCTAATTCCCAGCTGTCATTGTGGCATTTGTTTAATTAAGAACAAAATTATCTGCATGACTGGAGAACCATGAGACAGATTTTTGAACACTTACAGGGTAGGAGCTGTTTCTGGGGTAAATCATCTCCATTTCAGGTCCATGGAAAAAGAGCACCTTCTACTGACTGGGGAAGATTGGAGGAGCAGGAGAGGGGAAGAACAATCCCTTCTTTTCCTTGGCTCTGAGCTGACAGTGGGGCACTGCTAAAATGCAGATACAGGTGCCTTCCCACAGACCTCTTCCTGTTTCAGATGTGCCCTTCACCTTGCTCCCATTCTTCAAGACAAAATTTTTGAAGAAAGAAATCCCTACAAAACCCCAAACAAACCCCCAGGGGTGGGTGGGTGGGTGCTGCAGGGCTGCTGGGGGATGGGGGACAGGCAGCCTGGGAGGCTCCTGGCCCAGGTGTCCCCTGCCTCTGGCAGCTCCTCGTGTTCACAGGATTCATTTGGGCACAGGCAGGACTGGCAGGCTGAGCTGGATGAATTGTGACACCAGGAGAGTCTGAGATGTTCATCACAGCTGTGCTAAATGGGAAATTCCTAAGTGACCCGAGGTGATGATTTCTCATAACCTTTGGGTTTTTGTTTGGTTTTTTTTTTTCTTTTTACTGGATAGACAGGATGGAAAATTAATGAGTGTAAACCACACTTTTTGTTCTGCTTCTGAGCAGACTGCTGAATCCACTTGATCATGGAGTTGATGTATTGAGTTTGCCCAGACCCTCATTCTCTGCTGTCAGTGTCTAGTTTGACTTGAAAAAATCTCCAATAAATTCAAGGCTGTAAAACTATAATAGGACCCCACAGCAACCTCCAGTTCCTTGAATTAAAACAGGTTTTCAGAGATTTTTGGAAGGTATTGATCCTTAGTGTGCTTAATGATCGTTATTAACCTCAGAACTATGTATGGTGAAATGAGAAACAGAAGAGGGAGAGTCAGAATGTTTGCACTGCTGAACAGGAAGAGTGATTGTCCTGGGAAGGGGCTTCTGTCCCATCCTGCTGTGGGTATGGGGCCAGAGGGTACAGGGACAGTGACACAGCCATGGGGCTGCTGCTGTGAGTGGCTGCTCCTCACTCTCTGAGAGATCATGTCCCACGGAGGGGCACGGGAATGGAGGCATAATTCTGCTTTGTGAGAGCCAGTGGGATGAAAACAGCACAGTAGCAAGAGTTGGGGTGCTTGAGGGGCTGTCTCCTCCTCCCTCGAGGGGTTTTTAAAGCCTAGAAAGGTATCAACCCATTAAAAATCTCATAACAGAAGGTGAAAAATTCAGAGAAAATTTGACCTGTTAATAAAGGATTTAGCTGAACGTTTGTGTAAATATTTATACTGCACTCTACCATTAGCTTTTCCAGTTAATCTGCTTTCTGTGCTAGGGGCTCTGCGTAAAATATGTTCCCAGAGTAGTTTACAATAAAAGTTAGTGCTGTATCTGGCCTATTATTCTTCTTCTATAAAAGATTTAAAAAGATAGATGCAAAAGTCCATTTCTGAGGGGCCACTGATCATTTTTCTCTCTCATGGAAAATAAAACCACTAAAAGGCAACAGATAGGACCAGTTTCTGGGAAGTCTGCTTGGCTTGCTTGTCATTTTGCAAGGCAACTTCTATTTGCAAATGGAAAATTCTTAAGAATTTAAAATGTCACTTAGAGCATCTGCAATTGCCCTGTAGAAGAGTTTGTTCACCTGTCAGCCTTCATAAGCATATGAACATGAATTTCTTTTACTCCTGGGAAATCTTGTCCAATTCTAACACTTTTCAGTGTGGTTGGTGAGGGGGTAGCCTGGAGTTAAACACAGGAATATATTATTGCATTTGACACTTTTCACGAATGTTGTGCTTAGTGTATTCTGAATATTGAATGTGGAGGCTGAGCCCCTCAGCCCATGGATAAACCTGCTTCATGTCAGGAGTCCAGTTAGCACCAGCAGAGCAGCTGCTGGGGGAGAGGCTGCTGGGGACCAGCTCTGGGCTTCGGCCCCAGGATGATGAGATGCCGCTTCACTGGCATGAGAAGGGTTGAGCACTGGCCCCTTTGCTTCTCTCTTCCTCTGTGCTCAGCTTGTAAAGCAGACACTGACTGCTCTTCTGGTGTTATGGGGCTGGGTCACAGCAGCACTGAAGACTGAACCTACCAGGGACTGTGTAAGACACTTTTGTTTTCCAGATTCCCCTCAGTCAGACACAATTACTGGCTGGAGTAAATGTTTTTAGAAATGCTGAGACTTATAAAAATCTGGTGTCACAAAATCACCCAGGGATCACTGGGAAGATTTTCTTGTGACCACATGAGTGCAGCCAAGGTGGCTGGAGTGGTAGACACCATGAGACAGAGCACCAAGGGACCCCAAAACAAGGCATGAAGACATTTCCCCCTCCCTTGTCAGCTGGAGGGACCAGTACAAACACCAGAGCACTGTACAGACCTGCTTGAAAACAAAAGGTCTTGCTCAGCCTGCCTGGAGCTAGTGTGTGTGGGGAGGGGGACAAACAGGGAAGGATAAAGACAAGGAATTTGTGGCCCCTCAGATTTGAAATGCCCAATGCTGCAATATTGAAATTTTCTCAGAACTGATGCTTTGCTGCATCCACAGCCCTTTGGTATTGCAGGCTGCCTTGGCATCAATTGCGTTGCTGCAGCCAAGCCTGGAATTTCCCTACCCCATGCCCCCCAAAGATAGAAAGTAGCTTTCAATTACCCCTGTCTGTACTTCAAAGGTTCAGCTGCAGATCCTAACAGCAGAACAGTACTAAAAACAAATGCTCAGCTTGACTCCTAACCGAGAGCCAATACTGAAGCTGCATCTGCAAAAGGCACCCAACGTTTGGTGCTGGAGGGATCTGCGTGGGGCTGGATAAGCACGTAACTTAGCAACAAAAAGCAAATTGTGCAGGTTTGCAGGGAAATGTCAGAGCACAGGGTTCACATCAGCTCGTACCTGTGTGAGCAGATCCCTCCCTCTGCCACGGCGTCCTCACGTCTGCCCCGTGCCGGGGGCTGCCCTGGGCTGGGCTCCAGCTTAGCTGGCTGCTGCTGCCCTGGGCTTATTCTGTCACTTCCCTTTTCCATGGGTCCGATAAAAAGTGATGGTGTCAGTCTCCTGTCACAAACCTGTCACAAACCAAACCTTCCGTGTCTTTATCCACCTCCTTCTCAGAGTAATGAACAGTCCATTGAGCCAACAGCGTTGCACCATGTACATGCAGGAATTCTTGTAACAGATGTGCTGAGGCTTGGAAAAACTTTTTTTAGATAAGCCAAATAATCTTTTCAATTATCTTTTGCTGAAAATATTGTATTTTTGTAGGCATTCAAGAGTGTTATAGCATAAAATATCAGCCTAATTATCATTATCTTCTCTATTATGTTTGCTGAAATATTTTTTGGAGTTGTCAAATATACAGCTATGTTGTTATTTGGGAGGGAGGCTTCAGCAGCTGGATATTTCTTGACTGTGCAATTTGATCTACATATTTCATTTCAAGAAGATGTTATCTAAAAGGATAGCAGCAGCAGCTCATACTTATTTATTAGAATTATTCCATCATGGTGGGAGTAGCTTCCTAGATGGGTCTTGCAGTTCCCAGGGCTGGCATGGCAGGTGTTGGGGCCCAGGGCAGTGTTTCCCCTTCCTGGCAGCCTACTCACCCCCCCGGCTGTGATGCCACAGGCAGTGTCCAACACGGATCTGGGCTCTGCTTGAGCCAAGCCTGGAAGGAGGGAGCAAGGCTGTGTCCTTGCTTCACAGTGTGTGTGCACATCTCAGACTCCCTCAGCTCCCACCCAGCTCCTGGAGCACTGAGCTCCTCATGCTGAAAAATAGGTTTTTCCCACAAATTTGGTCATGATGTGCAAGGCTGATGGAAAATCCCTCCAGCTGCTGTTGCAAAACATCACTCCCCTGAAACGAAGTTTTATTGCACCACGGAGCCAGCAGAGGGGATGCATTTACAATTCATTCTGGTTCTTCCAGGAAATTCTATTTGGCTCAGGCATGTCAGAGCTGTGACTGCTCTGGGGCTACTGAGACCTGTGAGAGAGGCACTGCATGTGTGGGTTCACAGTCGAGATGGGGGGGGTGAAGCTTTGTGCTTGGAGCATTGGTGTAGCCGTTTACTTAAATTATCGCTAAACCTAATGTCACCCCATCCCCTCCACTGCCTGTTATTGAGTGCTCCAGCTGGGTAATCTCATTAGAATTTGTCTCATTCTCACCTCCGGCAGCAGCCATGTACACAGCCTCACAAAAGGTTATTCACACAATATTGTATGACCTTGATGAAAGGCTAATTTGATAAGAATTCAATTTAAAATTCCATTTGTACTGACAAACCAGGATTTTATTGATGTCACAAATTTTCAGCAGGAGAAGTGACATTAGGAGCGAGGCTGCCTTGTTTGCAGGCCTGGAGGTGGACAAGGCAGAGGATTTATATCCAAGGGTCACCGTACCTTGCAGCAGTTTAGTCTAAACGCTTCAGTAAACAGTTCCTAAGTTTTCTTTCCTTTATTATCCTATTTTTCTTTGCGGTTTACTTAAAGAGATCTTTGCAGTGGCAGGGACAAAGCAGTGGCTGGTAAGGAAGGCTGCTTCCCTGTGAGTTTCAAAGCTCGTTTCCTACCTGCCCTTTCATCCTTCGGTCTCCACCAGGTTGGGCCAACAGACAGAGCACCCAGCCAGCCTGATCTGCTGTCTGAACGGGGTGTTCGTGCTGTGAGTACAGACGGTCCCTGGCCCCGGCAGGAGCTCTGGGGTGCCTGGGGACACACGGGGCTGAGCCGGGCTGTGAGGGTGCAGCCGGTGGTGCAGCCCGTCACTGCTGCTGTGCACAGCTTGGTTTGCTGCTGGGAACCACGTTTAGTGCAGCCCGTGTGGGATGGGCAGCTGCTGACCCTGCCGTCCCTCCGTGCCCCTCGCTCTGTCCGCATCCCTTTCCTGAGCAGCCCGTGTGAGGCGTGGGGGTGCTGGGGCGGCCAGGGCCCGAGGGAGGGGAGGGACGGGCACAGCGAGGAGAACAGCAGCGTGCCCGGGCTGTGGGAGTCAGCGTCTGCAGGAGGGAACAGCGACTGAAGGCACAGCAGCCCCTGACTGTGCTCCAGACCCAGCAGGGCTCAGCAGCGTGGCAATCTGTTGTTTGCAGGATACGTGTCAGGGTCTGGCAGGGCGGGAGAGCCTGGAAAAGACGGTGGAAAACAGCAGAGCCCTGGTGTGGGGATGCCTGGAGAGCAGGGTGCTGGCACCTGGCTGGGGCTCCCCAGGTGAGCACAGGCTGCTCACGACAGCCGGGCTGGGCCGGTCCTGGGCCAGGACAGAGCCTCAGCGGCCAGCCTGTCCCTGCTGTCCCTGCTGCCCACACGGACACGGCCTGTCCCTGCTGCCCCTGCTGCCCACACGGACACGGCCTGTCCCTGCTGCCTCTGCTGCCCACACAGACACAGCCTGTCCCCACTGCCCACACGGACACGGCCTGTCCCTGCTGCCCCTGCTGCCCACACGGACACGGCCTGTCCCTGCTGCCTCTGCTGCCCACACGGACACAGCCTGTCCCTGCTGCCCCTGCTGCCCACACGGACACGGCCTGTCCCTGCTGCCCCTGCTGCCCACACGGACACGGCCTCTGCTGCCCACATGTGACACCCAAGGCTTCACCAGGTTCTGTGCTGCCGTTCCAGGTGGCAGGAGGTGGCACAGACAGGACACAGGATGGGACTGCCACCCAGGAATGACGAGGCCTGTCCCCTGCTGCCATAAACTGCACATCAGCACGTGCTGCAGTTACAGCAGCTGCAGAGTCACAGCTCTACAGCAGATGCAGTATTATAATTCCTCTGAGTTAGTACCTTGGAAAAATCACATGTGCTCTGAAAGGAACTATATCCTCAGAAAAAAAAACATGCAAAGTAAAAAGCCAGCCTTATCTGACTTAATTTCCTTTTGCTTTGATAGATTTTGCAATAAATTACTTATTTAATGGATAGCATGAAACATCACACAGTGAAATTTCAAACATTCAAATGCCTTGATCATTTAATACTATTTTCCCTTCTTTATTATGCCATAGGCAAAATTTTAATTATAATATTTATGCAAATTATGTTTGTATAATCGTATTTGAAAGACTGTGTGGATCAAATTTTCCAGCCAATTTATCTAAATACAAGCCTTAAACTTTCCCTTTATCACTGTCACAAACACTCTTCCTCCTAATTTGTCATTTTAGGCACTTCCTATTTCACTATCACAGAAGGCTCAGAGTAATTTTTGGCCTCCAGAAAGAAACAAACAAACAAACAAACAAACAAACAAACAACTCAGGAGTCAGAGTCAGAAAACCCAAGCCCATGGTTGTGTACTTGGGGGAGTAGAAAATCTTAGCTTTGTGTGCAAAATTACTCTTTTTTTAACTGCTTGGTTTTCCCTTTTCCTGCTGGCTATCTGAAGTCTTATCTCAAATGGTCACTGCCCATAACAATGATGTTTTTCCCCCTAAAAATCTGCTTAGTGCTCCTGGTGAATCCTCCTGTTGGTGTTAGAGGGTGATGGTGTTCGTTAGCAAATGTCTGTCTAAATGAGAAAAGCAATTAGGCAGATTTGTGAAGGACAAAACATGTATCGATTAATGTAATGATGACACATGCAGAATAATTTTGGACTCAAACAGATCAAAAGGATGAGAAAAAAACAGGTGTCTTCTAATTAGGGCATAAATCAACAATTAGGAGCTTTCTCTGACTGCCTTTTGAAACTCCTGGCATTAATCACTGCTGCTCTGTGCATAACACTCCAAAGAAAGGAAGCAACCAATATTTCCACATAATTAAAGGAAATTATATATCCAATACCTTTTAATGTGATTAACAATGATAGGATGAAACTGTTTAAGAGGAGCAGTTAAGAGGAATATTAGCTGCCATTATGGCTGAGCTAAATATTCAAGGTTATATCTACCCAGCTGTGAATTTGGGAGGTTTGCCTGGTAGGTAAGATAAAACTCTTTGCTCAGATAATGAAGCAAGTAGTACCTGGGAAAGATCATAATTGGTGCTGTGCAACAGGGCCACAGTGGTACTCAGTTACCAGCTGTCCCTGGGGTGAGCAGTGAACGTGCCCAAAATGTCAGTACATCACAAAGATGCCAATATATAAACCAGGCATATTATTCTGCAATAAAAAATAGATCCACTTCTAAATGCATTATGCAAAAGAGAGAGATGAATGTAGGGCTGAGCTGTTCACTTGGTCACAGCCCAGTGCTCTGCCCTGGATTCTGAAAGAGCGTGGAATCAGCAGAGAAACCAGCCTGGAAAGGGTTTTTCCCAGGGCTGTTCTGGGGAGGGGCTGCTGCCCTGGGGAGGCACACCAGGGTATCCCTGACAGCCGCTGTCAGGGCACAGAGGGCTGGTGGGGAGAAGGGGCTGGTGGGTGGACAGACAGACGGCCTGGACTGGGTGTTCTGTGGGAGCTCATGCTCCGGGCAAGGAGTGGCTGTGCCCTGGCACTGCTGAGCTCTGCAGGCAGCTGCCCTGGGAGGAGGGAGGCTCACCTGTGCCCCATGGAGCCCAGGAGTCTGTAGGAGCCCTGCTGAGGGAAGCTGAGCCAGAAGAGCAGGGTGCTGTGAGTCCTTGCTCCAGTGGCTGCCAGCAGCTCTCCCTGTGGGGAGCCGGAGCGTCGCCCTCTGCTCTGTGCATCTGACCCTGTGCTAAATCCCATCACCCCTGCTATCCTTAGCAGGCAGTGGAGAAATGTGTCACTAGGTGAAAGTGGACTTCTGGATAGTACATTTGTATTTTCTTCTTAACTCTCTGCATGAAAAGACACATCACAGAGAGGGACCGAGCACTGGCTTGCATGAGAATTTCTGTCCATATGGAGTGCACGACAGCACACACATAGATGGGTTTTCATGGTGCTGGTGGGTGTACTAAACGAAACAGTTACATCCTGGCACCAGTTCAGTTTTCTGGAGACATAATCTGTTGTATGAATGTAAGGACCTGTTACATTAACTAAGACACAGTAGATGAAGTATAAATTAAAAATTCTTGTGTGCCCCCCGTCCTCTGTCTCTGAGAAGGCACCAGTGATCTCACACAGCAGAGTGCTCCATTAGAGCTTGTTGTGCTTCAGTGAGGCAAGAGGATGAGAGCGCTGGTAAATCCGGGTTGGAAGATAATTGTGTTCCTGTCTCCAGTGCTCAGCAGTGTTATCAAAATCCCGGGTAACGAGCTGTTCCCCGAGTGACCAGTATGGAGAGGGTTACAGCTCGGTCTTTGGTGCCCTGAAGGGCTCAGTGAGGAGGGTTCTGTCAGCTTGCAGCAGCACGGGGTAAAGCCACTAACCCCAGCCCTGGCTGCTGGGCGAGCACCTCGGCTCTGAGTTAGGAACACAAGCATGGGGCTGGGAAGGAAGGAGCAGCAGGGAGCTGCTTGTGCAGGAATGCCTGCTCATGCTGAATCCTAATGACAGCAGCCTAAATACCAGTGTCTTTAGTTGTTTCCTGGTTTAATTAAGCAGAACCAGGCAGCGGATGATTTTTATTTTAATTCAAGCAGAAAGCCTTTCCCCGTGCCTGAATTAATGCCAGCCCAGCGGCTGGCTGCACAGATGCCAGAGTGCTGGTTTGTTTATCCGGACACAAGGCCTCCATAGACTGGGTGTGGATGATTAGTGGCTGCAAATCTTCGTTTGGAGAAATCTGCTGTGCAGCTTCCTTGTTGTCCCCAGAGGCCTCTGAGTGGAGGGCCAGAGTGGCCAGCACTCCTGCCCCTGGCAGGGGCTCCGAAGGGCACTGAGCTGAGCACTGCCCCAGCAGTGTGAGTGGGGATGCACAAAGCTTCTCCCTCCTGCTGAAGACAGGCTTAAAGGAGGCAGATGCCGATGCTGCCGGGAGAGTCCCATGTGACTGTTTGCTCTGCAGGGCTGGAGCAGGTGCAGGCGTGCCCCGAGGTGACACTGCAGTTACAGGTTGCAGCCTGCAGCAATTGGGAGCAGCCCCGCAGAGACCTGCCCTGCCTGGGGACAACCCTGCACCAGGCTGCTGTAGCTCGGGGTTCCCCAAAGGTCCCCAGGGTCATTGGAAGCCCCTTTCCACCTCTCAGTGTAAAATACTCTGATCGTGTGTTCTTCCAGGAACCACAGCAAAAGGCAGGTGGGGAAGAGCAGGGTTGCCTTAAACCTGGAGGCTTCAAGCATTTTTCTCATGTATTTTAAAATACAATGTCACTTTAATGATATTTTGTTATGTCCCACTAAACTACCTTTGCAAACCCTCCATTAAAATTTTGCCTAAAAAGATGGAAAACAGTTCCTGGATAGTGAAATTTGCCCAGTCCTCTTCTTTTAAGCAGTTAAATGACTGAGTAATAGATCCATAAATGAACATCTTATTAGCCTAATCCTGAATGGAAGAATACACAAATCAGCCATTTGTTCAGTGGATATCATTTAAGCTTGCCATCCATCTTAGTCAAACGAGGTGCCGAGTTTAATTTATCAGTGGCTGGCCAAGAACTCCCAGAGAGGGAAGGGGGAACAGCAGTCTCCCACTGGTGCTCTCCTGCTGTGGATTAGCCTGCCTGTTGTTTAATTGCAACCCACTGAAATGCAGAGATTCCTTCAGCTGTGAGCTGTCCTGCTTCCAGGGGGTAGCAGTGGGGTAAGCAGGAACATCCTGTTGTCAAAGCCTTGGGCTTGTGCTGTGAGGGCAGCCAGGAAAGAGGAGCAAGCCCTGTTTGAGCAGGATGGGCACAATGGTGAGTTCTTCAGGTGGCAGAGATGTGGGACAGGAGCTGCTACAGGTGCTGAGACCCAGCACTCCTTCACCACCTCCTAAGGAGCAGCTCACTGGACTCTCTGGTGTCCTTGGCAAAGCCTGAATCTGAACAAGAGACTTGTTCTCTCTTTAAAATCGACTGATTGAGAAATCATTTGGATGCAAAATTTGTCATCCGTATTCATGTCCTCAGTCTCAGATAGCTTTTATTAAGCCAGATTTGAAATGATTGGAAATCAGAGAGTGGCAGGTTTTGAGCCAAGACTTAGGAGGTCGGGTTGCACTTTGCAGAAGTCTCTGCCTGAGAGGGCTGGAGCCTGGTTATGCAGAGGTTTGTGGGTTTTTATTGAGCTGTGTGCTTAATAAAAACAGAAGTAGTTGTACAAAAGGGATGGAACAATCACCTTTGGTTAGTGTTGGTGACTCTAAGTGTGCAGTTGTTCTCCACAATCAGTATTTCACATCTCTGGTCGCAGTAAGCCCAGAACTCTGGCATTCACCACCTCACTGACCCGTGACTGCAGAGCCAGTCTGCAACCTCTCTGCACCCTCCAGACCCCATATTCCTTAGCATAAGCACACTGTAAGAGTTGGAGACCCAGGACACATTTCCCAGACTCACAGCATTCCACAGGACGCTACTGAAAACGGAGCTCGGGTGTGGTTTTACAAATACCTCTGGGCCAGGGCGGTGCTGCTTGGGCTTGCTGCCCAGTTAAAACCTGAGAGGAACCTGACAGCTGCCATTTGAGGAAGAAAGCAGCTACTCGTGTGTGCAGTCTGCTGCTCCCAAACAGGCGGAATGGTTTCAGCTGTTGGGAACAGGATAAAATCCTGCCTTGGGCTGCGTGTGCTGCGATCAGAGCCGCAGCCGCGCTGCGACTGCCGGGCTCCCCGCGCCGCCGGGCTGCCCTCAGCCCTCCAGTGGGTTTATCCAGATATAACTCAAATCATAATACAGCTCCTTAATGTTGCTAACTGTGTGATTTAGGCTTTTGATCAGCAGAATAGAGTGATCCCGAACACTTTTAATGAACTATATATTTATCTGGGGAGTCGTACCACTTTCATCCTCCACACAGCTAATAACCATAGCTCAAAAGAGCCCGCTGGCTCTGCATCTCATTTTCAATTCGTGCCTTTTTAAAGGAGATAATCATGGAAAGAAAAATGCAGGAGTTCGGGGAAATGGCTGTGCTGTGTCCATTAGTGGGAGAGGTGGTTAGAGCTGGCTGGATGCTCTGCAAACCCCACGTGGGTCTCTGCAGCCTCAGAGCGGCAAGGGGCAGTGGAGGCAGGAGATTGTCTGTGACACTTGGGTTGTGCCTGGTCTGTGGAGGCCAGCAGCAAGAAAAGGAGCAGAGAACCAGGGCCAGTTCATTTCCAGGTCTGAATGCTGCACGGGAGCCACCCAAGCTCTGTCCTCGCCCTGCTTTCAATACCACCGTTTTCTTTTGTCTTTTCCTTTCTCTCTGAAAGATCTTTTAGTGCAAATTAGAAGCTGTTCAAGCCAGGCCAAGAGTTTTAAACCATAATATCAGCATCACAAAGAGTTGTGGAATTACTCTCATCATTTTTTTCATTCTAATACATTATTGTGCCCAAACCCTCTATGGAGTCAGGGTAGATCTTGGCTCGTGTTTGTAACAGAGACATGACTTCTTGGCAGTGCCACAGGCAGAGTGGGCTGAAATTCCTCCCTGTCCTTAGTAGTCCAGTCCCAGTGATGGTGGCACAGGTGGCTGCTGGCCACTGGCCTCCTGCAGCCCCTCTAGTCCTCCAGAATGGAACAGGAGGTCCAGAGGTAGGGGAGGCAGTTGCTGCCTCTAGACCACATCACAGAATGTTTCAGTTCTTTATGTATTAAGCTTATTTGAGCAATGTGTTTTGTTCATAAATCACTGGTGACAGAAAATGTACAACCACGTATATCACATGCTACAGAGGATGAAAAACAGGTCTTAAATATCTGAGGAAATTTCATTCCTCTGGCTGGTCTGGTATTTGGGACCATTTTAAAAATTGTTCTTTGCCAGTAAGAGCTGCAAAGAAATTACCATCAATCTAAAGCATCTGGAGCCCGAGCTCAGACTGGGGTTAGTGGCTATTCTGCATTATATTGACCTGGTGAAATGCCAGTTGGTTTTTCTGAAATAAAAACAGCAATAGCCAATAATTAATGTTCCCATAGTTAATTAAATTGGTCCAGCTGGCAAAGTGAAGCCATACACTCTGGCCTCAGAGATTTGCTGCTGTGGGTCACATCCACCTGCATGCCTCTGAAGGCTGTGTGAGTGCACAGGTCATGTCTGTGGTGCCCTGCTCAGCCCTTCCCACAGCAGCTCCAGTAACACCAGCGACATCCCCAAAACCACCCTGGGGACTTGCTGCTTTCCCTTTCTGGAGCAGACTGCAGCAGCTGAGCATCACTGACCTCTCCTCCTCCTGTGCCAAGTCATCACTCATCTGTGGGTTTATTAGCTGTTTATGAACATGCTCTAATGTTTTAGAGAACAAAGCTGACCTTGGCTATGTGCAATTGCCCTGGCTCAGGGCTCTGTGTGACAGTGCAGAGGGATGTGTGCACCTCAGGGACATGTCCCCTCCCCTTGGGGGCAGGAGGTCTTGACCAAAAGAAATGGATGAAATAATGCCAGTAAGTTTAATGGGGTGTTGCCAGTAGTACACAAGCAGTTCAGCAGTTCCCTTAAAGCCCCTGTTTAAGCGCAGTGGGACAATTTCTGTTGTGGTAACGGTTGGGTGCCACTGGATTAGAGTTTGGCCCATTTCTGTTCAGGTCTTTGCTTTAGATCTGTTGTGTTTATTTTCTTCTTGCTGCTTATCAGGGCTATGTTCTTGTGCTGTAAGAATAGGACTTCACAGAGCCACTACAAGGCTTTTGGTTCATCGGTTTTTAATTAAATTTGAATTGAAGATTCTTTTTCCTCTAGGCTAATTTTCAAGTGACAAACAAAATCCCCTTAAGTGCATTTTCTTTTCTGCCATAAACTAGTAAAGATGCTGTCAAATTCCCTCAGAAACCCAATTTCTCCAGTCTCATAAGAGTGCAGATTATTGTTCCATTAGAAACAGAACAGAGCAGTTCTTAGGCAAACAGGTGAAGTAAAACCAGTGCCAGAGCCCCTCAGTGCTTGTGCCAGGTGACATCACTGCATCCCTCCGACGGGCATCGCTCACCGGGACCATCCTCTCTAACCTGTTTCCTGTGATTAACTTCAATTACAGAGAACAGGCTTGATTAGACTGCCAGAGTAGCTTCTTGGAAAGCCACTCACTGTTCTTTCTGGGACAAGGGAAAAGTACGGGGCTTAGTGAAGGGATAGCCTCTGCAGAATTAACTTACTGCTCTTCTCAAATGAATTCTCAGGCCTCTGAGCACTGCTGTGTGGATCCTATGAGAGATAAAAAGATTGATTTGGACTAAAAATCATGTCTGGTACCTCTTGTACCTCCTACCCACTGTTGCTCAATGTTACAGCATTGATGCATCTGGTGCAGTTGTGTTAAATTTGCTGATAATTACCTCCATCTCACTGCGTTTCAGTTCGCGATAACAATGTGCAACAGCCCCGTGTCATTTCCTTTCTTCCCTGTACACACCAATCTGCTGGATTCATCTTCCCAGAAATGCAAGCTGAAGATGATAAGGATAATTGATGATTCCCTTCTGGACCAGGTCATTATTAATAGCTGTGCTCACTTTGGCTGTCAGCTAATCTCTGCTGCACAGGGCTTATCTCCGTGCCTGTGCAGGGAGCGCTCGCTGCGCTCGCTGCTGGGTCTCGGAGCGGAGAGGGGAAACACGTGCTCTGCAAAAGTGACATTAATTCTTTAGCTTCCCATTTTGTTATTCAAATTTGAAAATTTTGCTTCAGCCAGACAAACCCAAACTCTCAAACTCATCCCACCAGAACGTTTGGAGCTACTGGCAGTTTCCTTGTTAGCTTTTATGGCTTGGATGACCCATGTTTCCACAGTATCCCAGCCTCTAGTCCTTGGTCTGACATCCTTCCCAGAGTGTTGGGAGGCAGGACAGTGAACCTGCACTGCTGCCAGTGGGACAGGCCCTCACTGGGCAGGGCTGGAGCTCAAAGCTGCAACACTCAGCTCAGCAGCAGCCCAAATGCAGCGCTGTGGGTGCAGGAGCTGCCTTGGAGCAGGGGTGTGGGCACAGCCAGGCTGGGCCATGGGTAGGGCCAGCACCATTGGGAGGAGAATGCTGACAGGGGAGGCAGGACCTCGCAGTGGAAAAATAGGGAATGAGAGTGAAACAAGCCCTTGGAATATCAGTGGGTCAATACTGTTCCCCAGTGACATCTATGCTTTGGCTTCTGCTGAAATTGAATGGGTTGAGATTTTCCTTTCTTTTGATCTGAACTGTTAAAGGCAAAGTCTCTTTATAGGGGAAAATTGAAACAAGTGGTGTTTTTGCATGCTGAATATTGATATTTTGTCATCTATCAACCATTCAAAAGAGTTCCCACACCCTCCACTGGGGCCAGCTTTGTCCCAGGTGATGCTTTGGTCCTTGAACCAATTTTAGCAACTGGGGCAGAATCAGAGTCCCTGGGGTGGGCTCTCCCCTTCAGGCCTACCCTGTGCACCCGCAGAAGGGACCTTGAGTTGTGTTTGTAGCTGAGGGGCAGCAGCTCCAGATTTTTCACCACCTGCACGATAAATCTCATTTCCTCCCTCCCCTTGCACCTGCAAGTGGTTGTTCCTTTTATTTGTGAAGTAGAAAAGTGATTTTTAAAAGGTGAAAGAGTATTTCTGACTTTGATAGCATGATTAGCTGGGCTCAGAATATTGTTATGGCTTATCTTGCTCTTCTGTGATAACTCAGAAAAACAATAAATGTCTTCTTACAGCAGACTGACATTCAGTATTGAAATTGGTCTCCTAATCTTTATGTGATTGCTTTCTCCGTGATAGAAATATTGCCTCTTGTAGGGTATTTATTGCCTAGTTCTTTCCAAAGTATTGACTTTATGTAACCGTTTGATATACATCAAATCCCTTAGAGATTTAATAAACTCTTCTGGTCAGTCTTCTGTTGTAAACACATTGAGATTTATGGTCATCTTAGTGGAAAGCCCTTTCTCGCTGAAATTCTCTGCTTCCAGATATCAAAAGATATGAATGGGAGCATAGATCACTGTGGGAATCTGAGCTCCCAGCTGTTGCATGCTGGTCAGGAGCTGTTGGTGGTTAAAGTGAAGTGAGTGTGTTGGGTGATGGTGCAGCTGCCAGGGCTGGGGCAGGGGCACCAGGACCCTCCTCTGCTCTCTGGGGATCAGCCTGTGGCTGCAGGGCCTGGACAGCCAGCTGGGCTCATCTGTCCCTGGCACAGCTTGGCCCCAGGAGCATCCCCATGGAAGAGCAAATGGAAAGGAAAAAAATACTTTTATTCAGTTAGGAGTAAAGTTAATGTATTGGTGCTATGCTGCTGCACTTGGAATTGAGAAAAATGAAAACTGTGAAAAGAAACATCCAAGCCTCAGGAGCAGCCACATGTGTGCCATCTCCCTGCCAGGTTCCTCCTGCTTTCCCACCCTCCAGCTCTCTGGAGCTATTGTTTCTTGTTCTGAAACCAGACCACAGGTATTTCTGTATGATAGTTAAAAAGTGTCCTTTGCTTTGGGATTGGAGAGGGGAGGAACACACTCGTTTTTAGGAAGAAACTTTTCTCCGTACAGGAGTCAGCTTTCCAGGGACAGCCTACAAGGAATCCAGCTGAGCTCTTCAAATTCACTCATTAAATGCAAATACTGTCTTTTTCATCTTACATTAACCTCCCTTTAATGGTGTGAAAATGTCTTTTAATTTCACAGCTCAGCATTAAAAGACTATATAGTGAGAGGTTTCTGAAGTGTTATAAATCAATAACAGCTAGAGAACAGAGCAGGTTCCTGCTTTGCTTGCACTGGGGAGGAGCTGCCATTCCTGTGGTGTCCAAACCAATCCCCTCAGGCTAGCAATGCATCCAAACCCTGCCCCTGCCAGCTGCTGGAGACTGGGCTCTGGGGTCTGCCTCTAGAAAGTAACTTCTGGATTGAGGCTTTCCTCTTATTTTGGTGAGATGGATTTCAGTTTCCCTTCTGATGGTGCAATTTAATGGGCAAATGCACTTTGCAGACACCTCTCCACAGACTCTGGATTTCCTGTTGTTGTTTTTTGTGTTCCTGCCCTTTGGCTCCTCTCCCGGGCACAAGTGAGAGGCAACAGTGAAGATAAAATGTTTTCTCCCACCTGCCTGTCACAGAAGGTGCCTGTATTGCTTCTCTGTCTGCTTCATGGCTTGGGGACAGATAATTAGTTGTGGTAGTGATGAAACCTCAGATAAATGGTGTGCTTCCATGGCTTCTCTGCTGATGGGAACACTTAATGGGAAACTTACTGGGAATGATAAAGTGATGTATTTAAACAAGCTGAAAGGACAATTTGGATGATGTTTGAGGCAGCATGACAACCACAGCTCTCTGGCAGCTCACTGTTTCCCACTCTGCAAACCCAAACCTAGAACTGAAGGCTGGTGTGCCCCTCACTGTGCCCAGGGCGGGACCTTGCCAACAGCGTGGAGAGGGCTGTCCTTGTCCCTCACTTGTGTGCAGTATTGCACCAGAGCAAATTTTGGGAACAACTCCCAGGGTGCTGCCAGCCACTCAGTTTGCTCCTTTGCAAACACCAGGTTGTTGCCAGTGCAGCATCAAGCAGAGCATTCATGTGGAGCTGAAACCTTGCAGTGTTATTTCATCTCCATTATTTTTCCCTCCTGATCTATTGAGATATAACCACTTTCAAAGACAGGGACAGATTATGATCATGGAGATGGCTTAGCTGGGACACAGCTAGTCATTTTTCCTTGCTGATATTTTATTAATATATGTTATTAACCTTGATTCTCCTTCCCCACGGTGCTTTATCATCTGAACTAATTAATTCCTCTTGCAAGACGTAAGGGGAAGGGATGGGCATGTAAACGAGATGCGTCTCCAGGTGGCAGTACATGGTACCTGCAGTGAGGGGTGATCCCAGCTGAGGAGGAGACCTGGCACACAGCAAACAGAACCTGGATATGTGTACCTGTAGATGGGCTGAATTTGTCCTGTCCCTTTTAACTGGGGCAAGCGCTGGGGGAGATGATACCATACGGAATAACAAAGCTGGTTTCCTGCTTTTTTAATGAACATGAGATAGCCGGGGAAAACAAACGGTGTGTTTGGTGGGTGGCTCCCAGCCTGCACCGTGCCGGGATGTGCGGCGCTGAGCAGCCGCCCAGATGCCCCTGTCCGATCCCGGGCGCTGCGGGTGATGCTCGGCCCCAGCGGGACCTGAGCGCGGCTGCGGCACAGGGACCCCTCTCCCTGGGCTCTGCCCCTCACACCACGGCGCTGCCGGGGACTCCAGCCCAGGAGCCCACCAGCGACTCTGTGCTCCCAACAGCTGCTGTTAACACTCTTATTCCTTTTCTTTCCATCCCCCCCGCCCCGCCTTTCTTGTTTTCCTCGTTCCTCGTGTCACACCTCCCTGCTCCAGGGCTGACATTTGCTGATAGCGGCACATTCGTGAGACAAGCGGTGGAAGTCTGAACGAAACTGGGTGCCTGCTATAGCCTGGCAGAGTAAATGTAATCCTGTTAGCAAGATGAAAATACCATATGCCAGGGAGAGATGGAAGGAGATCAGAAAGGATGACTGTGCTTGCAGAGGGCAGAAGAAAATACGTACACAAATTCATTCAAAACTAAATAAAAATTGACTGGATTTGTAAACAATCTTACTGTCCTGAAAATGGCTCATCTGATTCATCTTACCCGGAGATCTCATTGCACTGAGTGACCTCTGTGTTCCCAGCCTGGGTTTACTGCTCTCCATCTGCAGGGTCCCTGGTGCTGGTGAGAAATGGCATTTCCAAAAGGATGCGTTTGCTCCTGAGCCAGAGCAGCGCTGTGGAAGGGGGCAGAGTCATGTGTCCCATGGCCTGAGGGGCTGCTTGTCCATTCTCACCGGGAAATTTAAAACCTCCAAATGCTGAAGGGGAGAGAAGGTTCCAGGGACACCTTCCTGCTGCTTTCCATGCTACTTTGCACTGAGCAGCAGAGTCTTTGCTGGGATAAGCCAGTGCTGTCAGTTCTGCCCACGGCTGTCTGTGCAGCCAGGTGGGTGAGGGTGGAAGAGCCAGGCACTGTCCTGTGGCCCAGTGGCCATCCCCCTCCCCAGGGCTGCTATAAGCCCGTGTGGCTGGGAAGAGGGAGCGGGAGCATATTGTCCTTGATGCCAGGAGAGATGTGAAATCCAAATGTTGTTTCAGGGAGAGCATCTCTGAGAGCAGCCTGCAGCGTTTTACAGGCATTTGAATGTTCTTCCCTTTGAACTAAGCTGCAATTTGTCTTTGTAGATGTCTCTAATACATTAATACAAACGGTGTAGTAGTGGAAATGCATTATAATACTGTGCAGTGTTGCTCTTAGTAATTCTCCTCCTTCAGCAAGTGAACACTTCCTTGCTCATTTGTATTCATTGTTTTGATGCTTAACTTGAAAAATGTATATTATACAACAGGCTGAAACCCATGACGAATAAAAGAAAAGAACCCAAGGGGATAATAAGCATCTCAGCACTGCTGTGATGTCTCCTGCTGCTAACATCAAAGCAACCAAAGCATCACTGCTGCCTGCAGAGGACAGGGTGCATCCCACGGAGTTCCACCTCACCGCAGGGATGGGGACCCCGGCACCGGGGAGACCGGGGAGCACCACCGGGGCCACAGCTCCCCGGGGCTGGTCCTTGCTGTCCCAGTGTCCCTGCGGCTGAGTCACAGCCCCGCAGCCCTGTGCTCTCAGCTGAGGCTGCTGCCCCCGGGCAGCCGTGCTCCGGCCAAGCAGCTGATCCTGCGTGCCCAGCAGGCCCTGGCTCTGTCCCGCCCGTGTCCTGCCCCTCAGCCTGGCTGTGCCCAGGGGAGCTGCCTGCCCTGGGTCATCTGGGCTTCAGTGCTCCCCAGGAGCAGCTCTGCATGAAGTCTCTGATGTTTAAGGGAAGGTTTGGGTTATTCCATGTGTTGTTATCTCCAGTAACCTCATCCACATCCTGCCTTGTAATTCAGACAATAGAATCCTGGATTTAGTTTTGGGGTTTTACTGCCATGGATTTTTACCCTGTGATTGTACCTGTAAAACCATTAATATTCAAATAACTTCACTAAATGAGCAATTACACCAGAGTAGTTATTTATTACTATTTATGATGAGACTTATCTTACTGATTTCTCCAACATATTTCTCCAGAGGAAATTAGATACATGCTTAGTTAAAGCTGTGCCAGGGAGGAAATGTTTCTATAAATACTTACCAGCTCATCTGGAGAGATGATAAGTGCTGGTGTGTCCTTCACAATGTCATGTTAGTTGCTAAGTCTGGTTTAAAATTCAGTTGTTTATGTTCTCTGGGAGAAAGAAAACCTAATGGTTCTAAAGTGAGGAACAAAGTATATGCACAAAAATCAGTCCTGAACTCTGAAACCTTGAATCTAAGGACTTTTTGCTTCTTTTTTTTTTTTTTTTTTTTTTCTCTTCTGACAGAATCAGTGGGGAATAAATTGCCAGACAGGCTAAGGCGTTCTGCTTGCCTACCTGGCACTGGAGGGCAAAGTGACACGTGGTGCCAGCCAAGGTGTGTGTGCCCAGCACTGGGGTGCCCCGTGCCCCATGCCCTGCCCCATGCAGAGGGTCTGCACAGGAACCCAGAAATTCCACTTCAATTACACTGAAAATTATGTTACCAAAAAGGAAGCTCAGTTGTGAATCAGGCTGAGGTGCTTTATGAAATACATTCAGATAAGCAAGTGACTTATCTAGATCTCAGATTTTGCCAGCTATGAAACCTCCTGTGGTTTTCCAGCAGGCCTGGGAAATGGAAAGAAGGCAAATAATGCAAAACATTCCTATAGGCTTCCACTTATGGATTGCAGGAGGGATGCAGGGAAATTGCATCCTGGTTTGCATGAAGTAATGCACGAAGAGCTGGAATGGATGAGTGAGATTGGGGTACACCCTCAGTGTCCCTCCATAAGCACACAGAAGCTCTCATTTCCAGTGCCATCCCTGGTTCAAAGTGACTCTTCAGTTCTGTTGCTGATGCTGTTTCAGGCACAGAAGTGACCCAGGGGCACCCAGTGATTTATTTGTAACAACTGACCATTCAGAAATGGCTGTGGGTGCCAGCAGCTCCCCAGTGCCTGGGGGGGATGTCAGTGCTCCTGCAGGTCCCCTTGCTCCTCTTGGACCCATGGCTTTGATTTACTTATTTCTTCCAATCAGGAGTATCTTTCCTCCTGATTTGTAGAGACTCAAATATGGACACTGCTCTGCTGCTGGCTCTGAGGTAATGGGGTTTTTTAGCAGTTACCTTGTTACACAACCTCAAAGAAATCCACCTACCAGCCTGTCTCTGTCCTAATAGCTCTATTACCAGCTCTAGCTAGTTTCAGAATAAACTCTAAAACTGTGGCTAAACACGTACAACACGTACACTGCATCTAGCTGCAGCAGTTAAACAAGCTAATTCCCTCTCCTGCCTGGGAGATTGTTCACCCAACAGCATTTTGGACCTGTCAGGTTATTTTTAGCCACAATTAACACACCAACATACAATGTCATGGCACCCTTTCTGTTAACTGATGTGCCAGCACTTTTTTATTCAGTAAACTATAAAAAGTTTTTAATTTTTGGTATTTAAAGCCTTAGAGGAGAAAGCCCCCCCTACTATTGATGCCTGATGACATTTAGTCAATGAATTCAGAAAAAAGGAACAGTGGTGGTTCTGTCTGTCTCCCAGCTCTTGCTAGCACTAAATTATAGAATTAATAGGCTTTTAGAAGAGACTGACACACAGTTACTGTGGTAAAGACAATTAAAAGTGGAAAGCCACTTTTCTCACCACATTTAACTGGAAGCTTTGAGACTCAATAAATCTTTTTCTTATTTCATTCTCACATTTTCTGCAGGTATTCAAGTCTTTAGGGAAAGCTCCTGCTATAAACAACTTAATTTTTTCTTTCCCTGAATCTTGCTTTTCTCTTTTTTCCCTTCCTCAATAAGGAGTTGAGGCGCTTTCCCATCACCAGCAATTTACTTTTTTTAGAATTACTGCTACTAAGATGTGGCTCAGGTTTTATAAAAATACAGTGGGGCAGGAGTCCCAGTCCCCTCTGGGATTTTTCTGGCAAATCCAGCTGGGGGGAAAAAAGCAGATGAAGCCACTTGTCTGTGGGAATGTCTCAGGGCAGTGGGACCAGGGTGTAAAAGTTTTTTGTTTTTTTTTTTAAAGAAAAGAACAGCATCATGAAAATGCAAATTTTTATGACAGTTTTGGAAACAGACTCAGAAAATCTTTCTATTCCAAGAGCTCGTGCTTAATTAGCCTTTCCTTAAGCTAATGGTATGAAATAGAATTTTCAATTTTGTTTGAAACACTTTTCTAAGAAATACTTCTTAAAGAAGTTGCTGAGAATGGGTTTATCCGGCCCCAGTGGCTGCTCAGAGGAAGCTGCAATGATTCAGCATTTCCCCCATGCCATGGCTCTCCACAGGGCCTGTTAGCACAGCCTGCTCCAACGCCTCTTGGAAAGCTGTTGGCACAGAGCACTGTAAGTCTCCTCACTTGCCAAAAATTGTTTTAGGCTCTTGTTCAGTCCCAAGTTGTTATTGTGACCTTGGGTGGAAGCACCAGGAGGCACAGCATTGCTGCTTCTAGCAGTCAGTGCCAAAGAGTCAGAAAGGGCAGCTCCTGTGGGGGGATCACTGTGGGTCAGCCACAGCTCCTGCTCCTCGGGCAGATGCAGAGGGTGCAGAGCTCAGCCTGGGGGGCTTAATGGAGATACCCCCACCTTTGGCAGTCTGAACAGGAGTTCATTCTGATGGCAGCTTTGGTAGAGGAAGCAGGATTCTGCAAGACAGGAGAGCTCTAAGTCCTTTCTTGCCCTGGCCCTTCTGACAGGCCTCTCTTGGCAGGGCCATCATGACTTGTGCTTGACTTCCACCTTCCCCAGCCCCCTGCTCAGATCTGCCCTGAGCTGGGGCAGAGCAGCTTCCCTCGCAGTGCAGAGGCAGCAGCATTAATGCCAGGTGACACTTATCCCTCCCTCCCCACTGCCTTAGCACCGTGTCAGTGCTTCAGTGTCTCCACACAGATTGATGGAGCAAATTACCCTTCCAAAGGACCTGTGTCTCTCTGACTGTAGGGTTCAGGGTGACTGATTTCAGCCTGGCACTTCCCTTCCCAATGGCAGCAGCACTGAGACGTGTCCTGGCCGTGCCCCTGCTGCTGCATCAATTGAGTGCTTGATGAATGGGCTGGCCTCAGCACTGGCACGGGGGGTGATGGATGCACTGCCCGGCTCTCCGGCTGTGCCTGGCCAGCACCTGGCACCGCCTGCTCTGCCTGCTGCTGCCACCTGCTCCCAGCACCTCACCACCCTCCGAGCAGCCCCTTAGGGACCCTCTCAGGAGGCACCAAGGGGTTAAAGGAGCTCGGCAGCCAGGGCCCTGCAGCCGTGTGGCTCAGGGTCCCCACGGGGTTACAATCAATCCCAGGATGATGTCGTCAGTGAGGGTGAAATGAACTTGCAGTAGCTAAAAGCAAGATAGGTTAATTAAAAACCTTGAGCAAAGCATCATAAACCACATGAAAGGTTCCATCTTTTAATTATTTTCAAATGGTCTCTCAGACAGGATGGCCAAAAAGAAGTCCCTGTTCCCAGGGCCCATGAGCTGTGAAATTGTGTCATCGTGTCAGATCCAGTTATCACCTGCTGTCCAAACGGGAGAAAGGCACAGCCCGGGACAGTGCCCCCGTGGAGGATGAAGATGAGGAATTGGTGATGACTCATTAGCACTCTGTGAACAGGGGAGTGCCCGGGGTCAGCCCCTCCCCAGCCGCTGTGCCTGGGGCATGCCTGGCCAGGCTGGCCTGGCATCCTGTCACTGTCTCCAGCTCCAAATCTCACACTTTGGGAATAAGGTTTCAGCACCTGCTGGATGTTTTTGTTCTCACAAGCACTTTCTGCTGTAGAGTGAAATCCACCCCGTCAGCCCAGCAGCTGTTTGACTCCAACCAGCTCACTGTGCTGCCCAGACACGCTCGCTCATTCAGCAGGGAGCTGTGACCTGCCCCGGGGCTCAGTGAAAGCACTGACCTCAGCCAGGGCAGAGGGGCAGAGGGCACAGAAATGATTATCCAAGGAAGATTTCAGTGGGAATTTCAGGTTACAAATGATAATTTTGCACTTTGTGTAAGATAGCTGGGAGGTGCAAGTTCAAGGCCTCCCCACCACAGCATGGTGCCCAGGCACAGGTACCATGGGTGTCAGTGCAGGGATGTGCTGCAGTGAGAACAGCAAAGGCTCCTCCAAATCCCTCCTCCTGGCATGTGAAACGGGACCAGAGCGGCATGTGCTGCCTCCTGCCCTCTGGCCTTTGTACCTTTCTGTGCTGTCAGAGGCCTGTATTTACCATACATTGCACATTTAGAAAATGACAGGCCTGTAATGCTGACTGAAGGCAGCTATATGGTGGTGTGGATACAAATAAATAGCATTTCCAGTGCAGTACTGGGATAGTCTGGGCTCTCTTGGGTGGGGTGCTGCAATTCCAAAGACTTCTTTTCTTGTGTTGATTTTGGATTTCATGCAATCGTTTCTATCCTATTATTTAGCCCCTGGGACAGGAATTTTGGAATACAACGCTTTCTTGTCTAAAGGCCCAGGTTTGAATCCAGCAGTGCTCCTTTCCTGTCCTACGGTTGCTCTGTGAGAGGGGGAAGAAGTACTAGAGAAAAGAGCAACACGCACACACACAGAGCTAATGAGAACAGGGTGTGAAAACGTCCTGTCTCTCCTTCCCACCCAGCAGCGATGCGCTGCACGGCGAGCTGCAGCACCGCCGGCCGTGGGAGGCGCCGCGCTCGCCTCGCTCCGCGCCCCGGCTGCTGCCGAGGCGGCCGATCGCCTCTCCCCGGACAAGGAGAAGGACAGCATGGCCTCGGGTGGAGGATTTGTGTGGCCTTGGTGGCCCTTGGGCTGGAGCAGTGGCCACCCCCTGCTCTGGGGGCTGCCAGCAGGGTGGGGGGGCCGGAGCATCGCAGCCCCCGGGACCCCCAGGGCAGCACCAGGGCCGGCTGAGAGCTGAACCGCGTTCTGGAGAGCACAGGCAGTCCTGTGCCCTGCAGGGAGCAGCCAGGGCTGGTCACAGCATCCTGCCCTGAACCCCTTGGGCTCCCTCAATTCATTAGTTTGATGAGGGGCTGGGTGAGTTACCAGGCTCATGAGCCTCAGAAGCCGAGTTACTGAGCTGTGCATTGGTTTGTGCTCCTAGGCCAGCACAACCAGGGCTGCTCTGCATCTCCCACATGCTCCAACACAGTCTCATGCCCTTGCTCTTTCTTTCCTATCAAATCCCATCCCCTGGGCTGCTCTCCCTCCTCCTCCGGTGCTGCAGAGGACAGCTTTTCCTGTTTCCAGGATGGGTCTGCACAGCCCACTCCCTTCTCAGTGGCAGTGTGATCTGTGTTACAGAGACATCGGAGCACAGCGTCCTCTGGGAAAAGAAGAGAGAGAAAGGGAGGAGGAAATGTTCCAGAAGCCCGACAAGCAGAAGTTGTGTTGAGCCCCGTTTGGAGCAATAATCTCCCCGAAGGTGTGCTGAGCACTCCAGCAACAGGCAGCGGGAGCAGGCGGGCTCTGTGCACAGCGTAATCTGATCCTGCTCTGTTTGGATAAGAAACACAGCTTCATGCTTTTCACCTTCTAGGAAAGAGATTTATTATGAAAATCAGGTCTCTGCCTCAGAGCACATAAAAAACAGTTGGCTTCATAACCTTGGGAAAAAAAGATAAATAAAGAAATCCCATGAGACACGTGTGAGAACTCAGGAAGTATTAAAACATATGTTGGAACATATTGATCCCTGAAAGGCTCCTGCAGCAGACATGAATCTTTTTCATTTCCAGCCTCACTGATAGTTTAATGAGGATGGTGTGCCACTCACCTGGATCAATCATTTATGCAGATTCCTACCAGGCCCCACCACAGGCCCTGTCTCAACCCAGCAAAGCAGACTGTGCCGTGTTTCAGCTGAGTGATACCAAAGCTCTGCAGGGAGCACAGCCCTGGCCAGGCACTGGGCTCCCAGCCTCCCAGGGCTGCCACCTTTGTCGGGTCAGAGGGAAGTCCAAAGGTCTGAGCTGTGGGTCAGCATCCCCCCTGCTGGTTCTTGTCCACAGTAATGTCCCAGTGACACCTGCCTTGGTCTGAGCAGAGTGCCTCAACCTGACCCTTTTATTCCTATTTCAGGTACACCAGATTTTTCCTTTTTCTCCTCCCAAAGTGTATGTGTAATAAATATAGCACAGGACTAGGAGGATGAAAAGATGAATCACAGCTATGAAAATATTTGACTATATTTTAAGCAGGACTCCCAGCAGGTACAACCATAGCCATCTACTGCTGACATGCTTCAGAGGCATCGAAAGACTGGTTTTTCCACCACTGAGTTATCGTTAATTATTCTTAAAATAAAGTGCTACCATGCAGCATTAATTCAGAAGAAACTGTAAGTTCCTTGCTATTTTCTACAGCTTGTTTTCACAATGAATTAATGGGAGTTAATTTAGCACTTCACAACAAACAGGACCACTGCAGGAATACAAACTAGGTATTGCTTCCTGAATTCTTCCTCTCTCTTGTTAGTGCTCCTCTTCAGCTTTTATTTGACGTAGTACAAAAGGTCTTAGTCTGGCAGAGAGTAAATCTGCTGGAAAGGCATAAATCAAGAAAAAATACTGCATGATTTCTTCCTCTTGTGGATATTAACAGTTTGGCAGATACATTGCTCTCACTGTGGAAAAGAATGGTAAAAAATGGGCTCTAATTGTTTGCAGTATGTTAATATTATTATCTGTGAACAGTGTTGGTGTTGTCACGTTGGTGTAGCGTGTCCTTTGTCCAAGACTGATCCCAGTTTTCTGGAGCAAGAACCATTTCAGCCCACAGGTGGCACTTTGACTGTCGATCACTTTCTCTAAAAATGTAAGAGATTTTTTCACTGAGATGGAACACTAAAATAAGCAACTTGGAAAGCATTCTGCATCTTGGAGAGGCTTTCTATAATTTATTCAAACTCAGCTTGAAATAGAGGAATGGTTTTACCCCCAGAAGCATCCAAAAATACATTGTGTCAGCAAGTGCATTGTGTAGGAAAATCACCAAATCTTCCAAAGCTGGAGGTCGAGGTCCCCTGTGCTAACAGAGGGCTCGTTTACAGCTGCAGCTCCTGTGGATGCCTGTGCAAGCCAGAGTCTCAGCAATGTTGGGCTCCAGCTGGTGGGTGGCCAAGGGGCTCTGCAACAGTGATGTCCACACAGCCAGATAGGAATTGCAGGGTCCCCCACAGCCAGTCCAGAAGCTGCAGGGATGCACAGAGGTCCCTTGGGCATTCCAGCAGAGTGGGATGCTCCTGCCTCCTGGCTCAGGCTTCTTTCTCTGTGGTGCCAGAGATGGGAGCTGATTTTTCCTGCAGTGGTCATCTGCCCTAGAAAGTCACAAGGGGTGGGAGGAAATAGTCCCAAGCTGTGTCAGGGGAGGTTTAGATTGGATACCAGGGGAAATTTCTCCATGGAAAGGGTGTCCATCCCTGGAACAGGTTGCCCAGGGCAGTGGTGGAGTCCCCATTCCTGGACAGACCCAGAAGACACGCAGGTGTGGTGCTTTGGGGCAGGGTTTAGTGGTGGCCTTGGCAGTGCTGGGGGAGCGGTTGGACTTGGGGATCTTAAGTCTCTTTCCAACCTCATTATTCTGTGATTCCATAAAGCTGTTGCTTGCTTTTTTACTTTGAAGGTGTTTCTATCCTTCTGGGAGACAATGGGTAGAGCAAGCTGGGGTCTCATTTGCATCAGGAACAAAGCAAGTCAGTCCTGGGAATGCTGCCTGTGTGGTTTTAAAGATTTGTAGCAGCAGTTGTGGAGACTGGGGGTGGGGAGAATGGCACACAGAGAAAATTTCATTCAAGCAATTAAGGAATCACCACACTCTTATGATTAACTTCTTGTTCCCAGGTTGAATGCAGAAGCTGTTAGTGGGGGCATTGCTATTCCATACCTGACACGAACAATGGGAATATTTGTTCTGCCCGGGAGGATTACACCTTCCATTAATCTAAGTTTTATTGAAAGTTTAAATAACAGACAGACAAAATTTGATCAATTAGCAGTGTAATTCCAAGGAGATGTCACAGTGAAATTAAATCTCAGGCATTTTTAATGCAAAGAAACCTAGGAGCTCCCTCCAGTTTTCTTTCTCAGTACAGTGTTTAGATTTTAATTGAAAGTTTATTCTGCTTTGTGCATCTTCTACTAAATTTTAATTTCAGACTGTAATGAGAACAGTTTTCTATTACAGTGTTTGTAGCATTTCACAGATAGATCAAAGATGCCTCATAAATGAAGAAAACAAACAGGTTTGTGTAGGATCCACGAGCCATGGAAATCTCCAGGAGAAAAGAGATTTATGTGGGGGAAAGGAGAGGGAATTGGTGCTGTGACGAGGAAAGATGCATGGGGGGAACCAGGTGGCTGTGATTATTGTACCCAGACCCTGGGGGCTCACTCAGGGCTCCTTCAGGTCCCCACCTGTGCCAGGCAGCCAGGGCTGTTCTCTTGCTCATCCCACCCCAGACAAAAGCTGCTCCCTGAGCCCAGCTCAGCACTGCTACTCCTCTGCTTCCCAACTGCCATGGTCCCCTTCCTGCCATCCCCCCCTTTCATTTCCTTACATAATTTCTCTGTCCCCAGTGAAGTGTTATTTCCATCATTACTGCTCCACGTCTTCCATTTTTCTTATCATAAATGTCATTCTCATACAGCAAATACCAGAAGTGCCACAACCTTCCTGTGAATCTATCTCAGTGCTATCTTTGGAGACATACCTCATCTGAAAAGAAGTAATACTGAAAATAGCTGTATGTTTTTGGATGTATATTTTTGTCTGGATGGATGTCAGGGATCAGCTTAGCGGGCAGCTGAAGCGATGCAGATCCCCAGTCTGCACAGGTCTGGGTTTGTTTACACAGTAAGAGTTTCTGGGCCTTGATACCCTTACAAAAAGCGCCCCAAAAGTGACAAAGACTCCAAACTGAAGAGCAGGTACCGGTGAGGAAAGGTTTCCCAGGGACAGCGGTGGCACAGGACACAGCAGCAGGTCTGAGCTGCCGGTGTGCAGCACACGGGCTGTGATGGCAAATCACTCTGGCCTGCTTCCCTGTCAATCAGCATCAGATGAGCAAACACCAGGGGGAACTGGTGCTTGTGAAAATTAATAGACGTGGCTGCACATACCCAACATCTGATTATCTGTAACTGTACCTACCCAGCCAATCTGTTTGCAAATCCTGGGGCACCAGGCAGCCGGAGCCTGGCTGGGCCACACCAGCTCTCTGTGGCACAGTCACGCCTGGGAGGAGAGGATTTGGGGTTTCTCAAAAGGTAATTTTTCTTAGTAAAAGCAGTGATTAACCTTGCTTCAGTCACGAGCAGTACTATTTAAAACAACAACAAAAAATAAAAGGCAGCTGAGAGCTGCCTGCAGCTTGGCTCAGGCAGCCACTCCTCCATATGGCATGTGAAATGCCAGCACATGAAATTAACTCTCATAAATAAGTGATAAGGGATGAATTGCCCAGATCTGGATGGGCTGACTTCCTGTGGAACACAGCTTTTAACCATGGCATCATTGTAGCTGCAGGTGTTTGAGGCCACAGAGTTCCAACAAAACGTGTATTCTAGGGAGAACTTGGAAGGAAAAAAACACTTTGGGAAGGGGCCAGCAGCATTCCAGCCTCACTCTGGGATGCTCGAGGAGGAGTGCCTGTTTGTGTTTTCAGAATTGAATGTTTCAGTTTTCTGACATTTTCCACAAGCCAGGCTCAAGTGAAATTATATTTTGTTCAAACAGAGCCTTTGAAGTAATCGAAATTTTCCCTCTTCCAGCAAACTCCTTGTATGGGAGTTCTTTTTCATCTCCAGAGCATGAGAAAATTGAAATAATGAAACTTCCTCTGAAAAATCAGAAAGATTTGTCCCACGTTGCATATCTCATGTCATCTTTCACTGACAGTGCAGGGGCTTCAGTCAGAATGTCCTGTCCTGCTGGAACAGAAATTCAGTCTGCAAGGAGGTGGCAAGATTTGAGCTAGAACTCTTGGAGTTGCCCATCTCTGACAAAAATAATTGAACATAAATAATCCAATTCTCCCAGACCCTGACTTGAGGCAGCAGATTTTCAGCTCATCTGCAAGAGGCCTTCCCAACTGCCTGGTCCACTCACAGCAGGCATTGGTGCAGATATTGGCCCAGCTGGAAGGGACAGGCACCAGGGTGTGAATCCCCCTTTCCAGCAGCACTATGGGCTCCTGGAGGCCTGATCCTGCAGAAACAATGGGATTTTTCTTCAGTCCCCATCAGTGAAATGGAAGCAGTGTCACTGGGAGTTGGGAATTGATGGATGGTCCCCGAAGTGCACTGGCACAATATGTGAGAGCTGAGGTTAATGGGGGGAATAGAAATAGCCTGAGCCTGCACAGCTGACATCATCTGCTAAATTAACTGACAACCAACTCCCACTGTACTGCTGCTCCTCACTTCACTGTCATTAACCCCAGTAAGCAGCTGCAGCACTGCCTGGGGTCCACAGGAGCCTTGGGCAGCTGTTGGGGGCCCGTGAGCTGGGCTGGCATTGCGGGGCTCTGCCGTGGCTGGGACACCACCCTGGAGCACTCGTGGCCCAGGGTGACAGGGGCACCCTGCCCCTTCCAGAGGGACACCCTGCTTGGCTTCAGCCACTCTAAGGGCACAGACAGGGACTCACAAAAAAGGGGCAAACTCCACTCAGAATTCATCCCTGTGTGCTGCTCAGAGCATCTGGCAGGTGAGGCTGTGTGTCCCTGTCACCCCTGCAGGCTCTGGGTCCTGGTCAGAGCTGCTACCACTGTGGCCTTCAGAGCCAAGCTCGCTCTGCTGCCAGCTGGGAGTGCTTGAGAAATGTTCCAAATGCCTTTGGTGCTCCACTGCAAAGTGCCACCTGTGCTGGAGACCACATTAACCCACAGCTGAGAGAATGGAAAACCAGGCATTTAATTGTTTAATGGCTTCAAACCCTTAACTACTTCATTCCCATTTATAGCATAAATACTGAAGAAAATCAAGTTACTTAAGAGCAAACACAGATCCTAATTTCTGTTTGGCTCAGGAGGCACCACTCTGCAATGAGAGGCTCCAGCTCTTCCCACGGGTGTGATAATTCACAGTTTTAATAAGTTTTTTTCCTGTCCTGAAGGTAAAATACTACACTGAAACTGCCAGGAGCAGTTTTCTTGGTTCGTGGTTCCAGCACGGCCTTCTCTGACCTTTGGACATATGCCATGAATGCTTTAATCCCAGCAAGGGTTTTATCTTAAGCAGATACAGTGAAGGATCTGAGAAGTAGGTCAGGAGACATTAGAGGCTGTTTGATTCATTGTAAATTGTGTGCACAGCATGGCTTTTAAGCCTGAAATGTCATTACTTGAATGCAATGGAGCTGCTGTTTTGTTTTAGCAAACAGTCCAATGGATGGTTAGTGGGAGAGAGGAAGGACTGGGTGTCTGGGGAGCAAGCACCATGTCAAACAGGAAACCACCACCAGCAGCAGCTGCCTGTGCTTTGTGCCAGCAGCAGGACCAGCAGCACCCAAAGGTGCAGGGTGAGGCTCTGGGGTGGCAGCGGGGTCACAGACACAGGAACAGGAGAGCTGCAGCTGCTCCTCTGCTGGCAAAACAGTGCTTTGGGGACACTCCTGAGATCCTCTCCAAAGTACTGGCAAGATGTTTTCCCCCCTCACAGTGCTTTACCAGCCTGTGTCTGTCCAGGGTGCAGAGTTTTCATTTCTTTTAATGGTTCTCAGGAAATTATTGAGAAATAAAAATACACTTCGAAGCTATCTTCGAGGCTTACTGTGGTTCAAATGGTTTCAAATCCGCAGTGCAAATGCTATTTTTCAAAGCTTTACTGGTCCCCAAATGATTGTAATGGTGTATTGACTGGCTTTACTGGGGCCTTGGGAGTTTAGAAAGAAAAAAATGTAACTTAGCAAGGAAAAACCCTTTAAATATATATACATGAAAGTTTTTAAAGTTCATCTAATCTGTCTCCAGTTTTGGTATTTATGAATCAGACACTATCATCAAGGTTAACAGCACTTTCCTGTTCCTGGGAATGTTGCAGCAGCCAGTTGACTGGAGCTCCTTCATGCCTTAAGGAGGAGAAACCCACCCACCTCACAGGGCTGGTGAAATTGCTGCCAGGAGAGAGAGCTTGGCCTCACAACACTTCCCTGCAATTGCTGGAGAGCCCAGGATCCTGAAATGTCCATGTAACAGCATTAATACAAGATGAATATAGCCCCATACCCTGGATCTGCTGAACCTGATAAATAGTTTCAGTTAATGGACAGCAAAAGGAGCGATGCTCAGTAAATTTGATTTTATGAGCCTTTCACTTCTTTGCTGTGCCCATTAGGTCGGAAGTTAGGTAATGGGAAGTGTCCATTAGTGCATTAGCTCAGTGATGAGGGAGCTGAGTGGGAAAAAAAAGAAAATGGTGGAAAACCCCCTGCAGCCACGTGCATTTATTAAACCTTTGTTCCTCAGTGGTGGCTGTAGTGGGCACTGAGCTGGGGAGGCAGCAGGGCTGGGTTCAGGTGGACAGCACAGCAACCCCTGGATCTCCTTCCTCCCACAGCCTTTGGGCCGTGTTCCTCCTGCCCTGGGGGAGCCTGGGGCAGCCACAGGGCCTGTGGGGCAGGGATGGGGCTGCTCCTCTTCTCCTGTCCCAGCAGTGTCTCTGTGCAGTGCTGGTGTGATGGGCACTGGGGCTGCTCCTTCCACTCACAAATACACGACCCAGCTTGTAACAACCAAAATAACCTTTTCACTGATAACCCTTGCTTTCACTCACTTCCTTCAATTTTTTTTTCTCTGCCCAGGCAAATTAGTTTTTAAAATCTCTTTTCCCAGTTTCTTTGCTACCCTGGGATTATTTACACACCCCACAAAGAGCTGTTTACTCTTCTGGGTAATTCAATGAACATTCACTTGCTTTGAATTAATATGCAGCGTTGTTCCAAGTGCTGGCAATTTACTGGTAATTGGAACATCTCCTTACCCTGGAAAAAACATCCAGCCTCCCAAGTTAGTTTTCACAAGTGGCATTAATGCAGCCAAATTCCCTTGTTTGTGTGCTAGCAAGGAAATGTGGGGCTTGTTAGCAGGTACAAGGTAAATTTTCTTTGCTTCCTCTGTATCTGTGAGGCTGTTGAGGGTGACTGGAGCTGTGTCCCGGCGCTGGCAGGGCTGGGTGAGTCCCTGCTGTGGTGCTCAAGCAGTGTGTTTGCTGTGATGGGCTACAGATGCTGGGAAGGGCTGTGGTGGGCACAAGGGGTTTGCAGGGGTGTGTGAGGGGCAGGGCACAAAGAGCCTTTCCAGCACAGTTTGATCTCAGCTGGGTGCAGGTCAGAGGGGTGTGCTCTCAGCTGTTTGTGAGGCAGGTGGGCACTGCAGGGCTCTGCCTGCAGGGTTTGCAGGGATGCCCATGAGCCTGGTGCCCATGAGCTGCCCAGCTGGGGATTGAGAGCTCAGCCCAGTGACAGCCTCAGGCTCAGCAGCAGACAGGCTTCCACTTCAATCTGCTGGGTGCGCTCTGACCACAGGCAGGCCGTGGCTGTGATAGAGACCTGCCTCTGAAACTAATAGAACCTGATAGAAAGAAAATGAAATCTGCTTGCTCTGCTCTGTTGTCTGCTCCCTTCCCTAATTTGATTGCACTTACAAGGGCTACTTACAAGGCTAACACTTCTCCAGGGGCTTCCCCAATAATGGAAACAGCTTTGTCAGGGACTGAAGGCAGGGAAAGAGACAATAAGTTGCATTTGTTTGACACAGTTTTGAGGTCCCAGTGGGAGCACATTGAATCTGTGCAGTCCAAAGCAGGGGTTCCTGTTCCTTTCAGAGCTTTTTTCTCCCCTTAAACTTTTCACCCCATGTGAAACCTCCTGCCCAGGCAGGACACGGGGCAGGACACAGCCAGAAGGGAAGACAAAATGTTGTGGGGTTAGTTGAACTCCCAGGTAGGGTTTGCTGCTGGATGTGGCTGTGAGAGCAGCTCCCCTGGGGGATGACAGGTCTCAGAGCAGCAGGGCCCTCCAACAGCCTCTCCTGCTCTCAAGACATTCTTTCTCTCATCATGTTTACTGTAGAATGGGAAATCTTCATGATGAAAATGTTTTTGTTGATTTTTATGTTTTGCTTTTGACCTGTGAAAATGTGTTTACAGCAGAGTTTGGTTTAACACCCTGAAAATAAACAAGTATGAATATGGCAATGATCGTACTAGCACAAAAATTAATGTTGCATAGGCAACATTAAATACTGCTAAAGAATTTAATTTAATTAGGGAATCAGTCCTTATGAAAGGCAGCAAGCTGACAGCCCAGAGAGCTGAAATGTGGCCATGGCAAGAGCTGAGCACACAGGATCTCACTGGGAGATGCCCCTGTTGGCTGCTGCATGGGGCACACCTGGCCCTGCTGGCAGGGGACAGAGCAGGGTCCCTGTGCTGCCAGCCCTGTCCTTCTCTGCATGAGCAGGGGCTGGAGCTGCAGAAACCACCTTTAGGGACCCAGTCTGGGGCAATATTCAACTTCACAAAGTCTCTGGGTGGAAATAGCTTCCAGTCACTAGAACTGACCAGGGGACAATGTAAACCCACAATCTGGGGAAGGACCCCTTCAGAACCCTTTGGAAAGCTCCTGAGCTAACAAGTACACTTCAGACTCCTTGACCCCTGCCCATAGAGGCAGCAGAGCTCGGGGGCTGTGCAGAGGTCTTCTCCATCCCGTCCTGCTCCTCACAGCCCCTCTGCAAACCCCCCAGGCAGTCTGTGGCCCCTGCCTGCAGCCCCAGAGCTGCTGTGACACCGCTCCCCTGCACGTGGTACCTGCCACAGGTGGCATCTCCACAGAGGTGGCAGCTGCAGTCTCAGCTCCAGCCATGGAGAAGATGTGGGCTTGTGGGCAATCCCCACAGCTCAGACTGGGAGCAATGTCCTCCTCCCACCAGCACAGCCCTTACTCCCTGAGACTGCATTGACAAAGGGTGATTAATGCACTCTTTGGGAGAGATATCCTACTTAGAAAGAGCTTCCTAGAGGTGTCCTCAGGAGAACAGGGATCCAGACAGCATAGTGTGTGTTGTTAGTAATGTAAAAGGACACTGTTATTTGTGTTGCATCACTGAACTCCATTATGTCTTTTATTCACCTTATTTCCAGGAAAAATGCAGTTCCCTGTGAAGCCATCACCAATCAACACCCTTTGGCAGGTCACCAGCCCAGGTTTTATGCCACAGAGGAAACAGGCTGCCCTGAATCCCAGCAACACACGGCTGACAGTGCCACTGACTCAGCAGGGGCAGCTCCACAACTCCCACAGCACCCCTGGCTCCTCACTGGCCACCCTGGGCACTGCCAGCAAAGCCACCTGAGCTGCCAAGGGCAGGAATGCCACTGGCAGGACCTTACCCTCATGCCAAGGTCTTTCTCCTCTGCTGGTTCTCAGTGGAGCTTTCCCTGCACGTCCCCCTGCCTGCTCAGAGCTTGTCACAAGCACGGGGGTCTCTGCAGTCACTTGGTCCCTGTCTCTCCCAGAGCAGGTCCTGGCTGTGTGAGCACTGCTGGTGGCAGGGCTGGCACCACCTCACACGCTTCCCTTGCAGGTCCTGGGGCCCTTGCAGGGCTCTGCAGGCAGCTGCTTCCCTCTCTCTCTGCACCAAGATTAATGTTTGAGCAGCAGTTGCCCCATCCATCTCCCTGGGAGGCTTCCTCCAAACAAATAGCAGGAGGAGGTGGCATCTATTTGGGAATGACAGGGCTTCCTTCTGTTTATCCCACAAGTAACTGCTCTCTCCTGAAATGTCAGATTGACTCTTCATCTTCCTCGGGCTGCGGTGCGAGGGGCCGGGCCCGCCTCCCCTCATCTGCAAGGAAAAAGAGTCACTGAGATTGATTGCACAATTGAATATGCAGCGTGGTAAACAGTTATTTGGAAATTATTGTTTGTGTTTAATTATGACATACAGGAGTTTAACAGTCATAAATTTTTCATTGGAGTTGGAATGCAGATGGAAGCATTAACATGCACCAAAGGAGAGAGAGAGATCAGCTCTTCCCGCAGCCCCTCCCGTGGGCTGGGGCCGGCAGCCCCGCGCTGCTCACGGGCATCCCCCTCCTCAGCACCGGGGGCCAGAGCTGCCAGTGAGCTGAGAGCGGCTTAGGAACCAGGAATCACTTGTTTCTGCTTGGTTTGTTCTCTCTATAGAGCCCTTAAGGCAGAGCAGTGGCTGTAACAGGCAGGGGGGGCTTGGCTTCCCCTTGTGTTTTTGGGGTGCAGCCACGGTGGAGAAGGGGCTGTGGGGGAAACCTCCATCCTGGCAAAGTAGGAGAACTTTTCATGAAGGTGCCTTGTCAGCACTTTTGCTGCTGACAACAATTCTTTCCAAAAATTATCAGATTCATTTTCCCCATCTTTTCTCTCCTTTTATTCTTTTCTTATCTCTTTCTTCTCCTTCCCCCAGCATATGCACAGGGACATATGCTGTGGCTCTTTGCAGTTGAAGAAAATGAAAAATAGATGTGTAGAGGGAAAAAAGTTTAACAGCAAGAAAAGATATGCTAGAAAAGAGGGTGGTAATAAAGGAATCTAATTAAAATGGAAAATTTTCATGGGAAAAGGAAGAGGTGTTGGGGGAGGTAGAACACTGTTTCCATCCAGCCTGCTCATTTGGGGGAAGAAGCAGCATTTCTCAGCTGATTAAAATCTGGTGTGATAATGGCAGATGAGTATTTTTCTGTCTTTGTATTTCTGAAGCAAATCTCTCGTGGGACAAAACATATCACTCAGTGAGTTGCACAATGTTTAATTCTGTATTAGGCAAAGAACAAACTGTGTCTGTGTGTTACAATTCACACGTGAGCAGAAAGGTGAGCTCACCTTTTCTGAGCACCCACCTATGCCACCAGAGACAACAGTTTTGGGGAGGATTTTAGGGAGAGACAGGAGTCCAGAGGGTCTTGTGACTGTTTCAGGGGTTAGCAAATGGGGTATGGATGTCTCAGATGTGCAGAAAGGGCTGACCTGTAGCTGAAGGATGTGTTTGAGCAGTGCTGACCTCGTCATCAAAGTTTGAGATGAAATATCTCCCCAGATGGGTTCTGTTTATGATGTTCTCAAGCTATTTTAACAATGATATTGTAGCCAGTGGAGCTGTGATTTATTCCTCAATGGCAGAGGTGTCCTCGGTGCCCCTGCAGAGTGGCCAGGCTCTGCAGGGGGAGAGCAAGGGCTCACAGCACCGGGGACATGTCCTGCAGCCAGTTTATGGCCACGGTGGCTCTGATGCCTGAGCAGTGGCAGTAAGGGACTCCTCCTCCAGCACAGAGTGGGCCAGACACATCACACTGGGGAGGGAGGGTGCTGGGAAGGTGGGGAAGTGGCACTTGGCTGTTTGTAATTCTGTGTATTGTGGCTCTGTGTAGCTGTCAAATGACCCACGCTAATCTCACTGATTGAGGCACTGCTTTGTTCCCTGACTGATGAGGGCAACAGGGGAATCTGTGGCCCTTGGGACACAGTGAATGAGTTCTGGGAAAACAAATTCTCCAAAGAGGAATCTGTCTGTGGGAAAGGGTGATGTGGGATGTGGGGTGGGAGTGCTAAACCAGAGATGTGGCAGTGGGAATGGCTTTCCTGGGCTTTGCCTTCAGATTACTCCTTGCTGTCTGTCACTTCTCGGTCCTCTTTCCCATGCTCTGGTTTGAAGGACACCTTTGAAATGAGGGATGAGCCATAATGAGAAAAGAAAGGCAAATTAATGGAAGATGACACTAGAAATGATGTGAAACATAATTTCTTTGGCATGCTGTTGCAGCGTGTGTGTGGGGACAGGGACAGGGACAGGGACAGGGACAGGGACAGGAGCTGTCACCGTGCATGGGCACAGCGCTCACGGGAGGCTGTGCAGATATCAGCACCAACAGCTCCCACACAGAGGGACCTGGGGCTGACCTTCACCGCCTCTGGGGCTCTGCAGCTGGATCCAGAAGCTGTTGGTTTGCTTGCTGTCAATTTTCCTTTGTGGTTTCAGGCACAATCACCAGCAGCAGCAGGTCCCCACTGACCAGGAGGGTGATGGTGAGCTACCCCTGAGGTGTGCTGGGGGAAAAGGAGGAGTAACCTGGTACTCGGGCTGTATAGCTCCAGTGGAAGGGAAATGTACCTGTCATAGAATTGGCTGTGGTTCTGAAAACCCAGGCTGGGGGTATTTCAGCTTGGAATGCAATTACATTCCTGTAACATCTTTCCCTGGCAGGATGCTGGCTGTGGAGGTGAGCACCAGAGACTCCTGCCCATGACTTTGCAGAATTTAGTCAGCTTGTGGGTGAGCAGCAATGCAGGAATAACCAAGAGAGAATGTGCATCCATTTGTTATAAATCCATATTTTAGAGTTGGCTTTTTGCAAATATTGAGATGGATGTTATACATGTAATGTAAGAAGGTTGTACTGTATCTCCTTTTTTTTTTGTGGAATTTAAAAATGTAATGAAGGTATATTTCAGATTGTAACAAAGTAGAGATGGGGGTTGTTGGTTTGTTTTTTTTTAACTCCTCAACTGGATAGAAGGCAGAAGGGACGTCTGGAATTCCTGAACTAAAGATTTCTGATAAGGAACAATCGAGCCTTTCAGGGTTTGAATCTTCAGAAGACAGATTTATAACATCCATCCAGACTGCGTGGAATCCCACAGATAACTTGTATGCTTAGGGGGGTCTTGAAACCAAAATGAATATTTGAATCCTGCATTAGCTTATTTAAATATGTAACACCAAGGCTTTTAAATACCAAGAAATTTAGGAATGGGCGGGGTGTTGCTTTGCACTCTCAGCTGAGAGCTACCTTATTCTGTCTCCTTATTGTCTATTTTTATTCTATTTTATTTTAATTTTATTAAACTTATAAATTAATATAAAAAGGTGGAACGTCATTTTTCACACTTTCATGAGTGTTCATGCTAGATCTGTGTCCTGAAGGAAAGCAACATTTGGGTCACAGGACAGGGCAGCGGGAACCAAAAATCCCCAGGAAATTAAAATGAAAGCAGCAGTGAGTATTGAGAACTTCCCTGGTCAGAGATGGTGCATCACAGCTGCTCTGTGTTATCAACACCACCTTGAGCTCTCGCGTGTGGAGCAAAGGGAAAAGTAAAATGAAAACATTGTAACGGGTTAGAAAATGCTGAACGAGCCAGCTCCGCTCGGCACAACCTGCCACGTGTCAGGGCTGATGAAATATTTCACTGTGCAAGTTATTGGAAGTGAAGAGATGGTGCTCAGTGTGAGGTGTGGTGGTGACTGCCCAGGTGTGTGTGTGCCCAGGTGTGTGTGCCCAGGTGTGTGTGTGCCCAGGTGTGTGTGTGCCCAGGTGTGTGTGCCCAGGGTCAGGCACAGGTGTGTGTGCCCAGCTGTGTGTGTGCCCAGGTGTGTGTGTGCCCAGGTGTGTGTGCCCAGGTGTGTGTGTGCCCAGCTGTGTGTGTGCCCAGGTGTGTGTGTGCCCAGGTGTGTGTGTGCCCAGGTGTGTGTGTGCCCAGCTGTGTGTGCCCAGGTGTGTGTGTGCCCAGGTGTGTGTGCCCAGGTGTGTGTGTGCCCAGGTGTGTGTGTGCCCAGGTGTGTGTGCCCAGGTGTGTGTGTGCCCAGGTGTGTGTGCCCAGGTGTGTGTGCCCAGGTGTGTGTGTGCCCAGGTGTGTGTGTGCCCAGGTGTGTGTGCCCAGGTCAGAGCCCGGGCACTGACAGGAGCACAGGAGTGGCAGTGAGCACTGACACCTCACAACTGTTCTCACTGCTCTGCTGAAATAAACACCTCAGCTCTGCCAAAACGTGTTCAAGGTAAAATGAGTCACCGCGAAGGCAAACTGAAAGAAAACTCCCTTGAAGGAAGTGCACACATACCTAGCTAAAAGCAGTAGAATAAGGATTGAACTATAAACTGCAGATGACAGACAAACTTCTGCTTGGTGATTTTCCAGAGGAAAAGCGTTTATCCTGTCTTTTTCACTCTGTGCTCTGCCTTCCCCTGGCAGCAGCACAGGCTGAGAGCTCTGAGCCTGGATTTGCCCAGACTCCATCCCCGTGTCCTGCTGGGTGAGCTTGTACCCATAACCACAGAAAAAACGTGTCTGTGTTTATGGAACAGTTATATGCTTTTCTTTGTGTGTTGTGGTGGGGGTTTTTTGTTCATTTTGGGTTTGGGTTTTTTTTATTTTATTTTGTTTTGTTTTGTTTTGGGGTTGGTTTTTTGTTGTTTTTTTGTTTTGGGGTTTTTTGTTTGTTCTGTTTTGGGGTTTTTTTGTTTGGGTTTTTTTTTGTTTTTTTGGGAGGGTTTTGTTTTGGTTTGGGGTGGTTTTTTTGGGGTTTTTTTGGGGTTTTTTTTGTTTTTGTTTTTTGTTGTTGTTGTTGGTTTTATTTTCGGGGGGTTTTTGTGGTTTTTTTGTTTGTTTCATTTTTGGTTTGGTTTTGTTTTTGGGGGTTTTTTTTGTGTGTTTTTTTGTGTTGTTGGGGTTTTTTTGGCTCCATATCTGCACATTGCACACAGGGGGCAATGGTTCCTGGGCTCCCTCTCTGCAGGCAGAGCGGTGCAGGGTGGGCACACAGAGCCTCTGCTCCCGGGGCTGCTGCAGCTCCAGGTGCTGAGTCACTCCTTCCTGGGTAAATACCAGGGGAAAAAGACATGACATTTCCTGGGCCCCTCTTCTGTATTAATAAGACTCCAACTACAGGGTGACCTTTTCACAAAGGATTTGTAAATGCCAAAAGCTGCATAAAAATCTCTCTTTCTCCGGCAAACAGAGGCGTCATAACTTTGCATTCATTCCTTAAATGGTGTTTTCCTGTCTTCTCCCTTTGATCATCTCTTTCCCCTGAATGGGTGCAGTGACAGCTGCACCTCCAGTAAGAGCTGCGAAATGGAATGAGAGACAATCAGAGATGGAATATTGCCTGCTCAGGGCATCCTTCTGCTCGAGAGGCTGAGTGAGTGGGAACAAACAGCCCAGGGATGATGCCCCAGCAGGGAGGGATCAGCCTCTGCAGGGGCTCGGGCTTGGGGGAATGCTGGCTTTGTGTAAAGAGGGCTGACACTGTTCCTTACTGCTATAAATGCACATTTTGGAGTTGGCTTTTCACAAATATTGAAATGAATGTTACACATATAAAGTAAGAATGTCGTACTGTATTTTCTTTTATTTATGGAATTTTAAAATGTAATGGAGATATATTTCTTTTATTTGTAGAATTTAAAAATGTAATGAAGGTATATTTTCAGATTGTAACAAAGTAGAGATGGGAGGTTGTTTCTTTTTTCTTTTTTTTTTTTGTTTGTTTGTTTGTTTTGTTTTGTTTTTAACTCCTCAACTAGATAGAAGACAGAAGGGACAGTCTGGAATTCCTGAACTAAAGATTTCTGATAAAGAACAATTAAGCCTTTGAGGGTCTAAATCTCCAGAAGACAGATTTGCAGTGTCCCCCAGACTGCGTGGAATCCCATAAATAAACTGTATACTTAAGGGGGTCTTGAAACCAAAATGAATATTTGAATCCTGCATTAGCTTCTTTAAACATGTAACACCAAGGCTTTTAAATACCAAGGAATTTAGAATGGGTGGGGTGTGTTGCTTTGCACCCTCAGCTGAGAAGCTATCTTCTTTTGTCTCCTTGTTGTCTATTTTTATTCTATTTTATTTTCTTTTTATTAAACTTATAAATTAATATAAAAAGGTGAAACATCATTTTTCACAATGGTACATGGCATGGTGGGTATTTGATTTATAAACAAATGCTGCCTTTGCAACCCTCCCTGGGTGTATTTCCAACCATAGGAAAAGGCCATAGGAAAATAATAACAACCAAAAAAAAACAAAATAGAGCAAAAGGTTTATAACTTCACCACTGGAGATCTGAGGCTTCACCCAAGAGCAGGGCACTGGTACCCACCACCACCATCACCCTGCATCCTCTCAAAGGCCCCCAGGGCATGGACCTTGCCTGGGCTTTGGGTCAGCTTTGAGTCGCCCTGAAAACCACTGCCTTGCCTTAATTAACACATTGTGTAAGGAAACTCCTGTACTTTTTTGTTTCACCTCCATGGTTACCTTTTTCCTCTTTCTGCATTTCTTCTGTCTTTTCATCACCAGCTAACATAATTTAATTCCTTCTCCCTTTTGCAGGAGTCCAGAGCCTGCACTTGTCACTGGCAAGGGTTCAGCTTTTCCTAAACTGCAGCTTAAAAAGGAAAAATTGAGGCTGGATCTGAGTCAAATGCAAGTTTCATACTTTAATGTTTTATCACCTCAAAATACTATCCTGCATTTAATTTCCTGAGTGATTCTTGTGCCCAGCTCAGCAAATGCTAATACACTCCCCAATGCCCACTCAGGTTCCTCCCAGGTTTTCTCCTTTTCCCTCCCATTTCCATGAGAGGTGTGTGATCAAAAGGAACAACAAACTGCAGCTGGGCTCCTAAGGTGTCACCTCAAATATTGAGGGTTGATAAGAGAACAGGAAATATGTCCATGATTGAATAGGAATATGAATAGGAATGAAAACAGCAAAACCTGATATTTAATGTACTGGTGAATTCCCTGGAAGTGTGTGTGCCAGTTGCCTGAGCTCTAGACCGGGTTCTTTGGTCAAGGCCAGGACAAACCAACCCCTGAGGACTCCTCCTGTGGCATTACCCTTAGAACCTTTCCACCAGAACCCAGGTTTCCCTTCAGCAGCACACAGCATTGCTTCTGGTTCTGCTTGCACTGACTAATGACAGTAATTGGTCTCTGTCCTCTTTATAATGTCCCTCTAAGTATTTGTAAAGAGTTATCATGGCTCCCTCCAGTCCTCTTTTCTCTTCACATAAAGATTCTCAATTCATTTTAATTCATCCTCCCTGACCCTCCCTCCCACTCCCACTTCATATATCAAATAATGGAGCCCAATTACTCTGCTGACATAGCCACATTCAGAGCAGAGAATGAAGGAGGGGACAGCAGAGAGCACTGGAAAGACAGCTGTGAATTCTCCAGTGACCAGCAGCTTCCACTCTGGGTGAACCACTGCTCAGGCTCTGCAGCTCTGCAGCAGATCCATGTCCTTCCCAGCTCCCACCAGAGCAGCAGCTGGAGCCTCACTGGGCTCTGCTGGGCTCTGCTGGGCACTGCTGGGCACTGCTGGGCTCTGCTGGGCTCTGCTGGGCACTGCTGGACACTGCTGGGCACTGCTGGGCTCTGCTGGGCATTGCTGGGCTCTGCTGGGCACTGCTGGGCACTGCTGGGCAATGCTGGGCACTGCTGGGCTCTGCTGGGCATTGCTGGGCTCTGCTGAGCTCTGCTGGGCTCTGCTGGGCTCTGCTGGGCACTGCTGGGCATTGCTGGGCTCTGCTGGGCACTGCTGGGCACTGCTGGGCACTGATAGACACTGCTGGGCACTGCTGGGCTCTGCTGGGCATTGCTGGGCTCTGCTGGGCACTGCTGGGCACTGCTGGGCATTGCTGGGCTCTGCTGGGCACTGCTGGGCACTGCTGGGCTCTGCTGGGCTCTGCTGGGCACTGCTGGACACTGCTGGGCATTGCTGGGCTCTGCTGGGCTCTGCTGGGCACTGCTGGGCACTGCTGGGCTCTGCTGGGCATTGCTGGGCTCTGCTGGGTAATGCTGGGCATTGCTGGGCACTGATAGACACTGCTGGGCTCTGCTGGGCTCTGCTGGGCATTGCTGGGCTCTGCTGAGCTCTGCTGGGCTCTGCTGGGCACTGATAGACACTGCTGGGCACTGCTGGGCAATGCTGGGCACTGCTGGGCTCTGCTGGGCATTGCTGGGCACTGTTGGGCACTGCTGGGCACTGCTGGGCAATGCTGGGCACTGCTGGGCTCTGCTGGACACTGCTGGGCACTGCTGGGCTCTGCTGGGCAATGCTGGACACTGCTGGGCACTGCTGGGCTCTGCTGGACACTGCTGGGCATTGCTGGACACTGCTGGGCACTGATAGACACTGCTGGGCACTGATAGACACTGCTGGGCACTGATAGACACTGCTGGGCTCTGCTGGGCACTGCTGGGCTCTGCTGGGCACTGCTGGGCATTGCTGGGCTCTGCTGGGCACTGCTGGGCACTGCTGGGCACTGCTGGGCAATGCTGGGCACTGCTGGGCTCTGCTGGGCATTGCTGGGCACTGCTGGGCATTGCTGGGCATTGCTGGGCACTGCTGGGCACTGCTGGGCATTGCTGGGCAATGCTGGGCTCTGCTGGGCATTGCTGGGCACTGCTGGGCACTGATAGACACTGCTGGGCATTGCTGGGCTCTGCTGGGCACTGCTGGGCACTGCTGGGCTCTGCTGGGCACTGATAGACACTGCTGGGCACTGCTGGGCTCTGCTGGGCTCTGCTGGGCACTGCTGGGCACTGATAGACACTGCTGGGCATTGCTGGGCTCTGCTGGGCACTGCTGGGCACTGCTGGGCACTGCTGGGCAATGCTGGGCACTGCTGGGCATTGCTGGGCAATGCTGGGCTCTGCTGGGCATTGCTGGGCACTGCTGGGCACTGATAGACACTGCTGGGCTCTGCTGGGCAATGCTGGGCACTGCTGGGCATTGCTGGGCACTGCTGGGCTCTGCTGGGCAATGCTGGGCAGCCACAGCAGGACATGCAGCACCAGGGGATGCAGAAACACCAGCAGAGGCCCAGAATCCCCTCCTGCACTCCGTAACATTAAAACAAGGGTTAATCTGGATTAGCAAAATGGAAATGTCAAGCTTCATTTATATTCGGGCAGCCAGTGTTAATTACCTTTCCCTTTTTTTAGTAACCATTCTTGTGTTCTGTTTCCTCACTTGAAGCTGATAATAAGCTGTCCATCTATGTAACCATTCTGCTGACACAAATCATGATGGATATGGAAAGAAATAAAATGCAAATCTAATGAGACATTGCTCAGAATGAGACAAAAAAAATTTGATCCACGTTCTTTAATCATCAATGTGCAAAGCCAACCAGAATGAATTTGTTCCAAGGAGACCTCATTCTATTTAAATGTAAAATACACTGAAATGTTTTAAGAACCCCAGAAAAGTATGAATTTCTGGTGAAAGGCTAAGTATTAGCCTTGTAATCCCAGCCAAAAAAAGCCCCAAACCAACCAACAAACAAATTCAACCCCTGGTGCTGCAAAGAGGCCAATGGCTTCTCTTGCTAGACTTCCCAGAGGGAGAAGCAGAACTTCTTAGACATAAGGTCACTGAAAACTTCAATCATTCATTTTCTCTACAGGATAAACACTCATCAAATTGCCAGCATCATCATAAATACTGATAGAAACAGTGTTGTGTGCATAACTCTGACCTGACACTGTTATAAATGAGAATATCATTGCACAAAGTCAATGAGAAGTCAGAGCATTTTGAAAGGTTCAATCCTCTAACCTTCTTCCCCCTTCCTTCCCCCTCCCTGTTTCCATATTTTCCCCCATTTGTGTTTGAAGCTGCATTTCTGATCACATCCAGTGCAGAGTCAGACACAGTGCCTGGCTGCAGCACCCAGCTCAGTGCTGGGATCCGTGTTTCAGAGCATATTCCAGATGCTGGGATCCTGAAGGAAGCCCTGCATCAGGAGGAGTGAGTAAGCTTAGAGTGATGGAGCCAGTCTTTGAGAGCAAGGAGGGTCTTTGTTTACCTTCTGAACAGAGGTCTCAGAACATACTCAGGCCTCATCCCCCTTTGGGCATATAGAAGAAGAAAAAATTAAAAACTCATTAAGAAAAGGAAACCAGACTCCCAGTCCTGTGTGCTCAGAAAATGAGGCTTTAACAAGCATCAGGTGCTGTGGAAAGCTGCAGTGAGGTCTGTGTAAGTGGTGTGAAGAAGGTGAGACCCTGGCTGCCAGTTCCTTATGCTTGGTGCAATGGGAAGGGGCTCCCCTGCAGTCCCCAGGCACTGTGTAATTAAATGGTGAGATGTGTGACGGCCAGAAGGATAAATGGGTTCAAAGAGATTCAATTAATTCAGAGGAGAAACCTATCTGTGGCTATTAAGCCCCTTGTTCCCAACACAACTGATGGCTCAGGAAGTCTGTAATCTGCTAATTACAGCTCTGCCCAGTTTCTGCTGGAACAGGGGGCTGCCTGGGTGATTTTAGACGCTCCAGGTCTTTTGTTTGGGTTTTTTAAAATCATCTTAGCAGAGGCTCTGTGGTGCCCTCCTTGTCCCTGCCCCCCAGGCTCTGAGCACTGTCACTGTGCTGCCTCAGCCCTGCCCCTGCAGGATCCTGTCCCACACCCAGCAGAGCTCCAGAAGATCCCAGCAGGATTTTGTGTCCCCATTTCATGTTCATCCGCCCTGTGGGGTATTGAGGGGTATTTTTCCCTTTGTGTTTCTTCAATTATTTGGATGATATTTTATTACTGCAATAAAGTAATTGCACTGGCACAAGATGAACATTAACATTTGCAGTGTGGGTTGAGAAAAAACCACCATCTTTAAGCCTCCACAGCAAAAATGCTCCTCAGCAACAAATGAAGGTGCCACAGCCCAAGTTTCCCTGCAGCAGAAATCCCTGCTTCTCCTCCAGGCCTTTAAACTTGAGCACCTCCACCACTAACAGCACTAACAAACAGCAAAGTCAAATATTTTTTTCTCAAACAGACACCCAGTCCTTGTGATATCAGATGTGATTTTGTTTCCTGATTTTATCTGCATGAGCAGTTTGAATGGTTTTATAATTTGCCTGTGCTTCCATTTTATCACATCTGCCTCCCATCTGTTATTTTTATGGTTTACATTCCCATTCTCCTCTCCTAATGCCAGCAGCTTGACTGTAAAGCTGATGTCACATCCTAGAAACATATCACCTCTCTCAAAAAACTGTGTCTTGTGCAGGATGGCATAATAACCACCTGGAGAAGGATGGCTGGATCTGCTATTAATGATTTTCTTTAGCAAGAGCCCACACAGCCACTGTACTTGGTGCAGGTGAATGTTTTCTGCTCACTGCACCTTGCAAAAGTCTCACGGAATGAGCAGAGACCAAATGTAAAGAAAAGCTCAGTGATACAGGGGTGTTTATCTGTTATATCCCACTGCACTGGGAACAAAACAGGAACAGAGTGAGCACTCCAGGGCTCCAAGCTCCACCCCAAGGCTTATCCCAGAAGACAGGGATGCACAGGAGCAGAGAGCTGGTCCCCAGGGATGTTCCATGAGCTGCCCAGGGCTGCAAAGGGAGGGAAAAATGAAAAGCCAGCCTCTGGATCCCCAGGCTGAGCAGTTGCCTGTCACACTCAAAAGACAAAAAAGTGGTTTTGTCACCGTATCACCACAGCCATCCTCCTCCTGAGCATTGCAGTGCATCACCAGCCAGGGATCCTTCCCCAAAACGTCTTTGAACCAATGTTAATTCACTGCAGCTCTCACAATGTGACCCTGGCTGGTGCTGGGCAGGTGGCTCTGGTCTGCAGAGCCCACAGAGGGAATGTGAAAGGGGCTGCAGGGCTTGTGCACGGATGCCAGCTTGGCACGGGGTGGAAGAGTCCATAATGTGCAAAATAAATACAGATTTCCCTAACAGTGTCTCCAGCACTCAATGCTCAACCTCTGGTAAACAACAGATGAGTCCCACAGGTGTCTCAGGTTTGGGCCTCGTTTGTGGCAACACAGACTTTTCCTCCTTCTTTTATCATTTTCCAAGCACAAGTATAATTGGCTCTGGCCTGCTACCAAGAGGTTTATTAGAGCGGCAAGGGATGAAACTAATGATTGTTAAGAAGATCTAATTCCAAGGATCCCGAGTTGTTGATTACACATTTATGGCTGCTAACCAGCAGCTCTTGAATAAGGGCCTGTGGATTTGTTTACCTTGCCAAAGCACTAAGATGCAGACAGTCACTAAAATTCAGAGGTTGAGGCAGAAATCAATACAGAGCTGCTGAACACCCTCCTGTGCAGCTGGGAGAGACTAATTGCTGATGAACCTATGAGTCCAATAAAAATGTGCATAATTTAAATTGTATTAAAACCATGAGCTGCTAAAACATCAATATTTAAACACCATCCCACCATCCCCTGCAGTGTCACCAGGGATCTTACAGGAAGAACAGACACTGCTGAACATAAAAGCGACAAAGGCAAAAGAATTGCCTGAAAGGTTTCTTTCACCAAATTCCTGACATGGATTTGAATAGAAGTGTCACATGGGAAAGTTTGTCCCCAGGTGTTTTTCCTCTTGGTGCTAAGAACAGCTGCCAAATGGGTCCCAGGTCCCCAAGCAGGTAAAGTGGAAGGCAGAGGAATGCTGGAGTTGATTCTAAGTTGGAGCAGCTCCACAGGGAGTGTGTGCCACGGGACATCCCTCTGTGCCACCCTGGGTGACATTAGATGGGGCTGTCCCAAGGCAGTGTCCTCCAGTCACCCAGCCACGAGCCTGGGCAGAGCTTTCTGCTCTCAGGGAAGCCAGGCTAAGCTGTTTGCTGGGATGTACCTTTTTCCATGGGATTTTTACTGCTTCAACTGCTTCAAGCCACCAAGTCAACATGAACACAACTGGGACTGAGTCATGAGTGACTCAGGAGCTCCCTGGCCCTGTGATGCCCACGTGTCCATCCAGCTCAAACACTGGTTGAGAGGACTGAGGGTGGCTCCACAGAGAATGAATTTTCAGCTGCCAACCCTGAGTAATTGATCATGTGCTGCCCAGCATCACCTCACACTGAGTGCTTCAAACGCCGGGGTGAGTGGATGATGCAGAAGAAATTTGCATGGTCACACCAGGAGGCAGGTGCTGCTGCTGGGGAGTGTTTGGGGACAGCATGGGCAGCACTCCCACCTGTGGTTTTGGGTGAGGGAGACATGCTTGCTTCTGGGGGGTTTGTTTGCAAAGACAGAGGTCCGTGGCTGGCAGGGGACTGAAATAACTGCTTAAAACTGCCAGCCCCAAAAAGCCAGCCATGGCTGTCACCCACTAGACAGCTTCCATGCCAGACAGTTCCTCCCTGTCCTCCCTGGGACCCTCCAAAGAGTGAGAGCTGCTGGAGCTGCGGCTGCAGGAGCAGCTTCACCTGCAGGGTCCCATTCCCAGCCTGTTGACCATCCTGGCCACAGCACCCACACACAAAAATCTGCACTGTGCTGGCTGATCTGCACATTAACTAGCTGACTTCCAAGGAGACCCTTGCAGTTCTCAATCCAGAGCTCACCTGCTGAGGATAACATGTTTATCACCAAGAACCTACCTGCCTGTGCTGTACAAGGTGTGCAGGTGGCAAACCTCCATCGTTTCCTCAGACAGGCTGGGATACATACCATGAAATTTAACAAGGTGTGTCCTACACAGGGCTGTAACACCGCAGCTGCGTGCACTAATTAGATAACACTCATTATTGTTCGTTCAATTTGCATTTGCAGAGGCGGTGCCAGCGCTGGCTGCTCTCCGGCCCTGATTGATTGCTCCCACTTTGCATTCATTAGCAAGGTGGCCTCAGCACAGTGGTTTTACAGCGTGTTTGCTACCACTTAACTGGATATGCCAGTCAAATGCCTTGAACCCTGTCTTTTGATTAACAGTATTTTGCAAATACAGTGCAGGCTGCTGGAGCCACCTGCCAGGTGGTGGTGGGGCTGGGTGAGCGCTGCTCTCCCTCCCTGCAGGGCCCTCACCTTCCTGCAGGCCAGGTGGCAGAAACACCACTGTGACCTAAGGGCTGGTGACAGCTCACCAACTCATCAGGGTCATCAGTGACCGTGTCCACTGCTCGTCTCCTCCACTCAGAGGTGATGGCAGAAATAAATGGGCCTGTCAGGGGTCTGTCAGGTGATAGCAAGCCCCTGAACCTGGGGCACACACAGGTCACATCACAATGACCTCTGTGATTTTTCCTTCTTGTCCCCTCCCAGCTGCAGAGCAGGGTTTGCTCTGGTCCATCCCATCTCCCCCTCCACTCCAGGCACCACCTCAGTGGAGCCAGGGACTCATCTCCTGCCTGGGTTGCTGTAGCAGCAAACAACAGCCCAGAAGTGCCCCTTGCCCCAGCCCAGGGACCTCGAGACCCTCTGGTCCCAGGGCCCCCCACCCTCCTGTCCTCCCCAGTTCAACCCTTTGCCACCAGTCACTCACTCAGGCTGCCAAAAGGAGGATGCTGGGCTTGCAGGGAACCCCCTCTCAGCACATGCTGTGACATGGGACAGCTGCTTCCCTGCCAGGGCAAGGGCTCTGCATGGCAAGGTGCTGCTGTTCAGTGCTGGACTGATTTGGGGGATTTTCCCTCACACTCGGCGTTGCTAGGCTGTGACACACGGCAGCTCCACAGCCAGCGTGTTCAGCAGATGAACTGTCACTTTGGCTCATTCCAGGGTGAAACACTGTCACTTCTCCCTTTTGCATATGCAGCACGCACTGGGGAGTTCAGGTCTGTGCACAACAGATTTATTCAACAGAAATCGTTTCATTTCTGCAAAGGAAATATGTTCCACTGCTCCTGCAGCTGACAGGCTCTGGCATCAGTTGGAGGCTGAGGCTCCAAAAGGAGGGAGAATATGTTTATGGGATGAACCACAGCTGTTTGCAGTATTCCCCTGCCCTAGCAATTATTTTAATAGAAAGAATTCCTGGAGGGTTATTTGGCTTCACATGGTGCACATCGTGTTCACAGTCACTAGCTCAGGTATCCGGTGAGAGAACCTCTGAAGACAGTTCTGCTCCTGGAAAGCGTTTTTAAAAAAGCAGCAGTTGAATGCTGCAGCCTGCTCACACACCAGAAAATACTTGCTCCCATGGGTAGCACATAAAATGATAGGAAAACTGGTACATTTACATAATCTGCATTATCATAAAGTTGTTTATCAGCATGGCTGAGCTGCCCAGCACTCCCAGGGTGTGAGAAGAGATGCTGCCCAAAGCAGCCAGTGCTGTCTAACTCAGAGACACGGAAAAGGTGAATCACCTGGCTCCATCCATTTTTCCCTGAGGGAGAAGAGGTGGGACCTCCCCACCTTGACACGGTGCAGTGGTTTCCGTGGGTGCCATTCTGTGGGAATGTGTTGCTGCTTTGCCTCAGAAATAATCAGTCAAGACAGTCCTCAGACACTGCTGCTCATTAAATAAAACACCCAGATTCCTCCCTGAAGGGAAAGGTTCCTCAGGGACCAGCAATATTTTAGCCTGCTTGCCATCTGAGGGCTTTAAAATACTTCAGAAGCATTAATTAAGTCTCAGGACATGCCTGTAAGATGGAAGTTTAGCATTTTCTCAGCAGTGAGCAGCACTGGGGCTGCAGGCTGGGGATGCTCCAGGACTGTGGAAGTTTGATCTGGCACTGTGAATCTGGTGCCAGCACAAGGGAGAGGGGAGTTCCCAAGCTGCAGCTCCTGCCCTGACCCACTTGTGGGGCCAGGCTGGTGGCCTTGCAGAGGAAGGGGAGTTCCCAGGTGGGGATGCTCTGCTCCCACAGCTCCGTGCTGCTCCGGACCTGCTGGGTGTGGCATTCCCCAGCCCGCTCCCTTTCCATCAGCACTGCAAACATCCCTGTCCTTCACTGAGAGCATCTCACACAGACACTGGGATTTGGTTCAGGTGGCTTAGTGAGAGCATGAGTAAATCCCTTCCTGGATTTTTACATTCAAACCAGCTGTCCAAAATGTGAGCTGTCTGAATTCCTTACAGCTTTAGGATGTTAGTCTCTGTTTTCTCTCTGAAAATGCCCATCTTTCAGTGCACAGCAGAGCTCTAGCTGCTCATCACACCAACAGGACTTTAGTCACACACTTAGGAATGTATAAATGGAAGTTAAGTGGATTAATACTTCTGTGGAAATAGATATAAGAGAGGAAAGCATGAGCAGATAAAATCTGCCAAGTGATGCTTCAGAAAGCTGTCCAGAAAAAAAAACAACAAACCAAAACAAAAACAAACAAACAAAAAACCACCAAACAAACCCCCCAAAAACAAAACAAAAAACCAAAACAAACAAAAAACCCAAAAACAAACCACAAAACAACCACCCAACAAAAAAACCCCAAAACTGAATAAATATCCTGTAACTCACAGGGAAAACAGGTCAGGGGTTGTGTCACCAAACAGTGCTGTTCACATATAGAAATGCCATTTCTTACCTGAAGATTTAGATGAGAAGAGAAGCTCAGTGATTTTTGTCAGTGCCTTTAGTTTCTCTGCAGAGAATATTAGCTCACTGCTACTGACAGAATGTCAATAATGGGGGAGGTAAACCCTTCCAAAGCATTAATTCTCTCAGCATTGTGAGATCCAACATATGCATCATCACTGTACATCAGCGAGGGATAATGTGAGCAGCCACCACAGTCTGAAATACAACAGTGCAATCTGCTCCTGCAGGAGATTTCCATGTGGGAACAGACAATGTTTCAGCAGTTTCCCATAACAACACCACGGCCTGACCCAGCTCCTGGCTGCTGGAATCTGCCTGTGCCACAAACAGCTCTGCAATGAATGCACAGGCTGTGATGGGCACAGCCCCACGGGTCAGGCACTCAGCAGCCCTGGGAAGGGAAAAGGCAAGGGCAAATGGGAAAATCAATGTCATTGAACTGCCACAAACCGTGCAAACTCACCCTGAGCAGCACTGGAGGCAGCGTTCCCTGACTCCCCAGGGCAGCCTTGGTTTTGACCTGCAGTCTGGATGCCCCAGTCACTTAGGCCTTATGAATACGTAATGCCCCACTTAATTGCTTCAGTACCAAGCAGGTTTCCCTTACTGCACTTCCTTCACCCCAAAAGGAGGTTAAAGATGGCAAAAGGATCTCCTGGACCATCCTCTGGCCACAGAACTTGGGCTCCTGTTTGGGATCCTGCAGTGATCTCTGACTCTCTAGCAAGGGCTGGGGAATAGATTGAGCAATCTGTGTCTCTGTCTGCCTTCCACGTGTTTATCCAGGACACCACTAGATCTGGGCAAATGATTATGCACAAATATTTCCTAGATTTTTTTTTAAAGTCTTGACCATTTTCTCGCTCCTTTTACATGGGGTTTTCACTCCTGTGACTTTATTCTACCAGCTCTGTTTAGTACCAAAGTATTCACTGAGGCAGCAAATTACACATGATTATTGGAGATTATTCACTGAGAGTGAAGTGATAAATGAATAATTAATTCTCATTATTAGCACTGTCGCCCTGTTGCCTGGAGGCCTCTGTGCAATCAGGACCCCACTGCTTTAGGGACTGCACCAGCAAATAGGGACAGGCAGCTCCTGCTCCCAAAGGGCTCAGCCTGGAGAGGTGACACAGCTCAGGGGAAAGGGGAAAGGGAGGGCTCTTGGGCTGGGGCAGCATTTCAAAGCCAGCGGGTTCTGCACTGAAGGAGTGCCCAGATGGTCCCTCACTGCCTTTGTGTGTTGGGTTGGAAGGATCTTTCCCCTTTCCTGCTGAGCTCATCACACCATCGATTTTTCTGTGCCCATGTTATTTCTTTGGCCAGTTCTGATCTTTGGCATAGAGGTTTTTTGAGCCTCAGCTCCAGTTTCTAAGTCAGGAAGGTGAAGCACAGGTGCTGAAGCTGCTAGGGAGAAGGCAGGAAGGAGCAAAAACCCCTCAGGGGAAGAATTCCCTCCCTCCTGCCAGGGCTGCCTTTGCAGAAGGTGATCAGTATGATGTACAACTGTGGAACTCCCCCAAAGCACACACAAATAAAACAGGGAACGGGCTGTAAAATATGTTGGAGCTGGAAAATGAATGATCTCTGTCAACTACTTAAAAGCAATCCAGTAATGTGAACAATCAGAAGTGAAGAAAAATCAATACACTTTTCATGGTGCTGAAATGGAAAATAAGTGGGATTTCACTCTGGCAAAATCCATGCAAACAAAACCCAGCAAATTAGTTCTGCTTGTCAATGAATGTGGTCGTGTCTTCAGGAGAGAACCACCTCCCAGAGTGCTCTCCTCAGCCCCAGCCCTGTGCTAGGGATGAAGCAGAAATCCCCACTGGTGTCAGTGGTACATGCTAGAGAGCTGTGAACAGTAGAGAACTACCTGTGTTATTCCCAACATATTCAATTTGTTTAACAGACAATTCCCCTAGGAAGGCTTCAAGGAAAGCAAACAGACAATAGAGCAGAGCAGATACAGCCCAGTCCCTACTTCCACACACAAAATTCAGACAAAGCACCCGATCCAAGCAAAGCATCACAGTCCCTGTCTGACGGCTGGGGCATGACTGGAATGTCTCATTGCGACAAAAACTCTCAAACTTGTTGCATTTGGCAAAGTTGTGAAGGAAACATTGGTAACACTGTGAACACAAACAGCCCTGAGCGGAGCTTCTCCCAGCAGCAGCTGAGCAGGAGCCGCTGTGGGACATCACTTTGGGGTCTCCTGCAGCACCTCCAACATTGCAAAGAAAGAAAGAGAGGTTTTTCCCATTGAGCCAAGCCTGTAAGCTCTGAGCTCCTGCAGCTACAGTATTTATTCTCAGGTTACCTCCAGGGGCTGGGCTCTGTCTCCGCCGAGGCGCTGCCGCCTCTCCGCGGTCCCGGGCGGAGCTGACACATCCCGGGGCTCCGGGGCTCCGCTCCTGCTGCCCGCAGAGCCCGGTTCGGCCCGCAGAGCCCGGTTCGGCCCGCAGAGCCCTGCACGCTGCCGCTGCTGCTCGGGCCCCGGTCCTGCCCGTTTGCTGAGAGGAGCCTGCACCGCGGGACCTGCCCCGGGAGGAGACGGCTCTTGGCGGCTTGGCCGGGACACGAGCGCACCCAGCTCAGCGCCCCCAGCTCCTCCCTGGGGAGGAGGCAGCGCTGCTCAGCTCCCGGTGCCTCTCGCTCTCCGGAGCCTTTGGGCTCTGACGAGTCACATCAGACCCCAGTTCACCTGTGGGGCTCAGGCGTTTGAAATGTGCTCTGTGGTGACGGCGCTGCCCCCCGGTAAATGAACCCTCAGCAAGAGGCAGAGCAGAACCTCACCGACCCAGAGAGAGGAGCACTTTGTTCCGGATGTTCTGACAGGCGTTACCCAGAGACCAGCCTGTTTGTAAAGGCAAGCAGATGATTCCACTTCATTCCTGTATTTCCACTGCCATCTTCTGTACAGAAGAGGAAACCTCTGAGTTCAGCAGCTCTGAGAAATGAAACTGGAAAATTCTTCCCCCACCCACGTGGAAAAACTCAGTCACTATTGAAGTTAAACACTGAAGGATTTACATTTTCAGTAGCTCAACAGCACACTGAGTTGTGTGCTAGAGACACCCACAGGTGCCAAAACCTTCTAATTTTACAAAGAAAGTACATCAGCCTCACATTGTGTTTGTCATAAATTAGTGCAGTTTCTGGGATGGGATGTAATGGGTGAGAGAGATAAACATCCACTATTATAAAAAAAAGTGAAGTGTAAGTCTGGCTATAAATATCAAAACCTCATGTCAGATAACTTCACAGGGCCATGACTAAAGCATGTGATCAGGAATAGTTGTTTTCCTGCTCTGTGTCATCCCAAGCCTTTCCCAGAGATTTTCAGCCCGAGGCTGCTGTGGGGCTGCCTGTCCTGGCTGTGCTATGGAGCACACAGCTCCTCCTTGTAGCCTGCACTGCACCAACCACACAGTCAAAGGACTGCAGGAAGCATCTGCTCTGAATACCTTTTTGATATTGTATTGAGAGTTTGCAGGCATAAAAAAAACCAAAACAAACCCAAAACAAAAAACAAGTTGGATTTTCTTGTCCCTGATTTCAATTTCAAATATTAAGAACAAACCAGATTTTTACCAGCTGGTGCCTTGCTTGGTTGAGCCACACAGAGCTGTTGTCAAAGCTGGATCCAGAGCAGTCACTCTGCAGAGCCCCATCCCTGGGAGTGTTCAAGGCCAGCCTGGATAAGGCTTTGAGCACCTGAGCCTGTGGGTGTCCTTATCAGGCAGTGAGTGGGTGAACTTTAAACTTCCCTCCTAACCCAAAGCATTCTGTGATTTCATTCATCCCTCTACTTTCCTACAGTGCCTAGAAAATTACTTGATTACTTGATTAATTACATTCAGGAGGTTTTCCACTAAGCACCACTATTCAGCATGATTATCTGGTACCTCCAGACTTTCATTAAAGAGACAGACAAGGTCTTATCATCTTCCCTAATAGCTGCCCCATGCTGCCCTGCCAGATCTGATAAGCTCTGAAGATGATTTGGAGCAGCCTTAGAACATCCAACCAATTTTAATTGGGGTCAGTGTCTTCACTGTGTCTGCAGATGCTCCTGTGCCTGAATGGCCAAGCTGCTCTGCTCTGTGACCAGGAGGAGCAGCGGGGGCCCGGCGAGCATCCCTTCGGCACAGAGCAGTCCCGGGCGGGGCAGTCCCCGTCCCGTGTCCCCAGCCGGGGTCACGTCTGCCATTCGCCCGCCAGATCGGCTGGGGACCCTGCTCTGAAGGCTGGAACCGAGCGAGTTAAAGACTCCAAGCAAACTCCTCTGAAACCTGGATTTAGGTTCTTGTTTCCACAACACTCACAGTTTGTTTAAACTATGAAAGTGAGTGAAGCAATTCTGGCTGAGCAGCCTGTTTCGGGTTTGTTTTCCAGTTGTCTGCAGTGTTTGAGTCTCCCTCCCACCAAACTTCAGAGTCCAGATTCTGTGGGAAACTTTCCAAATTCTGGCTGGAGTACTCCACCATTAATTCCCAACTTGCCCATCTGCCAGGTTTAGAGAAGATTTCTTTAAATCCTTTAAAACACATGTCTAAACGGCTTGTTTATCTGTCAACATTGTCTCAGAGTATTTAATTTTAAAGCTTAACTTTTTAAACCTCTCAAGGCTGACCCTGCTCTGCACACGGGGGGCTGTCAGTGACTTTGCACCGTGTAACAACTGCCTGTGGTAGCAGACAGGCTGAATGCCCACTGACCACACACCGAGCTGCTCACAGCCACCCACAACAGCCTTTTCCCTAACCCCTGCTAAAATATTGGAAAAAAAAAAAAAATCAAAATGGGTTTGAAAGGAAGCTGAGGAGCTGGAGAGAGAAAATGCAATTTCCTTGTTAGCTTACCGGGCTGTCCCGAGGCAGGGCTGGAGCCGATGCCCTGAGGGGAGCCCAGCAGGTGCGGACAGACGGAATTGCTGCCGTTCTGTGCTCTGCCAGGCGGGCTGGCTGCTGACAGGGGCTGGTTTATATCTGTACGGGACACTAATTTCAGTTCAGACAGAACAGTTCTCTTGGGTAAATGGCTGAGTGTTTGCACTCAGCTGGCTCCTCCTGGGCTGCTCCCGCCCCAGAGCTGGGAGCACCAGCAGAGATTCCCCCGCTGAGCATCCCTGAGCTCCGATCCCCCTCTGCTCCAGCAGTGTTTGACCTCACGGGAGCTCTCCAGGCCCCGCTGCCACGGCTCAGCCCGGTCCCATGCCCTCACCTGGTTTTCAAAGGGAAGTTCCCATAAAGCTCCTCTAAAGCTGTCACGGCGTGGCCACACACACGGAGTACGTATATGGACACAAAATATGTTATTTATTGTGAATTTTGAAAAGACACATTTAAGCAACAAAATATACATTTGTGAACCTTTCGTTTTATACATAACAATCTGCTACCATAGCAATAAATTAAATATACATTATTTACAACAGACATAGGTCACCAGAAAAAAACTACAAAGCACTGCCTCTCTACATCAAAAATAAACTTTGTCAGGTACATTTCTTCAAAGGATTTATTTTCCCGCTTTCACTCTCTTCGGGTCCTCTGACATAAACCCGGCGTTTCCCTTCGCAGCACACGGGCAGCGCTACATTCATTGAAGGCGATGAAAGCATGCGGGGCTGGGCCGGGGCTGGGCCGGGGCTGGGCCGGGGGCTGTGCCGGGGCTGTGCCGGGGCTGGGCCGGGGCTGGGCCGGGGCTGGGCCGGGGCTGGGCCGGGGCTGGGCCGCGGCTGGGCCGGGGCTGTGCCGGGGCTGGGCCGGGGGCTGTGCCGGGGCTGGGCCGGGGCTGGGCCGGGGCCGGGGCCGTGCCGGGGCTGTGCCGGGGCTGGGCCGGGGCCGGGGCCGTGCCGGGGCTGTGCCGGGGCTGTGCCGGGGCTGGGCCGGGGGCTGGGCCGGGGCTGGGCCGGGGCTGTGCCGGGGCTGGGCCGGGGCTGGGCAGCCAGAGGAGCGCAGGTGGGACCTGCGGGGCTGCCGGGCTCTGCTCTGCTCTGCTCTGCCTTGGGGCGGCACCGGCACCGAGCACCCAGCACAGCCGAGAGACCGAGAGACCGCAGCCCCTTTGTGGCAAAAAAAAACCCCAAAACATCTCTTGGCCCCTTCCCTGTAGACCCTCAAAACTCGGGAAAGAAACTGAGATTGTGCTTAGGATCCGCTGCTTCCCTCAGAAAATAGAAGCACTTCCGTGTTGTGCTTTGGCTCTGGGGGGTTTCGAGAAGATGCAGGAAGGTGCCAAGCGCTCTCCTGAAGGGAAGGCCCGGCAGGGCAGCGGCTCTGCCAGCCCCAGCCCCGGTGGAGGGGAAAGGGGCCCAGCCCGCTCCGCACACGGACTCGGAGCCAGCGGCACCAGCTGTGGAGCTGCACCCGAGCTGCCGCTGCCCCCGACCCGGCCCAGGGGCTGCTCCGAGCCGCGGGACCGAAACCCCGGCAGGAGAGGGAGCAGCCCCCAGCAAGAGACCCCTCCCCACCGCGGGGGCTTCCCCATCACCCCCTAAGGCATTTCTGAGCCCCCTCTGCTCCCTCTGCAATGTCACTTCTGAGCAGGGCAGAAGCTGTGTGCATGGAAACAGAAAGGAAAATGCACTGCCCAGTAATTCTAGTGTCAGTTAAGGATCCTTCCCTTTATATATATAAATATATATATATATATTTATACATATATATATATCTATCTCCCTTTTATATATGTATAGATGTGTAAGTGTCACTTATAAGCACAAAACATTTTGCAAAATATATACAGGAACGCCTTCCCCCACTGCTGGAAGTGCAGAAGCCCCCGGGATGTGACACAAGCCGCGCTCAGCCCCAGAAGCGCCCCGGCAATCCCGGGCACTCCGGGACGGGAGGCGCAGCCCTGCACAGGCAGCAGGAGCCCGGCCGGGCCCGCAGCACCCAACCCCTGCTGCTGCTCAGGACCCCAGCAGGTTTTCGGTGAGGAGTGCTGCTGGAAATGTCCCGCTGGCAAACCTCGTGGCAGCCCCTGGCCCCACCGCGGCACAGCAGAGACAAGTCCAGAGCACTGCAACTCCCCCTGAGGCTTCACACCCTTCTGCCTGTTAGTCCCATCTGAGTAATTCCCAAATCAATCCAGGTCAAAAAGGAAAGCCACAGTTTCAAGTGGAAAAATAAAAAAGAGCAACGAAACAACCAAAACTGGCAAACCAGCTGACAGTAGCCACTGCATCGTCTGCTGAAAGATCTCACAGAGATCAACACCCAACGACAACACCTACAGAACCAAGTGACTTCTCAGACTTCTCAGAGGAAAGAGCAAACCCAGAGCAGACCCTGGGAGCAAGTCATTGAACCAGTCAGTGTTTCACTGTGCAGCCTCAGGAGATCAGACCAAAGCTTCTACGAGGGGAATTGGGGCTGGGTTTGAAAGTGCTACTGAAGCATCATCAGACAAGTGCTGAACAGCAAAGTGTGTGATCCTGAGGCACCTACAGCTACAGGCTGGGCTGAGCACACCGCATGCTCCGCTTCCAAAGGAAACTCAAGGCTTAAACTCTATTGAAATGCAACTGGCCGGGGGCAGGAGGGAGTCCCCAGGGGAGTTATTGATATTTACTAACCCTACACAGCACCTAGGGCCGGTGAAACTGTTCCCTGCCTTTTCACAACTGCTCTCCTTTAACCTGGTTCCCCTCCCATCATAGCTACAGCCTTCCCACATGGATTAATTACAGCAGGAGAGGAGCACCTACATGAACCGGATGGCAAAGCTCTCAGACAGCACCTCCCTGCAGGACCAGGCTGAGTAGAGCAGGTTCTGCAAGGCTTGGCTCGTCTCTGGCCCGGGGAGATGACAGGGAGGAGGAGAGGTGATGGTTGAATCCTATAAGCACCTGCCCCAGAGAGAGGGGAGCAGGAGCAGGCACAGCCACGGCAGGGCTGCCCCAGGAGCACAGCTCTGCACCTGGAACGGGCTGTCAGGTATCTGTGCCTCTTGGAGCACCCACGGGGGGAAGGGGACTTTGGCACTCAAAGTCCTGTTTTCAGCAGGAATCACAAATTCAAAGAACTGTGTCCACTTGAGACTGAGAACCTGATTTCATGAGGGTTTTCCAGAGGTCCCAGGCTGGGGGGGCAGGGGGGAATATCTCTGCAGCATCACAGCCTGTCTTCCAGAAAATGGGTAAGGGAAACCTATGGGCATGTGAAATTCATGGACAGGCTTCAGGAAACTTCACAGGAAGTTCCATAAAGGAGCAAAGGGTTTCTTGGCATGTTGAGAGAGGTATTTTCTGGGAAGGGGCATTGTGGGAAAGTTACCGTGCGGAATCTGTAATCCTTTCAGAATAACAAGAGCTTGCTCAAAAGCAGCAGGACAGACTCTGCAAGGGCTGGAGCAGGCTAATGCCTCACAAATCTCTGGAGTTTTATGCATTTGCTTGCCTGGTGATCCAAGCCATAGGGCAAAGCAGAGCCCACCAGGTAAATCCCCTCTGGTTCCAGTTCTAGTCCTTAGGAAAGCTGTAGCTGTGAAACACCACAGCTTTAGCTTTGAGTCACCTTTCCCAGGCCCGTGCTCAGTGTCAGGCAGGGACAAAGCAGGGGGGATGAACCTGCCAAGGAGGATGAGCTGCCTGCAGTCCCCAGCTCCTCTCCCTGGGCTAAGCCACTCACCTGCCTCTTGTGCAAGAAACTGAGCAAGTTTGGAGTGAGGGGCTGCCCCTGCCCCAAGAGCTTTGGGGTGTAGGTAGGAGCTGGGGGATGGCTGCAGACCCCGGGGAGAGCTGCCCAGGACCCCCCAGGGAGGTTTTTCCCCCATTGCCCGCAGAGAAGAGCAACAGCAAACGATGGAGCACAAACTGCCCCACTAACTTTGGCCTGACCTCCCACCCTTCAGAAACCAAACACAAACCCCTGTTTCCCCACCGGTAGCTGCAAATAAAGCATGGAGGAACCCAAACTATGCAGAGGTCTCTCCTGCTGCCCCTCTGCCCAAAAGGAGCTGCCAGGCAACCCAGGGATGGGGGAATGGCCAGTGCCCAGCAGCTGCAGCCCCAGGGTGACCCAGCACAGCAGCAGAAGGGGACATGGCCCTGGGCACGTGTGTGTGTCTGTGTGTGTGTGTCTGTGTGTGTGTGTGTGTCTGTGTGTGTCTGTGTGTGTCTGTGTGTGTCTGTGTGTGTGTGTGTCTGTGTGTGTGTCTGTCTGTGTCTCTGTGTGTGTGTGTGTGTGTCTGTGTGTGTGTGTGTCTGTCTGTCTGTCTGTGTCCGTGTGTGTCTGTCTGTCTGTGTGTGTGTGTGTGTGTGTGTGCAGCACAGGCAGGGACACAGCCCCTCCTGCAGGCAGAGGGGGCGCAGGGCGTGTGCTGGCCAGGGAAGGGCAGGTGAGAGGGTGGCTGCTCCCTGTCGGGACGGGGCTGGAGCAAGGTGAGAGCTCTTTTCTGCTGGAGCAGGCAGCTGGCAGGCAAGGGCCCCTCGCTGCCCATGGCCGGGGCCTGCGTGGTCCCAGGGGGTGCTGAAGATTTTTCCCTTTGTCGAAACATTCTGTGCAAAGAAAAAAAGGATAAACCTGTCAGGAGTGTGGATGAACATTCCCACCCCTGAGGTGCTGGCTACTGAAGCACCTGCTCCTGAAGCTACAGCAGTGCCCTTCCCCAAACTGCTGGGCCACCCATCACTCCCAGGTTGTGGGAGAAGGAAACGCAGTGATGGGGTGAAAATCACAGCTTTTTGAGACCCATGCTTTCAGAAATGTAAATTTCTCCCATTTCAAGTTCTATGGGCTCTTCTGCTCATCTTGGGTCTTCTTAATGACACCCTTAATTTCATGGAACAGAAGGAACCCAGGTAAATCCCACTGAGTTCCCTTTACTTCTGCCCATGGAATCCACCTCGTGACTCTTCCCTTTCCCCTTGGATTTTTGGAATGGGGAAGGGCCTGCACTGCCTTTCCAGCCCAGTGCCCAGAGGAGAGCACAGCAAACCTGGAGATGGGCACCAGTGTTTGACAAAGGTTAACTGGGAACAATGCAACCCGCTGGGCTGGGGTGCCTGCCCCTGGGAGCAGGAAAAAGCTACACAGGAACAGGAACAGGAACAGGTAAAGCTACACAGCAGCACAGGTGGGTGCAGACCTGCCACTGGTCCCTGCCCCTTCCCTCACTCACCCACAGCAGCCTGGAAGGTGCTCTAAGGTACAGTATGGACCCCACAGGCAATAACCAGTAGTGTGAGCAGCAGCTGGCCCCCAAGCAGCCTCTTTGCACAAAACAAAACACACCAACACTCACCTGTGACAAGCTCATTGCTTCCTCCTGCTAGTGGCTCTATGTGAGAGAACAGAACATGGGGTGGGTTGCAAACAAAGGGGCAAGAAGTCACAAAACCCCTTCCCTTTTCTCCCTCACGGGCCCCAGAGTCACCCCAGAGCCCAGACCCCCCGTGGCAGGCAGGGAGGACAGGGCTGCACAGCATCCCTGCAGTGAGAGCCCTGGCACCCACCATGCTGGAGCTGCCGTGGCTGAGCTTGTCAAAGCGAAACTTCAGGTTGGACCTTGGAGAGTTTCTGTTCTTTAGATCTGCTGGAGGGAGAGGACAAACAAAGAGCAAAAATAATAAACTGTGAACAAAAATATTTGCTGTAGTACTGGCTGCACTGGCCCAGCTAGGCACTCTGATAGGCTGTCAGGAGTGTTACCAATATTTAGTCTGCCTTGGCTGAATGTTTGGCAAAAGCTGTACGTTAAGTGTTTGTGATGGAACAAATTGAGGCTTAATTACATCTCACAGTCTTTCTCCTGGAAATGCCACTGAAAAGGCTACAAGGAATGACTGATCCATATAATGTATGGGTGGATTTTCACGTTCTTGGCAGGAAAAATACAAAACAAACACTTCAAGCATTAAAAGGGGCTGGTTTAAGGGTTCAGAAAATCACTAATGAAATAAGGAGGAGGATCTGTGGGGTGCTGAGACACAAAAAGCCTGCCTGCCCTCCATGGTCCTGTTCTGCCTGCAACACTCCCAGTTACAGAGCTGTTTGGGTCTGTCTGTGCTTCCCAGCTGCTTCAAGAGCAGCTCCTCTGCTGGCAGTGTGTCTCCACGTGGAGGGTGGTGCCTTGTGGCAGGTCTCTGTGGCTCAAGGAACCAGAGCCATGGGGATTTGTGGGCGAGGGGTGGCTGTGGCCATCCCCTGTCCCACTGCACTGTCACTGCAGGATGGGCAGCAAGGAGCTTTTCCTGCCTGTTTTGCCCTTTGGGTTGCACCTCGCTGTGCAAATCAGCCAGCTGAAATGGATGGACTTGGTGAGCAGGTTGAGAGGAGAGGAAAGGAGCCAAGACCACAGGAAGCTCCCTGTTGATTAAATAATTGTGAGTCATGGCTCAGCCTCTGGAGCCAGAGTTTCCACGACTACTGCACATGCCTGTCAGGGGAGACAGAGGGAACAAAGCCACAGCAAGAGCCACCTCTGTGCTCTAATTGAGAAAGGAAACCAATTCCCCATGGAAGTACAGAACTACAGCACGTGGGGCCATCTCTCCAGAACAGCCCTGCAGGGATGGAGCTGCCCCACACCCCGTGGGTGCCTGTCCTGCCAGGGTGAGCACAGCTGCTGCTTCACCCTGGGACCTGGACAAGGCTGCCTGGGGGCTCCTCATCCCAGAGCCACAGAGCCCAATCCAACCCAGCACTGCAGGAACCCAGGGGCTTTGTGTGGCTCCAGGAGCGAAGGCAGAGCCGGTGCCTCCTGCCAGCCTGCCCATCACCCACCTGTGGGGCTCCTGCTCATGATGACAGGGGTGGCCGTGGCCCCCACGCCGGGGCTCTCGCTGCCCAGGGAGGCGCTGTAGACAAACACGTCCTGCTTGAACGGTGAGGCCGTGGAGGGCTGGCTCCCCTGCTCACAGAGACAGCACATGGCTTTTCCTGCAGTCAGGTCCTCCCCCACACCTGCCCATGCCCCACTGCAGCCGTGCCCACTGCAACCCACCGGCCTGGGCAGACCAAGCAGTGCCCAAGGCTCCCTGGGGTCTCACAGAATCACAGGATGGTTTGGGCCCTTGGTTTGGAAAGGACCTTAAACACCATCTGATCAGACCCTCCCTGCACCTTCCACCAGACCAGGTTTGCTCCCAGCCCTGCCCAGCCTGGCCTTGGACACCTCCAGGGATGGGGCAGCCACAACACCCCGAGGTCCCAGCAGGCACACCGACCCTCCTCCTCCCCACAGCCAGGGATGGGATGGGGCAAAGCCTCTGCATGAGGCCCCCGGGGGCTGCCAGGCACTCCCCCCTCAGGGCCCCGAGGCCTGGGGGCACCAGGGCCGGCGCTGTGAGGGCCGTGCTGCAGGGAGGGCTTGGTACCCACCACGCTGTCGTACTCCTCCAGGGTCTCGCTCTCCCCCGCCGTGCTGCTGAAGCTGCTGGTGCTGGAGGAGGAACGGGAGATGTTCGAGCGCCCGTTCTCTTTCAGCTTGATAAAGGGCCTGCAGAGAGGCGGAACGGAAGGAAGGGCGCGGGGCTGTCACCGGGGCAGCGCGGCCCTTGGGCTGTGGCGGGGGGACAGCGGCTCCTGCACAGCCTGGAGCAAAGTGCTGCCTGGGGATGGACCCTTCGGGCTGCCTCGGCACCCAGCCCCTCCGAGGGGCGGCCAGGGCGGGGCTGTGTGCCCAGCAGGGAGGGACAGTGGAGCTGGCTTTGCCTTGGCAGGGAGGGACAAGTGGAGCTGGCTTTGCCTTGGCAGGAAGGCCCAGGTGGAGCTGGCTTTGCCTTGGCAGGGAGGGACAGTGGAGCTGGCTTTGCCTTGGCAGGGAGGGACAGTGGAGCTGGCTTTGCCTTGGCAGGAAGGCCCAGGTGGAGCTGGCTTTGCCTTGGCAGGGAGGGACAGGCACAGCAGCCTTCTGTGCCCTGGGGATCTATCTGGGCAACCTCGGTCAAATGCCGCTCTTTGCTCTCCTTTGTAAAGACCAAAAAGGAGCTGGTGTGCTCATGAATCACCAGAACCTTTTCTCCCTTAATATCAAACTTGTTTACAGTTAAATCTAGATGTGGTGTTGTTTGACAAATTCCCTGATGTCTGTTGAGCTGTGGTGGAAGGAGGATGGGCTCCTCCTGCCTCACCTGTCTTTGTTGGGGCATATTTCAGGGGAGCTGGGGTTGGATGAGGTTTCAGATTTCATCTCTTGGGAAGAATGTCCCAAATCTGGTGTCTTCTGGGCTCCAGAAACACTGTCACTGAGGGCACAAAGAGACAGGTTGCACGAGTTACACAAGAGACTTAAAAAGGGTGGTCAAGTTGTACTACCTAACACCAACTACAAACTGTGAGAGTGGCAGCTGCTCTGCAGGCACAGCCACAAACTTACCACCTTGTCCTGCTCTCTGCCTGGCTCTCCGACGTCGTGTGCAGGCGAGGGAACAGCCCTGACCGGCGCTTGATGGGGCTCCTGGACTGGTTCTTGGCAGCAGCAGCTGGGACAGGGGGCTGGAAGCAGAGAACAACCTGGGTTTGAGAGCACAGCCCTCTCCTGGGAGTTCAGAGGCTGAACATCCTGAGAGGAACTGCACTGCCTGCGCATCTGAAAACCACACAATGCCAGAACTCCTTTTCTATCTCCTTTCACTTTGGGGCCAAACCCCCAGGAAGCTTATTGTTGGTTCTTCCACAAAATAAGCACAACTTGAACAAGGCACCCACATTCACAGCCTGCTGAAGGCTCCCCCTCACCCTTACCCTTGCTGGCCATGCAGGGACTGCCAGGCTGTGTCAGTGACCTGTCGGGCTGTGGAGGGGTGGGAAGAGGAAGGAGCAGTGGGATGGAGGGGCAGAGGGGCAGAGGGACAGAGGGACAGAGGGGCAGAGGGGCAGAGGGGCAGAGGGACAGAGGGGCAGAGGGGCAGAGGGACAGAGGGGCAGAGGGGCAGAGGGACAGAGGGACAGAGGGACTGGCTCACCGAGAAGGTGGTCTTGGTCACCTCGCCGCTGTTGTGCGCGATGCCCCCGCTGAGGCTGCCTGGGATGCCACCACCATGGTGCTTCTTCTGGCTGCCCACCATGGTCTCCATGGAGTGGCTGCGCACCCGGATGGCTCTCTGTGGCAGAGGGGACAGGGGACAGCAGGTCATCACCACCCAGCAGGGTGCTGTCCCCAGAACTCCTCCCCAGCTTCAGCTCTTCCCCAGGCATAAAGGAGAGCAACCTGTCCACGCCTCCCCAAGAGCAAGCACACCCCAACAGCAGCATGACTCGTGACAGCAGCCCTGGCAGCTGCAGCTGGGCATGGGCTGCCCTTGGGGAGCCCCACTGCAACCACAGGATCAGATTTCCCCCCCATGGCTCTGGGATACCAAGGACTGCAGCTATGGCACCAGGAGATGCAGACACAAGCCCCAGTCCGTGCCTCCTGCCTGGCCAACCTCCCAGATGCCTCGGCAGGAATGGGGACCACAGCCAAGCCACCAGCCACGTTTGTGTGCACACCTTCCACAATTCTCTCTGGGCTCAGAGAGGACAGATCCTCTCCTGCCTTTCTTGCACCTCTCCTGCACCTCTCCAGCCTGCCCCACAACAGCCCCTGAGCTGGAGGCTTCACGCCACATAAAAGTGCTTCTGTTCTTCAGCAAGCTACTGCTTGAGAATGCATTTAGCCTGGACTACTGCTGTGGCTTCTGGTTTGCTCTATCCACCTCTGGAAGGGACTGGAAGTGAGCACTCTGCAGCACTGGCTCCTAGGCAGCCACAGGCTCTCCCTGCTCCCTTTGATCCTCATTTCTCCCCATCAAGTAGCCCCCTTCCCTCACTGTTCACATCAGCTACCTCATCCATCCTCTTCTCAGCTATTTCCTCAGCCATGGCTGCTGCTCCTCCAGCCCCTGAATCCCAGCCCAGGCTGAAGAGTACATGAGCCATGGCAGGCCAAACTCCTGAAGGTGCCAGCACTGCCTCTGCAGCCTGCAGGCTGTTTGCTGCTGGCTCTGGGGGTCATGGACCCACAGGGGAACTCCTAACAGGGCAAGAGGAAGCTGCAGCCCTGAGCTCTCACCAAGCCTCCAGTGCTGAACACCACAGCCCCAACAGCCCCTCCTGCCCATCCAATAATGAACATCAAGCCAGAGTCCATCAGACTGCATTTATTGGGGTCAGCAGCAATTCATACACAATTTGATGTTGTTCTGAGGTAGAAGTGACCAGTTGCTTTGCTGCGAAGCAGCAGCCACAGGTACTCACACTCTGTGGGCTCCTGCCCAGGGCTGTGGAACTCTGCAGGGTTCCCCAACACCCCCAGCCCTGAGGAGTGGCTCCCTGCCCCGCAGAAGAGGCAAAGGCACCTCTCACTGACTCAGGGGCTGGCAGAGCTGAGCTCTGCTCACCTCTGAGAACTGGTCCCCTGGTCACCTGGCCAAGGGGGTGGCTCTGTAGGCTGGGTCGTGGGTGCAAGGCAGCAGGCAAAAAGACACGATGGGTTCCATGTCTGAGCCCCTGCAGCCCCCCTGCACCAGCTGTGCTCCTGTCACTCCCAGAGCACACGGTGCAGGGCATAGGCCAGCAGGCAGCCCAGCAGCGCCGGCCCCAGGCGTCCGGGCAGGCACAGCCCAGCGTGGCTCACCTCCCACCCCAGCACTGCCTGCAATGCCAAGGGAGCAGGGTCTGTCTCCTCACACAGCCAGTGTCTGCCAAAACATCCCTGCTCAGCCTGAGCTGAGACCCTGACGTGAAGGCTGCCATGTGTGACTGACAGCTCCATTCCTACACGTCTGACACAGAACAGGACACATCTGAGCCTCTGCAGCAGGGCTGGGGAGCTCTGCACCCCTCCTCCCCAGCCCCATCCTCGGGGTACAGGACGAGGTGACTCATTCACCAGTCTCACCTCTATGCTATAGAAATAACTGTGCCTGAGATAACTGAGATAACTGAGATAACTGAGATAACTGAGATAACTGAGATAACTGCAGATAACTGCAGATAACTGAGATAACTGCAGATAACTGTCCCAGCACAGTGACAGCCAAGAGAGCCCCCTGCCCAGGCAGTGACAGCCACCCAGCACCTCCACACTACAGGGCAGCTGCCCCACAGACACCTGGCAGTGGCTCCCACCCTCAGACTCAGCTGCTGCCCCTCCACCTCGAGGGATGCCCCTGCTGCCCAGCCAGTCACTGTCCCTGCTGCCACTGGCTGCGCAGAGTTTCCTCCACAGCCCTTTATCCATCCCTTTTCCTCCAGCCCACCACCTCCCACCCACTTGCTGTGGCAGCTGCCCCAGGCTCCTGATCCCTGTCCCACAGCAGTGGCAGCCAGAACATGAGCTGGACATGTCCTGCCAGAGAAGAGCCCAGTTGCAGGCACACCCTGTGGCAGGGGACTGGGCCTGGACTGAGACCCCTCTGGGGGCACAAAAAATGCCACAGCACACTGGTAGAGAGGTGCTCAGGAGCTCTGGAGAAGTCACTCCAATGGGGATATTCACCAACAATGTGTCTGTGTCAGCTTATGCCTGCTCCCCCTGGGACCAGCCCGGGCACTTGGCAGGCTGAGCAGGCAGTGCTGGCAGCAGCCCCCACCTCCTCCTGCCACCCTACCCTGCAGGGACACCTCTTGTCCCCCAGTGTGCACTTTGCCAACCCCAGGTGCATTTAGCTCTGCTGTTGGCAAGGGCAGGGCTTTACCTTGAAGGACTCCAGAAAGCCTCCATGACCCCCATTCTCCAGCTTGTCCTCCTCGGGCCCCAGCCCCAGCATGGTCTGTGTGTGCCCGTGGAGCTCGTCGTGCAGGTTGTCCAGCAGGGCAGCCCGAGTGCGGTCCTGAGGAGGGGCAGAGGGCTCAGCCAAGGCAGGAGCACTGGCACTGACCCACGGGACCCCAGCTGGTGCCTCCTGGAGGGCAGTGCCCACCCCAGGGTCACCGTGCTCTCGTCCCTGCGAGCACTGACCCAGCTCAACAGGGAAAGGAGCAGAACTGCCCACGCCCTGTTCCAGGCAGGGACACAGCGTTACCTCCAGCTTTGCAAACTTGTCAGACTTGCAGCAGGCGTTCTCAGCATTGATGAGCTTGGTCAGCAGGAACTCCCGGAACTCGGGGCCCTGCAGGGACAGAACCAAGGTGGAAAACACCCACCACTTCAAGACTCTCCATATCTCTGGTCCCACAGCTGTACCAACCCAGAACCCAAGCTCACAGCACCCAGCAGTCCCTGCAGATATGGAAAGCCCCAGATGGGTTTGAGGTGCTTGGCAGCACCAACACAGGTGCCCCAGCACCAGAGCCGCTGCTGCCGCCTTGCTTAAGTAATGCCAGGCAGTGCTGCATGGTCACTCAGCCCACCATAAACACCAGGAGCCTCAATGGAAACCAGAACCAATGCAGATCAGTTCCAGAAGTCCTGTTTTCCCCAAGCTGGTGTGCTTGGAAACATCTCGGACATGCACTTCTACATTTTGACACAGCTTGTAAGGTTCTCCCCTCTCAGCTCCTACCTTCTGGAACACCGGTGGGCTGGGCAGGGGGGGGCCAAAGGAGGGAACGTCTTCCCGGGCTGTGACTGATACCTGGGGAGCCAAGAGACACGTTATCCCCACGGGGGCAGCAGGATAACAGGGTTTATGTCACCCACACCCAGGTGATATGTCAGACTGTTCCAAGGCACACTCAGACACTGAGGAGCACCACATCTCTTTCACAAATGAGCTGTTTTACAAACAGGTATTTTATGCACTGATGTCTGTATGCACACACGTTATGTACCAGTGCACACATAACACACCTGTGTGCACACGTGTGTGTGGTCAGCACACAGGTGCAAGTCCCCACCAGGCCCAACACTGACTGCATCACTGAGCACAGGGTAAGGGCCCTGGGCAGCCTGTGCCAGGGCCCCACCACCCTCACAGGGAAGAATTCCCTCCTAATCTCTAATCTAACCCTACCTTCTGCAAGTGGGAAGCCATTCCCCCTTGTCCTGCCACTTGTCAAAAGATGCTGAAGCACACTGGGTGGGTGCACACTGGGACTGCCCTCACCTTGTAGGCTGCATTATCTGCCTCGGGGTTTTCCACCTGCACCACGATGTAGGCGTGCAGGAAGTTGGAGGCAATCATGTCTGGGACAAACGGCGTGTTCTCCTCTTGGAAGATAATTGCCACGATGTCATTGCCAATGTGCCTCTTCCTCTGGAGCTAAACCCAAAGGGAGATCAGGGGTCAGTGAAACCAGGCAGTTCTGCTCCTGCAGGAGCAAGTGCCCGTCCCGGGCTGGGGAGCCAAGCAGCCCCTTCCCACGGAGCCAGGGCTGGCAGTGCCCACTGGGCAGGGCAGTGTCAGTGCATCCCCACTCAGACCCCTCTGTGCAAGCAACCTCATCTCTCTTACTTGCTGTGTGTCTCCTTCGGTAAAAGGCAGCTTTGTAGAGACATGAAACATTATCTCCCTGTCCCTGAACACCGTGTACACAGACTCCGCTCCCGTCTGCCCGTGGCTGACATCCAGGCCTCCTCGAAAACTGGAGATCAAGGGAAAGGCGGAGAGAAACCAAGAGATATTAATTGAAAGCTTCACAGAGAGCACCAGCAGCTGTCAGGGGACAGGATGGAACAGCCCAGCTCATTTATCTTTATCTAACAATGAGCAAGTGGGAAAGAACAAACCGTGCGTCATGTGTTGTAACCAGCCATCGCTGTCACCAGCCTGAAATACAGGGTGAGCACAAAGCAGGGCTGGTCAGCCAGGGCTGACCACAGCCACGGGCACCAGCACTGGCCTCACCATCCCTCACCAGCACTGGGGCTCCCTGCCTGCACTGTGACCACCCTGGAGGCACCCGTGGCTGAGCCACGACACATTTCCACAGACTTCCTTCCATCTATGGCTGAATATAGCCAGATTTTATCACAACCCCAAAGCTGCAGGAGAAGAAGTTTTTCTCTCTTGGCAGCTCCAATTTTTTTTTTTTTTTGAACTCCCCCAGCTTTGAAAAACAAGCCAAAGCTATATTTGCTTCTGCTCCGCACATCCCGCTCATGAGCGAGATGACTTCTGTTCTCACACGTAGATATTTTTACATATGACATGGTCTCTTGTTAATGTATTTGTAAAATCTTCCTTTTTATCTAACTTACCCTTTGAAGTCCTGGAGAGTTATGGTGTCTCCCAGAAAACTCAGGAAGTTCTTGAAGGCAGTGCTCTCCTCGTTATTGCCAAACAGCTCCTCCTCTTGGGTCTACAAAACACAGGGTGCATCTGCTGACAGCCCCAATTTCCCTGCCTCTCCAATCCCCTCCAGCCCCATGCACGGGGTCCCTGGGGTCTGACCTTGTTCCATGGTGCCCGGCACAGCCACAGGCTGCTGCCCAGCTGGCCCCACCACACTGGCCACCAGCAGCACCCGTGGGCTGTCACAGCCCACTCAGCACCCAGGACAGCCTGGGGAAAAGCTGCTGAGAGCCTCTGAGCCCCAGCAAGGACCTTAGGATAATACCCAGGAAATACCAAACCTGAAGTGAATCCTCTGTTGAAAAATCCCCAATCATCTCCTGCTTGCTGCCTTTCAAAACAATGAGACCCTAATTATGGCCTTGCATGAGTCACCCAATCCAACCCAAAATGCAATATCTAAGATAATTAGAGTGCCTGTCAGAGTAATTCTCGGTGAGTTCTGAGGCTGAGCTCTGCACTCCCCTTACAGAGTCCTCCTGCTAATGACAGCATTTTCAGCAAGTGCCTCTCTTCAGAGCCCACAGTCCCTCCAGACAAACGTAGCTGTTTGGCTGTCTAAACATATATCTGATTAAAATACCACGCCTGCTAAAATCCATTTTCACATCCGTTTTTCCCTACAGCAGCTTGTGGGCTGATTTCCACACTGAGACTTTTCAGTCACATCATTTTCTAATGAGTGGAGAAAACATCCGAGCAGTGAGAAACAGTCAGTGAGGACATCCAGCGACACGAGGTGCTGCACATGGCACCATGACCGTCAGAGCTGAGTCTGTGCCCATGAAATGTGCATCTCTGGTGCACAGGGACATGCTCCATGAAAGTGGCGTGGGGACGACTCACCTGCCTGAACTTCTGATAGATCACACCAAACTTGAAGGTGTTGTTGACCTCATGTTCATCATAAGACACTATCATCTGGGATGCCTGCAGGAAAGCAAAATGCCAATTGTTTCATCTGCTGGTTCAAAATGTGATGCCAAAAGATCCATGGTGAGGGGTGAGGAGAGCCCACCGGAGCTGCAGCAGGGCACAACAACAGCTGGGCAGCACCGGGGGAGTGGAAGAGGGAGAGAAGTCAAATTCCCACATAATTAGGCTAAAAGTTTTCAACAGTGGCCCTGGGTGTGGTTCCCAGTGTCCCTGCAGGACACACGACCACCTTGGGCAAGTTACCTCACCTTGGGGTAGAGAACTGGGTTGAACTTCAGCCCGGAGGCATCGTCACAGAAGGCCTGTGGGCAAGGGGAAAGAGCAGTCAGTGCCAGCACCTTGGCCAGAACTTCAGGCCATGAATGTCTTATAAAGAAGCCAAACACAGCCTTTGCCAGCAGGAGCTCCCCACTTCCCATCCTCTCCCTGAGATGCCCAAGGCCTGGCTGCCCCCCCTGAGGATGCAGCAAGCCAAGTCCCAGGTCCCTCCATGACAAATGAGTGCCAGGAATCAGCAGGAGGCCACGAGCAGGGCCAGCACACAGCACCACCCAAGTGCCCCTTGGTCTGAGTGCCAGGCACTGTGCCCAGCACAGCCCAACACTGCCTGAGGTGCACTGGCACGGGCTCTCTGCATCTGTGCCAGCCCAGCCAGGCAGTTCACCTTGGCAATCTGGGGGATGCTCGGAAGTTTGCTGAATCCTGCCAGTGGAATCCTCTCATGCATCGTCTTCGCTTTGGACCTAGCAAAGAAACAACAGTGAGCAGACAGATGTCAGAGAGTGTCCACAGCAAAGCAGCAGGCTCAGATGGGAGACACTGTTGTGCTGCATTTGTTGGGCCTGGTTAGGGAGCAAAGGCTCAATTTGTCTTCTCATCTCTGCAGCTCTTAAAATATTCATAGTTTGGAGGAAAATGACACAGTGGTTCAGACATGCTGGGGCCTGTCAGCTTATGGAGGGATGGTGTGAGAAGTGACTGGTGTTATCCCAGGGAGGATTAAACCCACAGAAGTTTATGTTCAGTTCCAGTGGGTTTAGCAACAGATCAAAGTCTCACATTCATTATCAGGTTTAGCAGTCCCAGCACAGAACACAGGGATGCTGCCACCGCCTCCCATCCCACCCAGACCCCCTCCACATGCTGCTCCAGCTCAAGCACTTGCTGCAGAAACAGAACCAGGGACTCCCAAAGACAAAATATTTTGTTAAACAAAGCTTTTTTTTCTTCCCATACCTGAGTATAACCCTTAAATATTCTGTGCCATCTGTCTCCTCACATTTAACAGAAAGGATCAGATTTCCAAGGCTGCTGGCTGTACAGTAGAAATTTAAATGATCCTAAAAATAGAAAACAGCATGTTAGCAGCTAAGAAGCAACTGAGCGATGGCCAAGGACACTGTCTGGACACTCACCTGCCACCCCAACACCCTCCCATCACTCACACACTTGCACCCCCTTGCCAGGGCCAGGGCTGTGAGCAAGAGGGCAGGGGCTGCCACCCAGGTCCCAGGGACAGGAGGCTCAGAGCCAATGTCCCCACTGGTGTCACAGGAGACCTGTGGCTGTGGGGCCAGGGGCAAAGGCTGCATATGTGGGCATCACTGCCATGCTGGGAACCCACCAGCTCCTTGCCAAGAGGGAAATTGTAAAATGTGCCCATTTTGCTCACAATTGGGAGAGTTTTCTTAGTCAAAACTGCACAACTTTGACCCCTGGGGCAGGGGAACTCACCTTCCCCAGGAAATGCTTGCGGTAGGCTCTGGCCTCTCCCTTGCACTCCAGCTTGTAGCCATAGGTGCTGGGGCTGAGGTTCTCCTCCTCCTCCTCACAGATGCTGCTGTCAGACGAGGTGGGCGTGCCAAGGTTTTCTGGGTCTTCTATCCAGTACCCCCCAAACTGGGGCAGGATGATCAGTGGGTACGGGCCACCCTTCTCTAGGATCTGCAGAGACATGTGCCAGGAGGGGTCAGGCAGGATTGGGATGTGGGATGCAGAGCTCATTGCCCCATGTTCTGCCCCCCTACTGCAGCAGACCCCAGCCCTGACACCAGGAGGGACAAGTCCAGACCCTCTCTGGAACCTCTTCCCTGTCACAGGAGAGGGCACGTGCTACTGAGGAAAAGTCAAAACCCACAAAGGTAGGGAGGGGGGAACATGCTTTGTGCAGCTCCTCTCAGAAGCAGAATCTCCATCAATTCCTCTGCCATCAGCAGTTTTGGAAAGGCATTCAGCAGAAGGTGTTCAGGGGATTCAGGGCACCCACCTCATCGATGCTGGGGTATGGGATGTAGTCTTCCTGGAGAAAGGAACCAGAACACCATCTATGACCATCTGTTCCCCACCAGCTGTCCCTTAAAACCCCAGCCCTGCCCACCCAACACGGGGAGTGCCTCCAGCACCCTCTGGTCCCTTGCAGGAAGGTGTCAACACAGGCTAAGTCCTGCCTAAAGGGAGTTCCTCTACTGGTGCAAGTTCCCAGTGTGGTGGCAAAGCCCAACCCCCTTGCACAGCTGGGAGCTGAAATGCATGTCCTGGACATAAAGCTGCATTAGGGATTTACAGACTGCACTTGTTGCCATGCTCCCATTGCTGCAATTCAATCAGTGCCTTGTCTTTAGATAACATCTAAATCCTTTCCAGCCCTTTGAGTGACTGTCTTTGACGATCACATTAAACCTCTGGGATGAGGGAGGAACACTTGAAAAAACCCCTTCAAGAAACAAAAATCAACCAACCTTGTGTTTTTGGCTTCCCGACCTCTGTTCTTCCAGTTTTGGTGCCTGTTTGGAACAAAATGAATGCATCAAATAATTTAGAAACTTCTACCAACACAGGGGGTCAGTCCACCAACACGAGGGTGTTTTGCTACATGGAGATCACTCCAAGCCCAGCAGCTGGAGGGTGGGGTCTGCTCCTGGGACAGACCTGCCAGCCCTGCTGTGGGGCCTCTGCCCTCCCAGGCTCTGCTGGGGCAAACATCCCGAGCTACAGGCATGCACATGGCTGCTCACCTGCATTTTTTCCAGCATTTCGAAGAATTCTGCCGACTGGAAAGAAAAGAGGGAAATCTACTGTCCAATAAAAGCAGACACAAAGCAAGCCAGTCCAAGGCACACCACAGCAGGGACACTGGACCCCCACCCCTTGCACTTGTCCCCTGAATGCGACCAGGCAGCTGTGACACCAGGGGCTCCCACCCAGCCCAGCTGGGAGCTCAGCACCATTGCTGCAGGTGCCAGAAGCCCTGGACCCCCACAGATGCCGAGCTTTGGGCAGGGCTCGAGCAGGGCTCCTGGATCGTTCCTTCTCTTAACCACAGCAGCACTGGTGAAGCTGCTGCCAGCGCTGCCGGGCTGCCCAGCGCAGGGTTAACCTGCACTTGCCAAAGGAACTAAAGCGATTACCGAGCAGAAACCCTGTCCGTGCTGCCCGGCTCGGGAGCCTCGGGGACGGGAGCGCGGCCACGGCGCACACCGGGTGGGTGAGTGGTCCTGCGCCCCGGGACACGGAGAGGGGGCTCGGGGACAGGAACCGCCCCGGAGCGGGCACAGCCCACCATCCCTGTCCGGGAGAGCTGCCAGCACCGCGCTGCTGGCTCAGCCTTGCTCTCCCTGGGCGAGGGAACCCAGATAACCCCAGGCAGATCCCACCCCGATCCACCTGCGCTGCCCGGCGCGGCCCCGCTCCTGGCGGTGCTCTGTGCTCGGCGCAGCGCTCTGAGGCCGCCCCTTCAGCACAGCACCCGCAGAGGCTGGACTTGCTGGACAGTCCTGATCCCTCTCGCAGCTCCTCCTGCTGCCAGCTACACACAAACAAATAACCCGGCCCAACGACGGCTGGGTAAATGCGGCACTCCCAGTAAACCCGTCAGTGGCTTTTCTGGAGGCGCGGCGCCCCCGCCCCGTCCCTTCTCTCAGCCCTCCTTCCACCCAGCCCGGCTTTGCTCCCGGCCGCACACGGGAGGGGCTGGGCCAGCCCGAGGGGAGCGCGGAAAGCGAGAGACATGCGTGATTTGGGGCAGAAAAAGGGGTCATGGTAACAAGGGGAAAGGCACGGGGAATGATTTTTGGTGAGCTCTTAAAATAGACCGAATTTCTCAAAAGACAAAAAATTAGAGGAAAAAACAGAGGAGGGGGACAAAGAACTGAAAATCAAAGGAAATGTCTGAGAGAGGTTTTTTCCTTTAAATTTGTGGTTGGATTTACAGCACAAGCAGTCTATGGCTGCCAGCACAGGTGGGGCAGCTGTGGCTTGGACACAGCCCTGGCTGTTCCAGCTTTAGACCATGCCTGTCCTTACCTACCGCCCCTGCAGGAGGCAAAAAGAAAAACCCCAGGCTCAGACAGCTCTCTGCCCACAGCTGGATGCTCTTTAAAAAGTCTTTTCCTTAGTTTGAACTTGGTTTGGATTTTGTTTGTCTCCAGGCACAAATGTTCTTGGGTAGTTCCAGGTCCTGCTCCACCAGCAGCCAGAGCTGAGAGCTGATCCGCAGTGGCAGCAGGGCCAGTGCTGCAGCGAGTCCCACAAAATGCCCACGGGCTCTGAGCAGAGCACGCAGCAGCCTCACCCCTCGGAGAGCTGTGCACACCCAGAGCCAGCCTGCCCGGGCCGCAGGGGAAAGCACCAGAAGGAGAACCCTGCACCGGCTGGGAGCTGCCCCCAAGGGAGGGCAGCAAGCAGAGCTGTGCCAGCAACCCCCCCAGCACTCTCCCCCACAGCACTCTCCAGCGAGCCCTGGAAGAAATGTGTTACCTTCCTGGCATCATCCCCGACCTGCAGCAGCCACACAGCCAGAGCTCCTCATGGCCCCTCACTCCTGCAGGAGTGGCTGAGCACAGCCCGGCCGCCCCTACCCAGCCCCACTCTTGTTAATGTTTCCTCAAGCCAGAGGCACAGCAGGACAGATGTCTTGTTGTTTCAAAGGGTGGCTCCCCTGGGAGGCAAAGTGCCCGGAACAGGTTGGGCAGGAAGGTTTGCAGGGCACGGGCAGTGCCTGCTGCGATGCACAGCCCAAGATGTGAAGCCTCACCACGGGATGCCCGGCATCCATGGGGGGACACGGTGGGGGCACCAGAGCCACCCGGCAGGGTGCCCCGGAGGGCTCCTGAAGGAAAGCGGCCCCGGCGCTCGGCACCAGCCTGGCATCGCCGCTCGGGGCTGCGTACCGGGGCTGCCAGCGCCGATGGGCCGGCAGCGCGCCCCCAGCCAGGGCCAGGCTGCCAGGCTGCTCCTGGGCTCCAGGAACCCCCTCCTGCCGCTCCCGTGGGAACAGCCCCGGGCCGCGCCGCCGCTCCCCGCCAGCCCGGCCTTGGCCCGCCGCTCTCACCTTCATGGTCGGCGGGGCCGTCAGCGGGGGGGACAGGGGCCGCTCCGGGGCCGGCACATCCGTGCTGTTCAGCAGCTCCTGTTTCCTGGAAAACCAAACACAGGCATGTCAGCTCCCCCCCCGCCCCAGCCAGCGCACCGGGCAGGAGATAAGGGTTATCTCCCTTGGCAAAGCCCTGGTGTGCAGCTGCCCCTACAGTAATATCTGGAATCTGAGAAAAAAAAAAAAAAAAACCACAACCCAGCAGACAGTGTGAGAAGGTGATAGAAGTCATCAGAAGGGCCTGTGCCCAGGGTGGGCTGCAAGGCCTCATGTGGTGCTGGTGGTGCAGGGACAGCAGGGCTGGGTTCCTATGGCAGCCCATCCCCGGGGCTGCCCTCCCTCTGGCACCCTCCCCACCAGGGCAGGACGTGTGGCTGAGCAGCCTTCTGGCAGCAGGGACACCCAGGGACACCCAGGGACACCCAGGGACACCCCAGCACGGGTTTGGAGGGTCCCAGCCGAGGGCCAACACGGCACCTGGCACTGGGTTTGGGAGTACCAGGAGCCATCATGAAGAGGCAAGACCCCAGGAAAGCAGAAAGCAGCCCCTGTGCCGCAGAGCTATCAAGACAGTTCCCCCTGGAAGTCCCCTGAGCTCTGGAAAAGTACGGCCTCAGCCCTCCCCTGAACAAAATTCCCACCCCTCTCTCCCGGCAGTTCCCGGGCAGGCAGCCACGCCATCACGCAGCGGCACTGCCAGATGCTCCTCCGGGAGTCAGAAAATCTGAGATTTAATTTAGTTTCCTCTTGTCCCTGCCAGGTTAGTCCTGCAGAAACCGGGCCAAAATGTCCAACTGTTTATCTCGCCGTGAGGAGGTTTGGTTCCCATGGCAGCGCCCCGGGATGGCTCCCACAGCGTGCACAGCCACCGGGCCCCGAGACACAGCTCCTGCCACAGGGGGCACCCCGAGCCCTGCACACACCTGCCCCTGCACACACCTGCCCCTGCACACACCTGCCCCTGCAGACACCTGCCCCTGCACACACCTGCCCCTGCACACACCTGCCCCTGCACACACCTGCCCCTGCAGACACCTGCCCCCTGCACACACCTGCCCCTGCACACACCTGCCCCTGCACACACCTGCCCCTGTAAACACCTGCCCCTGCACACACCTGCCCCTGCACACACCTGCCCCTGTAAACACCTGCCCCTGCAGACACCTGCCCCTGCACACACCTGCCCCTGCAAACACCTGCCCCTGCAGACACCTGCCCCCAGCAGCAGCCCCAGCAGCCCTGCCCTCCCCCCCGGTGTTTGAGCAGCAGGTGACAATCACCTGCCGGTCATGGGGACGCGGTGCCTGCAGCCCCTCCTCAGCAGGGCCACGGAGCTGCTGAGGGGGTGGAGGGGGAGGCAGAAAGGAGGCAGGAAGGGGGGGCTGCAGGGAGGCTGGGAAGGCAAAGTGGGACCGGCAGCATCATCCCACTCACAGCCAGGGGAGTCACGGCACCGCCCGGGCTGTGCCAGCGGCACTGGGGGAAATACCCATTGCATTGTGTCCAAATGTGAATCCAGGCCAAGAACTGATGTTTCACATCACATCAAATCAAAATAAATCTTCTTTCTCTCTTTTTCATATCAGAGCAGGTTAAATTTACGTTGTTACACCTCATTTGAGCTCCTGGCATCTTCCACTTTCTCGATGCGAGAAACAAACCGGAGCAATGTGGGGCAACAGCAGAATTCCTGTCCTGCCCACCCCTGCTGTTTATCAAGCTCCTTCCCTCTCTGCTCTCCACAACCTCACCATGTCTCTACTGCTGGAAAACGCCGAGGATGACAGATTTTCCTTGTTTGCTCTTTGACTTTCTAGGACACTAAAGCACAGCCTGATCTGGAGCAAACCACTCATCCTCTGCTCTCCTTGCTTTGAACCCTGAGCTCTGCCTGATTGCACTCAGCTGCACAGTGGCCTCAAAGGCATAAAACAGATACGACTTTGAAAAGATTAAAGTTACAGGGATGCGCACAAATAATTTGATTTGATCTGGGATTTGTAGTGGGTTGCCATAGCATCGTAGTCCAAGCATTATAAAATCACCCAACTTAACAACATGTTCCTCTGTCACATGCTGGCTGCTTCTTTGGGGCCAAACTGCTGGAACTGCTCCTGCAGTTCCGGGAGAGCAAAACAAGCCCATCCCCAAGGGCTGCTTGGAACTGCCTGTGGATCTGTTACGTGAAAGCCCAGCCACAGGCGGCGATGATTCAGCCCGACATCAGCGCTGGGGTCAAGGGCCGGGCCCATCTCCCAAACCGATTGCCCTCAGGGGATGACAAATGAATCAGGTGGAGGATTAGCACATCTTTGCTCATGGAGTGCAGCCCCCAGGGACCCCCCTGAAGCGACCCCGGAGCCAGCGGGGCCGGCACTGCTGCCACCCCAGCAGCCCCGGACGGTGACCCAGACCCCGGGTGACACTGAGAGAACAAGTCCCTGCACAGCCTGAAGCACAGGGAGGTGGCAGCCAGCGAGGACGGGGCTGGGGCCGCCGGGCAGCCCCCCAGGCTCCCGCCTCTCCCTGGCACCGCGGCAGATGCACAGCTCCGGCATCGAGCACTTGCCCAAAGGTCCCGGGGCTGCGATGGCTCCCTCAGGGGGCACCTGGCAGGTGCCAGGGCCCCAAATGCCCACACACCCACCCTGGCCACGGCCACAGCCAGGCACCAGCGCACAGGATGGGCCAGAGCATCCCCCGGAGCCACAGACGCCAGCCTCCCCAGAAGGAAACGCGGGCATCGCTTTTGTAATTCTATTTCTTTGTTTTTCTCATTAGGCAAATTAAGAGAGGAGGAAAAGAGAGAATTAGAATCCTGCATACTTAGTAAATCTAATTAAGGAAATACCTTAATGCGGTTATGGCAGGGCCGACTGCAGGGTTTCCAAAGGAGACCAAGATCACCCCAGCCCACCCTGGGGCTGTGCCTGGGGGGACCTGCTGCCAGCTCTCAGGGAGGCAAAGCCCACCTGCCAAGGGCTGCTCTCCTTGCTCCTTCCAAAGGGGGACAAAATGGGGATTTCTCTCCCCATTTTGGGGGAATTCATGGGCACAGGCGAGCTCCCAACACAGCAAGGGCAGGCGAGGTCTTTCTCTTTAAAGCATCCCTGATCACAGTCCTAAAACACCTTCAAATTAATACCCTCTATTTGGTAAGCCCCACAGACATGCTGAAATTCTGATTAAGAAGCCCTTTTCAGCAGAGAGCCAAGGCTGCCTGGCCCCCTGGAGTGCTCCCATCCAGGACTCGAGTGCGTGCTTCTCTCGTGCTCTCTCAAGCTAAAGCCCAATGAAAAACCCCCTACGGCCTCCCACCTCCTCATCTTGTCCAGCTGCAGGATTTCCCAGACAGGCTCTAAATCAACACAGTGCATGAGATAAATCACAGGTGGGGAGGAGAGGTGATACCTGCCATGGTGAAATGCTCCACCACACGTGGTTGGCTCTGCCTCTGCCAGGATGTGCAGATGAGATGGGAGCATCCCAGGTTACCCCTATGCCTGTGCTTAATGCCACAGACCAAACCTGGCCCAAGGAGGTACCAAACTCCTGCAGCAACAAGTTTTGCCTGTCAGATGCCTCATCCTTGAGAAGGTCAGCAATGACTCTCCTGTAAATTAACAGCCTCTATTTTTGGACTCATCATTTTTTATCCTTGATGGGCATCACCTTGCCAGCTGCTTCCTTTTTAGTTTGTTTAATATTCCATGCCTGGTCTTGTCAGTTTTCAGAGGGGACTTTGCTTCCATATCCCTTTCCATCCTCCCCCTGCCCAGGCTCAGCCCGGTGGGGGTGGGAGGGGGGCGCAGGCTGCTCATCCTCCCTCTTGGGGGGCTCCTCTCCATCCCCCACACAAGTGGGACCAACCCCTGGCTCCCAGGACACAAGCACCTGCTGACACACCAGGCAGAGCAGCAGTAGCCAGGAGCCCTTGCCAGCTGCTCACAAATTGCAAAAAAACCCTCAACCAAAAGCGTGGGGTTTTTGCAACACAGACAAGGGCACCTTGCTGTGAGTTTACACCTGGAAATCTGCAGTGAGTGCCTGAATGAGGAACCTTGCCCTGACTTTGAGCAGCTCTCCACCCAATCCCAGGATGCCAGGCAGGCAAGATCTCGCTGCATCATCACTCATCCCAGGGAGGACATCAGCAGAGGACAGGCACTGCTGCAGGCTCCCACTGATGTCAGGCAGTCGTGGGGCTCCAGAACCCCCCCAGACAGGGGGTCCAGCCCAGGAGCTCAGTGCTGCAGAGCTGCCAGAGCCTTGGGGAGAGCCCCTGCCATGGAACATCTTCCCTAGAAACTGATTTGCCTTGCTCTGTCCTGGCTCAGCCTAGCCCTATTCAGCAGCGTTGCCTTCTCACATCGAAGTCTGAGAGTCAGCAAAAAAAAAAAAAAAAAAAAAAAAAAAAAAAAAAAAAAAAAAAAAAAAAAGTGCAGCATTTTCTCATCTACATTTCTTGCAATAAATTACGTATTTGCAAGCTGCCAGCCTGCACCTGCACACACACAGTGTCCCCAGCACCCTGTCCTCGGAGCGGGACCGCAGCCCTGCTGAGAGAAAGGTGACACTTAACGGCCCGGGTTGGCTTTAATTGCCCCTTCCAACAGTGAATAAACATTGTTAAACAGCGCAGAGCGCCCTGCACTTGAGCAGGCAGGATTCCTGCTGCCTGCCCTGCTGTGGGGTCCCTGCTGCCTGCCCTGGCTGTGGGGTCCCTGCTGTGGGGTCCCTGCTGCCTGCCCTGCTGTGGGATCCCTGCTGCCTGCCCTGCTGTGGGATCCCTGCTGCCTGCCCTGCTGTGGGGTCCCTGCTGTGGGGTCCCTGCTGTGGGGTCCCTGCTGTGGGGTCCCTGGCTGTGGGGTCCCTGGCTGTGGGGTCCCTGCTGCCTACATTGCCGTAGGGTTCCTGCTGCACCACCCGTTGCCCATCCTGCTGGGGAGGGGGGCACAGCAAGGAGCTGACTCCTGCTTTGCCTGCACCTCTGCTGGAATCCTTCCAGCTGGCCGAGGGCTTCCCGCTGGGCCAGGCCAGGCCAGGCCAGTGAGGCTCGATATGCAAGTAATGGTGACAAGAAGTTTTTATCTTTTACAAAATGTGCTGCCTACTCTCCCTTGCAGGAACAGAGAAAGTGGCAATTTCCTGCAGATCTGGGTAAATCAGCCAAGGCACTTGCAGACATTTTCAGACCAGAAGGCTCGTCTGATCCTATTCCTGCCAAACCCGAGCCAGGAGCCTCGGGCAGCCGTTCCTGAGCTGATTCAATAATTTGCAAATTGCAGGGAACAGCTCCCAGAAACCTCCACACACCACGGCACCGATGCCAAAGGGCAAGGGGGGGCTGTGAGTGGAGGGCACCACAGGGCACCACCCACCACTGTGAGAGGGCAGTCACCAGAGCGTCACCTCACCTGCACGTGGGACAGTCAGGAGAATTCCTTTAGGTGTAAATACAGTTACAAACGCCAGGCTTTCAGAGGGAAACGGGGGCAAGGAGGAGCCCCGGTAGCAGCCACCCCCCAGACCTGCCTGCTCCTCCCCTCCAGCTCAGGTGTGCAGGGGAGGCACCGGTGAGAAGACTGCAGGTGGAGAGGCAGGGACACATCAGCCAGCTCTGCCTGGGGAGCCTGGGGTGCTGTGCTGCACTTTGCTGGGCTGCTAACAAGGAAGGGACATGGGCCACCACAGGCTCTGCAGCTGCCACCGATCCTGCCAGGCTTGCATATGGCTCATGGAAAGCAAAATTCAATTGCAAATGCAGAACAAAGACTGAATGTAGGAGGGAAAAAAGCAAATAGGAGCAGGTGGAGGAACAGAGTCCCTTTTGACGATGCTGCTACCAGTCCCTTCCTTTTCCTGCAGATTATGTCACTTTGATGGCCCTGACAGCTTGCATAAGATGAAACAACCACCGTAAAGCACCGCTTGAATTCTTGCAATCACTCCCATGGAGGCTCCTCAGTCCACAGCAGACAGAAAAAAAACCTCCTCAGGGTCTTGTTCTCCCCTTGAGGTGTCTGTGTGACTCTTGTTGTACTCAGCAAACCCCACAGCAAGAGGCGCACTGAGACATCTTGTGCACAACATGATGCTGGGGAAAAAAAATAAAAAGGAAAACCAGACTCACACAGGGGCAGATCCCTGTGCAAGTTCAGAGCCAGGTTTTTTCTAAGCACTCCAGTGTCATGCTGAGCTCATTCACAGAAACCTGGTACCTGGGGGAAAGACAACTCTTTGGCAAAGCCTTGCTTGGTGTGATTAGTAAAGCACTCCCTGCCCTTGAGGCAAATGCAGGATTGGCCAATGAGTCTCAGCGGGTACAACATCCAGAGGGTCATTTGGGCCCCACCATCCCCGCACACGGGGGTTCTCTACCACAGGTGAAAGCAGAAGAGACTTCCAGCCCCTCAACACCTGCTGGCTGGTAGCTGAAGCCCGTGGTCCAGGGGCAGAGCTATGGCTAGAACGGGCCTGGGCTGAGCAGGACAAAAGCCAGGGAGCAGCAGCAGGGGCAGGAACAGTCAATCCCCCCAGGGAGCCCCAGTGCAGCCCCCACACCCTGCATCCCAGCCAGGGAGAGTGGTACAGCAGACCCAGCCCCAGCAGCCATCACTGCTGCTCATTCAGGACCTGCAGGTTGGTTTTTTTCCAACTGTTCTGCTTTGGTGAGCTACCTAATACCCCAGCAAGGGAGAAGGAAACATCCCGAAACAGCAAGTGACAGAGGAACTCCCCAGGAACACAACACCAGTGTTGAGAGTTTAGCTCATCACTGAAATCCTGCTCTCCACGGCAGCAGCTGCCCAAGGCAAAGCCCCTGTGCCAGCAGCACTGAAACATGGGGTACAAACCCTGCAATCCACAACTGATGCTAGACAAAAAGCTCCATCCTCAGCCGCCTCACTCTGAGTTTTCATGCCTATAGATTAGGGAGTGGGAGAATATTTTACAGTAACTATTCCAAATAATCTATTCTTCATTCATTTCAGTTTGGTACAAAATCACAAACTGAACCAAAAGAAAAGAAAGAAACAAAAACCTCTCAGCCTGCAGCAGTGCCTATGTTGCTTCCACCCTGAACCAGAGGTACACACACTGCGAGGAGGTTCGGGTGCATATTTCCGGCTATTTTTAACACCGAAGTTGCCAGAGCAGCAGAGTCCCGGAGGAGAAAACTCCCTGCCCGGGGCAGCCCGCACAGATCAGCGCGGGGTCAGTCTCGGAGGCCAGCAGCGACTCCCGTGCGGAGCGGGGGGAGCGGCGCCCGCGGAACAGCTGCCAGCTCGCACAGCGCTGCGAACAGGCCATCTCCTACGGCACAAAGTTGAACACCAAGTACATACAGCCCAGGGTTCCGGCAATGAAAGATGAGACCGTTTGTCAGCTGCTCCCGGCGCAGACAAAGCTGCGGAGCCGAGCTGCGATCCGCCCGCCCGGGAGCCCGAGGGGCCCCGGGGACCGCGCCGGTCCTGCCGCTGCGGAGCAGCCGCGGATGTCGGGGCTCACCTGGCGCGGGAGCGCGGCCCCTGCAGCCCCGGGCGCTGACACCGGCCCTGAGCGGTCACGGCTGTTCCTGTGCCCGGTGCTCCGGTGCCCGGCTCCGGCCCCGCTGGCAGCGCGCAGCGCGAGCGGGTCACGGTTCTGCCGGTGCCGGCTGCCGGCTCCCCGGCACCGCTCCGGCCGCAGCGCACGCCGCCAGCGGCTCACGGTTATCCCCGTGCCCGTTCCGCAGCTCCCGGTACCGCCGCCGGCACCCCCCGCCCAGCAATTCCGTCCGCCGCTCCCGCGTCCCCCCGCAGCCCCCAGGCGCTGCCCGGCCGACGGTACCGAGCGCTCCCCGCGGCGTCACCTTCTCTCGCTGCTCTGCCGGGAGCGGTGCAGGAGCCCGATCAGCACCACGGCCGCCCGCACGCCCGCGCGCCGGGACCGCGTCCTGCCGCCCGCCCGGGACATCGCCGCTGCCGCCGACACCGAGCGCCGGCACCGGCGGGGGCGGCGGCGCGTCCACGGCCGCGACCGCCCCCGCCCCGCGCCGCCCCGCGCGGCCCCGCGCCGCCGGTAACGAGCGCGGGGCCGGTAACGGAGCCCCGCGGGAGCGGCTCCGCCCGCTTCCCCTGGGCCCGGGGCCCTGGGTGTGCCCGCAGACCCCCGGACAGCCCCGGGCCGGCTCTGCGGGCGGGGCTCTGAGCGCGTCACGGGCCCGGGGCCCCCGGCACGGAGCCTTTCCCGGCAGCTCCTCAAGGGGCCAAGTGCCAGCACAGCCCCTTCAACCCCCACGGAGGGAGGACTCGCTCCTGCCCCACAGACGGGTTCTCACCGCAGCAAACCCCCCCAGGACCTCCCGGCTGGTCCCAGCCTGGCCCTGCCAGCCCTCGGCAAGGGCCGAGCATCCCTCCCCCGTGAGCCCAGGCTGCAGCAGCATGGGTACAGCACGGGGCCCCGAGCCTGCCCCTCACACCGGGAGCTGACACACAGCTCCCTCCAGGAAATGAATTCTTTTTTTTTATTAAGTAAACTGTAAATTATCTACTTCTCACCTCAGCACCTTTCCCTGGAAATCCTTGTTGCCGTGGTGATAAAACACCCAGGTCCCTCTGCCCCCCTTATCTCACCTTTCTCTTTTGCCAGTTTAATTTTCACAGGAATTAGACACAGGGCAAGCTACAGCACTTTGAGCAACTTCCTGGTCCGAGGGATGAAGGGATGAAGGCACCATCCCTGCAGCCAGCAGGTGTGGGACCGTGCCTGACAACATCCACCCAGCACAGCACAGGACACCAGCACCCGCCCAAAGCCGGCTGGTTCTGTGTCCCTGCAGCCACCAGGAGCAGTGGAAACAATCCTCCTGCATCTGGCCCAGCCCGCTGCCCTGGGGGGTTAAGCAGCCTGGCCTCGGAGCAGCGAGGGCAGAACCTCCCTGGCAGTGGCACACAGTGCAGAGCCCCTGGGGCAGCAGCTCCAAGTGTCACAGCCAGGTCAGGGGCTTGGGGGGCCCTGCCACACACAGGACTCTGTTGGGGGGCACACACAGGCTGCAGGCAACCACATCCACCATCCATTCCAGCAGGACCTGAGCAGCTCCTGGGGAAGGAGGGCGAGAAAGGGCCCTGCTCCCCAGGCACAGAGCAAGAGCCCAGCAGGGAACAGGAGCTGCCTGGAAACCCCCAGCTGGGGCAGTCAATCATTAACAGTGCATGGGGCTCCCCTGGCAAAGTCTGTAATAAATGTGTTTGCTCAGGAAAAACAGCTTGCAGAGGCCACAGAGCACATCTGGCCGGGAACAGCCGCTCCTGCTGCCTCGTCCTGCCCGTCACACTCCTGCTTCACCCTCCTCCCCTGCCTGGCACCCTCCTGTCTACCATCCTTACGGAGATCAACATAACCTCAGTTCTGGCCTTCCCTATCTAAATGTTTCAGCAGAAGCAGAAGAATCTCTAATCAGATGGATTCTTTAAATACAACAACAACAAACCCCCTATCATTGCCATAATCTCTTTCTGTATCCTACTCTAAGTCAGATAAAAACAGGCGTGATGTTATTTTGGTCCACACACCACATGAATTCACCCCAGATGAACCAGACAGCGTTTCAGTGTCACCACAGCGTTCCAGAGAGCCAGACCCCAAACTTAAGCCCAAGATCAGTATTTTTGTATTTCACCAAATCCCGACATCCCTGGGGAGATTGAGGCAGGAGCAATTCCAGCAGACAAGTGTCGAGGTACCCACCTCCCCACAGGAAAAAGTCCAACTCATTCTCCAAATATTCCAAAATGCATTTTTGTCTCCTCAGAACAACAGCAGATGATGCCAAACTCTGAATTGTGGTGAGAGAACAATTGTGGTAAGAGGTAAGAGGAATGAATCTTGCTAAACCTGGGTGCTACCTGCACTGCCAAGCCTTTCAATAAAGTCTTTGGTGGATCAACAGATCTCTTCCTGCAGAAAATACCTGTCTGCTTTCCCTCAAGCTGAAGCTATCAGTCTGACAAATTTCTCAGGCATAGAAAAAAAAAAAAAAAAAGAAATTAGATCCTATTTCTGTGCCAAATTACACCAATTCTCAAATTAGTTTCCAGTTAATGGAGGGGGAGGGGGGTTAATTTTAAATCTTTTAGCTCTCACATTAAACAGGCAGATTCAAATTTCATTGAGTCTCCCTCTCTGGAGACATTTTCCACAGCTCCCCTCCCCTTTTCCAGACAAGTTAAGTATTAATCTCCTCTTGGTTTATGCTGAAGTGGCTTTGTATTGATTTTTGAAGATGTTGGATTCTCTCCTGTTTGGAAACAGACAAACTTTGAGCAGAAACTCAGTCGGGTTCCCTCTCCACCCAAAGATGGCTCAGCCCACAATGGAATTGCTTCTGGACTCAGTGCAGCTGATTTGTGATTTGTAGGCTGAGGGCAAGAAAACAGATGGTGAGGGGCTGAGGTGGGCTGGGGGCTGTGGGCCCCTAGGAGGGCGGGATGCTCACACAGGTAAAAGGAACCAGGACCTCCTGCTCCACAGGACATCCCCTCTGGCTGTGACAGGCCCTGCAGAACCTGCCCTGTATTCCCTGGGTTCTGCCTCTCCAGGACGGAGCAGGGCAGGGTGACAGGGATTCCTAGGAAGGCACACAAGGTGGCAGGGCTAGTGCCTCTGAAAGTGCCTGCCCTGCCTGTCTTCCCCATGCCTCGCCCCCTCCAGCTCCATCCAGCCTCCTGCTCCTGCAGTGATGCCACCAAAGCATCCATTACCTTCCTGAATGCTTGCAACAGGGGTGCCCTGTCAGGGCCAGCACCCCCAGAAGATCTCCTGATGTCCCAAAGGACATCTCCTGACAGAACACTGCAGTTCAAGACACTCCAGGTCTCCATCCTTCCTTGAAAACATCAGTATCACCCCTTCAGTCACTAAATCAGCTCCAGGGTAAGCAGTTGCCCGGTTTTATGAAGAAAAATGCCCTGACATTTTCTTCAGAGAAGGCAGTTTGGCAGCGAGCTGGGCAGCCTGAGGGGCTGGAGGGAGGGCAGGCCAGGTCAGGACAATTACACGCCGTGATTAACACATCACCTGGCAGCCCTCTGCACATTCTGCTGAGAAAGAAAGATCTGAAAACACCAGACTAGGACCAGATTGAGCCTTGAGCCCTACAAGCTGGATCTGCTGTGAATAAATGACACTACCAATATTATTATTAAGCCATTAATTTATGCAGTAACTTTGGCTTTTGCATAGCTGCTGCTGTGGGATGAAACCCCCCATAGGTGAGCAGCCCATCAATCTTCCTCAGACACCTGCAGGGGCCTTTCCACCTGCAGAGGAGCCAGCCCCACGCTCACACCTGAGCTGCAGCCACAGCTGAGCCCAGCTCTGGTGACTCAGGGCTTCTCCAGCCAGAGCCGCGGTGCTGCCTCCTCAGACAGAGCAGGACACGTCCCTGCCACCCTCTCTGCACCCTTCCTGGGCAGGAGATATTTCTGCTTCCCTGGCTGAGGAGGGGCAGGGCCAGAAATACTCCAGCTATGCCAGGCATTGGCCACAGCGGGGCTGGAGGCACGGCCAGCCCGAGCTGCGGGGGAGCACGGAGATCTGCCCGGGCCCCTCCCCACCCACCCCTCGGGACCCTTCCCCACCGCCCCGGGCACCCACCCGGAGCCCCCCGGGCACAGGCACCGGCACTGCCCAGGTGGGAGAGCTGAGATGGGGCGGCTGCGCCAGCACCGGGGACTGCGAGCCAGAGAAGAACAAAAGGAGACAATGCAACACGGCCCCAAACCCAAAAATAGTAACTGTTTCCCTGCAAAGGAGCAGCCACATCCCCATTTCCCTGGCATGGCAGAAATGGATTTGGGAGCTTGCAAACGAGGGAGAAAGCGATTAGAGTGTTTCAGTCGGTGCTGCAGGAGAAGGATAAAAGGGCATCCACTTTTAGAGAAGTATCACAAGAAATAGAGCTTTAGATTACATTACATCCAGCCCCGAGTAATCTGATTAGAAATTTATTTTATGGCTTCAGCTAGAAAGACATGAAGGAAATCCCAGCAAAGCACAGAGCCAGCTCTTCCATGCAGGCAGTGAGAGGCAGAGCACTGTGAGCTTATCTCCCCAGAAATGGTGTCAAGCCAGCAGCCACCCCGAGAGCACGTCAGGTCTGAGAGACTGGATGGATGTGTGCAGGGCTTGGGGCAGCCCCAGCTCCCCAGCTCCCCAGCTCCCCAGCTCCCAGCCCCAGCCCTGACAGCTCCCCATGCCCTGGCACAGGGGAGCAGGGTTGAAGTGCAAGAAAGGAGAAATTCACCTGCTGGGCTCAAGGAGGAGCACACAGGCAGCAGGCTTGCCCTGCCCAGAGCCCATCCCTGTGGCAAGTGCAGTCAAACATCGACCTTCTGCCTGGCCTGTGGCCAAGCAGGATCCATGAGTGTCCATCTCCCCAGCACAACTCCCAGCCCCCCCAAGCAGTAGGCAGAAAGAGGGGTCAAAGCCACAAGGAAAGAACAAAAACGAAAGTCTGACTGCAGAAAGCAGCTGAGATCAGGTGGGTCTTGTCACCCTCCCCTGGGCAGAGGGGATGCTGAGGAGCTCAGCTAAGGAAGGTGCTGGGAGTAACTCCCCTGTGCACCCCAGGCTGCCCCTGCTCCAGAGCATCCCAAGGGAAGGGCTCGGGGCTGCAGCTGTGCAGGTGATGCTGCACACCCTGTGTGACAGACACACTCAACCACACCAGCTCCAAAGGGGTAAGAGCTGAGCCACAGCCAGGCCAAGAACTTTAGGAAAGCCACCAAAGAGCAGTGACCCAAGAGCATCAGTGACAGGAGCCTGGAACACTGACCATGCCATCAACACATGAATGCCTGAGTGGGTGGTTTTCCAAGACTCATCTATCCAGGGACAAGCTGTAGGTACAAGGAGATTCCTGTACACCTCTCCCATCCATTGTGTGCCATTTGCCTATGAGCCAAACACTATCCTGCAATTGAGAGCCCAAGTGAGTCACCCTTGGGGTCTTCCAGCCCAGCAGCCTGGCTGTGTGGTGGCAAGTGGGGGTGGCAAGTGGGGGTAGCATCAGCTGCAGCACAGCTGACACAGAACGAGGTAGTCATGGCCACGACAGCAGCACAATTACATGGAAATTGTATTCCTGATAATTTGGGGTATTTCTCCCTGTGAACACAGGCCTCCTGAAGAGATGAGCTCTGAGATTTCAGCATCCAATTAAATTAGATCAAATCAGCAGAGGAAATTAGTCTTTACAGCATGAGCAGATCCTCTGAATTTTACTAGCAAATCAGTGAGCTAAATGTCACCATTCATCAGTAACATCACTGATAAAGCCAGATTTGGGATGCAGAACTGCTAACATGAGCCACTTGCCCAACCCTTCCAGCACCACCAGCACCCTGCTCAGCCCCTGGTGCTTCCCCCAGAGAGCAAAGACCATCCCTGAAGCCATTATGCCAATCAATCCCCACTGGAATCCAGCTGGGAAGCTCAGGATTAGGCCCAGACTTTAACCTCAGTGGAGCACTGTCCTTCCCAAGGATGCTGCACGGGATGTGGCAGGAGGTGGTGGGCAGCTGGGGGTCCATGGAGCAGGTCCCAGTGCCACTGGGGGTGGCAGCAGGAGCAGCAGCCCAGGCCCCAGTGACTCTTCTGGAGATGAGTCTCAATTACCCACCTCCCTCACACACCTTGTTTGATGTGAAAGCATTAAAAGACATATAATTTGTGGAGCTAAAACACAGGTATTATCTCTGACACATCCATACTACAGGGAACGTTCTGAAGTCAATCACATCCAGGGGTTTCTGCTGCTTCACAGGTTTTTCCTTGCCTCTTGCTCCAAATAAGAAAAGATGGGAAATGAAGCCATTTTTAGCTGCAGATCCACCATCTTCCTCTTCAAATCAACTCACACTGTGCAACCTCATCAATGATTGGGAACAAGAGAGCCAGATCAGCTTATCAGGGCTTTAGAAAGTGGACTCTGCATTCTAAACTGGAAAGGATTAACACTCTATTGCTGTAGGAAAAAGGAGCTGTCAGGGTCCCTGGTGTGACACCAGTAACATTTGAGAGGAACGAGACAGGACAGTGCCTGAAAGGACTGACCTTTGAGACTTCCCAGAGACTCAGAATACAGCTCTGACCTATTCAAGTACCTGTCAAGCCTCTACATGTCTCCTCTGGGTGGGAGCCTGAGATGAGCCACGTTTTCACAACAGGCTTTGGAAGATGTGAGGTCCTTGGCTATCGTACGGGTCACTGAGAGCATCACCAGCCCCACTGGCAATAAAACAGCAGAGGGGCCATTTCCAGCCCAGGACCATGGCCCTGCCAGCACCACGCCTCCCCACGGCACGGGGACACTGCTGGGTGCCAGTGGCTGCCCATCCCTGCCGGACCCTGGGGCTGGCCAGGACACCAGGGCCCTGCCAGCTCGCAGGGAAAGCAGCAGCCGGCGGGAGCGGCGCAGTAATTAACAAAATCATCATCAGGAACAAACCACAGGCTTTGGCAGAATGCCTGCACTGCCACGCCAGCACTGCCTGCCCTGCTCTGGGCTCCTTGGCTTGGCAGAGGTGGGGCTCTCACAGTCCCCAAATCACACCCACCCTGGCAGCAGTGGGCACGTGGCCATGGGGACGTGTCCATGGCCAAGGGGAGGCCAGTGGGCACACGTCCACGGCCAAGGGGACCAACAGGCACATGGCCATGGCCAAGGGGACCAAGAGGCACATGGCCATGGCCAAGGGGAGGCCAGTGGGCACATGGCCATGGCAAAGGGAACAAACAGGCACATGGCCATGGCCAAGGGGAGGCCAGCAGGCACCAAGAGCGGGGCAGGAGCCCCTGCAAACCCTGCCTGGGTGACCTCTGTGACTCCTGCAGACAGGGAGTGAGCCTGCAGGCAGACGGTGCCTCCATCCCCACAGCCAGCACGGCTCCCTCCACCCGTCACGACAATATTTGCTCCCAGAAGGTGGCTGCTCTCCGAGCACCCGCCCTCCGGCTGCAAACAGCTCCCAGCCCGACAGGCTATAAATATGGCAGGAGGAAAAACCAGCACAGTTTATTAGTTCTGAGACAGAGCTAAAAATAGACCCACGTGGGGCTGCTCCGTCCTCTGGGCAGATGTAATTGTGGATAATCTAGCTTTAAATATGGGCAGGCTGTCTGACAGCAACAACAACATTTTAACATATGGACGGGGCGGCACTCCCGGGGCCGCGCCGCTGCGCCACCGCCAACGTCACCGCCAGAGCCAGCCCACCCTCTGCCCCACGGCTGGGCCTGTGCAGGAACAAACCCTCACAGAAACACAAATACCTACAGCAGGCCGCTGAGAGGAAAGCACAGACTCCAGTACCGAGGGGGAGCATCAGTGGAGCTCTGCCAGCACCCGTTCCCCCGGCCTGAAATTTTATATAGCTAAGGCTTACCAGATTAAACGGCTGAAACACTCCAAGTCCTCAGCACCTTCCTCCTCCTGTGAAGGCTTCCTCTGCCCCAGGCAGGCTGTGAGACGAGCTGGGGGCACGCAGTGTGGGTGCAGGGCAGGCTGTGGGCAGGCAGCCAGGGCGATAACTGCCCTTCCACGAAGAGGGAAGCGCTCCCGCCTGCCCGCCCCAGATAGCGGGGAGACGTTGGGGCTGGCTGGATTTTGTAAATCCCCCACCAGTCCTTGGGCCAACGGGGAAGGACAGACCATGGCCCTGCCACCACCCCAGCAAGCAGCTCAAGCAGCTGACGGCGAGCAGGGACAGCAGCAGCCTCCACCTGCAGCAGCAGTGACCTGTCACCACCCCTGGGCACACACCTGCAGCTCCCTGGCACTGCAAGGGGCTTCATCCCAGCAGGAACCCAGCACGAGGCCTGCTGCCAACATAAGGACTCATTTTGCTTGGCATCCCATGCCATGCCATGCCATGCCATGCCATGCCATGCCATGCACTCTGCTGGGTGCACAGCTAACACGCATCCAGCACTGACCCACTGAGAGACTCAGCCTGGCCTCATTCTGCCAGCCCAGCACTGGTTTAAAATGAGTTTAAAGTTTTCTGCAAGTCCTTGCACCCTGGCCCTGCCTGCTCGGTCCTTCCCCAGGCACACTGGCAGAAAGGGGTCACTGCCAGGCTCCAGAACTGAGATACCCACCCAGGGCATGTGGCTGGTGGGGGTCACTGCTGGGGTTCACACTGGGCTGGCTCCACACCTGGCAGCAATGGAGAGGAGCAGTTCCAAAGCAACAGAGACAGGAGGCCTCCCTGTGTGCTGCAGCTGGCTGCTTTGCAGCAGTTCTGACAGCATTTCTTTTGCATGTGCTTCTCTGGCTAAATATAATTGCAAAACATACATTTACATGCAATTATCCATTTATGAAGTGCTAATAAGTCAAAGGAATTTACTTAGATGCAATCTGCTCACCAGACCTTGTCCTCACAGGACCCAAGCACAAACCTCCAAGATCAGTGCAGTAGTCAGTGCAGCCACCTCCAAGACGCTAAATAATTCCCATTAACTCAGTCTTCCCATTAACTCAGTTCCAGCCCATCAAACATTAAAGAGCCTCAAGCCTGGACAGCTCTTTTTATGAAGGTCGAGTAAATCTTTCATCTCTTCCCACCTTCACCCCTCTGCTGCCATCAGCAGAGGAACATCACATGTTCCTTCATGTGAGTCCTGACTGCACACACACTGACTCCCAGTAAATGCTGTACATGGCTCCTCCATTCTACAGAGACATGATGATTTTGGTGCTGTTTTTGCTTTACAAGGCTGAAAGAAGAGGTGCCTCTGCCTGAAGGAGGGGATTTTTTACTGATTTTTTCGTTTAACACTCTGTGGTTTCTCAGCACACCCCATCAGTACCAGAGCAAATAACCAGAGCACAAAGGCTGAGGAGCTGTCAGCAGCTAAAGGGCTGGTGAACCCCCTGGGACATCACTCCAACAGTTTTTTCCATGGAGAAGGAGCCCCACGAGTCCCCATCCCAGTTTTCCACCTCCAGCATCCCCAGTACAAGGACTTTACAAGGCCAAGGGGGCTCAAGGGTCTCTGCCTGCTTTCTTGGGGACCCCTGCACTTGCTGGGCTGCTGTGAGAGGCACACAAACCCCCTGGCCAGAACTGCTGTTTGACATGCAAAGATCCTTTGCAGGCTGATGTCTTCCTCCAGGGTGACCTTCCCACTTGGGAAGCAGCTTAGCTGCCATCTGGCTCAGGTCTTCCCTTCCCAGCAGCACGACCTGACTGCCAACAGCCCCTGTCTGAGCAGGACTGCATGGGGCTGTGCCCCCAGGAGAGCCACGGGGACCCCAGGAACCTGGAGACACCTCCAGCTCCCTACAGAGCCTTCATGTGACACAAGAAAACACCAACACCAAGCCAAGGCTGGGGACCTGCTCCTGGGCACGATTCCCCTTTGCCAGCTGCTCCAAGCCCTTTCCCCTGAAGCGGGTATGGAGTAAAAAAAAGTAACAGAAAAGCAGGGATCCCACTGGGAAGCTTCCCGGGCGTTTCACAGAGGCCCAGCTGTGTGGCCGTTCGGCAGCAGCTGCCCGGGGATGCTCGAGCCCTTCCCTGCCCACCCGCAGCCGGCACCTCCAGCAGCGCGGCCAGCGGAGCCCAGCCCAGGAGCGCTGCTGCTGCGCTGCCAGGGCTCCCCGGCCATCCCCTCTCCCCACTCCCAGCCCGCAGCGCCCAGCCCGGCTCTCCGGCCCCTCAGACACATCCACGGTTACCATAGGAACTAATGAAACCCAGCTGAAGAAGGAAGCGGAGGGACGGGCAGAGGGAAAACTGCTCCGATGCCCCAGCGCCACCCGCGTGGGTGAGTTTATCCTGGCTCTGTGTGGGCGAGTTTATCCCGCGTTGGACAGGCGGGGCTGGCCCGGCACCTCGCAGCTCTGCCCCGGTGCCTCTGCGGGTCACTGCTGATGTCTGCAGCAGCACCAGGCTCCCGGAGGCGCTCCGGGGAAAGCAGCTCCGATTTTCGGTAATAACTCACCCAGGGAAGGAAAGCTTCCGATGCCTGGTGCCTCTGTGCCCCGGGTTAAACCAGGACACTCCAACGGAGGCTGCAGCAATAACAAGAGGGCGCCAAAACCCCACAAGTTCGGGGTTACAATATTTTTATCATTTTAAAAGCTTTTTACGAATGCAAAACGTGTTTGGTCCGAGCCCCAATTTCAGACCCACTTAATGAAGCAGCCCACCCGCAGACCAGAAGCACCACGCGGTTGTGGGAAGCATTAGCTGCAAACAGCAGTGGGTGTTCACCAGAAGCTCCAGGGAAACTCCCTCCTTTGGCCAGGGCAGGAAAGGTAGAGGCAGAGAGAGGAAGCTGCCTGGCACGGTGCAGGGAGGAGGGTACAGGGGGGTTCTGCTGCAACAGCCTTGGAAACGAACCGGGGCACAGTGCACAGCCGAGTACAAGGAGCAGCTCGGTCCTTCGCAGCTTCCCGGGAAAAGGAAAGCCTGCCGAGAATTCCCTCCACTCCCCGAAGTGGTGAACATTGATTCTCATTAGCTCAGCACACCCGAGCGATGAGCGCGGCACCGAGACTCTGCCGTGCCATTTACAATGGGCATTTGCCGGCTCGTTCAGGCAGCGGCTCCCCCAGGCTTTCCGGATACTTTTCCATTAATGAATAATTTGCACAATGATTATAGAGGGAAACCGCATGGGCCATCACCCTATGCATTGCCTGGAGCCCAGGGGAGGCTTGGCCAGAGCATTTATCAGCACAGGCTGCAGCTGATAGCGCTGGAGCTGCACGTGTGCTCACATGGGGAACCCCGGACCCGGGGAGCTGATCCGGAATTCGGGAGAGGGGAGGATGCACTACAGTGGGAGGGAGGGCTCGGTACCCAGCGTGTGCAGCCAGGAGGACAGAGCTGGTGGGAACAGGAGGCACATCCCAGACAGCCACGAGCAGAGAGCACCGGTGCCACCACTCCCAGACCTTCTCTCCTTCTCTTCCCCATCAGCCAAGGCACGGTGACCTCACACAACTCACTCCATCACGGCACAGGACCCGCAACCATCCTGCCAGAGCTGCACAACCCACACCACCCACCAGCGCCCAGCAAGTCTGTGGCAAATCCAAGATGGACCCCCAAGCAGCACTGCCCATCCACAGACCCTCCTGGCCCCAGCAGCATCTCCTCCCCCTCCAGAGCAGTGCCCAGAGCCCCTCAGTAGCACAGGAGAGGAGCTGTGTCACAGGCACCCACTGTTCCACCTCACCACCTCTCCAGACTCAAAAACAAAATAGAAAACCTCCAGACTTCACTGGATTTACCCCCAGAAGCTCAGTGCCAGCCTGACCCCCACTCCCCCCGAGGCAGGGCTGGTGCCCTGTGGGTGTGCCCAGGCACACCTCAGCCCACTGCTCCCACAGCCATCGCGTCACCGAGCCTGCTGTCACCTCCCAGCGCCTGATTCACTCGGGGCTTTCAGGAGAACAGACCGTGGGCCAGGCACGAATGCACGTCCTGGAGTGGGCGGACATGGCTGGACTCCACTGCACCAGCTGGAGCCCAGCTCCCACCACAGCATCCTCCACAGCCCCAGCCAGCTCCCAGCCCCTCGCATCCCACGGGCAATCACTGCGGGAGAGAAGAGCCAGGTACTCACTTGATCTTCAGGCTGGCCAGCATTGTCTTGTCGATCCTGGGGAGAGAGCAGAGCAGGGTGTTACTGCAGGCACAGGGCTCCAGAGGTGGCTGGGAGGGGTTGGGTGCTGGGGGCAGCTGCCAAACACGACCTCAGCACATCCCTGGAGGTGCCAGCGCTCCGGCTGACACCACAATCACACAGAAAGACTTCTTTGGAAAACAAAATCAGCCAAGATTTAACCCAAAAATGTAGCCTGGCAGCAAGAAAGAAAAAACCCCCCTAGCTCTTCCTTGGTGCAGAACTGCTGCCTCCCAGCCTGGAATGCCAGAGGTGAGCTGGGCAGCAGAGGAGGGCATGGCCTGTGTCCCAGCTCTCTCCAAAGCACAGCTGCCACAAACCACGTATTTACAGACAAGGGACCTGTGACAGGGCTGGGGAGATCCCACCAAACCCCACATGCTGCAAGCCAGCCCCAGGCAGGCAGAACACAGAGCAGCCCCATTGCTCCCAGCTGGCTCATGTGGGACTGGCAGCCCCAGTTGCTTCACTCATTTCCCTGGCACTGCTAATGAGTGCTCATCTCCTCAGAATCATGGTGGTTACAGTCATATTAATATTAATTAATGCAAATCATAATAATGTCTCAAAATGCAAAACAATGTCTTTTGGCAGTCACTGAAAATGCTCTGCTATCTGCCACATGGAGTCAATTCCACATCTCAAAAAAAGACCAAACAGCAAAATAACCCCCAACACCCTCCTGTTCTGCACTGTGATCACAGAGGATCATGGCCACAGAAGCACAGCTCCCCCCCCCCACCTGCAGCTTTACCTTCTCCACCCCCAGGCTGGGCTGCACTGTCAGGAGGGGTCCCCAGCACTCTGTGCCACGGGCTGAGCCTGGCAGGCACTGAGGCACCATCACCTTTCCCAGGGTCTTTCTCTTGCAGCAACCTCACCCTCACAAACCCCCACAGCCACGGGAGCTCTGTTCCAGGCATTTCCCCAAACATCAGCTTCCATGCTCTGCTCTGCAGAGCCAGCACGCTGCTGCTCCTAAAAATAGATCTAGGGCACCTGCTATTGTGACTTAATACCTTACAAGCCTGCCCAGACCTTGTAGATCATTAAATCATGTTGAACATGAGAGTATGCTGGGGAGCAGAGCTGTTTCCAGACTCAGCGGCAGAGGCACAGCAGCTCAGGGACAGTGGGTGGCTGGGGCAGCTCCCACGGGACCTGTCCCTGAGTGGGAACTGCAGGAGTGGCTCCATCAGAACCACGGGAAGAAAAAAAAACGTTGTTGTTATTTAGCCTCTTAGAGCGAGAAGGGGAGAAAAAGAAACAACAACAACCAAAAGAAGAAAAAAAAAAAAACAACACCAAAAAACCCCCTCAGGAAATAAACTCCCATGTTTGGGAAACCGCAGTTGCAGTGTGACTGTGAGAGCCGTTTGCCTGCCCTGCCCTGCCCTGCTCTGCTCCAGAGGCGGCGAAACGAAACTCCCCACGCCCCACAGGCCGGGGGCTCCGGGGGCAGCCCCAGCTCCGGGGGCAGCGCTCACGGCGGCTCTGCACACCCCGCGCACCCCGCAGCCAGCCTGGGGCACCGCACTGCCCCCCAGGGCGAGCTCGCTGCTCCAGGACCTCGCTGGCAGCAGATGAAGCTGGTGGAGAGGAAGAAAAAAAAAAATAGCAATTTCCATCCCAGCAGAGGCTGGAAATAGCGAGCGCAGCCACAGCAGGAGGTGGCTGGGTGTGCCCGGGCACCTCAGACGCAGCCCCACAGGAAGGGCGGGACCGTGAGAAGATGCAGGTGCAGGTACGGGGCTGTGGCCGGTCCCTTCGGTGCCAGTGAACGCCCAGGGAAGGGCTCTCCCGGCAGCGCACGGCGCTTGGCAGGCAGCGCCTTCCCCAGGGACCCGGGGAGAGGCGCCCCGAGCGAGCCCCGAGCGAGTCCCAGCTCGGGGGGCGTGGGGCTCCCCCCGCAGGTACCGGCGTGGTGTCAAGGAAAGCCCGTGTCCTGTTCCTCCAGCCCAAACTGCAGCGGTGGCACAGCCCCAAACAGCCCCCAAACAGCCCCAAGCAGCCCCCCCAAACTGCCCCCCCAAACAGCCCCCAAACAGCCCCAAGCAGCCCCCCCAAAGCCAGTGCAGCCCCAAACAGCCAGTGCAGCCCCCAAACAGCCCCCCCAAACAGCCCCCCCAAACAGCCCCAAACAGCCCGTGCAGCCCCCAGCAGCTGGCAGACCCCTTTTCCTGAGTGCCTCTCTGGCTCGTGGTTTTCTTTCCCCTGCAACTGCCAGAGCACAGCAAGAAAAAGCCAGAGCAGGGCCCCGCTGGCGCTGAATGCCCTGCCAAGGGGGGCCAGGGCTCTGCTCCACCGCAGCAGGAGCTCCCGGGGAGCCCCCCGGGCAGTCACGGCCCCGGAGCCCCCGGGGCAGAGCTGGCCCAGAGCTGGCCCCCGCAACAAGAGCCCACACATCACTCAATGTATTGCTACAGAAGTCTGTCCCAGCGCTCCCTTCCCCTCTGCACGTGAAGACAACACAACCCAGCCAGGGCAGCTCTCTCGGCTGCAGCCAGGCGTGAGCTCCGTCCCGGGGGACCCCGCCGAAAGCCTCGGGGCGCCGCTGCCCTCCCGCAGCCCTCGGGGTTACTCAGCATTTCCCCCGCCGCTCTCGGCTGCCCCAGGGCCGCAGGCACCTCCTTCCCCTGCGGGCCCCGGGGCTGCCCCTGCCCGGTGCCAGCCCCTGCGGGACGGGGACGGGGACGGCGAGAGCAGCCCCTTGCCCCGAGCACCACCACAGCCCGAACAGACACGGAATAGGCGTGAAACACCTCGGGAAGAGAGGGCAGCAGGAGAACGTGTCGTTTCCTTAAGCTGTTTTCCTACAGATCGGCACCTCTCGGAAAGAAGAGACAGGAGCAAACAGTCCCTAGGTGTGCAGGCGGCAGCCGCGGTGCCCTGCTGAGGACAGCCGAGGAAGGGATGACTCGTGGAGGTGCCAATGGTGCTGGGAACCTGCCCTGGAGCAGGCGGGAGTTGGGCACACCCCAAGGTGCCCAGGGTGGCTGCGAGCATCGCTGTCTGACAGCGGGAGGAGCAGGCAGCAGGGAAAGCAGCGAGACAAAGGCGCAGGGAAGCACTCCGGCAGGTAGCGTGCCCACGGGAGCCCACCAGGAGCCCACCAGGAGCCCTCGGGGGGTCCCCTCAGCGCCCATCACCCGCAGAGAGCACGAGGTTTTGCTGGGCTGAAGTTGTGCCAGGCTTCCTGCGGGCACAGGGGCGAGGAGGGCACGGGCGGAGGGAAGGGCTTGGCCACAGCGCCCGGTGGCTGCTGCTCCGAGGCGGCGGAGGGCAGGAGGGCTCCTCACAGGGCTCCGGCAGCGAGGGAGGCGAGGGGAAGGGAGGGGGAAGGGGAAGGGAAGGGAAGGGAAGGGGAAGGGGAAGGGGAAGAGAAGGGGAAGGGGAAGGGGAAGGGGAAGGGGAAGGGGAAGGGGAAGGGAAGGCACCCACCAGCCGTAGCCGCCGAAGGAGACGCTGCGCTTCCTCTGGAACATGTTGGTGTTTCTGCGCTGCCGGGGCGCTGCGGGCAGGGGCAGCGGGGATGGGGCGCTGCGGGCACGGCCGGGGCGGCGCTCGGTGCGGTGCCGGTGCCGGTGCCGGTGCCGGTGCCGGTGCCGGTGCCGGGGCGGGGGGACCCCGGCTGGTCCCGGTCAGCCGCCCCCGGCGCGGCAGCGCATGCACACACGCGCACACACAAACACCACAAAAAAAAGTCATTTCCTTTTCTTCCCGCGGCCACGGGCTTTTCGCAAGCTCACGCTGCAAATATCGTATTTCTCCTAATGGCAGGAGCCCCAGCGGAGCCGCACGGGCAGCGGGGCTGAGCCACAAACCCCGTGCCCTGCGGCTGCCCAGCCACGGAGGCGCGATGCAGAGGGTCACCGGTGGCAGCGTGGTGCTCTGCCTCTCCCTCTCTGCCCCCGAAATGGTAGCGCTGCAGTCACAGCACCAGGCTGGCTCCCCGTAGGGAACCTCTACTCACCCCTAGTGCCCCTCAGGGGACATCCCACTAAAGGCATCAAACCTCAGTAAGCAAACCCCCGTCATTTCATCCCTCATGGTGAACAGATCCCACCATCCCAGGGCCCAGCAAGGCGTCCCCCACAGCTGCCTGGGGCACACAGGCATCCCCTGGTTCCCCAGCAGCTCTGTAAGGCTGAAGAGGCATCTGCAGCCTGACCAGCACCCAACCCCCTGTCCTTTACCAGCCAGGCTTCAGAAATCCCATGGGAATGGAAATGGTGACATCTAGCTGGGTATGAGCTCCCATCCATCTCAAATCCCAAGAAAACAGATGCTGTTCCCTGCTCCAGGCTTTGGGTGTTGCAGGGCACAGCAGAGCCCTGGGGAGTGAGCCCGGTTGCAGGGCTGGGCATGGTGCCCAGAGGTTGCACCTGGTGCCCAGGTGTCCTCACACCTTTCACCTCCCCAAACCAACCACCAGCCCCCACCTGCAGCCACTCAGAGCCGGGCTGCACCAGGGGATCACCCTCTGCCAGTCCAGCTGAGCAGGAAGGGTGGGAACCCCCCCTGGGCAGGGAGAGGCAGGGGGAGTGGGCTGTGCTGGGGCCACAGCACACCACCAGAGCAGAGCCTCAGCCAGGATGGGATGAGCTGCTCAGCCAGGATGGGATGAGCTGCTCAGCCAGCATCCTCTGCCGTGCCCACGGGCTCCAGGAGCCCCAGTCCCAGAGCCACTGCAGCTCAGAGGCCAGAAAGAGCCTCTGGCTGCCAAGGTCCAACCAGATCACCCACCTCCTGCCCCGGTGATCCAAGCCAATGCCTGGTGCAGACTCACAGCATTCCCTTGCCCTGGCACTCCATGCAGTGCTGGCTCCTGGACAGAGGCAGCTCTAGCCCAGTGTTCTCATCCAAGCACCCAAAAGCTTTATGTTGAGAGACATTTGAATTCTGTCTGATGTGTGAAAGGAAGGGGTGGGGGGAGAGAAGGTATAGGGAGCTGGAGAGAGAAATTAGTCAACTCCAGGGAAAGAACTTGGACTGAAATCCAGCTATTTCAACTCCTACTTTTCTGCCCACAGCCTTAAAGGGATGAAACGATGGAAGTTCTTTGAATTTTAGAGCTCTTACAGACATTATTTTAAAAAACCCCAAAACCATGCTGCAGGCTTTGAAGCCATAATTCAGGTAGTACAAAATATCTGGAGCAGTGATTTGCTTGGAGCACATTTGTTCCTGGCCTGCATGATCTGTGTCAAAGCTCTGCATCAGCAGCAGTGTGACGTGATCCTCTCGCTTCATCTTCCCCCAGGTCATGTCTTCCTCACACTCCTCCCAGCTGATTCCTGCCCAGCTCTACCCAACTGCTCACAAGTACCCTGTCTGAAAAGAAAAGCTCTGGGTGTCAGCCAGGCCCATTGGGATGAGACCCAGCACAGCCCTGCGTGCAGAGTGTGGGACAGGGAGTGGCAGTGGCTGTGGGGAGCGCTGGCCTGAGCTGGTACCACACCAGGAGCACCAGGAGAGCCCCAGAGAGATGGGCAGCTTTAGACCTTTCCCCTTGCAGCAGCATCTTCTGCTGCTTTGGCCCTGTGTGAGCTCGGAGGTGACAGGGAGCAGGAGGGGTGACAGGGACAGGAGGGTGACAGGGACAGGAAGGGTGACAGGGACAGGAAGGGTGACAGGGACACGCACAGCAAGGCAGGAGCTGCCTGCCCTTTGCTGGGAGCTCCCCTCGGTCAGTAGGTCATGAGCACTCCTGCAGCTCCTCCTCAGGCCATGCTAAAGCACAGGGTGACCCCAGAGCTGCCCCACCCCAGCACAGGAGGGCAGGACCCTGGGATGGCCATGGGGGAACATCTCCATTTCCTGCTGTCCAGGAGGGTGTGGGGCAGCCCCTGCACAAGCCCCCCAGAGCCACATCAGCCACCACAGATCCAGGTGACAAGCTGCATTTGAACCAGGGAAAGGTTAAAAATACACCAAGGACCCAAGCTCGGCTCCCCCGAGGCCTCCCTGGCTCCGGGTGCCACAGCACTGCCTGCCCAGCACCACCTCACCCACTGGGGCAGCCTCCAGAAATAGTCTCTGCAATGACATTTTCTCACTTCCCCTCGAGGTATTTCACACAGGCTCAAAAACAAAAAGGAAAAAACCTTCCTCCTTTCAGAGCAGGCACAGGCAAATGATAACCAAGCAGCCAAAATTAGGGAACAAAACCCTGGGGGAGGACGACTCCTCAGTACCATCTGCAGCAGTCTAAATTAACATCTCCCAGGGGCCTCTGCCAGAACCAAGATCCCATTGCTCTGACCCAACCTGGTGAGCAGCCCCTGCCTACTGGGGACAGTGCCACACTGCTGGTGACACCTCAGAGCAGGGTTGTGCCCAGCAAGGGCAGCATCATTCTCTCCTTTCTTACTGGGGTGAGAGACTGATTGCATCATTAGTGCTTTAATATTGCCTGCGGCACTCTGAGGGCATTCAGCTTCCTATTATGATTCTAAAGAAGGTTGTGGGCACCCAGAAATATTAGATTTTGTCCTGACAGGAAGAACATGCCGTGCACATCATCAGCTTGACCTACAGAGCAAAGGAAAAGAGTGTCCAAATTACCTCTGACTCAGTTCATGGAATATTTTAAACACCGTTTTCTCCCTTTATGGTGCTGAAGTGAAAAGAGAAACTTGATGTCTTAAATGCAGCTTCCCACAAACCCCAGCTGGCTCTGACAAGCTTCAGAGCAGAAGGGCTGAGGGGGCTCCCTCGGCCACCACGCTGGGGAGGGGAGGCTGTGTGTCACCCGAGAGGAGAGCGTCAGACAAAGGACAGGGAAGCCAGAGAAACATTCCCCAGAAACATTGATGGCTCGTGGACTCATCCCTGTGTCCAAAGTGATCTGATCACTCCTGCTCGTTTCTGTGGAAACAGCTAAAAAACAGCTCCTGGAGGAAGCCCCCGTGCCACCTGCAAAGCCTCCCTTCCCAGGCACAGAGGGACACTCACACCCAGGTGGGGCAGCAGCAGCCCAGGGACCAGCCAGCACAGAGAGAGAAACCCCGGGAGCCAACAGGTGCTGGCTGACAACCTGGCCCCCCTGCTGGCCAGGTGCCTGTGGCCCCCAAAGCCCTGCTGCTCTCTCCCCCATCACATGAACCAGCTCCTTGCTGCAGAGGGACACAGGTGATGTCTCCTCACAGCCCTGTTTGCAGAAACTCGTCACAGGGGCTCCCAGGCTCACTGAATCCTCCTCAGCCCACTGTGAATGGGATGTACAGAGCTGCTTGCTCTCTCAAGCCCACCCATTTTAGAGTCCTGCCTTGCTAGCAAGGGCATGAAATTCCTCTCATGAAAAGGCTCTCTCCAGGAAAACCTGTTCAAGCACACAGGTTTTCTGTGCCTGCTTTCTCCAGCTCTTCCAACCACCCCCTTCCCCTGCCAGTGGAGCCTGAGGGGGGATGCTTCAGGGAAGCAGCAGAGGCTCCCATCCTCCTGCACTCTGCCTCCCCAGGACCCAGCAGGACGGTTGCTCTGTGCATCCACACAGTGCTCACCCGGGTGCCTTGCACAGGATGCTCCACAGACAGGGCAGGCACCCCTGGCCCCACCGTGCTCCCCTCTGTGCCTGGTGGCATCCCTGCTGCAGCCAGACAGCAGCTGCCACGCCAGCAGCAGCTCCCTGGGCACTGTCACCATGGCTACCTGCACATCCACTGCACATCCCACCCTGCAGGGAGGAGCAGGAGCTCGCTGCTCCTTTGCCCGGGCAGGGCAGGGGCTGGGGGAGGCAGGATGCACTGGGGCAAAGCTCCCACTAAAACCTGTTCCCAGTGGTGGGCTGGCACTGGCAGCTGCTCCAGGAACCCGAGAGCTTTTGGCCCAACTCACACAACAAACACGGAGCAGGGGGGTGGCTGCAGCCAACGAAGGAATTGTGGAGAGACAGAAAAAGAACAGCTTAAACTGAAAACCAGGGCTGGGAAAATGTGGGGGCGGGATGAAAGCATGGGAATGAGAGAGACCTGAACATGCTTTGGCTGGAAATTAGGAGGTTCCTAATCTTCAATACAATCAATCTTTGGAACAGTTTCCTAATAACAGAAATAAAGGAACCAAAACAACCTCAACTCCCCAGCTGGCACTCAGAAGGTTTTTTTGGGAAGATGTTACACAAGATGGTGAAGTCTAGTGGAGGGTGTCCCTGTCCATAGGAGGGGGGTTGGAACTGGGTGACCTTTACAGTCCCTTCAGCCCAAGCCATTCTGTGATTCTGTGCTGCCCCCAGCAGCAGGCTCACTGCCCCAGCTCCTGCCCTGGCACCTTCCCCCGACAGGGGCTGTTCCTCAGACACCCCTGCCCTGCCCTGCCCTGCCCTGGGCAGCAGACAGGGAATCAGAGGCTGCCCAGGGCTGAGCACAAGGTCAGACCTCAGCAGCCAGGGCTCAGGTCTGAGGCCAAACCCCTGCATGGACACTCTGAACCTGTCAAACAAGGCACATGGGGCTTGGACTTGAGCTTTTCCAGATCCTGCTACCTCTTGCCAACATCACCTGTATTTTTCAACTATTTTGTGTGGGTTTTGCAAGAGGCAGGCTGAAATCAAATCACAGTCAAGAAACAGTCTCTCTGGTATCCAGCTGGGAGGCAGATGTTAACTCAAATCAGGGATTCATCTACCCCCACAAAACTGCAAAACTGTCTGTGGAGAACGAGCTGTTTTTAGCTCCTGGAAAAAATGTCTCTCCTCCTGTTGCTGCTCAAGTCCTGTTCCTGTTTCCACAGAAGCAGCAGCTGCCGAGCACCAGAGCATCTGAGCAGGTACACAGCAGCAGCAGCAGCAGCAGAGGGCCTCTCTGAGCAGCCCTCAGGACCCCGCCACCACACAGACACGCTTAGGGCTGAGGGGAAGGGAGGATGAGCAAACAAACAAGCGAAGGAAAAGGCATTTTCGCTGCTATGGTTATCGTCCCTAGGGGGAGGAACCGGCAGCAGAGGGAGAAGGCAGTGTCTGTGAAACGTGGTGTGTGCAAGTGTCTGCTGCCTGCAAGCCTGTCGGGTCTGAATTTAAACTCCCTGGTATCATTCCAGCCTCAATAAATCGTGCCTTGTGGACACACATCATGTCCCTTCTGCGACTAAGACAACAAGCAGTCTCAAACAGAACAGCAGAGCCCCGAGCACGCAGAAAACGGCAGGAGGGGCAGGATCCATCTCACAGCCTGCACTCGCCAGGGATGCAAGCAGCATCTCACACAGCCCCCCCGGCTCTGTGCAGCCCGGCACGCCGGGGCTCTGCCCGGGGGAACGAGCGGGATGGAGGGAAAGGCTCAGCCCGGGGAGCGGACATTGGCCCTGGCAGGGATGAGCTGCAGCCTCGCACAGGGACAGCGCTGGGGGGATCACCCCCGCAGAGTGCTGTGGGGCTCAGATGGGAGGCTCAGACGCCCCTTTTCTGTGCAAACACCTGGGGCTGCCCAGCCAAGGAGGTGCCCGGGGGAGGAGGGAAAAGGCCCCCGCACGCCACCGGACCCCACCGCCCCGACCCCCGGGGACAGCGGGCAGAGCCCCGCACGGAGTGCTGGAAATCGCCTCCTCGAGCCGTCAGTATTTAAGGACTTCACCGTCCTCCCACACACGGATCCCGGTCCCCAGCCCTAAGCCTCCGTACAGCCCCCGCTTCCCGGCCCCGCGCCCCTGCCCTGGCACCGCGGCTCCGAAGGCAGACGGAGAAGCCGAGAGCCGTGAAGGCGCCGCCGCTGCGCGTCCGCCCGCCCCGCGGGGCTCCCCAGCCGGCAGCACGTACCTTCCGCCGAGGATGGAGCCCGCAGCCCCGCGCCGTGCGCGCCGCTCCGCCTGCCGATCCCGCCGCGGTGGCGGAGCCGGCCCAGCGCGGGGCGGTGCGGAGCCGTGCGGAGCCGTGCGGGGCCGTGCGGGGCCGGGCGGGGCCGGGCGGGGCCGGGCGGGGCGGTGCGGGGCGGTGCGGGGCGGTGCGGGGCCGTGCGGGGCGGTGCGGAGCCGTGCGGGGCCGTGCGGGGCCGGGTGGGGCCGGGCGGGGCCGTGCGGGGCGGTGCGGGGCCGGGCGGTGCGGGGCCGGGCGGGGCCGTGCGGGGCCGTGCGGGGCGGTGCAGGACCGTGCCATTTCATCCCAGTGGGACAGACACAGGCACCGCTCGGAACTGGCCGCTGGTGTCCCACAGGCTCTCCAGAGGGCTCCAGGTCACTTCCCGCAGGAAACTTTTCCTCTGGGAAATCTATCGAATCCAGCGAAATCGACCCCCTCGGGATCTCGAATGAATTTAGTGGAATTAACCCAAGCGGCACTCGGCGCTCATTATAAATGATGTTACCGGGATTCCAGCTGCACGTGCCAAATGAAACATGCACATCAGGGGTGAGGCTAACACAGCCTCGGAAAGCAATTCGCAAAAATTAGTTAAAATCAATAAACAGCGCCGTCATTGCAGTGTCTGGAAATGCCTCTCCAGCGGCAGGCAGAGGCATTCCCACGGCGGGAAGCAGATGGCAGCAGTCAGCGTGTTTGCCGTGGCTCCTGCCGGGAAAAGCCGGCACCTCCCTCACGGCCAAGACTCTTCCAGGTGTGAGTGTCACCTCCCTCCGGCCCCACTCCGCTTGCCCCGCATGAAGAGTGCCCACGGCCCTTCCTGTCCTGGGAAATCCGAGTCTTTTGGACGCCTCCCTCCTCTGCAGCCACCCTCCCACTGTTGTTCTCATCCATGCAATTCCAGGCAGACAAATACTTCAGGGCTTTAAGGGCTCCTGGAGCAAAACTGCTGCTGAAAGGGAGAGGGAAGAGCTTTTAGTGTCACCACCACCCAGGGACAGAGGATGTCCCAGAGCTCCTCGCAGGCCAGGGCACAGATGCTGCTCTGTGTGACTGGAGGCCCATGAGGCTTTTATGTGAATGCTGTTTTATCATCAGACAGGGGATGGGAAGCGAGAGGGATGCATATGCATCAGCAGGGAGAGCCACAGCACATGCCTGGGATGTGGCTCCCACAGGGAGAGTTTAAGCACCGAACCAAGTGGGGGGATCAGAACAGACATTTTCCAACGATCACTGACGGCTGGGAGAAACACAGCCCCTGGCTCCCATCTGGTTTTTAAGTAAATCTCAACTGCTGAAGGCATACAGCAGATTCTCAACCAAAAGCATGGGGGGGATGACAAGAAAAGCTTGGGCAGGCAGGTGGTAGTTTGTCCTTTCCACTGCTTTAACTGAACAGTGCTTATGTGGTGCTTGCAGCTCCTGGTGCAAGCGCTGCCCCTGGAACTTTATTTGAAAGCGAAGCCCAAGGTGTTCAAGTCCCACAGGGCTCCCAGACAGGCTGGGGCGCAGGAGGCCCGTGTGGAAAGCACAAGGGCTGAGAAGGAGCAAGCAGCAGGGATGTGCCAGAGCTGCCCGCAGCCGCTCACCTGCTGGGGGAGCCCAGGTCCGCCCGGCTGAGGATGCGGTGCTGCTGGGGCGAGTAGAGCCACTGGAAAGCCGTCAGCGTCCTCTCCTCGATGCGGAAGCGGCCTTCCCGCACGTACCTAAAAATAACCCCGCAGAGACTGAAATATTCATCAGCGCTGGGACGCGGGCAGGGAGCGGCCGTGGCAGGAGTGGCTGAGAGCTGCACGTCCCACACCACCACCCGCCCTCAGCCACAGCCCCCGTGTCCCTGGGCCACCCCCACCCCTCACTGCCCACCAGCCAGGCACCCACGGGCACATCTGGGTCAGCCCCAGGGAGGGGTCCCTGCACCCTCCACGGGTGTCTGTGGGGCTGCTGCAACCCCTGCACAGCCCCCAACCCACTCAGGGCCCTCAGACCAGACCCACAGGCCCCTGTAACCACCAGGGGCAGGAAAGCAAAAAACAAACATGTCCAAAGCAGCACAGGACATTCCCCTGTAAAGCCCCAGGGGACAGAGGTGCAGCACCCCCTGCTCAGCAGCATTGTCTTGGGGTACAGCCTGCCCCCAGCACCCACCCAGAGCAGCACTGGCCCCAGGCTGTCACTGGCTCCAAGGCCAAGCTAAGGCCTTTCTAGCATCACTTCAAATGCCAGGACAGATGCTGAGGCTTGTCAAGTAATAGTCAAGTGAATTGATGGTTATGAATCTGATTAGAAGAGTATGGGTTCCCTGTTCAGTGAGCAAAACTCTGGTAACTGCAGTTGTTTCTATCTTTTAGAACAAAATCCTGCTGCCTGCTTCCATCCCAGCAGCCAGCTGCACTTCACACACACTCCTCTGAACACGAAAATTCATCAGCAAGTAATTAATAAGTTAATTAATTAAAGCCTCTGTAGTACTGATTGGAGACACACACACAGAGCTGCAGCATCCATGAACCTTGGCCAGAGCTGGAGAGAGCTCCTGTCCCTTCCTCTGCATAGGGATGCTCCAGGGGATCCATCCTCAACATTAACTGCAGGGATGTGCCCACAGTCTGATGGGGCCACGGGGATGTTCCACAGAGCCACGAGCTCCCCACTTGCTGCTGCTGGGCTCTGAACCTGCCTGAGCCACTCAGCCCAGCACTGTGGGGTCCTGTGCAGCTGGGGGCAGTGACAGTGCAGGAACTGAGACTTTGCACTGCAGCTGAAGGAAACCTGAAAGGCTCCCCGAGCCCCGCCAGCACAGAGTGACCTGCCAATTTTCTGGCTAAAAGCAACCAAGCATGGTGCAATGCCAGTGCTCCCTGCAGTCTGGTGTATGAGAACCCTGCACAGAGCAGAGGCAGGGAGGCCAGGGTGTCCCTTGGGAAGTGGGGGTGAGGCAGTGGGGATGCAGAACAGCCAGGCCAGGCAGCTGCTGTAACAGTTTGTCCAAGTGTGTGAGGGAAAAAAAGTGTCCTTGGCTGCAAGGAGGGGGGGAAAGGGAGGGAGAGAGAAAATGAAAAAGCTTCAGTGACTCCCACCCTGCCTGCTTGCCCGGGTCTGTGGGGCTCCCTCCCATAGCTGGGGCGCTGGCACCCAGCCCCGGCCTGGCCCGGGCTCTGCTCCCGCCCAGGGACTGGCCCGGCCCCGTCCCAGCTCCATCAGCATCCCCACGGAGCCACCCGGCCACAGCCCGGCATCGCCGCAGCGCCCTGCTCAAAAGTCACAAGCTTCGGACGTCACAAACTGCACAACTCAACATAAAAGAACACAGACAAAGCTTGTTCTCAATGTCAGCCCGTCCCGGCTGCTCCGGGCACAGACCGTGCCCTGTTCCAAGCAGGAGAGCCTGTTCCGCCGGAGCCCGGAGGAGCCTCAGCGGCCACGCGAGTCCCGGAGACTCCCCCGGAACGAGGAGACCGCGGCATCCCCGGCACGCTGCCGCTCCCACGCGTCCTCCTCAGCGGGCAGCGCCCTTTCTCAGCCGCAAAAAGTCTTCGGGACCGGACTCTTCCACCTCTGCCAGCGATCCCCCTCCCAGCACGGACCCGCCCCGTCCCTGCACCCCATGTGCCCCCCCGGCTGGAGCAGCCACCCCGCCGGGAGCCCCTCTCCAGCCGGGACCCCCCCTCCAGCCGGGAGCCCCTCTCCAGCCGGGAGCCCCCCTCCAGCCGGGACCCCCCCTCCAGCCGGGAGCCCCTCTCCAGCCGGGAGCCCCCCTCCAGCCGGGAGCCCCCCTCCAGCCGGGAGCCCCTCTCCAGCCGGGACCCCCCCTCCAGCCGGGAGCCCCCCTCCAGCCGGGAGCCCCGCTCCAGCCGGGAGCCCCTCTCCAGCCGGGAGCCCCCCTCCAGCCGGGAGCCCCCCTCCAGCCGGGAGCCCCGCTCCAGCCGGGAGCCCCCCTCCAGCCGGGACCCCCGCTCCAGCCGGGAGCCCCCCTCCAGCCGGGAGCAGGCGGCGCCCCTCGGAGCGCCCTGCAGCGCCCCAGATCCAGGGCGAGGTCCCGCGTCCCCTCGGCCCTACCCGGGGTGCCCCCAGCCCGTGTTCTCCTCCTCTCCCGGGCTGAGAGCATCCCCCACGCTAATGCCCAGACCCTCTCAAGCTCAGCCCCTGCCGGTCCCCAGCTCGGGTCCCCCTTGCCGAGAAAGCCCCGGGCCCGCCGCACTCACCAGCGCACCAGCTCCCACCGCCGCTCCCCCGCCGCCTTGCCCGAGGCCATCCCGGGGGTCCCGCCGGGCGGGGGGGCCGCAGACCCCGCTCGGAGCCGCCGGCGGCTCCTCAGCAGCGGCCCCGGGCTCGGGCGGCTGCGCCGGTTCCTGCGCTCCCGCCCCCTCCGGCCCCGGGGAGCCCCGGGGGGGGCCCGGCCCGGGCAGGTGCGGGGGGGCCGCACCGCTCTGCCCGCTTATGTAAAGCGTTATGCAATGCCCCCCCCGGGGCAGCCCCGAGGGGCACGGAACGGCCCCGGTGCCTCTCTGCCGACCCCGGAGTCTCGCCCCGACCAGCCGGATCCCATCCGGGGCTCCAAGGAAACCTTCGTTCGCAGCCTTTGAAACACTCGCAGCAAGTCCGCGCTGAGCATCCCGAAGTGCCCCGGGAGCGGCATCGGGGGAAACACCCCGCAGAACGGGGCCCCGAGCCCTGGCCCCCCCCAAGCCCCCCACTCACCCAGCCCCGCAGAAGCGCGCAGGGGGGAGCGGAGGCCGCCCCTGCCCGGTCTGGGGGCCGGACCCCGCCCCGCTCCGTCACGGTCCTTGCTCGCTTTACGCGCACCCACCCACCCCACCCGGCAGAACTGGCAGAACTGTTCTCCCGTAAATTCAGAGTACAACCTGCCTGCGCCGGAGTTTCCCTCCCGGGGCCCCCGGGCGCTGCAGGGGGCTCAGGAAGCAAACCACACGTGCAGTCAGGTGTTACTTGAGGGAGCTTTCAACCACACTGAAAGCTGTTTCCCAAAAACGGTGTTCTGGCCCTAAAGCCTCACTTTTCTGATCTCTGAGAAATTAATTTCACAGCTCAGCAAACCCAGGTGCTGCACCCACAAGCCAACAGCTTCATTTAAAGCAAATAGTGTTAATTACTCAAGTAAATTCCTATTATTGGTAATTCTGAAGTCCTGCTGTTGTTGGGTGCAAACGCTTCTGAAGGGCATTGATGCTTCCTTGCAGCTGGGGAGCAGAGGTTGCTGAGCCATGGTAGCTGGAGAGGCTGTGCCTTGCCTGGGCCACAGAAGGGGAATTCAGATAAGGGCCTCCCAAATCTGGGCAGTGACCTGCCTGCCAGAGGGGCTGCCATCTCCTACAGCTTATGGGCTGAAGGCTGGAGAGAACAACCTGCCCAGAGAGAACTTGTCCATGTGCCAGGTGGGCAGCTGGTAGATGGGATCCCCCCAAGGGACCCCAGCAGTTGGCCCTCATGTGTGTGTCAGCTGAAACAGTGGCCAGGAAATCACTGTGCATCACCAGGAAATCAGTGTGCATCACCAGAAAATCTCTGTACATCTCCAGGAATCTCTGCACATCACCAGGAACCTCTGTACATCACCAGGAAATCAGTGTACACCACCAGGAATCACTGCACATCCCCAGGAATCACTGCACATCCTCAGGAATCACTGCACATCACCAGGAAATCAGTGTACATCTCCAGGAATCACTGCACATCCCCAGGAATCTCTGCACATCACCAGGAATCTCTGCACATCACCAGGAACCTCTGCACATCACCAGGAATCTCTGCACATCACCAGGAATCTCTGCACATCACCAGGAACCTCTGTACATCACCAGGAATCACTGTGCATCCCCAGGAATCTCTGCACATCCCCAGGAATCACTGCACATCCCCAGGAACCTCTGCACATCACCAGGAATCACTGTGCATCACCAGGAAATCAGTGTACATCCCCAGGAATCACTGTGCATCACCAGGAATCACTGCACATCACCAGAAACCTCTGCACATCCCCAGGAATCACTGCACATCCCCAGGAACCTCTGCACGCGGTGTTTGCTGCTCAGGCAGCACGGGGCACAGCGAGGCCGCGCTCTGCAGAGCCCGAGAGCCGTGATGTGAATGGGGAGAGAGCTCACAGTGCCACTGCTCCCAGCACTCACAGTGCCCTGAGCAGGCCCTGGCTGACCCCTCCCTGGCACTGACCCCGGCCTCAGCTTCTCTCCAGCCCCTGGGGGTCACGGGCAGGGAAGCAGTGATGGGATGGACTTGAGGGATGAGAGACGGGCCAGGGAGGAAGCAGGGGAGAGGCTGAAACTCGCCCTGCTGCCCCTGCAGCCCCGGAGCTGATCCACCCCTGCTTCAGCACAACTGGGAGATTTAAAAATAAAAGCAACTTCCATTGAAAAAAAGTTTTTAAACAATGAGAAAAATTAAAAATTGGGCTGTTCACACATCACATACACAATAACGCAGAGGAACAAATTGCATTGCTTAGCTCAAGCAAATATCCTTATGAGTAGGTTTTCCAATCCCTGTGGAAATGTTAAGCTAATGTTAAATTTATTAAAACCCTCCAGCTTTTAGCCTTTAGACTTTAAGGAGCTTCTTATTAGGTTCTTCAAAGCAATTAGAAGGCACACAGACACTACATTTCAATTAGGTTGAAAAATAATATCTGAGGCAAAGTTAAACTCATTTATAAATTAAATGCAAAAATTCCCCTAATAATTAATTGGGGGGTGGGAGGGGAAAGCTCTGGTCTCAAAGCACTCCCGTAGCCACCCTGGAAGGGCACAGGATTCACATTAACTCCAGTGCACGTGGGATGCTGCAGCTGCCATTGGGAACCAGCTGCTTTGTCCAGGAATCAGTCACCACTGACGGGACCTGGGCTTACCCAGCACAGGCCCTTGGCCACATCCAGACCTGCAGGGAGAGGCTCCACCCCTCAGCTCCTCTGGCAGCCCCAGGACGGAGGGATGGTGGGCTGAAGCAGCCGCAGGTGCTGCCCGGGGCCGTTCCCTGCCCGCCGCTGTCCTTACCTGCCCGCTCGGGGCGAGCTCGGCCGGGATCAGCCAGAGCTCAGCGTCGGAGTGAGCCCCGGGAGCTGCGAGGCCGTGGCTGGTGCCCAGCACAGCTTCCCCCCGCGGGGCAGCACGGCCCTGGCCCCGCACAGCCTCCCCCAGCCCAGCCCCGGCTGCGGGGTGAACAGCGCGGCCACAGCGGGAACGCAGCGTGGCACACAGACAGACAGACCTACAGCTCATACACACAGACACAGACACCTACAGCTCATACACACACACAGACAGACCTACAGCTCATACACACAGACACACAGACACCTACAGCTCATACACACAGACAGACCTACAGCTCATACACACACAGACACAGACACCTACAGCTCATACACACAGACAGACAGACCTACAGCTCATACACACAGACACACAGACACCTACAGCTCATACACACACACAGACAGACCTACAGCTCATACACACAGACACACAGACACCTACAGCTCATACACACAGACAGACCTACAGCTCATACACACACAGACACAGACACCTACAGCTCATACACACAGACAGACAGACCTACAGCTCATACACACAGACACACAGACACCTACAGCTCATACACACACACAGACAGACCTACAGCTCATACACACAGACACACAGACACCTACAGCTCATACACACAGACAGACCTACAGCTCATACACACAGACACAGACAGACCTACAGCTCATACACACAGACAGACAGACCTACAGCTCATACACACACAGACACAGACACCTACAGCTCATACACACAGACAGACAGACCTACAGCTCATACACACAGACACAGACACCTACAGCTCATACACACACACAGACAGACCTACAGCTTATACACACAGACACAGACACCTACAGCTCATACACACACACAGACAGACCTACAGCTTATACACAGACACAGACAGACCTACAGCTCATACACACACACCTACAGCTCATACACACACACAGACAGACCTACAGCTCATACACACAGACAGACACACACACACACAGACACACACACACAGACACTGACACAAGCAGGAACGGCCGCGCGGTGCTGCCTGTACCGCAGCCGGTACCGCTCTCCACGCCGGTGCCGGTGCCGGTGCCGGTGCCAGTGCCGGTGCCGGTGCCGGTGCCAGTGCCAGTGCCGGTGCCGGTGCCGGTGCCGGTGCCACTAGAGGTCAGTGCCGGCACGGAGCAGCAGCAGCAGCGGCAGCGCCGTGGCCCAGCCCCGCTCGGAAGAGCTGCCGCCCGCAGCCCCAGCCGCAGTGCCCGCATCTCTCATCCCAGGTCTCCGCATCCCGCAGACTTCATCCGCACATCCTCACATCCCCACCTTCCCCATCCTGCACCCCCACAGTCTCCACCCGCCTCGAAGCAGGGGAAAAGCCGCGTTGCTGCAGCAGAAGCCGGAGCTGGGGCAGCACCTGGTGGGTCTCTCTCCCCGGTCCGCTGTGCCGCGGGTGACCGTGAGCAGGGGCTGCCAGCCTCCCGCCGAGGCACAGGGCTGTCAGGTGTCTCCCAGCCGGCTATAGCAGGCAAGGAGCTCACTGCCTCTACCCAACAGCCTCTGGAGCCAGTCATGCATCTGAGGCAGCAGCAGGGGCCCTCCAGTTCCTCCGGAATTGGTATTCCTGCCATTTTTGCCTCACTGGATTGTAACCTCAGACTTGTTTGAGAAGGAGCTCCTGTCTCTTGGAGCAAGCAGGGAGTGGGGAAGAGTTGCAGCATAATTGCAGCTCAGGACATCACGGTGGCTGGAATCAGCAAAGGGACTGCCATGTCTTGTCCTGCTCAGGAAAGCTGCCAGTGAAACCAGTTAATTGTGGAACTGGTGATGGGAAACATGAGCGGCCTGTGTGCACAGAGTGACCCCAAGTTCCCAGGTGCTCGCTGTGGAGGCAGCTGACATTTCCTGGGCCATGCTGGGTGCAGAGGATGCGCTGCTCTGCTGCTGTCCCGCCCAGCAGGCTGCATCCCAGAGCGATGACCTCATTTACAGAGCAGCTCTCTGTCCCTGAGTGCCCGACCTTGACTGCAGGCTTGTCTTTTGCCCAGTGGAAAATCAATGAAAATCGTACAAACCTTGTGAAACATGATGCACTCAGACATTCCCCCTCCCGTCTGCAGCTTACTGCTACTCAAGTTAGCACACAAGTTAGAGGGAGACATAAGGAGACACTGAAAACATCCACACACCCCAAACGTGGCACACTGCCCTGAGAGGGACAAGTGACACCTTGGCAAGCATTGACCTGAGGGTCACCAGTGGGTGAGAGGGGCTCCACATCAGGCAGTGCTGCTCTGAACAAGAAAGGCTGCGCTCTCCCCCTTCACGCAGGCATCTGTGATTAACAACTTCTGGTTTCAAGAAGAGCTCACTTTTCAGAGAGCACAAGTTGAGAGGAGGCCCACATAGGAGCTGGCATGACTGGGTGAGCATTGGGAGGCCCTGAAGCTCTCTGTTGTGCTGTCTGGGGCTGCAAGCAGATCTGTCTGAATAACTTATTGCAAATGAGTTTCTTGTGTGTGCAGGTACAGACCTTCGGTCCACACTGCTCATCTTTTCTCCTGATTTAATGATTTCTTTCTTTGTGTGAACTAAACTTAGTCTCCATAGATGAGCCCTAACACCAAGCCCAGCCTTTCTCTGCTACCAGAAACAAGAGGTCAGGCTGGACCCCACCACTGTGCACCAGGTGAGGGTCCAGTCCTGGGCTGTTCCTGTGCAGAGACATCACAAACCTTCTGTACCACACCTGGAGCGTGTGCTTTGCTGCAGGCACAGGGCAGCCTATTGGCCACAGCACACCCTCGCTGGATCTGGGGAGCACCAGCACTCACTCAGGGCCTGGGAGCAATCACGGGGAGGGAAGGATGTGGGATGGCAGGATGGTACCACAGACCGTGCTCTGTGAGCTCCCCTGTGTGCTGCCTCTGCCCCGGGGTATGCAGCAGTGAAGTTTTAACGGGGAGACGGCAGCACAAGCCAGCGACAGAGCAGGAGCACTGCGCTCTCCGGGCACATTTGGGTTTAAGGGAAGGGGAATCAGCAGACTGTCAGCTGATGCGGAGGGCGCTACCATTTCCCAGCGCCGGCACCGCCGTGCAGCGTGGAACAGGCCACCGCACCCCAGCCTCCCTGCCGGAACAGAGGCGCAGAGGATTGAGTCATCCTTGAATGTGAAGCCCCAGCTGGTCTGGGCACCACAAACAAAAGGCATGAAAAATCAGCAGCCGCTTGAGTAAACAAGTTTTTCTCACCACCTCTCTGACCACAGCTTCCCCGGTTTGACAGACCGGTTTCCCGGCTGCAGCCGGTACCGGCCCGCCTTTGACTCGCATCCCCCCGAGCGGCGGTGACACTGCAGCCCCCGCAGGGACACAGGGCCGCTGCCTTCCCCCAGACACTGAGCCCCCGCTCGGACCTCCGGGGGCGGCTCGGGGGCTCCCCGCGCCCGGGGCTGAGCGGGGCCGCGGGACCCTCCGGGGCCGCTTCGGCCTCGGGCTTCAGCACCGCGGACAGCGGCGGGGAGCGGCGAGCCCCCGGGCAGGGAGCGCGGGGACTCGGCCGTGCCTCACCAAGGTCCCGGGGAGCGGGACCCCGACACCCCCGAGCAGCGGGACCCGGCCGCAGCGAGGCTCCAGGGGAGCGGGCCCCGCGGGTCCCGGGGAGCCGAGCCCCGCTTCGCCGAGGGTCTCGGGGATGGGCGCCCCGGCCGGGATGCGGCTGCCCCGGCAGCGGCTGGCCGCGGCCCGGCCCCGGGGCACAGCCCCCGGCGCGGGGGTCTCTCCCCGCGGCCGCTGCCGCTGCCGCCCGCCCCGGCGGAGCTCCCCAGTTCCGGTCACGTTGCCGCCTGTTTACGGGCGGCGGGGCCGGGCCGGGCGAGGCGGGGCCGCCGCAGGCAGCGCGGGCAGCGCGGGAGCCGGCGCGGCCCCGGCCCCGGCCCCGGCCCCGGCGGCCCATGACGCCCAGCGGGCGCCCCTTGGGGCCCCGCCGCTCCCCCCAGGTAAGGCTCGGGCCGCGGGGCCGCGGGGCCGCGGGGCGGGGCGGCGGCGCGGGGCCGGGGGGCGCGGGCCGGGCCGCGGGGCGGGCGGGGTCCCGGGGCTCCGCGCGGGGACGGCCCCGCAGAAGTTGCCCGCAGCCCCGCCGTGCCGCTTCTAGAAGTTGCTCCTCCCGGTCCGTGGCCCCGCCGGCGCCGTGGCTCCCCCGCCGCAGCGCCCGCGCCCGCCCCGCCGGCGGGCTGTCCCCGCGGCCCCCGAGCCCCGCCGGGCTCTGCCGCCCGCTGCGGAGCGGCGCCGGCACCGGGCAGGGTCGCTGCCGAGCCCCGGCGTGCGGGCGGTACCGCGGGGTCCCCCGCCGGGGAGGAGGATTGGCCCGGAGCGGCGGCGATGGCCCGGTTCCGCTCCCGGAGCAGAGCTGGATCCGGAGCGAATTCCCTCGGAGCCGGGAGGAGAAAGCACGGCCTTGCCTTCAATATCCGCAGCTCCCTGACAAGCCTCGCTGGGGCTGTTCCTCAGGCGGCTGTGCCCAGAGAATTGCAAGAAACACAATAATTTATAATCACCGTCTGTATTGATTTTATCTGTAAATAGATACTGACAGATAATGAATAGCGAACAGCACTCCAAGTGTAATTCTGCCTCTGCTGAGATCAGGGAAGGTTTCCCACTGACTTTTCCAAGGCCGGGATTTCACCTCTGGTTTCTATTCCTGGCATCGCCACTGCCTCTGTGACCTTCTGCAAGTTTCTGAGCTTCCTGCTCGCCTGATTTCCCTACATTTAAAGATACACTAGCTTAGTGGCATTGCTGCAGTTTATATTCTGTGAGTTGTCAATACCAAGCGCTATGGATTTCTAGTGTGTGTGAGTGTTTATTCCTGCGTATGTTTTAACGTGATGGAGAAGGGGTTGCTGGCAGCCACAGCAGGACAAATTATCGACCTGCTCCTGCAAACCTCATGCCCTCTGACTCCCAAATAATTTGCCATTTATGGCAATGGGGAATCATAATCACACAGATAAGGGCCTGACCGTTGTGTGATGGTGTGTGTACAGAGGTACGTGGATATGCAATACTGCATCTCCCTCTCAGAGGCATCACTGGGCTGGAGGGCTCTTCTTGCATCAAAGTTTTGGGATTCTGATTTCCACTGAACACCAGACTTAAGCAGAGTTTTGCCCTGGAAGCAAATTCTCAATCAACCTGTCTGTGCAAAGGAAATCAGCTCTTGGTGGACTTGCAACTGAACTGGTCATTGTAGCTGCTCCAAGAGGCTGCTTCAGTCGTTTTGGTTTGTGAAGTAAGAATTTGATAAATTGGGATGAAATTGTAAATCTCACTGGGGTTTTCTACCAGCACAGTGAAAAAAGCAGCTGAGATCAGGACTCCCAATATGCTTTTGCAAAAGGTCATGATTGCATAGTGAAAGGACAAAGAGTGCAGAAAAAATGTGGTTTAGAGGCAGGTGCACAGGAAGGCTCAGCAGTCTAGACCATGCTCACGGTCACTCCATGTGGGGAATTGGAGGGGGCTGAGCCCAGTGCCACCCCATCAGTTCTGTGCTCAAAACCTCGGAGGAGCAGCAAGGGAACCTTGTTCCTGGAAAGCTCTCGTGGTGGAGCAAAGCCCCGTGGATGTCCAGTCTCCAAAACTGGAGAGAACTCTTTAGGCAGAGCTCTGCAGGGAGCAGGGGCCAGCTCAGGCTGTAGGTGTCACCTCTGAATAGGGGCACACTGCTCAGCTGACAGCTGCCTCCTGTGTGTGCACAGGTACAACTCTCAGAAGCACAAGGGCACAGAGCATCCTTCAAGCTAAAGAGGACTGCTATCACTTACTCTTGGCTTTTGGTATGAATGACATTGTTTTCTAGGGTTGTAGTCTCATACGTAACTCATCAAAATCAGAGTACACGGTCACTGTGAGAGCTTCCACCACCAGTTGCCTTGGCATCTTAGAAATGGTCTGGGGAGGAGAAGTGACAGCTACAGCAGCAAGGGAGGGATCAGAGTGGGGGCACCCAACTGTGTCCCTATCCTCTGCAGTACAAGCACCCTTCTGGGAGCCACAGCTGGGGCAGGAGGGGCCAGTGGGAAGGACAGCCCCAGCCACTTTGGCTCTCGTGTCTGTGGCACAGGGGGAAAGTTCCTGCCATGGCTCACTGCACAGACTTTTGGCCATCACCAGTGCGGGTGTTGTGAAGCCCTCAGCACAGGGAGTTTTGGTGTTACCAGCTGGGAGCTGCAGTGACCCTGTACATGTCAAATCAGCCAGCAGCAGCAGCAGCAGCTAATCCTTATTAACCCCAACACTGCCCAAGGATCGAACTGCGTGAAATGACAGAAGGCTCACATCACACTAAAGGCTCAGGATGCTGCTGTGATCCCACTTGCCTTCAGAAGCACTGGAGGGACGATACCAGCTGTTCAGAGTCTGGTTCTGAACCCTTTTGGGTAACAGGTGGGCACTGCCTTGGTGATACAAACGCTCATCTACTGCCCTCTGGTAAAGTTAGGGACACTCCAACACTGATGCTTCTAAAGCCTCAGGATGAGATTGCATCTTCCTTAACACCTCTTGCATCATCACTTGGGAGGCAGGGCTGTGTCACCTGCAGAGAGGACAACACGGCCCTCCCATGGGGCTGCAAATGGTGAACAGCAGCAGCCTTGGGTCCCCAGAATCCCTGGAGAGCTCTTCCCATCACTGCTCTTGGGCAACAGCATGACTGTTTCCAGCATTGTCCTCATTTCCAATGAAGGCAGCTCCTGCCCTGCTTGCCTCTGTGTCCCACCCCTGCCTCCCTCCTTGCCCTTAGTACTGGTGGGGTTCATGGCTAAACAGAACAAGGTGCTTGCTCCCTCACGTGGGATTTCAGATGTTCCTGCCACAAGCTGAGAGCTGTTTCTCAAGGGAAAATGTGGAAGTCATGTTGAACAGACAAAGCTGATTCAAACCCACTAAGGATTTCCCATTACAGTTCTGGAGACAGGCTTCTTTTCCTATATACACAGGTAAATTACGAAGGCTCTTTGCTTCCAAATCAACAGAGACAACAAACATCTCAGTTCCAGATTTTTTTTTTCTTTGACTTTCTTTGCAGCTTGAAATCATCAACTATTTTTAAAGGAAAACGTTTTCATTGGTTAAAAAAAGAGCAATTTCCTACTTAAGGGGAGAAGGGAAAGTTCGATGGAAAATTTGCAGCCATTTCTACTAAAGGCATTTCAGCTAGACAGAACAAAGTGCTTGGAAATAGCAGTACATGTCCCCTGGGCTTCGGCCAACCTACTTTCTGATGTTTTCTGAGATGAGGTACCACAACTCCCATCAAGAAGCTCAGCCCACCACGGCCAGGGCTGGCAGGAGGACGTACCTGTGGTGTGGTTTGCATTCCTGGTCTCTGGCAGATGCCAGATAACTCCCACAACTCCTGCACTGGCACCAGGACATGTGGCCCTCCAAGGAGGATGGCCCAGCCAGCCCCAGCCCCCGGCACCGCTGGGTTTGACACCTTCCATAAGGACAGATACAGGACAATGCACTTTGGATCATTTCTTTACCAGCAGGTTGGGTGCTCAGCTGCCTCCCCACCTCATCAAATACAGGAATGTGGAGACCTGACTGCAGAGTTGTCACAAATCCTCAGAGCCTTTGGCAGGAACAAAGCTTTGACCTTGGGGCACTGCCAAGACCACTCACTGTGGGATTGATCTTAAATGCATTCTGGTTGCAGGAATTGCAAAATGCCCTATGTGACCCTGCCAGGGGTGCTGGAACAGCGAGCCACAGTGCTCGTTTGGTTCTGCAGTTTCTGTGGAGAGAAAACTGGAGTCAGATGTGCGAAGCAGCTGCCCAGGGACAGGATGATGCACTCCTTCCCTCAGGCTCGTGGCACAGCATCTCCCCACAGAATCATTTAGGCTGAAAAACCTCTCAGGTCATTGAGTCCGGCTGCTCACCCAGCACTGCCAGGTTACCTTGATTTGCTGCAGCTTCCCTCCTTCTGGACTGTGTGTTGGGAGCAAGGACAGACTGCACACACCACGAAATGGTATTTCCTGGGATAAAGGTTTCTCTCAGGGGTTATTTATATCCCTCTGTGCAGCAGCACAGGTGGGTGGCTTTTGCAGCTGCTTTGCCGAGGCCACTGCTGACGTGGGGATGGACCCCCAGCCCAGCTCGGGCAGGCACAGCCTGCCAGCAGCTCTTGTCTGCCAGGCAAATCATCAGGGAAGATGTTCCTTCTCCTGGAAGACAACACGACTCTCCTAGGCATGCAGGGCTGATCGGGTTAGACAGAGCATATTGTATTTTTCATGTGCTGGATTGCTCGCTGCAGTTGCTGCTGTGTGATGTGGGGCTTGTCAAGTGAGAGCCAGAATCATCTCTGGTGCAACTCCCACCTGGGGACGACGGGGAGCAATCCTGTCCCAGATGCATCCTACTCAGTGATAAAGTATTTCCTAGGGCCACATCCAGAACAGACACGTATGCTATGATGCCAGGGTTCATGCAGCAGGATTTTCTGCCTGTGCAGTCTCAGAGCAGGCAGGAGAGGAGCTGGCCCCAGAGGCTCTGGAAGGTGAGAGGGCTGAGGCCATTCCCTGGGGATCAGCTGAGCAGGGCTCTTTGCCCACAGCCACAGTTCCCGTGCAGAGGGTCGAGGGGAGAAGGCACCACCCTGCACCACGGGCTCTGCCCCTCACAAGGGCTGCGGGGCTGGGCCTTGCTGCTGCAGGTTTGCTCACCAGCCATCTCCACTCCCTGCAGGCCTGGACTGTGAATTTGGTTGCGATGGAGACCGTGTCCCTGGAGCACCAGATCCAGAGCGTGCAGCGGCACATCGCCTTCCTGAAGAAGGAGCAGATGGAGCTGCTCCATGACCTGCACCTGGAGATCCTCCGCCTGCAGAAGCACTGCTCAGGTGAGCCCTGCCGTGGCCACGGCCTGTGGGACCCTCTGCTGACGGAGCACCCTGGGCAGGAAAGCTCCTGCTAGCACCCCGGGGTGCTGACATGGGTGCTCAGCAGGACGCAGGGGAGGCGAGTGCCAGGCTGCAGTGAGAGGCTGGGGCCCTGCCTGGCTGAGGCTGTGGGGTGCACAGCCCTCACACTCCCCTCACCCTCCCCTCCAGCCACCCCTGCAGCAGTGATTGTTGCTCAGCCTTCTGCCACCACTGAAACTCATTCCAACTTGTGCTGCTGCTCTCATCAATAATTCAGCCACAGCTAATTACTCCTTGTCTTCCAGCCTCTCATTTTCCCAGGTTCCTGGGAAACAAAGAAATGTCTGCACTGCTAAAATTGGCAATTTTCCCCCATCCTTTCTGAGCTTTTGCTGTTCTGTTTCATTGTTTTAATGGTTTCATCTATGGCCTCTTCAGGTAGGCAAGGCAGTGGGGTTCCCCTGCCTAAATCAAACTTGGGGGGTCTGTCCCCAGGGGCTGAAATGAGCTCACTGCACAGGTGGTCTCCCCAGTGTGACCCAAGGACAGCTGTATCTGACTGGAGGGGTCCTGTCCTCCTGGGTGAGGGGTGTGGCTCTGCCAGGAGTGAAGGGGGCAACCCCTGAGTAGTTTTAAGGAGACTTTGCTGACATTTGAGTGTCATTATCTGAGGGGCTGTTTGCAGGAGGAGAGTAGAGTCTCTAAGTCAGTTTTTCCCCACTGTGGCCCTGTGGAGCCTTGCCTGCTACCCTGGCACTGTTGTTTTTGATTTTTTCTCTATCCCCTTGGTCTCTCTGAGGTATCCCTGTGGGAAAGGCTCTCCCTCCCACAGAGGGGGTTCTCAGCTGCCCCTCAGAGGTCATGGGGGTGGTACTGAAGCAGATCAGCACCAGCCCCCTGGCTCCAGCACAGAACCTGGGAGCCCAGGCTGTGCATCATCCCTGCACTTGCTCAGCAGGATGATGTCTTTGGAAATAGGCAGCTGCTTTGGTTTTCATTTGAAATATATCTGAGACTCCAAACCTATTATTTTAGCCTCAGTAAAATAGCACAATGGCCATTGATTCCAGGGCAGTCGAGAGTGCTGAACGCTTTCCAGAAACTGCATTACGTTCTCAGGTACTTTGCCTTCTCACTACAGATTTGTTTTCCAAGACAGACAGGCAGAGCAGCCTGAGCCAAGCGTTCGGTTTCAGAAGGATGGCAGTGATGAGGATTACAGTCAACACAAAAGCAGATTAAAAGAAAAATGTAGGGCAAAGATTAACCATTTGAGCTCATTTTCAGGGGAAAAAATAACCCCCAAACAGCTAAATGCTGCTGCTGCCACTCTCTTCCTCTGCTCAGGGCTGTTAGTGGTTGGGTGGGCTGTGATAATTAATTCAAAAGGGACTGTCTGTAAGAGTGCTGGGTAAAGTGAACTCCAGAAGGTCCCTGAGCTGCCCTTTGTGACCTGCTGCTGTAGCCTGGGGCTAGACAGCGAGCAGGCAAAGAGCATGAGAGGAGGCAGCATGTTGGGGCTGAGCAGACAGGTAAGGTGCTGCAGCTCCTGAGCTTTGGAAGGGATTTGGAAGCTCCACGTTGCCCTGGAGGAAGGCAGCATCCTTCTGCAGGCACACGGTGCTGGGACGAGGCCGTCCTCGCTTGCGTCACGTGCAGAGGCAGCGATCAGCCTGGAGCACTAAATTATGAAATGCTTTGGGCAGCAGCTTACACTTTGGCCTATTTTCAATCCATTGCTCTGCTCTTTGTCCTGGTTTAAATCACTGAAAACGGTTCAGCAACTCTCTTAGAAAAAGGAAAGAATTGTCAGAGGAGCAGAGCCTCCTGCAGACAATGTCTTGGCCCTGAGGCTGCTTAATAACATATAAATTGCCAGAATTGCCTATTTTTAGCTCAGCCTGTGGCTGGTGCTCCAAGGCGGCCACACTCCCGCGTGGGCTGGGCAGAGCTAGCACTGCAGCCACAGTGATGTCCTGTGCTTCAGAGGGTGCAGAGGAAGACATGGGGAGCACCGAAGGGGTGGGATGCTCCTCCTCAGTCCTGTTGGATTTCTCTTCCAGAGCTCACCCATGACCTGGAAATGAAAGAGCTGGAGGCCCGGCAGCAAGGTGAGAGCACAGCTTTGGGCACGAGCTAAGGGGGAGCAGGTGTGGGTGCAGAAGAGCCTGGGGCCAGGGGGGCCCGCCAGGGCTGCAGGGAGGGGACACGGACCCTGCCTGAGGGGGCAGCGGGGCGGAGGGCAGGGCTGGGAAGGCAGCACAGGGCACAGCCTGCTGGCAGCCCCATAAATGCTGCTGACACCCGGGAGCCCCGCGGCCGGCAGAGGCTGCTCTGTGAGCAGCCTGGCTCCTCTCCCTCCTCTGTCCCAGAGCTGAAACTGAAACTCCTCCCTGGCGCTGCCAGGGCACGGTCCCTGGCACCAAGCCCAGCCTGCGCTCTGTCCTCAGGACAGCCGGTGCCGGGTGGGTGCAGGCTGCTCTCACTGGGGCCCCTCACGCAGTGCCATGGCTGGCTCCATGGAATCCCAAACCCCCAGCCCCTCCGGGCTCCCTCCTCTGCACCCGTGGGCTCTGCTGGCAGAGGCCTGTTGCCCGAGCCACCCGGTGCCATCGGGGTGTCACCAGCCACAAGGCAGCGAGTCTCATCCACGGTGCCTGCCCATCCTTCAGCCTTTTAGAGCTGCACAATCGCTTTGCCACGTTTATGGGGCAGCACCTCATTTACGATGCCATCAAATGATTGCTCTTCTAATGCCATTCATGCAATAATTACTGCCTGCAACTGCCTCCCTAAGACCTCATTACAAAGCTGCAGAAACACTGAGGAGCTGAGGCTGTAAGCGGCTGCCAATCACATCATAAAGAGCAGATGATTGCAGAGGATGGGAGCAGGCCTGGGCAGGCCAGGCAGCGCGGGCAGGTGCCAGCCTGCACCCTGCCGAGGGCTGGGTGCTGCAGCAGGCGGCCAGGGCTGCGGTCAGGAGTCCAGCCCAGCCCTGCCCGCTGGGCCTGGCCCCAGAACCCCAAGCTGAGAATTCCATCCTGCCCCAGGACAGCATTCCCCAGAACCCGCTCCCTGCTCCCAGGATGGAGGCTCCTTCCCTGCTGAGCACAGGCCAGCTCCTCTGTAATCTTGGATTAGCATCTCCATCCTGACTAACCAGGCTTTGGAGTCCCGGGGCTTGAGGCCAAAAGTCCCTCCAAAGTTGGGCCGATGGTTTCCCTGCACCATTTCCTTTTCTCTCCCAGCCCATGTGCTCCCCCACACCTTCTGCACGCACTCAAAGTCACTTTTAGGATGAAAAACTACTTACCTAGGGAAATTTTAAAACTGCAGCAAGGTAGAGGCAGCAGATTCCATGGCAACAACATGCTCCTGTTGTTGTCCGTGAAGCTGCCTTGTGCTTTCCCCCCGCATTTGGGTGTTACAGGCGGCACCGTGCCAGCGGCCTGTGCCTGCGCTGGCAGCGTGCCCCTGCTCCGGCAGCTCACTGGGACTTTTGGATCCCAACTTCAAGAGGGGCCCGAGCAGCCTCAAGGGCACTGCTGGGAACACCATGGAGTGCCCAGCAGCCACGGCCCTGTCCGCAGTGTGTGGGGCCGAGCCCAGAGGGGCAGAGCCCCTGCTCCCCATCCTGACTCCCCCATGCCTTGACCCGCAGATGTCCTGGACCGCGAGCTGGAGGAGAAGTGCCGGGCGATGGAGGCCCAGCTGCAGGAGAAGGAGAAGGACAACCTAGAGCTGCGCAAGGAGCTGCAGCACAAGGAGACGCTGGTGGCTGCGCTGCGGTCCAGCCTCCGCAGCAAGGAGCGCCGGTTCCTGGAGGAGCTGAAGCGCCGGAGCCACCGCGTCACCATCCTCGACACCGAGCTGCAGAAGCAGACGGAGGCGGCCGCCTACCTCTCGCTGCAGCTGCACGCCACGGCCCAGCGGCTGCCGGGCCCGCGGGCAGGCGGGCGGCCGCCCCCCGAGCAGCCCCCGGCCGAGGCTCGGCCCCGGCGCCGCGGCCACAGGGCCCCCGCCCGCCGCCCGCCCGGGGACGGCGCCCGGCCCAGGGACCCCGCGCAGGAGGAGCTGGACGCCATGCCCGACCCGGCCCTGTTCCTCTACACGCCGCGGCCGCACGGCCCGCAGCGCCCGCCGCAGGAGCCCCCCGGCCCGCCCCGCGCCTCGCCCGCCGCCGCCGCGGCCTCCCGGGGCCAGCGGCCCCCCCGGCAGCCCCCGCAGGAGCCGGCGGCCAGGGCCAGGCCGGCCAAGGGCGAGCCCGGCAAGAGGCAGGGCTCCGGTGCCCACGGTGCCCCCCGGGCCCAGGAGTAGGGGCGGCGAGGGACGGCGCGGCCCGACCGGCCGGAAAGGCCTGACCCGGCGGCACCGGGGCGGGCGGCGGCCGAGGTTCTTTCCCCCGTCCCCTTGGTGGAGGGGAAGGGGCAGCCGAAAGCGGAGCCCTGCACGCACCTCCCACCCACCGGCAGCCGGGGCGGACCCCTCTGCCCGAAAGGTCCGAGCCGCGGATGTTACCGGCAATGCCGCGGGACACGGGAGCAGCCGGCACCCGGGCTGTGGAGGGGACGCGTCCGAGCGCCTGTCCGGAGCTTGCAAAGAAAGAGAGAAGAGGAAGCATTTCTGCAATGAGATCTTCCTGCTGCTGCTGCTCTCGGAGTGGGCGCCGGGTTGTTTTCCCTGGCCCGGGGTGCTGGGAGGTGGGCGTGCAGCAGCCGCAGGCTGTGCCGCACATGGCCTGGCACCGCGGGGTGGGCTCAGCCCGGCCTCCAGCCCTGGCCATGCCGGCACCGGGCACTGGAGAGGGCCCAGGACATCACCAGGAAGGTTCTCCAGAGCGCAGGCAGCTGAACGAGGTTGATCCTGTGGGTGACGGAGGGATCCCCTTCCACAAGGACAGTGCTGCTGTGCTGGCCAGGCCCTATCCCGCGCTCCTCTGTGCAGCGGTTTGGCCGCCTCCAACACGGATTTCCCCCTCATCACCTTCACACACAAGACTCGGACAAGGCAGCTGGACAAGAGCTTGGCAGTCCTGCTGGACACCCGGTGGCTCCTTGGCCGCTGCAGCCGGGCTCCGTGTGCTGCTGGAGCAGGGCTGCGCCCTGTGCCCCCTGCACAGGGCTCTCCTCAGCACCAGCATTTTGGTTCTCAGTCACATCCACAGCCAGGTCTGGCTTTGCTGCTGAGGGCTGAGCAGCCCCCGGTCCTCCCCCATCGCCTCCCGTCCTTCCCAGCACAGCGGCCGTACCCAGCTGCCTTGGCCCCGCTGGGGCAGCCCTGCCCCATTGCCAACCAAACTGTCAGCTTTACAATCCACCGGTGGGTGTTGTGAAACACCGTGAGGAGGGGAGGGCTCTGCCGGCCGGGCAGGGCAAAGGTCTCTGTGCTGCCGGAGCTGCGCCGCTCAGGGCACGCCGAGGGGCTGCTTTGGTGTGTGGGCTGCGGCCAGCGCCCTGCCAGCCTGCTGGGCAGCAGCCTCCCTGGCTGCTCCACGGCTGGCGTGGGCAGGAGGGAGCTGCAGGGTGAGATCAGGCCCGATTTCCTTCCAATTCAGTTTGAAACCTCTTGAAAGACATCGCCCTCGTAGATTAGCGAGGCTCGGCCTGCCCGCACTCAGCCTCAGTGTGCCCGTGCAGTCAGAGCTGTCTATTTTTGTAGTTCAATATTTATATACTCTACTAAAATGCTTTATGAGATTCACAGCAGCAGTCACCAAGCCAGCTCTTTGGTAAAAACAAACCCCAAAGCATAGGAACTGCACTAGCAGGGCAGAAATTAGCCGCTTCTGTACCTTTTCTTTGGCTGTTACGTGACTAGTCAGGCTTTGGAGGGCAAGAGCCCTGTTGCTCTCCCAGGGCACCCCTGAGTGTTGGGTCCCCCCAGCTGCTTGCATGGTCCCTAACACACCCCTGGGTTTGGGAAAGAGCCCTGCAAAGCCACGCTGGGCAGGGGCTCCCTCACAGTGCTCAGGCAGCAGCCTGGCTTGAAGCTGGGCCGAGGTGTGCGGCTCCTGGGGTGAGAAAGCTCCAGCAGGAAATTTTTGCAGCCCCTGAGGTATCTGGAGCTGCTGTGCCTCGGGAGCACAGAGCCCCCAGGAGCCCCCAGCTGTCCTCCCAGACTGTCACAGCCGTGGGAGGCTGCAGGGAGCCCCGGCAGGGTGCTCACAGGCCGTGGCTGCAGAGCCCCAGCTGCCCAGCTTGCCTGTGCAGGTTCGGCAGGTGCAGGGCAGCACGGGGGGCTCCGGCAATGCCCCGGGGGCTCCGAGCACCGGGAACAGTTGCACGAGGGAGCAAAGCCTCGAGCTCCTGGGCAAGGCTGCAGAATGCTGCCTGCCTGTCTCCCTCTGCACGGTGATCCGGGCAGGCCCCGGGGGGAGCGGGGCCCTGCTGCCCCCCAGGCCCGGGGAGCTTTGTCCGGAGCTGCACCAGCAGCCCCCGGGCTCCAGCCTCACCCTTCTGGGAGTGTGGTGCCCGTGAGGTGCTATTGGCCTCTGGAAATCGCTGTTTCTCTCAGGTTCTGGGAGCTTCTGCTGTGGATTTGTCTCTCCCCTGTTAGGGTGAAAGAGGCCATGCCTGTCCCTGAGTGCTTGGCTGTTGCTGCAGCTGTTTCCCGTCCTTCCTAGACAATCCTGATGGACACGGTATGTTGCATTTTTATTACAAACTCCTTGGTGAGATCATGGTGTTTATGACTGACCCAAGCATTGAAAAGTGGACGGAGAAGTATGATCCTTCTGTGTAAATACCTTCCTAGCAATCATCATCCGTAGTGCCTAGTATGTAAATGAAGCAACCCTGTCTGAGCTGCAGGGCCCTTTCCTCTCCACCAGTAATTAGCAGCTTGCTGAAGGAGTTGATCTCTCTCCCAGCCCCCGGTGCCTGTCCCTCCCCAGGAGCTCCTGGTGCAGGCAGGCGGCTGGGCAGGTCTGGAGCCCCACAGCCAGGCAGGCAGAGCCGCCTGCAGCCAGGGGGGTCCCAGAGGGATGGAGAGCCAGCGCCCCAGTTCCCCCCTTCATGCCAATGTAATGTGCTTGGAAACAAGTTGTCAGGGTGAGCCCTGCACTTTTCCTTAGGCACATTTGCCTTGGAGCAGGAAGGATCAGCTCCTGCGTGCTGTACCTGCTTCAGTCACTGCTGCTTTTCTTGGGGGGAGGGAAGCTCTAGAGATACTATATATACACTTATATATATATACACACATACATGCACTTGTTTTGAAGGGAAAACACTGTATGATTGTAATAGAAATAATGTTGAGATAAATTATTTTAATCTTTGTATTTATATAAAATGATCAAAGAGATCAAAATGATAAAAAAAAAAAATCAAAAAGACAGTATTCTTATTTTTTACTGAGAAGGCTGCTGGAGCCACCGGGAGCCTGAGAGCCACTGGGGCCCAGGCAGGGCCTGTCCTCCCCTGCTGGAGTGGGGGGCTCTCACAGACTCCCCCAGTGCACTGTTAGCTAGCCCTTAGCCTGTAAGCTGTGCCAGGGACCTGTAGGTGCGTTCAGCCCGTGCTCTGCACTCCTCGGGAGTCCAAAGGGCACACACAGCTTCGACCTGCGCCTGAGAGCACAGCCTGAGGAGTGCAGCCACCCACACCAACGTGCTCAGGGTGGAACGGGCAGCGTTTGATGGTGACTTGTAAAGCTTAATGATTAGACTGGCAATGGAAGCATAGCAATAACGCTCGGCTGTTGAACAACGTCCTGTGTGTGTAACCCACCACGTGCTGAGAGCTGTCTGCAGCCTGACAGCCAGGCTCCTCTCCTCTGCACCCCCTTGCGCTCTGTAGCTTTGCAGAGGCTTGTGGATTTGATGTGTTTGGTTTGCTAGTATCTCTTTTCTTTATTATTATTATAATATTATTATTATTATTATTATGGTTACTGTTATTATTTTTCCTAATGCTATTGGAGAAAGTGATGTCTCAAATGCAGCTTGCAGTAGGTGTGAGGTGAGCAGTGGATGAGGGAAGATGCACCCACTGCACCTGCTGTGGCAGAGCCAGTCCTGGCAATGGGGAGCACACTCCCCTGGACTTACTTTAACCTTAGGCAGATTAGTCAGGAAGTTCTCCTTCTTGACCCTGTTAACTAAAAAGCCATATTTTCTGAATGTGTTTGCTGCGGCTAATCCAAGCGCTCCCAGCCGTGTCCTTCCCATCCCCACTGGGCTCCCAGCCTTCCCACTGCTGCATGGCTCTGTGCTGAGACAGTCTGAACCGGGGCCAGGCCCTGCTGGCTTCCCAGGGGGAAGCTTTCTGTGAATGGCAAGCAGGGCCAGGTTCATGGCCCAGCTGATGGGTGCTCTGGAGGGACTGAGGGGTGCTCTTCCTAGGTGCCCAGGAGAAGTGGCAGGGACACAGCAAGAAACATCCTGCCTGAGGTGGCTGGAGCCAGCAGTGTGAAGGGATTGCTCTGCTCTTCCCACGTTCTCCCCAAGCTCTCCACACTAGGAAGGTAAATCAGCAGCACAAGGGACTTCCATTTTTGGAGGTTAGATGAACCTTTCAGAGTCCTTGTGTACAGCCTTGTGAACTGGCTCCTGCTGCCCCAGTGAAGCCACACCATCCTGCCTTTTTCCTGGAACAGCAGCCCTGGTGAGCCAGTCTGGCTGTAGTGACGCCGCGGTGCACGCCTGTTCTTGTCACCCTCTTGCACTGTCGGCGCCTGGCTGCCAAGTCCTACAGGGAGTGCAACAGGACGGGAGAGAACTCCCTTACGCCTCTGGGTTGCCTCATGCAGGCATCTGAGATCTGTGGATAAGATCAGCAGTGCCGAGTGCCGGGCTGGGTGAGCAGGAGGAGCTCAGGATCGATGAGCACACCGGGCCTGCTAAAGCACAAGGATCAAAGCACCGTGTCCCCTCATCGTCAGGGCCGCCCTCTGCTCCCCACAGCCCCATTGCTGCCACTGTGTCCTCCTTCCCAGCTCTGGCCCTGCAGGGATGTCCCAGCCCCATGAAGGGATGGTGCCTCTGGGCAGGACACGGAGGGTGACACTCGGCACTGCCACCACATCCGATCCCTGCATCTCACCCTCCCTCTCCTCACACCTTTGGGCAAGACAGGAGAGTGAAGCTGCTGGTGTGTGAGAGGTGCACCCAACCCACACCCAGTCAGTGCCTGGTCCTCCCTGGCCAGGGTGTGGTTATGCCCCCTGGCTCTTCCCAATAGATTTCAGTCATCCTGCAGCTTCCAAGAAAGCTCCCCTTTCCTGTTGTTGCAATTATTGCAGAAATTAGACTATCAGGCCCTGGGAATGCCCCAAACCTTTGCATGTCTGAAGCAGCAGACCCTTTCTGCCCAGGGGCTGTGGGTACAGCCCTGAGCTGCAGCCCCCTCGGCCCCGCAGGGACGAGCACTGTCTGCTTGTTTCAAGGTCACTGTCACCCCAGTGGGGTGGGGACATCCCCTCTGCCTGGCCAGAGGTGTGCTGGGACCCCTGAGGGGGCTCTGGCAGAGGAACGAGGGGAGCAGCACTTCTGGTCTCAGCTCCCCTGGTCCCGGAGCAGCTGTGGTTTCATTGGAGCAAAAATATTGTCCTTGGCTGAGTTTGTGGAGCTCAGTGAGAACAATAAACGCCTGTGCCTCGTGCTGGGGAGCGCCGCTGCAGAGGGACAGATGCCAAAGGTTTGACACTGCTCTGCTTTATCTGAATGTTCATTTTGCTACATGCCACCATTATTTGCCAGGATGATATTCATGTTGACTTTGCTTTTTAACCAAGTGCTTTTCAAGATGTGTTAACACCCAGAGACTAGAGTATGGAGCTGTACTTTAGTTGTTGTTGTAATATGCCTTTTTCTTAATAAAGAGACTGAAATCTGCAGAGGGTGGTACTGTCCTACCCCAGAATGCAGGACCTCCAGCCATGAACCAGAAGCATCTCTGTCTCCCTCCCAGGACTGGCTCCTGTCTCACTCCCCCAGAGCTCTTCCACAGCTCTGGGGAGTCCTCAGAGTGACACCCCAGTCCTTACAGGGGGCCTGCAGGTAGAGGGGGGGATCATTGTCGGGGTCTGGAATGCCAGGACAAGGGGGAATGGCTTCCTGCTGCCAGAGGGCAGGGTTAGATGGGATACTGGGAAGATTCTTCCCTGGGAGGGCCTGGCACAGGCTGCCCAGAGGAGCTGTGGCTGCCCCACTCTTGGAAGTGTTCAAGGCCAGATTGGACAGTGACACAGAGAAGTGGGAAATAAATTCTCCAATCAGTTTGTTTGGTTAGAAAGTTGACATTATTCAGCACTGGGTACATGGGGGTACATTGTCCCACCTAGCACGTATGGCAATTGTCAAAACTTTTAACAATTCATATATTTTACCAAACAAAGGAATTGTTGTTCATTGGCTACAAGCAACATAGTTCTCTTATTAATTGGTATTCTCTCTTGGTTGAATGATTCTCCACTTGCCATGCTCATTAGTCTTTGTCTCCTTTTGGGTTGGTCGGTTTCCAGCATCAGTGGTCTGTGGGTTGATGGCCACAGACCCCCCCTGCCAGAATTACCTTTCACCTATTTGGAGCTGATTTCAGCACAATCTCTGAGTTGGTTTTATTAGTTATTCCTTATCCTGGGAGTCCTTCTAAATGTCCTTGTGGCCCAGAAATTCTGCACTTTTTGTGTCCATTATTAGTGTCAACATCCTTCCTCCCAAGCTATGTTAACCTCCTCCCCCAGGTCTTAGATCACTGAATCATGTCAAGCCCTAAACTTTGTTTTTCTGACACGAGGACATCACTTACAGCTTGCTTGTTAGCTGCTATCTGTTTCAGGAATTAAATATCCCTTCTTGTTGATCAGGCTTGAAAGCTACAAAGATCGAACATTAAAGAACATCCTTTCTTAAGAAAGTTTGTTCGGTTTGAATTTGTCCGTGTGCCCGGGGCTCTGTCCGTGTCCGGGCTGTGTCCGCGTGTCCGGGGCTCTGTCCGTGTGTGTCCGGGGCTCTGTCCGTGTGTGCCCGGGCTGTGTCCGTGTGTGCCCGGGCTGTGTCCGTGTGTGCCCGGGGCTGTGTCCGTGTGTGCCCGGGGCTGTGTCCGTGTGTGCCCGGGCTGTGTCCGTGTGCCCGGGCTCTGTCCGTGTGTGCCCGGGCTGTGTCCGTGTGTGCCCGGGCTGTGTCCGTGTGTGTCCGGGGCTCTGTCCGTGTGTGCCCGGGCTGTGTCCGTGTGTCCGGGCTCTGTCCGTGTGTGCCCGGGCTGTGTCCGTGTGTGTCCGGGCTCTGTCCGTGTGTCCGGGCTCTGTCCGTGTGTGCCCGGGGCTGTGTCCGTGTGTGTCCGGGCTGTGTCCGTGTGTCCGGGGCTCTGTCCGTGTGTGTCCGGGCTGTGTCCGTGTGTGCCCGGGCTGTGTCCGTGTGTGTCCGGGCTCTGTCCGTGTGTCCGGGCTCTGTCCGTGTGTGCCCGGGGCTCTGTCCGTGTGTGCCCGGGGCTGTGTCTGTGTGTGTCCGGGGCTCTGTCCGTGTGTGCCCGGGGCTGTGTCTGTGTGTGCCCGGGGCTCTGTCCGTGTGTCCGGGCTGTGTCCGTGTGTGTCCGGGGCTCTGTCCGTGTGTGTCCGGGCTCTGTCCGTGTGTGCCCGGGGCTCTGTCCGTGTGTGCCCGGGGCTCTGTCCGTGTGTGCCCGGGCTCTGTCCGTGTGTCCGGGGCTCTGTCCGTGTGTGCCCGGGGCTCTGTCCGTGTGTGTCCGGGGCTCTGTCCGTGTGTGCCCGGGGCTCTGTCCGTGTGTCCGGGCTCTGTCCGTGTGTGCCCGGGCTGTGTCCGTGTGTGTCCGGGGCTCTGTCCGTGTGTCCGGGCTGTGTCCGTGTGTGTCCGGGCTGTGTCCGTGTGTGCCCGGGGCTCTGTCCGTGTGTGTCCGGGCTGTGTCCGTGTGTCCGGGGCTGTGTCCGTGTGTCCGGGCTCTGTCCGTGTGTGCCCGGGGCTCTGTCCGTGTGTGCCCGGGGCTCTGTCCGTGTGTGTCCGGGCTGTGTCCGTGTGTCCGGGCTCTGTCCGTGTGTCCGGGGCTCTGTCCGTGTGTGTCCGGGGCTCTGTCCGTGTGTGCCCGGGGCTCTGTCCGTGTGTGTCCGGGGCTCTGTCCGTGTGTGCCCGGGCTCTGTCCGTGTGTCCGGGGCTCTGTCCGTGTGTGCCCGGGCTGTGTCCGTGTGTGTCCGGGCTCTGTCCGTGTGTGTCCGGGCTCTGTCCGTGTGTGCCCGGGCTGTGTCCGTGTGTGTCCGGGGCTCTGTCCGTGTGTGTCCGGGCTCTGTCCGTGTGTGCCCGGGCTCTGTCCGTGTGTGCCCGGGCTGTGTCCGTGTGTGTCCGGGGCTCTGTCCGTGTGTGCCCGGGCTGTGTCCGTGTGTGTCGGGGGCTCTGTCCGTGTGTGTCCGGGCTCTGTCCGTGTGTCCGGGCTCTGTCCGTGTGTGCCCGGGCTGTGTCCGTGTGTGTCGGGGGCTCTGTCCGTGTGTCCGGGGCTCTGTCCGTGTGTCCGGGGCTCTGTCCGGCCCGGCCCGGCACACGCAGTCCCCGGGTCGCCGTGTCACCCCACTGGCCCCCGGCGCCGCGCGGTGACATTGCGGCCTCGGGGAAGGACGCAGGCGGCCGGTGACCTTCCCCGGGGCCGGGGGGCTCTCCCCGGGCCGCAGCCCGCGGGGCCGTGCGGGGCCGTGCGGGGCCGTGCGGGCCGGGCCCGGCGCGGCGGGCGCTGCGCGCGGCCGCGGGCGCGGCCCCTTTAAGGCGCTGCGGGCGCGCGGGGGTTGGGCCGTGGCGGGCGCCGTAGCGGCGGCGGGGCCGCACCACGTGGGGCGGGCGGACGGCGCTGTCCTTCGGCGGGCCCATGGTCATCCGAGCGGGCGAGATGCCGCCGGCCGCCGTGCCGGCCGCGCAGGGCGCCGAGCAGCAGCACCCGGCACCCCGCGCCAGCCGGCCCGCGGACACACAGCAGCGCCCCGGTAAGGAGCCGGGCCGGGGCCTGCGGCGCCGGGGATGCCCGTCCCGAGGATGCCCGTCCCGGCCGTGCAAACCCAGCGCTCCCTCTCCGGCGCCGGGGCTCTTGCAGCCCGCCGGAAAGGCCACGGGGGTCGGCGGGAGCGGGGCCGGGGCCGCGGTGGGGACCCGGGGCGGTTCTGGTGACTCGGGCGGCTCGTCCCAGCCGGGGACAGCCCGGCGGAGCGGCCCGGGCGCGCCCCGCCGCGGGGCCGCGCTCCCGCGCCCACGGCCCGGGGGCTCCGGTCCCGCGGGGAAGTCGTGCTGGGGCCCCGCGCCCCCGCCGTGCCTCGGGAAGGCTCCTCGCAGCCCCGAGGCTGCGCTGGCTGCCGAGGCCGGAGGCCGCAGCGGGGCCGGGCCGCCCGGTTTCGGGTGCCCTCCCGTGCCGCAGCGGGGCCGGGCCGGGGCCGGGGCCCGGGGGAGCCGCGGGGTCAGGCGGCGCCCCGGGCCTGGGCGGGCCCGTCCCGGCGGAGCGGGAGCCCCGGGCCCGGTGAAGGTCACCTTCACGGGGCCGCTCCACCGCGCGGCCGCGGGGGGGCCCGGGCCGGGAGCGCCCGTGCCCGTTCCCGGGGGCCGCGGGGCCGTGCCCGGAGCCCGTGGGCGGCGGCGGCGCTCCCGGCGCGGCGTGCGGGAGCGGAGTTGGTGCCGGGCACGGCGTGGTGCTGCCCGCGGCCGGACACGCGTGGCCCGGGGGTGCCGGGCAGCGCGGGGCCGGGTCCTGCTGGAACTTCGGGCTGCGGGCGCCACGGACACGTTAGAAAATACTCAGAGGCGAGAGTTTTCCTGGAAAGGGCAGAGGCTTGTTCGACCTCTCCGCTCGGAACTGCAGGTTTAACTAGTTATTTGCTGGCTGTCCTTGCTCTGCGTTGGAGCCTGAGGGGCTCAGGCCAGGCTCGGTGTGCAGCTCCATGTCCTCGGTGCCAGGCTGGCACCAACCCTGCGATGCCTCCACCTGCCCTGGGTTTGCTCAGTTTGGTGTTTGTATCTTCAAGAACTTAGAAGCCTGGGCAGCCATCTCAGCCTCAACTCTTTTCTCTGATCTCTAAAGTACAAGTAAAAGGCATAGAAGCAGCGTGGCTTGTGCCTGGCCTTCGTCCTGAGGCACGTGAGTCCCCTGACTGACCCACATGTCGCTTCCATCCCCCGCTGATTTTATGGTATCGAGGTGGATTTTTGAAGTTTGTCACCTAAAGCAAAGTTCACTGGCATTTGGTCGTGGAGCAGGTTGGATGCAGTTCAAGAGTGGGAAGCTCAGTGCTGGTAGCCTTCCCCTCTCACCCACGTGCTGGATTTTGAAGCAAGCATCACACTTGCGGTGCCAGCCACTGGGTTAAAAAGTTATGCAGTGTAATCCCTGCCTCTGCAGCCACAATTGATTGCTGAGGGAGGATGGAAGGTGGAAAAATCCTTTGTGTGTTTCGGCACTGCAGGATTGCTCGTGTAGGACTGGGGAGGAGCAGAGGAGCTGGGTGCTGTTCCACAGGAGCAGGGTCAGCCTGGCCACCTTGGCATCGGCCTCAGGAGCTCTGGTGTTCCCACTGCTGTGTGTGACCTGCAGAGCACCTGTGCAGGCAGGCACTGGCTGTGCCTGAGGGCAGCTCTCAGTCCCTGGAGCCGTGGGCAGGCTGTGGGTGGGCTCCCTGTGGCAGAAACCCACCCCGGAGCTGTGCCAGCTGCTGGGCTCTGTGCCAGCCGGGAGGGCTGGTGGCTGCTGCTCTCTTCCCCCAGCCTGGAAACTGTTGAGACTACTCTGTCCTTCTGAGTGCAGAAATGCAAAAGAATGGACAGTTGGGGTTCCTGTAATGATTTCTGATGGGCACAGCTTTGGGTTAAGTTACCTTTCCTATCAGCTGGTGTGAGATCAGAGACAGACATTGCATGGAGCGTTTCTTGGATTATTTTTATTCCTACAGTCTTTACTGCCTTAGAACCAGTTTCTCACGTACAAGTTTAGCAATGCTTCTAGCTACCATAAAATGCCTTTCAACCTTGCCTTGCCCAGATCTGTTTTCTCCTAGTTCAGTCTCTCCATCCCCGAGCTCCCCAGCCACCCCTGCTTTCAGACACATCTTCTGTTAGAGCAGCAGAGAATGCAGGTGTTAATGGAAAACTGCTGTGGAGGCAAGTGTAGCTGTGCATTAGCAACAAGGTCAGAAGGCTGATTCTTAATCTGGGGATCTGCTGTCGCTGTCTGTTGCCCAACCTTGGAGGTTCACTGGTGTTTTGGAAAGGACTGAATTGCTGGCAGTCGGGGTTTTTAATATGCAGCTCTAACAGGCTTGGGGGGGACAGTCAGAGGAAAGTTGTGCAAGAGAAATCTGATCACTGCTACAAGGTTAAGAAGGGGAAAGGGGTGTGATAACACAGCATCTGTATAGCAAGATGAGGGATGGGAACTCGAGGGGATCATGTTCAGGGTGGTTCTGTCAGTGGGATAAGAGCTGAGCTCCCACTGGAAGCTCCCTGTTCTGCCAGAGCAGCCTTGCTCCTGGGTTTCCCAGCTGAAAAGTGGAAGTAAGTAGGTCAGGAACACGCTTTGAGATCAATCCACCTGCAGACTCAGAACTGCCTTGTGCACAGTAAAACCAGCACCATGTTGCAGAGTCCTGTGTTTACCTTCATTGTCTGTACATGACTAAACTTGGCAGCACACCCCTCTCCTGGTGCAGCTTCCCAGCACTTGCCTTACTTTCCTGCATTGTGCTCCATTGGTTGTGCTGGAAAGTTGTTATTTCTAGGAGCTTTACAGGTCTGAAGTTCATGCATTTTTTTATTTGCATTTGAGAAGCCATGCTAGTGCTTGGGGCAGTGCTTGGACAGTATGCCAGAGATGGAAAGCAGCGCGTGGTTCCTCCTGTGGTGGCAGTGGCTGTCACTTTTGGCAGTAGGTCAGGTTTTTGCCATAGTAGCAAGGCTGTCTTGGGATTAGCTTTTGATTGGCGTGTTTTTCTAAAAAAGCATTTCCTTAGTTTTTCACTTTAAAGAGAAAGTCTCTGCTACAAGCTGTTGAAGAGGCTGCAGGCTCAGGGCAGTTGTATGTAGTGCTGTCCAATGACATAAAACTGCAGGATCACGAATCTTGCCCACAGCTCCAGTGGGTCGGATCAGCCTGAGACCAGCCCTGCTCCCCAGGCTCCCCACTAGCCAGCCTCCTGCCCTGGGGACTGGATGAGGTGGGGAGGGTAACAGGATCCTGGCTGTTAGCAAGCTGTGCTGCACCGAGTACCTTGTGTGCTCTGTCTTTGCTCCAGGTGTCCCTGGAGCCTGCAAAGCCTCCCCAGCCTGGAGGCTGAGCTGCAGCTTGGGCTGTGGTGCCAGCTGGGGTCAGGGCACTGGGTGAGGTAGGGTGGGCTCAGCCCATGTCCCTGGCAGAGGGGTTCCTGTGGGACAGGCAGGTTTCCCAGGCTGCTGCTTGCAGCACACTCTTGCAGAGCTCTCCCATCCCCAGAGCTGTGTGTGGCCTGAGCAGCTTGGAGCAGTGGGTGGATGGACACAGCTGTGCCAGGGCACGGGAAGGCAGCTGTAGCTGATGAGGACATCACTGATCTCCCCTGCAAACCCTGCCCAGAGAACAAACAGCACGTTAGTTCCCTGCTCTTGCTGTCCCAGCAGCTTTCTGAAACGAAGGTATGCACAAGAGCCTTGGAGAATTATCAGCTGGTTCTTGGTTTCTGTCTGAAATACAATTCCTTCCTTCGGCTCTCTTGAAATTTGAGGAACGTGCTCTTCCTGACACCGTTGATGTTTTTGTTGGTGCTGATCTTTGCACTTTGCTTTAGTCCTACTCTTTGTGCCTGATTTCTGTGATGTTTGCGTGTTATTGTAGCAGGGTCACCCGGACAGGCAGTTTCAAGGCTAGGTTCCTGAGAAGTTTTGGCCAGATAGAAAGTTTACAAATGGGTTTAAAGGTAGTTCCCAAATGTGGAGAGTGCAGGGTGGGTAACTCAGGGTGTCAGATGCAAATCACAAGACATTTCAGCACCTGTAAGTGCCTGAGCCAGCAGCTGTGGGACCCTATGCATGTCCAGGGGCTTGGTCCTGCTGAGAGCACTGCAGGCTGCACCATGCTCTGCTCTCTCTCTGAGCCAGTCCCAGTGGTGTGAAGCTGCTGAGAAATAAATGCAGAGCTCATAGCTCTGCCCACAGATGCCTTAGAACCAATTTGAGTTTAATGATGGCAGTAGAGCAGCTCTAATGTTTCACTGTGAGCTCTTATTAAAACAAGTCCTTGTTGTACCTAAAGTGGGAAGTTCCTGGGAAGCTGTGGTTTCTGCAGGGGAGGCAGAGGGAGGCACCTCCACATGTCTCTCACCTCCCTGATGGGATGTCCTGCAGAAATGTTTTCATTAAGGCGACCTCTGGAGCTACTGCCTGTTCATTTAGTCAATTTATTTGGATTCATTAAACTATTTATTTAGTTTCATTTATTATTCAGCTAAAATTTAATTTGCATTTGCTGTACTGACACCAGCATTCACAGGTTAGAACTAACACATACACGCTGCTGTGAGCTTTCTTTGGCTGGGGTCGAAGAAATGCAGCTCAGCTTCCTGAGACCTGACCAGGTACTTCTAGGACATTCCTCTTCTTCCCAGAGGTCTCTTGGTAAAGAGGAAGAGTTGAAGCTATCAGTACATCGGAAGTCCTTCAAAAATCACAAATCACAAGAAAGACACAATGATCTGAAAGTTGGTGCTGGCTCACGGGACTGCGGGGTACCCAGTTGTGAGGCTCCAGAGCTCCAAGGCCAGCCCTGTGCCGAAGGAGGGATGCCTGGCTGATGGAGGGTGAGGAGCCTGTGGCTGTGGGCAGACCCCAGACCACCTGGTGCTTGGCCAAAGTTCCGGTTCCACAATCCCCGCTTCAGTTGCCATGATTTTCTTTAATGGAGAGAGGAGAGGTGTTAGGGGATTGTGTGTGTGGTTTTGTGGTTTGTTTGTGTTTTATATGGCAGAGCAGCGTGAGAGGAGAGCAAATTCGTCTAGAGTCTGCTTACTGGTTCAGTGCCTGAATGCTTTGTGCTGGCCTCTTTAGTATGGATGGCTGTGCCGGGCCCGGGCGTGCCATAGTAACTGCCCTCGCCTTGTAATTCAATGCATCTCACTTGCTCAGCTTTGGCACGGCACCCGTCCCAGGCTGCACTGCTGTGGCACTCGAGAGGGGGCTATTTATAACCGCGGCGGGGCCGGCATCCCCCCGCTGCCCGGGAGGCCGTGTGAGCCCGGCCGTGCTGGGCTGGGCTCGGCGGGGCCGCGGCTGCGGGCGCTGCTGGCACTGCAGCTGGCACGGGCAGAGCGTGCGGTGCACCAAGGGCTCCGGGCAGCACTCTGGGGAAACTGCTGCGGGCCCAGCATCCGCTTCTGCTGAGCACCCGGGGGTGGGATCCTGCGCGGGGTCAGCTGCCGGCCCTGCTGCGTCCTGCCGCGCCGGGGCCAAGCAGGCGTTCCTTTGGAGAAGGTACCTGACTGCGAGAAGGCAGGGGCTGCGCCTGGGAGTGAGCGTTGTGGGGACTTCAGCGTAAGTTGGAGACACAGCTGCGTGTTCTGATCCGGTGCTGCATGAGCCAGGCATGGGAAACAGCCTTTTTGCAAACTGCTGCAGGCAAATCACCGATCTCTTCCAGCCACGCCGCTCTGGCTCACCCGACGAGAGGTCGCCCCTCTTGCCAAAGTCTTCCACAGGCTGCGCTGTCTTCCCGGAGATGCCAGAAGCTGCCCAGCGTGCTGGGCTGTATCCAGACATCATCCCCAGCGAGGCGGTGACTGGAAGCCTGCAGAAGGGCATTGAATACATCCAAGACCTATCTGAGACCAAGGACAAAGAAGGAACGGTGACAGTTTGTGATAAGAGCGGTTTGATACCTGGCGTTGGCAGGGTTGGCCTGCTCCAGCAGACAGAGGCATCCCATGCAGTGACTGTCCTTCCAGCCGACCTTGGGGACAGGCCGGCAGGGCTGGTTGATCATGCTCAGTCACTTGAGGCCTGCCAGAGCTGTGTGAAACTTGAGGAGGGCGGCTTGGCCCACAGATCCTGCCGCCGGGAGGAGCACGTGGCAGCAGCTGACGGCAGTGAGGGCCCTGGAGCACGTTCTGCTGGCCAGGGCCACGGTGAGGGGCGAGCGGCCGTGAGCCTGGACACAGCCTTAGTGGCTTCAGACAGCGTGCTGAAGTGCAGAGGAACTGCTCCCTCCCCAGGGAGCCCTGGGACACCGTCCTCTGCTCTGCCATCGAGTGTGGGGAAGACCCTGGCAGCTCAACGTGCAGTTGTGCTGCCTGTTTCCCCTGGTGAGGTGTCACCTAAGGCTCAGGACACAAGTGCTGGTTTTGTGACAGAACCTACTGCCTGCCCCAGCAGAACGTCAAGCTGTGATCCTGATTCCCAGGCACAGGTTCTGTCCTCAAAGCAGCAGCAGCAGCAGCAGCAGAAGAAGAAGAGGAAGAAAAAGAAACTCCTTCTCCCAGGTGCTCAGTCCCAGGGGCTCTGTCCTGCTGCATGGAGCCACCACACAAATGGCCCTCATGGTGGGGTGGGTGGCTGTGTGTGCCTGTGCGATGGGGCAGCACAGGAGAGGGGAGGGGAGGGGAGCAGAGGTGGTGTTTTAACTTCACAGGTGAAGGAGGAAAGTGGCAAGGTATCCCACCTGGGTGTGTACCACAGAGGGACCTGTCTGTGCCTTGTCCCTGTCAGCAAAGCAAACTTAAGGGTGTTTTGCTTGTCTTTATCTCAATTCATAAGGCAAATCCTTCTTTTGTTTGTGACTGCAAACATGGTCCTTGTAAAGGATGGGAGTGGATCTGCCTGGCCCAGCCTGCAGCAGCTTGGGTGGGAGTGTGCAGCTGTGAGGGACCAGCACAAGGAGCCTTTGGCTTCCTTCAGCTGCATGCAGGTGGAGGACAGGCCTGAGCTGCAGGGGTGGAGCAGGTCCATCCGCTGTGCTGAGGATGGGATGTTCCTTCTCTTCCTTCACCCAGTGCATTATTGCAGTGCAGTGGGGATGGCTGGCCCCTCAAAATGGCACTGGAGCTGATAATAGGAAATGCATTCCAAAAGTTGGTGCTGGAAAAGGTAGGGGGTTTAATTTTGTCCCTCTCACAATTTCTCCAGTTACTAAATGTAGGGAAGGAGATTCCTCACTGTTAGAGCAGTCCCTGCAGACCAGGCTAACTCCCAGCAACATAATGTCACTGACTTTTGGATCCAATAATCTTCGAAAAGGATTTGTGTCTGACTTTGGTTTAGAAGATTTGTTTGAAGATAAATCAGTTATTAACTAACTCTTCCCAGGATCTGTGCTGGCTATGGCTGTGTGCAGCCAGCAGGTTCTGGGTTCAGCTGTGTGCCCTCCCTCACGCTGGGATCCGAGTGCTGGGGTTCTCCAGGTGCCTGCCACCTCTGCAGCCTGGCTGTAAATAGGAAGCATGATTAAAGTAGGGCCTGTCACCTTGGCGTGTGAACTCCTTGTTCCAGGAGCAGAGATGAAACCTAATCCTCCGTCTGATCCTTTGTGCCAGGTGTGACCGCGGACAGGCGAGTGTGGGTCGCTGTCCCGGGGCGGCGGGGCCCGGCCACGCTCTGCCCTGCTCTGCCCTGCTCTGCTCTGCCCTGCTCTGCCCTGCTCTGCCCTGCTCTGCTCTGCCCTGCTCTGTGTGTGCAGGGAGCGAGGGCTCTGCTGGCTCAGGGCAGCAGTGAAAGCATCGTGCTACAGCTCGGCCACCAGCCAGCACGGGCCGGAGCTCGGCCGCCTCTGCCACCCCTGTGGGTACAGGAGGGTCCTTGCTGGGACCCAGGCGCATTCCTTGGAATGACAGGGGAGACCAGAGGTCACAGCCTTCGGTCGAGACCGCAAGCCCGCGTCTGGAGGCCGACGTGAGCGGCAGGATCTGTGTCTGCAGCAGCCAGCAGGGCGGGAGGCGGGAGGAGCGGCCGGGTTTGCCCCTGGAGCGGGTGGAACCGCTTCCCTGTGACTCAGACACCTTCCCTGAGCCAGCTGGGGTGCAGCGCACGGCAGCCAGAGCCGGCAGGCAGGCAGCGCTGCCAGCGAGCAGCCAGCCTGTTTGCAGCCTGAAGTGAGAGCGAGGAGCAGGAGAGAGGTCTCTGCAGGTGTCTTTAAGGGCTTGCTGCACCTCCTCCTACTGTCACAAGTAGGCTGAAATGCTGTGAAGTCCACGAGTGCCCCATGACGTGCCTCCCTCGGCAGTCGGGCTGCAGCGGTGGGAGGAAGCGGTGACCCACTTTAAGGCAGGTGGGTGGGTGCAGCTCTGCTTCCCTCGGGGAGCACATGAGGTGAGTCAGCACCCAGCAGGCAGCACGGCCTCCACGCCGGCTCACACTTCCTTGAGACATACCCATTCTGTACAGAACCCCTCTGGAAAGCCTTGCCTGGCTCACATCCGAGGGTTAACCTGCTGCACAGCAGGTCTTTCTCAGTCCAGACTTAACTTTTGTTTCTAAACTTGAGACTGTGCTGGCTGGAGCTGGGTCCTCTAGCATAAGGAGACGTGAAGGTGTTGCCACTACATGTCTCTTGTCAGAAAGTGCACAGCTGTGCCGGCCCTGCCTTCACTCAAGTAAGGGAAAGAGGGATGGAAGGTGTGAACATGTTGTATTTCTGCAGACTAGGAACAGTGTTCTGATTTCTGAAACACTAGGTGGTTTGGGGATCTTACACCACTGTGAAAAACAGAAGTGTGGTCCTCACTGGTGACTTTCCCTTGCTGAGTTCAGATCTTCCTGTCTCACTTTGCTTTGCTGCTGAAGGTGTTTGTTGTGCTCCAGACTGGCGTGTGCATGGGTTGCAGTGCCAGCCTTCCTTTCTGCCAAATTCTGCCTCCTTTCTGGCTGCCACAGCAGGAACAGAAGTTGAGTGATCCTGCCCTGCTTGGGTGGGCAGGGGCTGGGCCAGGCCTGGCTCGGGCACCTGGCAGGTCATCCTGCCTGCAGTCCTGGTAGCCCCAGGTGTAGCGTTTCCGTGGTGGCTGCTCTGCACTCCCTCCAGGGCCACACGTGTTCAGGCAGCCCAGGAGTATGGCTGTGCTGGCTGTAGGGTGTGACAAGGGGCTCTCCCCAGCCCTTTGGGCATGGTGTGGTTTTTCTGAAACCACATCTCTTGAGGCACTCTTGCATGGAGCTTTTCTTCCTCCTTTCTAGCATGACGGCAGCTTGCTGGAGCCAGAGCCAGGCCTCTCGTCTGACTTGCCCGTGGCTTCATCCGTCAAAGAAATGAGCAGCGAGTGCTGGGGACATATGTGCAGTGACAGGGAACATGAGCAGCAGCTGCTGAGCTGCTGAAGGCAGCCGAGGCTGTGTAAGGTAGCTCTGCTACCTGCTGCCTTTTGGAATGGGTGTGCTCCCATTGTGTCTGTTGCCCTTTCACCGTGTCCTAAGTCATCTCTGAGGGTTTGCTGTTGGCAGTCGTCATCTGGGGCAGGGACAAGACCCTCCAGGGATGCTTTTGCAGGGCTTGTTGCTGTTCATGTTGTGCTCCAGAGGTGTGGAGCAGGGGAATGTGGTGTTGCCATCCCTTTTCTGGGTTATGATGAAGGCTGGATGACTTTTAGGCTGCAGGAGCAGTTGGGGCTGATGGGGAAGAACTGGCTCTGTGACAGCTGTAGGTCCTCAAGCCACAGCGCCAGTCTGTGAGGTGGGGAGGCTGAGCTGCCATTTCCCCTGGAGTGGGGGCTGGTGCCTTGCTGGGAGGTGAGGAGAAGGAGAGACACCTGCCAGATGGAGCTGGCTGCAGCCTCAAGGCATTAGCCTGGTGTGGAGCTGTCCTGACCCTGTGCAGCCTTTCAGAAAGGCTGTTTCTGCTGCCTGGGAAAGCTCCCCACCTGCTCCTTCTGTGCTGCCTGCAAGTGGGTGCCTGAGAGCACCAAGCTGGAACTGCTGCATGTGACCTTGGGGGTCCAGCTGAGTGTGTCAGCTGTGCTGGGCCAGCCCTGCTGGGAGCAGAGCCTGAGGGACATGATGCCTGCTGTTCTCCAGCATCCACTGCCCCAGCTGTGTGGGGTGCTGGGGTGCCCTTGGCAGGCCGTGGGCAGGGGCTACTCTGCCATCTCTCAGAGTTGCCATCAGCAGCTGTTTTCACTCTTCCAACTTCTCCTGGCAGCCCCTTAGTCCTCTTTAGTGTGGTCCCCAGCCTGGTTCAGAGGATGTAGGCTCCTCTGGCAGCTTCCTAGACTTTATCAGCTCTCTGAGGCTGTCCACATCATTGGAACAGAAAACAAACCATTGTGGGGCGGTGAGGTGGGTGCAGAGAGCTCCCCAGCCCTGAGACACATCTGTCTAAAGGAGCATTTCAAATGTCATCACCGTTTTCTTGAATACAGTTGCTTAGGCAAAGCCTTGCCCTGGCACCATGGGATCTCTGCAGAGTGTTTTGGAAATGCAGAGGGTGGCCAGATGGGGCAGAGCCGTGGGAGCTGTTTGTGTGCCTGTGCAGTAAGCAGGCTCCCATGTGATGTGCAGCGGTGCCGCTCGCCTCCCTCTCCCCCTCTGCTCTGTAACGTGTTGGTGCAGAGGTTACAGCTGCCTCCAGGCCGCACAGCACCACACACCCTTTTTTTTTTAATTAAGAGGCTTCTTCAGGCAGCTCAGTGTGGTGTACACTGACCCAGTCTTCCTGCTCTCCTTCCCTCCCCTCTCTGCACATGGTTTGTGGAAGATGCAAACACCGCAGGCGAGCGAGAGCACCTTAATTATGCTGTGAGGGAAGGGAGGGAAGGGCCTGGCACACCTCTGTCTAGTAAACAGCAAATGCAGAGCAAAACCCTTCCTGCCTTTTAGCCCCTGATTGGCTCGGGCTTTCCAGTGTCCGAGCCAGTCTCTGCAACCCATTGGAGAGGACCTTGTCTGAACCCCTCTCTTCCTGCCCAGAGCACCAGTCTGGCGTGGCCCTGATGAATGGCAGCGGCCCACATGACAGCCTCAAGGGTGAGAAGGATGCCAAGCAGAATGGCCATGAGGAGGCTGACCCGGGAGAAGATGGGAACGACCAGGAGGTCATCGTCATACAGGATACGGGATTTACTGTCAAGATCTGTGCACCAGGGATAGAGCCCTTTTCCCTGCAGGTACCTGCCCTCACCAGCTGGGGAAGGGGACAGAGGTGGTGGGGGAGTGTTTGAGCCAGATCCTTTCAGCCAGGCAGGCAGGGAAGGAGGCAGTGCCTGGGAAGGCCCTTGCTAGCCCCCAGTCTGGACAGTACCTCCAGGCTGCTCACAGCTCCCTGACCTGTCTATCTTCTGACCAGGACTAAGTGGGGAAGGAGGCAGCAAAGGATGGAGGGTGCAGGAGACTGCCTGGCCAGTGCCTTGAGAGAAATGAAGGAAGAAGAGACATGAACAAGAGGCTGCTTAGCCCAGGCCCACCTGGGCATTGCAAGGACAGGGAGGGTGTTTTGTTCTGGATCCCAGGTGTGGAGCAAGGGGAAGGAGAACTCACTGAGGTGTAGCCCTTTGTCTGTCACAGAGGGGCTTGGGTATGGAGCTGAGTGCAGGGAAAATGGCCTTCCCACTTCTGGGCTGTTTTAAAGAAGTGTTGTGAAAACATGATTTCTGGGCCTGAGTGAGGAAGGGAAAATCCTTGCTTGCTCAGCAGTTATGACATGATGCTGCTTCAGGCCAGTCTGGGTTGGGTACAGTGAGAGGTGCTAACACAGCTCAGGGAGCTCAAGCACCGGCCTGAAGACCAAGGGAACCATGCAGTCTCCACTTCCCTCTGCATGGAGATCTCTGCCTCGTGTCGTGGGGCCAGTGACATGCTGCCAGGTCAGGATGGGCTCTGACAGGCCATTTAGCTTGATACATCACCAAAAACTATTTGAAGTAGCTCTGATTTTGGGGAGAGGCATCTGGAATCTATACACAGTGGGAAGTTTTTATCTCCTAAAGACTGGCAGAGAGTGCAGCAAAATCCCATCCCCTGTGGAAATAGCTGCGTCTCAGACTGGCTTTTTGTCTCCTTTAAATCCCCCTGGCTGTTAGTTTTAATAGGCTAATAATAGCAGGCCATGTTGTTTACAGCAGCTTATGTAAACTACCCCAGTCCTGCGGGTTTTCCAGCAGTGTCAGTGGTGCTGGAGCAGAGCAGGGAGGTGGGGGAGCAGCCCCAGTGCTCAGGGTGAGTCTGGCCTCGCCTGAGCCCTGTGGAGGTGTGGCAGTGCCACAGACACACTTCACATCAGGGAGAGGAACTGGGCTGTTCTCCACGTGCAGCATTCAAGGTCTCACCAGTGATGTGGTGTGAATGGATAATGTTTCCCCCACCACCTTCTATTCCTTCACTGCCCTCTGTCACCTCTGTCCCATGCCAAGTGCTTGGTGCAGTGCCTGGCTGTTAAATCTCTGGGTGCCAAGCCCTATGGGGTGGAACTCAGGTGGCTGACCCTGCCAGAGGTGACAGTGCCCTCCCAGCAGGAGCAGAAGGAATCTTCCTGGGAAGGGAGGTAGAATCTGCCTTTCCAAGCCGGGAGAAAGAGGTCTGAGAGGTTTTTGACATTGCAGCTGAGGGGCAAAGTTTGGCAAGAGCCTGTGGGAGGATAAACAATAATTGTCTGGGTTCTTACCTTCTTAAGGTTTCTCCTCAAGAGATGGTGCAAGAAATCCATCAAGTTTTGATGGACCGTGAGGATACCTGCCATCGGACCTGCTTCTCCCTGCAGCTGGATGGCAACGTCCTGGATAACTTTGCTGAGCTGAAGACAATTGAAGGACTGCAGGAGGGCTCACTGCTGAAGGTGGTGGAAGGCAAGTTCCTTCAGACCTGGGAGGGAATGAATGGGGGTTTTCTTAGGGAGTGATCTTGGTTCCATTTCGAGCCCTGTGTGCTAAAGGAGTAAGCAACTGTCTAATTCCAGTTTCTTTCCTCACTTTTTGCTCCCCAGAGCCATACACAGTGCGAGAAGCCAGGATACACGTGCGCCACATTCGGGACCTTCTGAAGAGTCTTGACCCATCAGATGCTTTCAATGGTGTGGACTGTAACTCTCTGTCCTTCCTGAGTGTCTTCACTGAAGGAGACCTGGGAGGTACGGGTCAAAAAGACTGCTCTGGTGTGGTCGGTGGTTTCATTCCCTGACTCCTTGCTTAGTTAAACACACAGTAGCAATCAGCTGTCCTGTCATTTAGGAGTGCAGGGAATACTTGGAGCACTTCTGCATCCCTCCTTGAATGATGGCTGGAGGAGGGAATGCTGCACTTTTCATAACTGACTTCATGTCTCTGTCCATTCTAGACAGTGGAAAACGGAAGAAGAAAGGTACTGAAATGGAACAAATTGACTGCACCCCTCCTGAACATATCCTGCCAGGTAGCAAAGAGAGGCCCCTGTGTGCCCTTCAGCCCCAGAACAGAGACTGGAAGGTAGAGTTCTCCTGTGTCATTGAAACAGCTGTGGGCACGTTCCTCACAGCAAACTGGTGGTCTGGGATTGAAAGCTGAGCTGAAGTGGACTTTGGGATTTGCTCTGCTTGGTGCTTAACGAGTGCTGGGATAGCACTGCTTAGCCAAAAGAATAAAGTCCAGGAGCTGGTGTGCAAAACACTGGACATGGAGTCCGGACACCTGCAGAGTGTGGAAGGGCCAGGCTTGCTGGGATGGGTGGCAGAGAAGGGAAAGCAGCATTCTTCTGCAAAGTCCTGGAGACAGGATCTGCAGGTCACTACAGATTGCCCTTAGCTTTCCCATGCCCTCCCACTTGGATTCTGCTTTAGAAGCTGCCATTTGAAAACAAGTACAGCAAGAAATCCATACGCTGTGCAGCCCAAAGGCCCAGGGTGTCTGTTTTCACCCATGTCTCGTGGTGTGAAGGGCAAGCTGGTGGACTGGAGAGGGCTCAGGGAGCCGTGCTCTGGAGGCCACGTGTGTTTGTAAGCACTGTTCCTGGAATCGAGCAAGGGCAGCAGGTAAAAGGGATCTGGCACGTACACTGAATGACTCTAACTCAAAGACATTAATTCCTGCTGACAGGAGTTGCTTCTGTTGTGTTCTGCTGTAGCCTTTGCAGTGCCTGAAAGTGTTGACGATGAGTGGCTGGAACCCCCCGCCCGGGAACCGCAAGATGCACGGGGACCTGATGTACTTGTACGTCATCACGGTGGAGGATCGGCACGTCAGCATCACTGCCTCCACCCGGGGCTTTTACCTGAATCAGTGAGTAACTGACACTCTTCCCTCCTGCCCTGCAGCAGCCAGCTGGAAAACAAATCACAAACAAACAGTTGCAGCTTTTTTTTATTTTCCCCCTTTGGCAGAAACAGCCTATTTTAATTTGCTGCTCACACGGGTTTGTGGGAGTTGCTATACGGGATTGGGCTGTTCAGTTATGCCTGGTACCACTTCTCCACAGTGGCTAAATGCTTGGTGCTTTAGGGAAAGTTTAAACATCCCATAATGTCATCAGCTATTTAGTGCATTTTGAGTTGGGAGGAAATTCCTCCCTGACTATTGCAACTATCTCATTTTGCCCTAAAGCAAAAGCACAGCCTGTCAGAACTCCCTGAGCTGGGTGCAGATTTGACTACAAATAATTTCTTTTTTTGTTTTTTTAATGATAACTATGAGAGGCTGTTGTGGCTGTGCCTGTTGAAGTGGCTATGCTGAGGAGTTCTCTGTTAAGCAAAGGCACCTTTGGTGCGTTTGGGAAGTTCTGTGAAATCAGTCCTTCCCAGCTATAAAAATAGAAGCCTCTCCTGATCCTGGGGATGGCTGAAGAAGGTCTAAATTAAAAAAACCATCAGGGCCAGGTACAGGGTTACTGGCTGTTTCATGTGGGGAGGCTGGGTAGGTCTGCCTCCTTGCCCCATGGTCTCCCAGTCTGCAGGCAAGGGCACGTGGTGCAGCCTTTGATACTGTGCATGTATGAAGAGCTCTCAGTCATGTTCCACCTTCCTAGGGTGTGAAACGTCTCAGGTATGACAATGGCTTGTGACTGTTCCTTTTTTTTCTCTTGCAGGTCTACTGCATACAACTTTAATCCCAAACCTGCAAACCCCAGTTTTCTGAGTCATTCCTTGGTGGAACTACTTAACCAGATCAGCCCTACCTTCAAAAAAAACTTCTCTGCTCTGCAGAAGAAACGGTAGCAGTGCTTCTTTCCTCTCTTCCTTGTTCCTTGAGCAGTGCAGTGTGAAGCTGGGGAGGCTCAGCTGGTTCTGGGGAGCTGGATGTGCCACTGTGCAGCAGGGATTGCAGTGCCTGCTTCTCAGAGCTTGTGTTGTGGTGGGTGGTTGTGCCATGTGAATGGAAGCTCCAAGGACCACAGAGCACCTGATCAACGACAGGGCAGCACCTTGGGGATCTCCCCAGTCCACAAGAGTCTGAAGCATAAATATCAGTGGAAGTAACATAAGAGGGCTTTGTGTAGGCCTGTGGTGCAGAGGTTGGTTATTTTAAACATGTCTGTGCATGTTAATAGTCTGTAATTTCCTCTAGATCCTATAATAATAACACAACAATAAGGCATTGTTTGATTCTCCCGTCCTTGCTGCAGGGACCATTTGTTCTGCTCCAGGACAGTGGGTCCTGTGCAAAGCCTGTCATTCTTCAGAGTCACTTAATGAACTGCCTTGGCTCAGCAGGGTGTGGATTGACAGGCACATTGTGTGGCTTTTGGGAGCTCTGCTCCTGCTTCATTAAGGAGATGAAAGTGACACTAGAAAAGGGCTGAAATTAGCAGTAGCCTCCAGCCACCACTGTGACTATTTGGCCATTTAAAAATTACTGTACTTTATTGCTTCTTGGGCTAGAAGTAGCTACAGATGAGCCCTCAGCCCCTGCTGAGGGCAGACAGATTACATGGGAGACCTTCAGCACTGCTTGGGTTTGCACTGTGGGCTGCTATTACATGGTGACCTGTAAGGGCCAGTGTGAAGGCACAGGGAGAATTCTCTTGGAATAGAAAGGATTCTTCCTTTATAAACATACAATTGCTGTTTCTCCCAAACCAGGGTTCAGAGACACCCCTTTGAGAGGATAGCCACTCCTTTCCAAGTGTACAGCTGGACAGCTCCACAAGCAGAGCACGCCATGGACTGCGTCCGGGCAGAGGATGCCTACACCTCCAGGCTGGGCTATGAGGAGCACATACCTGGACAGGTACTGCTCTTGCTTTGCCTACTGATGCTGGCAAGAATTTTGCCACCACCCATTAACTTCCAAAAAGTGATCTCTGTTATTTGTGGGAGGGTTTTGGTCATCAAGGGAAAACTTGCAGGAGCCCTTGTTCTTCACAGGGCCCTTGACTACAGGGGCTGTGCTGCTCAGGCTGCAGCTCCAGGAGCACAGAAGCAACTGAGAGGAGCAGCTTCTGCTCAGATGTTTATAAATTCCATGTCCCTTCTCTCCCCAAATCTCTTGTGAAGCAGGAATGCTGCCTCTCCAGCCCCTTCCCACACAATGCATTGCATCCCACAAGCCTTTCCCTCCCTCTTTCAGACCAGAGACTGGAACGAGGAGCTGCAGACCACGCGGGAGCTGCCACGCAAGAACCTGCCCGAAAGGCTGCTGAGAGAACGAGCCATTTTCAAGGTACCTTTGGGATATGCAGGCAGCTCCTCACACAGCCCCTTCTCTGCTGCCTGTGTTCTGCCTCCTGGGGCTTGTGTTGAAGGCAGGCTCACAGCAGTAAAAGCCAGCAGGCCTGCCTGCCTGCTGGAGGGCTGTTGGGAGGAAAGGAGCAATGGAAAAATTTGCAGGGAGCTTTGAGAGCAGGGTGCTGAGAGCATGGGGGCCCACCCTGACCCTTTCTCTCCTCGTGCCCCCAGGTTCACAGTGACTTCACTGCAGCAGCAACACGAGGTGCTATGGCTGTCATCGATGGCAATGTCATGGCCATCAACCCCAGCGAGGAGACCAAGATGCAGATGTTCATCTGGAACAACATTTTCTTCAGCCTGGGCTTTGATGTCCGTGACCACTACAAGGACTTTGGTGGAGACGTTGCTGCTTACGTAGCTCCTACCAATGACCTCAATGGTGTGCGGACCTACAATGCTGTGGATGTGGAAGGGCTGTACACGCTGGGGACTGTCGTGGTGGATTACAGAGGGTACAGGGTGACAGCTCAGTCTATTATTCCTGGCATCTTGGAGCGGGAGCAGGAACAGAGTGTCATCTATGGGTCAATAGACTTTGGCAAGACAGTTGTGTCACATCCCAAGTACCTGGAGCTGCTGGAGAAGACCAGCAGGCCGCTGAAGATCCAGAAGCACAAAGTTCTCAACGACAAGAATGAGGAGGTGGAGCTGTGCTCCTCAGTAGAGTGCAAAGGCATTATTGGCAATGATGGGCGTCACTACATCCTGGACCTGCTACGCACTTTCCCTCCAGATCTAAACTTCCTGCCTGTTGAAGGGGAGGAGATGCCAGAGGAGTGTAAGAAAATGGGGTTCCCCAAGCAGCACAGACACAAGCTTTGCTGTCTCCGGCAAGAGCTTGTTGATGCCTTTGTAGAACACAGGTGAGCAGAGCTCCCCCCTTCCTCCACCTGCAGCTGGTCATGGTTCAAGTCAGGACCTTGCTGCACTGTCCTGGGAACACCCCAGCAGAGCTCCCAGAAGTGAGCAGCTAATTGCTCCATTGCTTGGCTGTGTAAATGCAGTTTTGGGAACTTAATTAACAGGAGGTGAGAACAGTAGGGATTTGGACAGGGAGCCAGGGAAAGAGATGGTTTGTGATTTAGTGTCCAGATCTGTTATTGTTGATTCCTGTCCAAACATTCAGAAGTTCTTTCCCTGCAGGTATCCTTTCCATTTGATGGCTAGGGAATGGGAAGGATATATGCTTCTTTTTAAGGCTTTCCCAATGTTTTGAATGTTACTTTTGTTTCTAGAGGCTGGAAAAAATCCTGTGGGTACTACTGTAGGCATGTCTGTGGTGGGATGTTTGGGTTACTCGGTGCTGGCGAGGCAGGAGAGCTCTGGGACGCGTTCCAGACGTGTGGTGCTCTGGGATTCTGCTGTGCTGAATTGCCCTTTCCCTTTGCTGCAGGTATCTCTTATTCATGAAGCTGGCTGCGCTGCAGCTGATGCAGCAGAAAGCCAACAAGCAGGAGAACTCAGCTGCGCTGGAAAATGGTGCCTCTGCAGAGAACGGCGCCGCAGACAGCGAGAGGCCTGAGTCAGAGGGCGGCAAAATCGAGGAGAACGTGACTGGGCTTGATCAGGTGAAGGAGCTCGCTGAGACCATCGCCTCTGACGATGGAACAGGTATTTCATCCTCAGCACCGGCCCCGTGCAGGCCTGGGGGGCTGTCACTGGTGGGAGCAGCGCCAGGCTGGGGGTGGCTGGGCTGATTGATGGTGGTTAAACAGGACAAGCACTGGCTGCCTTGGCCTCTTTGTTAGAGCTGCTCACACCCTGATGAATGACTCGCCCCTGGGGGCAGGGTGAGTGAGGTGTCTGTACCCAGCAAGGCCACCAGCCCCTCAGCTCTCCCTGGGAGCAAGAGCCCAGCCTGGCTGGCCTGTGGAGTGCAGGGGAGTGCTGGAGCCAGGCAGGAGGCCAGCAGTGCACAGGCACCTTTGGGAACCCCAGGCTTGGATTTCTGAGTGCCTGTGCTTGGAGGTGGGGATGTCCCTGGGGTTTTTGGGTCATCTTAAGTGCTCTTATCGAGACTTAGAAGCCATTCTCCTTTACAATTGATTGTTTTTATAATGGATTTCTTCAGAATGTGCCATCATCGCTATTTTTAGTAACAAAACTTTATTTAATAGCTAGGTCTGTAATTTCTTGAACTCCACATTCATTTTTGTTCTGTTTTTCTTCCTGCTCCAGTGGATCCCAAAAGCAGAGAAGTGATTCGGAATGCCTGCAAGGCTGTGGGCTCCATTAGTGACACATCATTTGATATTCGCTTCAACCCAGACATTTTCTCACCAGGTACGTGTACCCAGAGCTGGGACCAGCCCTTCAGAGGGCAGCTGTGGCCAGCCAGCTGCAGACAAAAACTGGTCTGTAGCCAGGGCTTGCTGGCTTTTGTTTGGCTGGGCATGGTGCAGGGCTCTCTGTGAGGCACAGAGGTGCAGGAGAGGGGAAGCAGCGATGGATTGCAGGGCTGGAGCTGCCAGCTCTGCCTCGGGGAGGGCTGCTGGTGCCTGCCAGGAATCCTCCTGTGAGTCTCCAGCATCCCAGCTGTGAGAGCACGTGAAAAGAAGCTGAGGGAGGAAAAAAATCAAATTTAATCCTCATGTAGTAGTTTACACAAAAAATAACACTTGTAGTTGAACGACTGATGTTGGGACCTCAGTGAAGGGCTGGGCTTGTTTTAGTAACATTTCAGTGAGCAGTCACAGTGCCCTTTCACATGCACACAGCAGGCACAGGCATCACACATGAATTTCCATTACTTGGAGCAGTATTTTTTATAGGGAAATTGAGAAGAAGCTACCAGAGTGTTTTTGGTGATGAATACTGGGACAGTGTGCAGGCACATTGCAGGGGAATGGCAAAACCATTGAGTTGGAACAGCCCAGCCACTGCTGAACACAGCAGCCAATGCTCTTCCCATCAAAACATGTATAGTTTGAGATGAGTTTTTGAAGCATCTTTAATTCCAGGAAGACAATTAGTCTTAACTTTTTGCCTGTTCTTACTGTGTACTTCGTGCAGAGGACTTGTTTCTGCGAGTTGCTGTGGTTGATGTGTTTTTGTTCTCTTGTCCTCTCCCAGGTGTTCGCTTCCCTGAGTCGAGCAAAGAGGAGGTGCAGGATCAGAAGCAGCTGCTGAAGGATGCTGCTGCATTCCTGCTGTCCTGCCAGATCCCAGGCTTGGTAAGGAACCCAGATGCTGCCCTCCCACTGAGCAAGCAGTGGCACTGGTGACCTGTGGGACACCAACTGCACCTGAGCAGCTGCAGGCTCTGGCATGGGGGGACACAGGGAACAGCGTGAGCATCGCGTGCAAGGCACAAGGGGTTTTCCATTTCCCATCTTACATCGTGGCACAATTTTCTCACCTCAATCCAACAAAAAAAAAATTTAGCACTGGTAATTAAAGCTGTTGCTAAGAATTTGGGACAATAGAGACCACATAAGTCATCCTCCCTAGCCCTGGGCATCCTTCACAGCTTATTGTTTTAGCTGACCCCGGCTGTGAGTCAGTCTGTGACTAATAATTTGAAGTGAACTGGGAAATTGTTTTTACTAATAGCAGTCATTAAAAACTCCTTCTGTAAGTCTTAAGCATTTTGGATGTTACCCATGCACCTGGCCAGATACGAAATCCTGGTTTCTCCCTTCCTGGAACACTTGCAGAAGTGATGGCAAATGCAATGAGAGCAGGCACTGGAACTGGCAGGGGAGAACTCATGAGCTTTACTCCAAGAGATGCAGGAGTTGTTGGCCTTATGTAGGAGAGGGTTTTCCTTGTTGAAAGTTTCTTCTGGACTCTAAATCCACTAATTCTCTAGTCAGTACAACCTTCAGAAGCAGCTATTCAGTCTTTAAATAAAAAGGAAGGTGAGAGAGTCAGAAAAGGGCTTGGTGATTGTTGATTACAAGGTAGTTCATACTCCAGTATATAAACCCAAGACACTGCACAGGCCTCTGTGAGAGCAGCTTGCAGGCCAGCTGCTGTAGCAGGTAGTCCTGTGCATATCAGAGAGGAGCTGCTGTTACTCCATGATGTGAATTAAACAGCTGTTTATCAGCACTGCAACACAACTTAACATGCAAGTGTCCTTATCAGCTTCCTGTGCATAGCTGCACGTACTCTTTTAATTGGAAATGGCAATTAGTGACTGAGGCCCTTAAAGAAGGGTCAGCCTGCTACCTGCACAAGCAGGAGCTGTTTTGCCTCTGAGAGAGTGTAGTGCTGCTCCTTCCCTGCTGAGACAGAGGAGTGAAACTGGCCCCAGTGGCAAGGACCTGGCCCTGACTGGGCTGGCTGCTGCAGGTGTCACCCTGGCTGTGTTACCACGGTGGTCCCTGGTGTTACAGCAGCTGTTACCCACCTTCTCTTGTTTGGGCTCAGTGCCCCAGGCAGCAAGGTGTCTGCAGTGGCAGCAGGGGATGCCTCTCCTGCCTCCTGGTGTGGTTTTTTTTAATTTTTTTTTTTTTTTTTAATGGAAGCTCTTTCCTTCGTGTTTGTCCCCAGTAACCCAAGTCTGTACCCACCCTGCAGGTCAAGGACTGCTTGGATCACACGGTGCTCCCGATGGATGGGGCCACCTTGGCTGAGGCCATGCACCAGAGGGGCATCAACATGCGCTACCTGGGCAAGGTGGTCAACTTCATCAGCAAGACCCCCGGCCGGGCACAGCTGGATCACATCTTTGTAAGCACCTGGCTTAGCAACAGACAGTTCAAACCACCCTGGCATTGTGTGTCCCGAGGAGATTCCCACTTGGCCAGTTGTTCTCTCTGTGTAAAAATAAACAGCTTCAGAAATAGGGCAGGAGGACCTGTAAGTGGTGGCTGGGGAGGTTTTTTTCCCAAACCCTTGATGGCTTTCATAATGTTAGGAACTGTATCTTTTGGGGTAGAGAATTGCTTCAGGGATTCCCAAATGTAATAGTGAGTAACACAGTGGGATTTTCAGCTGTGGGGTTTTTTAAGCCTCTAAGACACATCTGGGCTTTGGATCAAACTCTGAAGTGGTGTGAGTGTGGCTGCCCCGGGGCAGGCAGGGGCTGGGCTGTGGCAGCCCCTGAAGCTCTGCTGGAGCTGTGCTGAGCCACACCTGTGGCTTGTGGGCACCAGGCAGAGATGCCAGCAGCTCCTCACTGGCTCCAGGAGGGCTGTCAAATGCTTTTGCAGTTCTGTGCTGCAGGGAGAATAGTGCATCTTCTGCAGATCTTGCTAAGAGACCATTTCAAAAGCCCAGTGTATTTTTCCATTTTCTTGCCCATGGACTCAGTCTGTTCTTTATTCCTTTGGGCAGAAAATTGGAATCAGCGAATTGATCACTCGATCAGCCAAACACATCTTCAAGACATACCTCCAGGTAGGACCTGCAATCTGACCTCTTGCCTTGTGTGTCCTCCCTCTAATGACTTTTTTCCACAAACAGAGCTGTTTGGGGTTCTCCTCTCATTAGGCAGTTCCTGGGAGTTGTGTGGCAATGAGAAGTACAAGCTCATTAGCACTGAAATAGGTACAGGCCTCTATGTAAGGGAAAACAAGTTCCCACTTGAAGAAGGCTTTCTCAGAGAGGAATCATTCATGCTTTTCCTCCCCAGATCTTCACTCATTATGTGGAGGCTTTTAAAAGTGAAATCACAGCTTGTTTTCCTTGTAATACCTTTTCCTCTTAAACAGTGTTGCTTTTGCCCTTCTAAGAAGCCTTTTTAATTGGCTCAACACTACATATCCTTGTACCTGTTCACACACTGCCTAGCAATACACTTGGCTTGGTTCCAGTGCCAAAGTCTTGTTTGCACTCTCTTGCTTTCTCTGTCCCCAGTAGCAGCCTGAAATGTAACTACACATTTCTGTGTGTAGGCACAGACTGAATGCTACATGGATGTAACTCTGTCTGTGCTAGTGCCACTTGCATTCCTGTCCCTCTGGTGGGAGATCCCTTTCTGTAGGACAGGGTGTGTGTGAGGCTCGGGGCTGCAGCAGTGCTGTGGCCTGGCAGGGGTCTCTCCTGACTGGCTCTGGTGTCTCACTGCAGGGTGTGGAGCTGTCAGGTTTATCTGCTGCCATCAGCCACTTCCTCAATTGTTTCCTGAGCTCCTTCCCAAATCCCATTGCCCATCTTCCAGCTGATGAGCTGGTCTCCAAGAAGAAGAATAAGAAAAGGAAAAACAGGAACCTTGGAAATGCTGATAACACTGCATGGGCCAGCATGACCCCTCAGGAGCTATGGAAGAATATTTGTTCAGAAGCAAAGAACTATTTTGATTTCAGTCTTGAATGGTAAGTGGAGCAGGTGACCCTGGCTTGTCCCTGGATTCACCAAACTTCTGTAGCTCTTGTTCTTTAACAGGACCTCCCTTTTTGATTTGTTTTCTGTTTGAATAAAATTTATACCCTTGAGGGACTTAAAAAGATATTTAATGGGAAGAAACTGGGCAAAGGGTAGGAAGGGGGAAGTGAAATTTTGAATCAGATGAAACCTATGATGCAAAGGCAGCCATGAAAAGCAGAGGAGGAAGGGAAACCTTTCCCAAGGGTACAGAGGCGATCAGAAGGTGAGAGGCAGAAGTAGTATAGTCAGAGGATACTTGTCTAATCAATGATTTCGGCTGAAGGGAGCTTCTGTTCCAAAAGAGGGACAGCTGCTCCTGTATGTGAGCAGAGATGGGGAATAAGGAAGGGGCACATTGTGAGTGCTAAACTGGAAGCACCAATGAAGTGGCCCAAGGGAAAAGCCATGGCTAGCTGGATAAACCAGCTTCTGGTAGTTGGGCAGTGATCATCCCCTCACTCCTCACCAAGAGCTGGAGGTACTCAGCCCAAATGCTGCAGTGGGCTTTGGGAACACATGTAGGATTCCTGTAAAGGCACTGCTGTTCTCTGTAGGCTTCCACAGACCGTGGCCAAACTCTGCAGTGTTAATCTTTGGTTTGAGTTAGCACCTTGCTGTACAGGTACTCACAATGGAGTGATGTCCTTGAGCAGAAACTCCCCTGAGAGCTGAAGCTTGTGTGTGCTTTTTGCAGTGAGAATGCTGACCAAGCAGCTGAAGTGTATAATCTACAGAAAATCACCCTGCTCCGTGAAATCTCCCTCAAAACTGGAGTCCAGGTGAGATCCACATCCTCCCTCCCTTGCCATCATGTTCTGTACTGAGAAGCATGAAGAGCTAAGTGCAATGGCACAGCATGAGCTCCAAAAGGTCTTTGGGGTGTTCATGTTGGAATACAGGTCCCAGCTCTGAGAAAGAGATTTCCAATCCAGTTCCCTCTTAGGGTAAACTTGCTGGCATGTCCCTTGAGGAACAGCTAGCCTCAGTACAGTGGCACTGCTTTCTTGCCCCTCTGTGGGCTGTGGGACAACAGCTGGATGAGCTCTTCTGTCACAGCTTCAGTGTTGTCACCGTGGTGCCATTTTGCCATGTGCAGGTGGTGGTGCACACCTACATCTGACCACCTTGGGGAGTTCTGTCCCAGGTCATGGTACAGGAGATGTTCTGACTGTGAAGCCACATTTACAGTTTTTCCCTGTTTCTTGCCAAGTGCCTATGGAAGTGCTAACTGTTTGCCCTCCACTCTTTTTGGTCCCTCCAGATCCTGCTGAAGGAGTACAACTTTGACAACAGGCACAAGCCCACTTTCACAGAAGAGGATATTCTTAACATCTTCCCTGTAGTGAAGCATGTAAACCCCAAAGCCTCCGATGCTTTCCACTTCTTCCAGAGCGGGCAAGCAAAAGTTCAGCAAGGTACAGACCCCACGTGCCTCTGTCTCTGCATGATCACTGATAATGGGAGGAGGAGGGTGTGTAAGGCATGGCCACCAGGACAGCCCTGCTTTGGTAGAGAGTCCTGGTCTCCAAGACCATCTGGAACACTCCTGCTATAAAGCCACCAGCAATGAGCAAGGATGGGTCAGGGCAGTGATATCTTCCCCCAGGTCTGTGTATCCCACTGCTGGTCTCACTTCCTGTCTCCAGCAGTGTTAGGGGTTATTTCATAGAGATATATATATATGTATATATGGATTTATCTTCAGGTTTCTTGAAGGAGGGCTGTGAGCTCATCAATGAAGCCTTAAACCTGTTCAACAATGTGTATGGTGCTATGCATGTAGAAATCTGTGCCTGCCTGAGGCTGCTAGCTCGGCTCAACTACATCATGGGAGATTACTCAGAGGTAAGCAGGGGCTCCGAGGGGATCCCCTCAGTGCCCTCATTCCTTCCCCATGCTTGCCCAAGCTCACAGTGGGGTGTGACTTGCCCTGGGTTCTGTTCTCTCCAGGCCTTAAGCAATCAGCAGAAAGCGGTGCTAATGAGCGAGAGGGTCCTGGGCATCGAACATCCCAACACCATCCAAGAATACGTGAGTAGGGGGAGCTGGGGGAGCAGCAGCCCCTCAGGGGTCTGGCTGCAGTCTGGGAGCCTTAGTTCATACCTGCAGCTGGAAAACAGTTGCATTTTCCTCTCTTCTGCAGCTTTCTTTCCAGAATTCTCCACTTCATCATCTCTTATGATCCTGCAAAGTGAAAAGCTGAGTGTGTCCTGCATGCTCACTATTTGTCCTGTGTAATTTAGGTTTCTAGAGTTTGTCTGCTGCATCTTTTTTTAGATATATTGATTCTCCTGGCTTTGACCCTGGGCTTATGTCAAAAACAAAAAAAAGAATACCCTCCAAACACAGTCAGAATATAACATATATATGCAAGTTAGGTTGGAAATATTCTGTGAGGTGTGTTAAGAGAAACTGAAATAAAACACACAGCTTCCTCAGTGCTGTGTCCTCAGGGACACCTCAGACTGGACTTGTTCGGAGTGGCTGAAGTCCTACTTTAACCAGTGAGGAAGACTTTATTCATGTGCAGCTGTGGAAAGGAGAGATTAGTTTTTGTTTAGATTAATGCTGGGCCCCTTCTCTTGTCCTAGATGCACCTGGCTCTCTACTGCTTTGCAAACAGCCAACTCTCGACAGCACTGAACCTGCTGTACCGTGCACGCTACCTCATGCTGTTGGTATTCGGGGAGGATCACCCAGAAATGGCACTCTTAGATGTAAGTAATTTAAGAGTCATCAAGTTGCTAATCTCTGAGAAACCTTGGCCTTTAAGATGCCCACATGATGGCTGTTAAAAACAAACATCTAGGCAGTGCTTTTCCTCCCTGGGTTATTACTATTTGGTGCCATCAGATGATGGAAAAAAGGAGGGTCAGCCTCTGCTGAGCTCTGCACTGGGGTACTGCAGGTGGGGTCTGAGCACCTGTAATCCTTAGGAAAACTCCTTTGTTTATTCTGTTCTTGTTGCACTGGCATAGATTGGAGAGTTTGTTTCCTGCCTTGTGCCTGGATAGTTTGGGCCAAGCTGCCATGGAGGACGATGGTCACTGTCACATGTCACTGCTGCAGGGACGTGGCCAGGGCCTGCAGCCCTTCTGGCAGTGATGCACCTGTGTGCTCCCACTGCTGACAGAGCAGGAGCTGCAGTGTCAGTGTGTCTTTCCCAATGCCTCCTTGGCTTCTCTGTACAGAACAACATTGGCCTGGTGCTCCATGGGGTCATGGAGTACGACCTGTCCCTCCGGTTCCTGGAGAACGCCTTGGCCATCAGCTCCAAGTACCACGGCTCCAAGTCTTTGAAGGTTGCACTGAGGTGAGGCAGGGTGGGGTGCTGGGCTGGGTCCCTGCTGTCAGAGCGAGCACAGTCACTGAGCACTGGCATGGGAGGGTCTGGGCTTCACAAGTGGATATTCAGTCTTGTCCCAGAGCCAAGGTCGTGCTGCACTATCCAAGCTTGTTATTTCAAAAGATGGAGATCCATTGTTCTTAAGGTTAATTGTGGGATCTGCTGTGATGCTGCTTGCTCAAAAAATCTGTCAAGATGACCCTGATCCCTGTGGACTCTCAATAGAAAAATTAATGTGGGGAGCAAAGGGTAGAGAGCCTGTAAGGAAATTACACTGGGAGACAGGGACAGTGTGTTAAATGCTCGTGTTTAATTGTTCCAGCCCTCAGGGAGGCATCTTTGAGAATCATTTAATGTGCTCTTGTCCTTTGCCATAAAGTCCAGTATTTGAAAAAAAACTGAGTGGCTTCTGTATGTTCCCAAGGGAGCTTGGGAGTGGTGACACCTGCAGGATCTGCTCCCAGTGCCCACTGCTGCAGTGCTGGATGCCCTCTGTCCTTCAGTGCAGAACTGGCTCTGTCAGCCAGGCATGGCCCACTCCCAGTTCTTGCTGCCACATCACAGTCATCTGCTCTCCATCAGGCTGCAAATCAACCTCATTAAACACCTGCAAGAGCCTGCCTTGTTTTCCAGTGGCTGATGAATGTGCAGGCTCCAGAGAGTCTTCAGCTGTCCCTCAGTGGCACTAGGATGCTTGGAGTGACCCATCCCCTCCCACAGAGAAACACTGCCAAACTGAGCAATTTCTTTTACATTCCAGAAGCACCAAGGCCAACAGCCCAAGGCAAGTCAGCTCTCCCAGCTGGTGAGAGCCCAGGGGACTCAGGCCTGGCTCTGCTTTTCTCTCCAGTTAATAAATCCAGCCCCAAGGAATTCCCATGGATATGCCTCTCCCTTCAGTACACTGCTGTGGCCTTCAGCTTTCCTGCATGCAGGACAAAAGATGCCCAGCTTAGTCTTTACTTCTGTAGGTCACTTCTCAGCATTCCAACTAAAACCCAACCTAGTGAGTGTCGTATTTGAATCCTCAGCTGGGCTGGAAGCAGTAACTCCCAGGGTGCAGCATTCAGTCTTCTTCCACACTTGTGTTAAGACTTTCAGCCCAGACCCTGGGCTGGCACAGTCACGCTTGCTGCAGCACAGAAATGTTTCTTCTCCAGAGAAGTGACTCAAGCCTTTTCCTTCCCTCAGCCACCACTTGGTTGCCCGAGTGTACGAGAGCAAAGCCGAGTTCCGGTCGGCTCTGCAGCACGAGAAGGAAGGCTACACCATCTACAAGAACCAGGTGATGGGTGGCCCCAGAGTGCACTTGGGAGCTGTCACTGCAGGGCCACAACTGAGCGGTTCCACTGCAAACCTTGCCCAGCCTGGGCCTTGGGGAGGCCTTTCCTACAGACAGCTCTGAGCAGATGCCAGGGAGTCCTTGTAGGGCCAGGGCAGAATGGCTGTCCTGTGCAGTAACTGCCCACTGCTATGCCAGGAGTCTTTGCTCAGCTTCCTGCAAATGTGTCTGTGCTCTACCTATGGCTGGACAAACACTTCTGTCATGGCACGGTCCCGTGTTGTGGTGGGGCTTGGAAAAAACTGGTCCCTTCTTCCCGTGTTTTGTGCCAGTAGTCTTTAAATACCAGCTCCAAACTGGTTTGGTAGTGAGCTCTCAGCCCAGCTGCTGCTCAGTGAAACTCCTGCCCCAGCCCAGGGCTGTCTGAGCACGTCTGTGGCTGCATGCAGTGACTCAGCTGCGCTGGCTGAGGGCACAGCCCAGTGTGGGGAATGCTGGAATACTGGTCCAGGTGGGGGGGATTGCTAGGATGCTGCTCCTGGAAGAAGAGCCCAGTGCAGGGAATGCTGCTCACCCAGCAAATATGCTCCCACTTGATGAAAATGTGCAATGTTGATAAGAAGGCTTCCAGAGGAACTGTTTTACTGGTTTTTGACTGCCCAGGCAGGTAAAATGCATTTCGCTGAGTTCCTGTAGGGATGCTGAGCTGGCAGCACCCAGGTGTGTTCCCTGGGTTGGGTCCTGCTCTCACTTATGTTGAACTTTTTTTTATTTTTCCCATTGCCCATCAGCTCGGTGAACACCACGAAAAGACCAAAGAGAGCTCCGAGTACTTGAAATACCTGACCCAGCAGGCGGTGGCTCTGCAGCGCACAATGAACGAGATCTACAAGAACGGCTCCAATGCCAACATCATGCCACTGAAGGTAAGCCTGGGCACGTCTGTGCCAGCAGCAGGCTGTGTCCAGCTGCTGCTGAGGGACAGGGACTGTCAGGAGGGGGTAGCAGTTGTCCCTCCCCAGGCAGAAGGCCTGGCTAGGGCAGTGGCTCAGACAGTGATGTCAGTGTGTGGATGGAGCTCAGCAGGCTGTTGCAGGCTGCCTGGGGAAGCACAGGGACAGCTCCAGGGAGAGCCTGGCACACCTGCACACAACCCTGCCTGCTGCTGACTCACTGCCAGGCAGCAGGTTGCTCAACCCAGAAGTACTTCAGTTTCCTCATCCTCAAAAATGCTCTCATCTTTCACCAGATGCTTTGTTCTCCTTCCAGGGATGTTGTGGTTGGGGAGGCTGGGCAGGGAGCACAGATGGGGCTGTCTTACCTTACATGGAGCAGCAACGACCGGCCCTCCTGGGCCAAGCCCAGCTGCTCCTGCCTGCCTCCACACCTGGCAGAGTACCTGGCCTGAGCCAGGGGTGCTCTCCCTGGCAGGCTGTACCCCAGCAGATTGGGAAAGAGGGTTCCAGCTGCAGGGAGCACAGAGTGGGACTGTGCTCTGTGTGCGTGTTCCCCTGTGGAGAACTGGTAACAGACCTGAGGAGTTCATGGCAACAAAGGGTGTACAAGGACCTTGAATCAAGTAAAAGTCCAGGGAATTGTGGCCAGTGAAGAGGCTCAGATCCATAAAAACAGCACTGAAGGGTTTACCCTTGTTAAAATACTTAAAGGAGGGTAGAAAATCCACCACATTTTGGACCTGGCACCACAATGTATTTAGCTGAAGTCCTGCAGGGTTCAGCAGAAGATCCCTGCAGCTCCAGATGGTGCTTTCCAGCTTATGGATATACAGAGGTAGATAATGTAAATGATGCCATTTTACTACCTGCCTCTGTATATCCATTTTACAAATGCTGCCAGAACCCAGCCTCTGGCAAAGGGATGTGCTTAGCAGTTGAGAGTCCTCTCTAGGTTTTGACTCCTAAAATTTCTTTTCCCTTGCAATGTAGTTCACAGCTCCCAGTATGGCCAGTGTCCTGGAGCAGCTGAACATTATCAATGGAATTCTCTTCATTCCACTAAGGTACAGTGATTCTTCTGGGTTATGCCTTTAGAAATCAAGTCTGTGTTGTCTTAGTTCACAAGAGAACAGAAACCAGGATTTGTTTGGTTCAGATTACTTTTTTTGAAATTATTATGAATTGTCTTTTATACTTCCAGTTGAAAATTTGATTGGGATGATGGTGGAAATAAACAAGACTGTTGTTCTAAGGCTGTAAATAATAATTGGTGGTAAAAATGCAGCATCAGCAGCTGGAGGCTGCCTGGCCATCAGCAAGATGAACCCCAGCTCTGCCCCAGCCCCACTGAGGGAGCAGATCCTGGTGCCCCTTTGTTCAAACCCAGCCAACCAACTGGGCCCTGGCTGTGCTCAGGCATGGCCGAGCTGTGGGGGAGGGAGGTGCAAGGAGTGTTTCCCCTGTTGAACATGACCTTGTCCTGGTGCTTCACCATCCCCACAGCCAGTCTAACGTCTGCTCCCCTTCCTGCTTTCCCCTGCAGCCAAAAAGACTTGGAGAACCTTAAGGCCGAGGTGCAGCGACGCCAGCAGCTCCAGGAAAACATGAAAAGTGGGGATCAGCTGGAAGCAGAGGACAAAGCTGTGGAGGAGAAAGAGGCTGAGCCGAGCATGCCTTCCACTGCCATCCCCTTAACACAGAGCTCTGCTTAACGTGTACCTCGCTTTAAAAAAAAAAAAAAAAAAAAGAAAAAGTTTAAACCACCCTTTTCTGAATCTGGCCCAGGGCCTTAGCTGCCCTTGGAGCAGCTCCTCCTTTTTGACAATGTTATTGCACTGGTACAATTAATACACAATGCAAAGAACTAATCTGAGCAATGTAATCTGTCTGCCCAAGCTTGTGTCTGCCACGCGAGGGGAAGTGGCCGGAGGCAGCACAGACCCGTCCTGGCGCGCGGGGCCCTCCTGCCGTGTGTGTGTCCGTGTCGTGTGTGTGCCCAGCAGTTATTTCTACTTTGTACATATCAATTCCAAATGAACTGTCTGGAGGAATGTAACATTTCTCAGGTCATTTTTATGTTGACTAAGGACACTGCTTTGCTAAACCAGTAAAGAACCAGCCCCATCACTGCTCCGCGTTCTTGTAAAACGTGGATTCCAAGCCAAAAGATTGATTTTCCCCCCAGTCACTATTCAAGATTGTGCTAAAACAGCCATATTTGTGTTGCTGGGATGACTGAAGCTTGTGACATGTGGAAGTGGGGGATGTACAGCATTTTCTACATCAGGATATAGCCATGGGATTCCTTTAACCATTTTTTTCTATGTTTGGTTGGCAGTTTGGCAATTCAGTGGGGTTTTGTAACATTCACATTCTAATTTTCAAGGTAAAGATATAGATAGATATATATATAGAGATATATATATAGAGATATATATATATGATATTCACGTTCCACCTCTGCTCTGCTTGCAGCTGAGTGACTTGGGATACTGTATCCAAAGAGTGAGGGCTTGATCTTTAAAAAAGCGCACAAACTTCCATTGCAGTGGAAACCCCAGTGCCTCGGAGAGGTGGGAATGCAGCAAATGAGGGCTGAGCTAAGGGGAGGAAGGAAGGAATCACAGCCCTGTTTAAGGGGGAGAGGGGAGGAAAATTCAGAAATAAGAGACCTGGTGTCATTTGCAACTGCAGCTGTTGACACAGAGCTGAGGGCCCTGAACCTGACAGAATCACAACCAGAAAGTACCAGGTTTTGGGGAAGGGGTTTGAAGAAAAACCGAAGTTCCCCCAGTACTGAAACCTCTGGCAAATACCTTTTTCTCTGGTGTTCTTGCACACTGGTTTTGGGACTGGCGCTGGGAGCTGCCATTGCTGGCAATGGACGGTACTGAAGGGCAAGTGCCACTAAAGAAATCCTCCTGCCCCCTCCCCGCCCACGCACATCCTGTGGGGTTGTCACTGTCCTCAAGCAGGTAAGACGTGGCTGCTGCAGGCCCTGGGATGCCGACAGAGTTGAATGTCCTGTTCTCCAAGCAGCTGCAGCTGTAGAAGAGCGGCGGGCTGGCCGCAGCCCCGCGCTGCCGGCGCCCAGCCTCCCCCTCCCTGGCAGTGTCTGTCCTGGATGGTGCCCCGTGCTAACCCGCGCTGCTGCTTTTACTGACCCTTGGAGCCAAGTGCTGTCCCTGTGCTCTGTACCCTCGGTTTCCTGTCTGACCCTACAGGTATTTGTAACTCGGGGCTGGGCTGGGGGGGGAAGGAGGGAGCAGCCTCTGAGGTGTTGGAGGCAACAACGCAGTCTTCACTGCAAATGAACTTGCTCCTCTTAGAAAAATTCTGAATTTCCTGGAAAGCAATCAATAAATGACTACAGTGCATCTTTCCTACAAGATTTTTCTTTTACTAGTGTCTTACAGTCCATTAAAAGCTTTTTAAACTCTTCCAGGTATTTGGTTTCTTTACTGTATGAGGCAAAGGGCTGGTACCAACACTGGAGCCACAATCTTGTTCCTTTGAGCAGGAGCGGTGGGGAGAGAACAGGACCAGCTGACCTGGAGGCTTTAAAACCTATAAATCAGTACCAGAGTCACAACCCCAGCCCAGAGGGGGCAGGACCCACAACCTTTGCTGTCAGAATCCATTTGTGCTCAGGGAGAGGAGTTACTTTGCTCTCTCATCCCTGGGGCCATGTGCGAGCGGGGACACAGCTTTGGGGATTTTGTACCCATGTGGATTGAAGCTGAAAGGCAAGTCCTGGCTACTGAGGCTCCACTGCTAAGCAGCTCCCAGGGCAATGCAGGCCAGTAAATAACTGCATTTACTAACATCAGTCTGTACCTCACTACCTCTTTTGGGTTCTGGGGGCTTATTTGTTCACAAGTTCTTAAACAGTTCAAGTGTAAAAACTGATTCACATATGGGCCCTGGGACCCAGCTGGGCTGGAGGCAGGCAGGTACTCAACCTGTCCACTGAAAAATGTTTCAGTGCCCATCAGTGCTGTGTTGGGACTGGAAACAGCTGGTCCAAACCAATTTCACACCTACAGAGCTGCTGTCAGCACAGCACTTGCTGCACGAGCAACAAATCATCAAGCTCAGGGAAAATTAAATGTAACTGCCCAGACTGTTCTTGGCAACTCACACCTGAACCTGCCTTGAGCTCCCTGTGAGAAACTCACTAATTGTGGACATAGGAGGCTTTCCTTTCAACCCTCACCCCAAAAAACACCTCTGTGCCACCCCCCATGTCTGTTCCCACTGCAACCCATCACCCTGCCAGCTGCTTCCACAGACCTCAGCTGGTGGGAGTGCCCGTTCATTCTCTCCCCACACCGAGCTCACGAGCACATCTGTGCCCTTCCATTATGAAGGTGTGCCCATTCCAGTTCGGGCTACCAAAGCACACACAGCACAAGACCCTAATAGCAGACCAGATGTTGCCAGAAGCACTCAGTGCCTTCAGCTCTCCAGTACCCAGCTGCCCTTGTGCTGCCTCCAGGGAGAGGCTTTACTGCGCGGATCCACGCTCAGCCACCGCCCTCAGCAGCTCCAACACCGGGCCAGGGGCAGTGAAAGGCAGCTCCTGCCAGGGCTGTGGGACAGAGAGAGGGGCAACAGGAGGGGAAAATCCAACCCAACCCAGCCAGGGCTGGCCTGTGCACCTGTGAGACCAGCTTAGCCCACCAAAGCATTTCCTGCAGCACCTCACTGCATTGGGTCAACCAACAAAACCTCTCCCTGCTCCAGCTCAAAACCACTTCCTGCAGCCTCAGGTGAGCACAAGTTGAATTAAAGTCAGAGCAAGGGCAAAGCAGGTGGGAGCAAAATCTGAGGGTGAAACACCAATAGCTTTTTTCAAAATAGTTTTAATTCTTGCATCCAAGGAAACAAAACCACATCTAGTTTTATATGCATTTAATAGTTTACCAATTGGTACAATAAGATTTTTTTAATATGCAGAAAACATGAATAAATTTTGTTTTACACAGTCTGAGAGCAACAAATCTTACTGTAAAACACAGAGCAGTATTATATACATTCCTTTACCAATTTTATTTTGTGTCAATAGCTTCAGTTAACTCCTACAGCCTGGGAACTGTTCTCTTCAATTGCAACCTCTAACAGCGCTCAAACATCTGACATTTGCCTTCACCTCGATGTCGGGATCGACTCTAAAGCGTGAGGATTTTGCTAACTTCTCTTCAGAATGAACTCGGGGAAGCCTGAGGGACAGGCAGGACAGGAAAGCAGCTACTTACATGACACAGTGGAAAGATAAAAAGGCCAGTTAACGCCAGTTGTGACTTGCAAATCCAACGCGACCCCCCCGCTCCCCCCCGGCCATCCCACCCCTCTATGCACGTGCTCTTGCTACAGGACTCTCGGTATTGATTTAATACACGGACGTTATATACAGCTGGACACAACAGCTCACTCCAAGGGCGCTTCTCCTTCACTCAACTCAGCATTTGCAATATTCAAACCATTAAAGGATTACCAAGCCACCACTGTCTACGAAAACAAAATGTTTTTCCTTTTAAACAGCTCTCAGGGGAGTCAGGAGCTGTCCAAGAGTGATTTCTCAGGCAGTTCACATGGACAGGAAGAGGCAGAGGAGGGGCAGGGACCCATGCCCATACTCCCCACTCACTACCAACCAGGGGTTGTTTTCCTTTCCTCAGTGCCCCAGGCACACATTGGTCACACCACACAGAAAAGCAGGATGGGTTTGTTTCACCTTCTAAAGTGCAAGATGGTATAAAACATCAACTTCTGCCTTCTCTCAAAACCACAAAACACGTTGCACTTTCTGGCCCGTGCAGGCCAGGCCAGGCCAAGCCCAGGGCTCTGCAGTGGCTCTGGTAAGGCCAGAGCTGGGTCCTGGCACCTGCTGCCAGCTGTAGTCAGGAAGTGCCAAAGCACCAGTGACCCTCTCGGCCCCTCCAATGCATTTAGTTCATCACTGACCCAGTAACCTCACTGTTGCAGTTCTGATGACAGCAAAGGCACAGCACCAGCTGACAGTAACAGTGGGGACAGCCCCACAGCACGGCCCAGAGTGTCCCCCTCACTGCCACGCCTGTGGTGTGGCTCCCTTCCAACCAGGGCTTCGGCTGTGGTCCGGTGGGGACCATCCCTGAGATCATTCCCTGTGCCCCAGGAGGCTCACTCTGCACAGCAGCAGTGTTTGCTGAGTGTCACACAGCGGTGACGCTGCTGCCAGCACTGGGGCCAGCTGTCCTAGTCAATGCTTCTTTGCTTCAGGGAAAAAATGCAGTAGACAACTTCCACATCACAGGTACCTTTAATTTCTCATTCAGGTTTGAATTATGTACATGAGGGTGGTTTACTTTAGACTTAAATAAAGTTTCTAGGTCCTACCAGGAATTAAACAGATGTTATTATTTTACAGTTGCAGATGCATGGAGGGTTTTAAGATGCACTACTTATGTATCGGGAATTCTCCAATAGGACAAAAAGCAGCAAATGTTTCCAGTCCAAGCAGCTAATGAACAAAACAGACTTTATTCGTGCATGCTTATGCAGCAACACACACTGAGAATGACAGAAACCACTGGATTTAAGAGATTAGCCTGGATCTTAAACTGGCTCTGAAAACCCCCACATCAGAACCCCGCTTTCCATAGGACCCCACACCCCAACCCAGCTCCTCCCACAGAACCACGGGTCCTTCTGTGGAAGTTTCCCCCTCACCAGGTGCAGTGTGTTCACCCTCCAGCCCACCCTATGCTGGTCAGGGACTCTCAGCTTTAAAAGGGACATTTTAAAAGCCATGGATTAAACCAAAGGAATAAAATAAAGCACAAATTCACCTGTTAAAACATCAGCCTGGTACTTCATTGTATCATCAATTTTAAAGTTGATTTTTAAAAAGACCTGGTTAGTTCGATAAGTATTGTAATTCTTGGTTATCTACAATGGAATCTGTCACAAAAAAGCTGATTAAAATATTAATTTATAATATTTTCATTCATTTCAGATCAAAATATGTAACTTTAGGGATATGCAAATTAAAAATTGTGTACACCAAACAACATAAATACTAATAACTGAGCTGGGCTGGTTTTGCTGATAGGATTTGGGTTTGGTTTTAATGTTTAGCATCATTCCCACAGATGGGTGTGGGCTTTGTTCATGGCATCCTTCTCTTAGAAGCCTGCATGGATCTGACCTGCCATTGTCAACTGATTCTCAAGATACTCGGTGCTTCCTTTAAAGCATTTCAATGCTGCAGCCCAAGGCTTTTCTCCACTTGCAAACCCCAGGACATTTTTACTGGAGCCACATTGCCAAGGTGAGGATCACCCCATTGTCCAAGGAGGCACTAAGGAAACCAAGAAACTTTTGTATACCCCAATTTCCTGCCAGTGAATGAGGGAAGTGTCCTTTGATCCTGCTGTGTAATAGGAATTGCACATCTCTAACAAACATGGAAAGCTAACAGCAAGGTGGACCATGGCAGTCATTTGGGAGAGGAAGCTCTACTGGAAACTGGATCACTAAACTCTAGTGGGATGGACAACTCCTCCTGGAAGTTTGTCTAGCATAAGAAGAACCAAACGAAAAACCATTTAAACTTAGTTTAACAGCACAGCTTAACCATTGAATGACCAAATAAAAAATAAATACATTTATCACATCAGCTGCGACTAAGATTTGTTGTCTTATTTCAGGTTTACAGTCAGTTCTATAAATATACCAACCCTTGCGTGATAGGAGGCCAAAACAAGTGTTTTCTGTTGATTTGGCAAATGTTTCATGACAAATATTCCAGAGTTTAATTAATTTCCATTAATTACATATAAGATTCAGAAGATTCTGAATTGCAGCCTTATTATCTAGTATTCTTAGAGAAGATTTATTAAGCACACTTAAGTGATGTTACATAGATACACATTTCTGAAAAAGCCCTACAAAACTTTTCCCAAATGAGGTCACCAATTCAGGCACCAACAGACAGCAGAAAGAAAAACAGGTATAATTATCCGACATAACGACACTGTCAACTATTCAGTTAAGTGCCCTATTCCAAATCATCCCACTTCTGCCTTCTCAGGTCTGATGTGACCAATGCCAGCCCATGTTCTTAAACCTATGGTACTTCTAGACAACGTATGTAAATTTACAGTATACAATTTGGATTCACCATGCATGAATACTTTGTGTGTAACATTTAATAAGCTCAATCTACATCCAGAATAATTTACATGAAAGGACAATATTTATTTAAACAGAGCTCAATGGGTAACCATGGTATCTGAGTGCATCCAGAGGAAAAGGGGTCACTGTGAACTCCATCAGCGGCACTCCCACACTTTTACTGTTTGATCTACACTCCCAGTCACCACGTACGGGGCTGTCTTGTGGAAATCTGCCAGGAGACAAAAGCTCACGTTACCAACCAACAAAGAACTTCAGCATTCCCTACTCTCACCCAATGGCACCGCTTTTTCAAAACAATTCTACCAGCTCAAAGGCTACATTGCAAAGCTCCTGGCTGTACTTTTGTAGCTAAAGTCCCTCATGCTATTACCAAGATCTGGCAACACGAACCAGGAATGTCCAGGCATTCAAAGTAACTCTTTTCTGACTGTTGTGCACACGCTTCTTTTCCTTTTGCTGGACAAGCACCGACACTAGAGCCCCCGCCAGGTGCCTGCATGCCCTGGTGACAGGTTCCAGAACTCCCTGTCAGTTAATATCCTTATCCATGTGCAACACTGGCAGCAGAAGTGGAAAAATCCAGCACACTCCAACTCTACAACACACAGAGGTGAGGGGGTTGACTAGAAACTGGAGTTAATTTCTGGTTCATTTCTTCTACACAGAGAACACAAGGCACCCACCACTAGAGCCCAAGGTGAATGCCAGCCTGGTGCTCACTGCAGGCAGTGGGGCAGCAGCAGCCCTGGCACAGGGAGCAATACCTACCCAAAGAGGTAACAAAGTGTTCGTGCGCGTTGAGGGTTTTCATGCACCGCTTGTTCTTGAAGTCCCAGACACGGAGAGTCTTGTCATCAGCACAGCTCAAAATAAACTTTCCCCCAGAATGGAACAGGACGCCACGTACCCAGTTATCATGGCCCACCTTGTGCACAAGGAGAGATCAGTGAGCAGGCTGAGAGCTGAGCATCCCACACCTCACACTACAGCACACTGCGGGACCCCTGGCTGGCCCTGCAAGGACACCACTGGCGCTCCTGAAACCTCTCAGAACTCACAGCTTTATCTCCAGTTTCTATTATTACACCTCTATCAGTTCTCCCAACAATGCAAGTTCCTGTACTTGAAGGCAAACAAACAGCAGTCTTCATGTGATCTGCACCAATTCTGCTCTCCACCCCAGCACCACCACCCAGTCCAGCTGGAATCTGAGCTGGGAGCAGCAGGATATGGCCTGCAGAACTCCCACACATGGGAACAACGTATTTCACAGAAGACAAAATTCAGATCATTACCAGCATTTCTGTAAACAAACCAAGCTACTCATTACAGAACCTACACCACAGTACTGCATTCACACTGGTTTTGGAGATTGTCAGTACTTCTTAGCAAGAACAAGATCTGAACCACAGAAGCCATTAAAACTGTATTTCCAACAACTCTGGCTTCTCTTGAAAACATGACATGCAAGACAATACATTTCATTAAAACTGGTTGTACATATGCAGCTATGACTGCCAGAAAAAACACCAATGAACTTACAAGTGTCATAAGGCACATGCCAGTGCTAATGTCCCACATCTTAATGGTCTTGTCTCTGGATCCAGACAGCAGAAAAGGCCCAGGCTTGCCACTCTTCTTAGTCTACAGAAAATTATAGTTTAATTTATGGTATACAGAGGATGGAAGCAGGAAGAGGAGGAATGAAGCAGATCCCTTCCCAGTGATATCGCTTAGTACCAAAATCAGATCATACAACAGCTTACAGCAAGTAAACACACACTGACAAAGCTGGGTCACAGGCACTGGTACTAATGCTAGGAGAATTACACAAACTGTTAAAAGAAATGGCAGTTTGTCCTGCTGATTCCACAAGCCAAGTAACACTTTGAATACACACTTGCCTACTGCAAGACATGCTCTGTTACCAGCAGACACAGCTCGAGTGCCACATCTCAGGACAAATGAGGATGCAGCTCACATATACCTTTGTGTTCACTTTCCTCATAAAGTGCAATGAAGCAGCGTTCGGAATTTCTGAAACTTTCTACTCTGAAGTGATTTCTGTGTGTGTCCATGCACGGTGTTACCACCTGCCAGCTCTCACCTGCCCCAGGTGTGCAGGGAAGGTGCTCCTGTGTGGGCTGTGCCCGATCCCGTCAGCAGGGGGCAGGTGAGGCACCACTGCTGAGCCCGCACAGCCACAGCAGTGACACACAAGACTTTCGTTTTAATTACTTATAATTAAAAGATTATAAGAATCTTTTAGAGATTCAAGTAAAATTTGACTGAAATAACCTGTAACAGCCATCACTAGACAAGTCCCTTTGTTCAGTGTGGCTACTGTTCCCCAGGGAAAAGTCCATGGCCCATGGCCTTTGGAGGCAGAGGGCAAAACAGCAGTGTGGGGTGGGGTGTTTGACTAGAAACTGGAGTTAATTCTAGATCCTTTCATCTACACTTTAACATCCTTAGAACAAAATTCCTTCTGGCCTTTAGCAAGCCTTTCTTGAGGCTCACTAGAAGAGGTATCTGTGATCACAAACTGTGATTCATTTTAGTTATGGAATGCTTTCTCCCATCAAGAGCTGTACAGTACAACAGCAGTCAGTGCTTGACTCCTTGGTGCACACTGCACCCATTCTGCATTCCTGACTGGCTCCTTCCCCCCTCCACCTTCCAATTGCTAAGCTCTCTTATAATCTTCACATTCTGCCAGAGAAGCTGCTTTACACATTTCTTTGCTGCAATACGGGACAGTGGTCCCACTCTCCCCCCTCCCTGAAACAGAGCATCTCCCTGAAGTTCACCTTCACTAGCGAAAAGATAGGTCCTAAACACAAAAGCTGGATCCTGGGAAGCCAAGACAGGGCTTAGCTGCACCCCAAGATACTCGGACCCAAGCATTCCTACACCTGCTGTACCTGCCAGGCCCTTTGAGCCCCAAGCTCAGCGGCTGTCAGTGCCACACAGAGCACAGACAAGGATCTCCCCGCGCGCGCTTGTCTAACAGCCCAGGAATGTTACCTCTGATCCTGTAGCTTCTGATATGGTGGAGTAGGAGCTCTCAGGAGCCCAGGAAATGCACTCTACCACATGCTCGTGCTCTCGGAGCTCAGCTTTGCATTCCTTGGTCGCTACCACCCACACGCGCACCGTCTGGTCGTTGGAGCAGCTGGCAATCAAGGTGCCGTCCTGGTTGGGCCGCACCATGCGCACCCACTCTCTGTGCCCCGTGAAAGTCTTCACGCAGTAACTGTGCAAAAAAACACAGCAGCGCTCAACCTCCGGCCCAACAACCCTCTGCACGCGCCTGGGGAATTCCAGGACACGGGACCTACTTGCAGTGGTTAAGATAAAATACTTTAGTGCACACAGGTTCACCCTGGCAGGTGATGGAGCACGCCATAAAGAGTTTGTCAAAGGATGCTGACATGAGAAAGCAGGGACAGCTAAGTTAGCAAAGAGTTTTTATGGCAAAAAGCAGGAAATGGGAGAAAATGAAGTCGACGTGACGTACTTGCATTAAACAGGTATTTTAAGAACAAGCAGAGATTTACAGGTCATTTAGGTATTAGATAGACAACTGATAAATGAAACAAGAAGACAAAAAAAAAATCAGGAGACACCTTGATCTGTGTCAAGAAAGGTAACAGATCCTCCCTTTAAACTCATGGTTAACCAGTGAATTCATTTTCTTAATTGGTCATGAGCTAGAGATCTACCCTCATAGCTTCTAGAAAGACAAAACCAGTTAGCTTCAGTTAGTCAGTATTAACATCTAAACCCCTCTGCTAAATGATTGAGGCAGAATCCTTCAGTGAATCACTCTCAACAACGTAACATCATTTCTCAATTCAAATAGTGCCTGCTGACATTCAGATTCCTGTGTCCCATTTCTACACACAGTGGTTTCTCATTGCTTTTGTTGTGGTGTTGTTTGCTCACAAGTGCACTTACCCTGTCTGGACTTCCCACATTTTGATAGTTTTATCCCTTGAGGCAGAAACTATATGATCTCCGTTGGGCATGATGGCTACCGAAGAAACGTTATGATCATGACCTAAAAACAAAATAAAACCTTTATTAAGTGGCACTGGCAGAGTTTTCACAGAGCACACAGGACTTGCCATTTTTTTATCTTGGTCAAGTAGCTTCAGCAGTGGTGTCTGTTTTATGAAATAATCTTTACATGTGAACTTGAGGTTTTATGAAATAATCATCCATATTTTTAGAACCCACACAGTCCAGACACTGAGCATCCTTAAAGGTGCTGCTTTCTGTTTACTTGTGTATATGTGACTGGGTGTTTATTTTTTTAAGCCTCAAACATTCTCTATTTCTACTCACCATTTCTAAAAGATGATCCTAAAAGCAAGAAGAAAGCTCTTACATAAGACCATAAAAACATTTGCTGTCAATATTAGAATCTTACAGCTGTGGTTATACTTTCTCATTTTTCCTATGGTTCTCAAACCCAGTGCAAAGGGAATGCTCCCATGTGATCAAACCCCGCATGGAGCAGCCACAACTCCTCTGACACTGATTCCTCCTTTCCTGCAGCCCTGCATCAGGAACACAGAGGGCTGAAGGAAGGAATCTTTCACTGATTTGAAGGCAGTTTTATTGTCTACCAAGCATTTAATATTTAAAGCTGAAATCCCTCTAACTGTCATTTTATTTCAGTATCATTATGGGATACTTCCCACACCATCATGCATAGTAGATTTAAGATGCTATTTCATTCCATAAACACTGCATGTATCCCTATTTATAGAGCACTCAAAGCATCAAATTATATCCCCCCTTTTTCTTTGGAAAATACTCTGGTCTATAACCCCTTTCCACATCAGCAGTTTTCCTGGATTAAAAAAAAAAAAAATATCTCCACTTCACACACTGCTACATCAATCCCTTTATACCTTACCATGCATAGTTCTGATGCACTCAAAGCCCTGGAAATCCCATAGCTTAATGGTCATATCAGCAGAACAGGAGGCCAAGAGTTTGCCAGTGTGGTCAAAGGAAATATCTTGCACAGAGTCTGTGTGCCCCTTCAGGGTTCGCTCAAAGTCTCCTGTCTCATAATCCCACACCTGACAAGGGAACAGACAACCTGTTAGCAGCAGACCATTACTCTCTGTATTCTCCAGCCTCACATCTGCACTCTGAAGGGGCCAGCCTGCCACCTTGTTCAATAATTAATCAAGCAAGAGACACAGACAGCCCTAAAAAGCTTAACAGCAGAGAAAATTAAATTTCTTTTTATGCGATTTTGTTACTTATAAATTAACTGAATTGATGCATTTTGAAAACTTCTTTTCAGCTAACTTTAAGCATTATAAACCCAGCAGGAGAACAAGTTTGACTGTATCGATGTCACCTATTCCACAGCCAGTTGTCTGGAGCACACACACACCTTTATTGTGGCGTCCTCTGAAGCAGAGACCATAACACTGAAAACTGGATGGAAAATGACTCGAGTGACAGGACTCCTGTGCCCACTCAACGCATACTTCTCTGGAGGACGAGGAATCCACTCCTTAGGGTCTCGTTTCTGACCAAGAGGTCCACCTGATGTAAATTCTTCCTTAGCTTCATTCAGCTTCGATTCTAATTCCATTACCTAAGTGTGTGAATTTTAAAGAGACCTTTAATCTCCAGTTTTATACAAGTCTAATTCACTTTCTTGCATTAGCAATCCAAATAACAACTGACTCCCAAAACTCACAGTAAAGCAAAGACTGCATGGACCAAAACGGATTACCAACATTCAAGCAGCACTGGTTTTAAAATTTAAACCTAAATTAATCATTTATAGTTTATTCCTTAATAATTTATAGTTAATTCTTAATAATTTAATCATTAATCATTTATTCTTTTCAAATTTCCAAATATTTTCACAGGAAAAAAAGTTCTAAAAAATCCCCTTTACTCACACACTGTATAAATAAATCTGAATTACTATTGTGCCAAACTACCAAAGAAGGTTGTGTTAACAAAAAGGAATGCTACTGCTGCAGGAATTCTGTGTCCTGCTGGAGAGAGCACACACATTAACCAACAACAGAAACACTGGAGGGCTTATAAACCCTTGCTGTATTAACCTGCACAAGGGATAGGGCTTCATTGTTAACACACTGATTTTAGGGGTATTTTTGCTTTTAATACACTCTTGAGCCACTGAAGCATGACTAAAATGGGTTCTGTACTCTCCACTTGCAGCACACTAGATGCACTGGAGCTAATGGCTCCTTCCCTCTAGGGCCATGGCCAAAGACAACAGGCAGCACTGATTTTTCCTCTGTTCTAGCCCAGCCTGACCCTCTGCACACAGCAATTCCATTTCCCTACTCACCAACTGCCTCCAGGCACCTCTTGCCCCTCCAGTTTCAGGACTGCACGTGCATGTTCAGTGCTGAATGCTTTCTGTGCTAACTATTTATACATGTACAACCAGCAGATCTCTACTTACCTTCTTTTGTAATCTTATAACAGATGTCCATTTTTTTTCCAGAAGTCCAGCGTACTTCTTATCTAACTCTTCATTCTGAGAAGCATTTAAAGAAAGAGGAAGAAAAGCAAGACAGGGAAACATCAGAGACACAGAAGTAACTAAATGCTGCACTTTCTTTCCATTACAAAATTACGGTCTCATGCTACAATAATCCTAAACAAGATGAAGATAACAGACATCAGAAAATAACTCCACGTAAGATAAAAGCTCTGAGGACTGGCTACCTTGGTCAGAGACAGATGTTAATCTACTACTATAGGGGGAATTGTAAAAGCTGGAGTTATCTTCATGAATGATCCATTCAAAAATTAAATGTCTCTTTGTGGAGCTACACATCAACCCTTCCAATTTACTCAAATAATTTCAGCCTTTACCTTTTTTTTCCATTTTAGTATGGCCCACTCCAATTCAGATTTTCTTGCATAAAAGTTGTGAAACTTTTAGAAACTGCATTTTCTCTTTCCCTCAGGACCATCTAACCTACTTAGATTGCTTTCCTAAGCTTTGGGAAGAGGAGACTAAATTAGGCTGATAGATAAGGCAGATAGGGGAATGATATTAAGATTTTCAATTATAAGTATGGCATTTCAATTTGTCATTTCTACTTATTTATTCAATACTAGTAGAAAATTGGAGATATTAAGTCAAATTTCAAGCATTTTGGGAAAAGATCAATGCAAGATATGTAATAAAGAAAAGGCAAGGATTTATCCATAGGATTTATCTGGCACACAGAAGCTTACTACTCAATCCAGCTGCAGCCATATGAAATGCAAACCTCCTATGCTAATAGGAGGCAAAGTTAAAAATTATACCAAAATTCCAACAACACAGGTTCAGAAGAGATGGAGATGCCATAAAACTGACAGACTTCAAAATTACAATACAGATGAAGAATCTTGTTTGAACTCACCACATCTAGTTCAGCTTCCTTTTTAAAAACCGAATATGCCTCCTCGTAGCCATTGGAACGGAGGTAATCTGCTATCGCTCGATTTCTACAAAACATTTCAAATACAATTTGAGGGGTCACAGAAAGATTCTCATCACAACGTAGTGCACTCTGCTCTGATCAAATCCTTGTCTACATTCCAAAGTAAAATAGCAAAAAATTTCCAGAATTTACTCAAGATCAATGTAGGATTCACACACTGCAGCTTATATTGCAATGTGTTTATTGCAAATTGAAGAATCCATTTTTTATGCCATCAGTAACTCTGAAATTATATTTTCATCATTTCCCAATTCTAGTTTCATACACCAGCAGTTCTGTCAAAAATAAAAAGTAGTGAGATCCAAACCACAACACACAGTACTTAAAGGGCATGTGAACAGGGACACTCTAAAATCCATTTGGAAACAAATGCTAATAATTGAAGTTTAATGAAAATGCAACACAAACTTAAAACCAGTGATCCCTTACAGTTCATCTCGTTGCCTTTGTGACAGAACCATCGTGGCTGAGATGTCAGGTTAACGTGATCGAGCAGCGGCTTCTCCTCAAGAGCTAAAGTCTTGGGAACCCAGGATCCACAATTCAGTCTGCCACACTGGCTTAAATCACAAGTATGTCTCCAGATGTGAAATCCAATAGGAAATTCAGAGGCATTCAACACAGAAGATTCAATCCATCTACAAGGAGGAGAAAGAGACATCATTTGTTTTCTTGAAACAAGCACTCCTCAGGAAGCTGTCTTAGATTTATCCAAACAGCATCTTTAAAGGCTCTGGCTCTACCCCAGCATGGGGCCCTTGCAGCCAAAGCACTACACACCTGTAGCACACAAATGACTTTTTCCACTCCAGTACCACCACCTGAGAAAGTTCTGAAAAACCTCTGACTAAAAGACAATACTTGTTTTCTTTCCAGTCATGTATTAACCTAGAGTTACTATCTCATCTCACCCACGTTTAGGACACAGCAATTTTTTAAACAGTCCTCCAATCTTAACAGAGTGGCACCATTACTGTGGAAAGGGCTGCCACAGGCCCATTACTGCAGTTGGGCTCAGGCAGTGGAGTGCTCACAACAGCTCCGGCAACGCCAGCCAGTTCAGGTTATGGCTGAAATCTGACACGCTGGAGTTGTGCTTTTCCAAAAGACACTCATTAGTATCCTTTGATTCAGAAACATGAACTACAGCATTCTCAGTGCACAACCTGCTTCAACCGGGCAGCTTTAACCTCTGCCACAGTGACACCAACAAACCCAGGCTGGCAGCACCGCCTTTGCTTTCTGCCCTGCAGGGACCTTGCGAGCACCACGACCATGCAAAGTGCTGAAATGGTATTTCTTGCACACCTGGCAGGTTCTGTACAGAACTCACCATTCACTCAGGCTGCTCAGCAAGTCTGACTGACCAACCAGCCTTCAGCACTGAGATAAACTGAGGCAACACACAGAGGCTCAGAGACAGCAGGTGAGTTTGTAAACTTTCTACTGACTGCTTGAGGACTGCATGCTCCCGCTGCCACTCCTCTGCCCCTCCCTAGACACACAGGTAAGGTGACTTCAGTATCACTGCTCAATAACAATTCCAGTAAGGAGTCTCCTTTAAACAAGAGCCTGCTATGAAAAAGTAAGGAAAATACTAAGCTTGTATCATTAATGGCTACTTATTCATCACAGGGGATCAGAGGCTTCTTTCTAAACCTATCTAGGCCCTGCTGTCTGCTTCAAAATGAGCTTAAGCTGCAAGTTGCTTGTTTCCACCCTGCTGGTGGATCTTCCACGTTAAATGCTGCACACCATAATACTGTCCCGCAAGCCAGTTAGGATAGGAACACTCTAAACAGGCAATGCCTCATTTAATTAGTCTAACCTTTTCCCCAATAGCTATTTCAGAAATAATTCTGCTGAAAACTAACAGCACAGGCTGCATCCTTTCAGAGAACAGAAGCAAGCATTTCACTTCCTCTTGTCCCATACCTAACTGATGCCAGGTAAAGAGACAGCTGGGTTTCAGGAGCTGTCCGGCGCTCGGCACAGAGCAGAGCACCGCACGGGAATGAAGGGAAGCGCAGCTCCCATGGGAAAGGAGGCGCTGCATTACCGACTGCCACTACGCAGGCAAGGCCTAGCAAATCAGTGCCAGCGCACTGACTCCAGTGAAAATCCCTACATCCCATCAATTCTGTTGTGGCATCTGGGAGATGCAATTACAGCGCTTGTCTAAAAATAACAGCAACTGTGTTTGTAAGGCCATCCTTCACATGTCACCTATTTAGAAATGCATTTTCCCTGTTCTATGGAAAGTAACCCCAAACTCCTCCATATCCCATATACACTTCCCTGCTGCTCCACAATCTCTGAACTGCTAGTGAGAAGCAGATCCTAGTACTAGATAAATTCCAACAGCTACAGGGCAAAGCAGCTACTCCTGCTACTAGCAAATCACAGCCAAGCCAAAGCCACCAACCAACTGATCTACAGTATCTCCCTCCTCCAGAAAGGATCTGTTCCAAGCACCCTGCTCAGCATTCCTGACTTTTAACTACAAAGCCACCTGAATAAAAGGTAAGTATTTTTAGGACTGCCTCCTTCATAGACAAAATAAGAACAAACAAAACAAAAACAAAGCCCACTGCAAACAATCAAAACCAAAACAAACAAAACCCCCCCACATAAACAACCCACTCAAGCAAAAGTGTCCAAATCCAAAAAGCCCAAAAGGACCACCATTAATTAGACACTTGTGCCACTATGTGCACTGCCTTTCCTGTGCTGGAGCACACTTTGTGACATACAGGCTTCAGCAAAGCAAGACTAACCAGTCCTTCTCCATCACCTATCAGCCACCACCGTGCTACCCTCAAACAGCTCAGCCGGGAGAGGCAGCTGGGGCTCTGGGGGAACCCTGGGGAACAAAAACAACCCACAAAGAACCGCCACCTGCTCATTACATATCACTTGAAACTGGTCACTTTGTATCAGCATCTTAAGGCAGTGTCAAGACAGAGATCTTCTTTTCAAAGAAAAGGTGTCTTTGCATGAGAATTTTACTTTGTCCACTATTAAACACAGGAAGAAGCACGTTGAACGTAGCCACCCATGGAGTAACAGCTACTAATGAAGTGTGAACCAGGATGTGCCTTTTATTAACACCCACTTACACTCCTCCAAGTTGCAGTTTCTAACTTAAAACCTGACTCTCTATCAGTAGTCTGCATACACCAAAGCACCAAGTGGCAAACCTCTTCATAAGGACAGTAAGCGAGGGCTACAGGTGTTCTCAGCAAGATCAGGTGTCTGTAAGCCTTTTAAAATTGGGAGCTGGCAGAATGCCTGTCGCTGGCACAGGTACGACACATGCAATGGGCACCTCTCACTCCTCCTGGCAGCACAGGACCTGCATGGTTTTCTAGAACAACACAAACTGTTCTTACCTATGCAAAACATACTCCTCAGCTCCACTAACAGCAGCAGATCCTCAGCAGGCAACTGCACCTCATCCCAACTGCCCACCTTTCCACTTAGCTACAGATCAGCTTTTATACTTAGGACTGGCAGAAACGTCAGAGCGGTAGGGATAGCAGACCTGCTTCAATCCTTTGGTGCTGCAGGACTAGAGAGTGGCATACTAAAGCGTAATCTTTAAAAAGAAATTAATTTAAAGAGATAGCCAAGAATCATCACAGGCCAGATTTTTTCCCTGCACAAGCTTCCAAAACACAGAGAATTATTGATGAAGAGCAACAAACTGAGCAGAAATACCTGAAAAGCAGAAGACTCCTTTCCTGTAAGGGAAGGTGAAAACAGCACAGTGCAGATTCATCTGACCTTCTCATTTAAAAAAAAAAAAATAAATGGGACGCTCCATCTCTTCATGTCTGACCATTGCCCCCCTTCCTCCTAAACTGGGGTTCAGAGATTCCTGAGCTGCACCACACTGAGGACACGCTCACTGCCACTGCAGGGCCTCGGAGGTGCCACCTGGGCCGGTGCCACCTGGGGAGCAGATGTCCCCTGGGCAGCTGGCTGCAGGCAGGGCACAGAGCCAGCCCCCGCCACGCTGGCACCGGGCACCCTGACCTGGCACGGGCAGCAACACCCTCTTCCCAGTGTGACCAAGAGGCCTCAACACACCACTGCTGCTTCCTGGCTTCAAACACTGGGCTCTTCCACTGATGGGTATCCGTCTGGTTTAAGTGCTTCCTAGATTACTGGAAAACTTAACAATAACTTAATGAGAGACCTGCAAATGATTCATAAATGCACCAACAGCAAAATGAAACAAGTTCAGCTCCATTTGTTAGCTGTGACAGCTCTACAGGAGGTACCCAAGCACATCAGCTACAGAGTCACAGCAATGAGGTAGGGAAAAGAAAATCACTTTCAGGCAAGAGATTCCCCTCAGTTCATGGTATGTCATGCCAATGAACTATACACCTTGGCTTGCAGGTATTTCTATGACTGTGTTCATACTTGCCTCAGGAGACACTTAAAATATTTTCTATAAGTATTCTCCAAATAAAACTGAGAAAAAGATCATGGAATCAAATTAATTCATCAGCATTTTAGTCTCAACCTGAAAAAAAATACTTGTTCATTTAACCAGCATCAAGCAAGAGCAAAATTACTGGAATTAAAATACCTAAAAGTGCCTGCTCTGTACTCACAAAAAATAAATCAAATTGAGTGCATAAATTTCTTCAGAGTTCATTATGATTTTGTTTAGCAGACTATACTGGATGCTAAACAGTACTAAAATTTGGGTTATATACCTAAGCCCTCCCAAACCCACATTTTCAGAAGTGTATCCTGAGTTACTAAACTCCACCATCACAACAAACCTCAGCATCTTCCACAGGGTTTTGTCAGTAAGTTAGGTTCAAGGTTCTCCACTGCCTTTATCTGCTCCTATTAAGTATGTCAGAAACACTTTTAAGGACCAAAACCACAAACAAACCCCTAAAATGGCTCAAGTGACTAACAGTGGCCATTCCTGCTGCTCAGAAAAAGTCCCAGTAGAAGTCACTGCCAATGGAGCTGTGATCCATCTCTCCCACAGTGAGCTCCCCTCTCCCAGGAGTGAGGCACAGCAAACCCAGCGGTGCCAGCCTGTCACTGGCAGTGCTCCGCTACCACAGTGAGGTGTAACAAGACCAAAAATCAGCTTCAACTTCACTCCTTGGTTCACGACCCTGGCAGCAGCAGTGAACTGTTCCATACACCAGCACCACCACCCTGGGTTCACTCCGCTGCTGCTGTCAGCAACCTCACCTGGTAGTAAATATATGTCCATGGCTACTCCAGGAACTTATCAGTAAATTAATTCAATTTCTGCAGTTTTTATGACCATTGCTAAGGCTCCAAAAACAACCTTCCCCACAAAAACACAAGCTTTGTACACTGAACATGTAACTGCAGCTTATTATATTAAAAATTAGAAGAGATACATGGCATCAATTACAGAGCTAAAGCATCAGCAGATACAGAACAGACCAGCAGAGTGCAGCTCTGAAAACTCAACAGAGCTTTAGCTCAGCACTGCTGTGCTTTAGGAACTGTACTTTTTTGTCTTTTTTTTTTTTTTTTGCAGAATTCTAATACTTTAGTTTCCTCAGCTACAAGACCATTTTTTCCATAAGTATTATTGTGACAACATTTTAAATGCTATTCTACAAGAACATTTATTGAAGGAAACATAATCGGACATCACTTTCTCAGACTGCAAGCTCAGGCACACCTAATACAAAGCATTTGGGTGTTAAAAAGGCACACCACCAGCATCAGGAACACAAAACTGGGTTCACATTGTGAAATCAATTAAGAGTTTTCCATTATCACATTTAGGTTCAAATTAAAATCTTAATTTATCATTTAAAATGTCAATAACCCATATAAAACTTAAAACATTTTGCAGCGTCCATCTACATGCTACCAAGTGGCTTCTCTAACACATTCTGCCATTCTTACAAGTTTTTTTTACCTCAAAGAAAACTCCTAGAGTTTACTTCTGATTTGTTAATATACCCCAAACCTTACTTCAATTAGTTCCTACTCTTCAGCTAATTTTACAATCCCAGTGAAAGGCTAGTCACTCATGAAAACCAAAGGCCACCAAAAAGAGTAACTGAATTGATAGAATCAGAATTAAATTCCGCAGTTCTTTAAAGCTGAAGAGGTCCATTTGTGCATTAATGAAGGAGAAACTCTTGTTGCATTGTCTCTTGCTACATGGCTGGCATAGGAGGTCCTCGCAAGGTTCTTCAACAGTGTAGCTTGTTTCATAACATTAACAAGAGAACTAAAAGTGGTTATTTGGGAGTATTCCCAGGAAATTAGAGCCACAGTCCTTACGGAAGAACTAGACCACAAGAAATGTTCTCTTACACCTCTGGATTATGTCACTAAATTCTCCCAAGTATATAAGAAAACTTCATTTTAATTTAAACTAATTTTTAATGGGTCTGATTTTGTTTCAAGGTCCATAAGCAAAAAGCTGCTTTATCAAACTCAAGCCACAGAACAGGACAACTCTTTCCACAAATGTACTCAAAACCAGATTCCATAGAAGTGAAGTAATACCCATGGTTCCTGGGCATAACTATTAGGACTGAAAAGGGTTCCTAGATATATCTCTATCTGCTGATAGGAAAGAAAAACAGTAACAAGTAAAATAATCCGGTTCCTCTGCTGCCTCCATCTCGCCCCCCATTACTGCAGAAAGCTCATCCACAGTAGAATCACCCAGGCACAGCCATGCAGCTGCTCTTAGCAGCAAACAGACCTTATCCTAGAAAATGTTGGAATCCATCACCTGCTAAGCCAGCAGGGATGAGTCGGAGAATATGAGAAAGCTACTCATTTATGAGCTGGGTTAATCTTTTTTCCACTTTTCAGCCTACATCAGTAAAGCTGGCTGAGGGATTACAAGGAAGTGAGCTCCAACAGCTATCTGATTTGGGAAAAACAAAACAAGAAGCAAATCTAATCTGAATTACAACTCTGAGCCTTATTTTTAATTCATATGTTTAGTAAGCCTGTTATTCTGCAATTAAGGGAAGTCTCAAAATGCCCGTAGGTCAACACTTTGCTTGACACATCAATGTAGTATCCACAGAGTACAGCATTCTGTGCAGTGTTTGTAATAATTCACAAAAAACATTTTCTATTTCAGTTCAGTTACAGGTTTATCAAAGGAAATATTTTTTAACGTGAAAAAAGTAAAAAATTTTATGCCTGCTTTCTTCCCCATTTCACCTACTTTTACTGCTTTTGCTAAAAACCTGATACCGTAGTTTAGTTCTGAAAATAATTCAACACCAAATCCATGGGGAACTAGAAAGCAATCTGTAGAAGATCAGATATAGTGCCGATGTTCCAAAGACTTGGAATGCAGGTTGCAATTACATCTGAAAAATAAAGCTACGGAATGTCATCACAATGCTATAAACCAGGAGCAAGCTGGCTGCTCCACGCAGCATGCTGCCTAAAGAAACGCCTGTGCATTTTGAAATCAACTCCTATGCCCGTCTGCTTTCCCATATTATTTCAAGCTAAGCTTTTAACACATCACTGGCAGTCACTACCCACCTTTAGGATTGTAAAACAACAAAAAACATTTCTGGCCTCATTACCTTCCCAGGCACCAACACTAAATGACTTTGAGGAATCTGGACCAAATTTGCTTGGAAATTTTTTTTTTTTTTTTTAAGAAGACTTTAATTCAATCTTGACATTTTTTCTCCATGTATCACTCCAGTTTTGCAATTCTGATAGAAGCATGATACAAGTAATTCTCAGGAGAAACATCTTGATCACTGTCACATCATCTCATTTTAGAGCCTTTGAGCTTCCTCCAGGTCAGAGCCCCAGCCTGAGGTCTGTGTGTAGGCTTTGGTGGAAAACAAGGGAAAACATCCTTCTTCTAACCTGGCTGTTCAATTCTGTGTGGAAATGCAGGTAAATCTGCCTACCAATAACAGGAAGAATGCAAGCTGCAGTAGCAGATAAAGCTTTAACAGGTGTGAAAAGGTTTTTGCCATGGCACTCCCCAGCCTGTGCTCAGGGTGTTGTGGCAGCGGTAGGACAGCGGGCAGGGCTGGTGTCACGGGGCTGGATGTTACACCCTGCTACTCAACACCTGCTCACAGCAAAGCACATCAGGGCCAGCCCGTGACTCCAGCAGGGTACCTTTCAGTATCACTACTGCTAGGTCAAACAACACACACAGATTTTGGGATAGCAATTCTAGACCACCAGGAGAAAAGTGCTGCACTTAAATATGCCTAACAGCAGGCATATGTGCTGCACTTAGATACATCTATCCACAGCAGTCAGTGGATTTGAACTTTGCTGTTCTCAGTTCTTCCTCCCATACTTCTCTGACTTGAAAAATTAACTAAGAGATCTATAGCTGTAAAGGAGGTCACAGGACTATAACCAAACTTAAATAATTCAATCATTAAACTGCCTGTTATACTGGAAATGTGATATTTAAAAAAACAACTGTGAATCGATTAAGTTTATATTGAAAAATATCCAGAAAGAAACTTAAAGGGATATGTTAATACTTTAGAAACAGCGGAAGGTGTAAACCACAAAGAAATCCAAACAGAAACTTACGACAGAACTTCCACTCTTCAGTCATGAGAACACTGTTGGTCCTTTAGCCACTTTCAAAGCTTGTTGACCAAAAATGTCTTCACTTGCCCAGAAGGGAGGAGAAAAATCCAAAAAGCTAATCATAAGTGTAATCTACAAAATCTTATTCTATTACGGGAAGAGTATTCAACCTTTCATGACACTAGCACCAAAAATAATGAAATCAGGGTTCTGGTAGAAGGTGTCTTGTCTTTCTTATCACCCACCTTCACCTACTACCTTCCTGCCTCTAAAACAGAGCAGCTAAAGGTGAGAGAACCAGAAACTTCTACCATTACTAATTTAACAGACACCATCTGTTTAAAATACATACACTCATTAATGACATCATCCTCTTAATAGGTTGCAAAGATATGAGCATTTAAACAAACCAAATTGTTTATTCCATCTCCTCCTTCACCCCAAAAAGCAGGTGAATCCAGCACAAGACAAGGTGCCAGTATTGTTTCTTTATGGAAGAAAGAGTCATTTATCTGCAGCAAACAACCTAGATGCTTCCAGCTGATTTTCCTCTAGTCTTAAAGAAGGATAAACTTAACACCTTTGCTTTAGCATTAAGCAGAAAAACAAGGCAGAGGCAATCTCGGGGGGAGGTGGGGAGGGGAACACTTGTCTAATTAAACCAAAAGAACTTAAGGTTTGTGAAGCACAACGGGAACAATTAACATGGATACAGGAGGCAAGGTAAAAATAATCTCAGTCATGAATGCCCCTGCCCTATCCCAGATGCAAACCAGTACAGCACCACGCCACAGAGCCTGTCACCTACCTCACAAGAGGTGTGACAGCTGAGTCACCAACCAGCCCCAGAACAAGAGGTGTCTCTGAACAGCCTTCGACCAACTCCCTCAGCAGGGACCTACTTAACAAGGGATCCAAGGAAATTACAGGACAGACACTGCTGCTGCACCACCTACAAACCTCAGCCATGGATGGTCCCATCTCTGGAAACACCTTCTCATGGCTGCAGCAAGTAGTTACCAGTAAAAAGTATCAGTTAAGTCTTCCAGAATCAACAGAATCACAACCACAAAGTTGTATTTATTACATTCATTTAATCACAATCCTTATCCAAAGTCCACAAGCAGCCAAGCCAAGCTGCAGAGCTCACTCAGAAGCAGTACCATTAAGGAGGAAATGGTGAAAATAATTCCAAATGTATTAACCAGCAGGTACTTTGAATTAATGATGTTGATTTTTTTACACAGTTATACATGCATCAGTGCTCTTGGTATTGGTCAGTGCAACAATGCTGTGCACTAGTTTTGAGCATTAGTTTTGAAAGGACTGTATGTTTATAGTCCCAAGGAAATGGAGTTCAGCATACACTTACTTCCTAAGTAACATTTTTCTTTGACATTTCCTGACTGTATATGCCAGCAGGAAGTGAAATGATAGGTGGCTTCCAAGACAGTGAACTAAAAGCAAGAGTGCCTAAGTCACACCTATCTATTACCTTAAGGAGAGAGCAGGAGGTTAAAAACAAACAAACAAACAAAAAACAACAAGCAACAAACACAACAACAGAATAAGCTTTTAAACATTATGAATGAGACAACCATTGCCTCATCCAGGTTCTGCCTCAGCTGAGAGGAAAAGGTCCTTCTTTAAACAACTAAGGTAAGATACAGGTTAGCAATACACATCTGTTAGGCTAACCCACAGCAGCTGGCACCTCCAAGGTAAAACTGGAATTCTGTTCTTCATCAGACAAAATCCTGGTTCTTGCCAATGCTTTTAATATGTACTGTTCATCAGCAGGTCTTACAACATGGTAGGAATGAAAAAAAGTTTTGTTCTAAAATAACTGTATTACATGAAAACCAGACATCTAACCCAACCCAGGCCCAGGACCCCACCACACCTCTGCACCTCAGCAGTGGCACAATCCTGCCCACAGAGCACAGCCATTCACTCTCCTAGCATGGACAGCATTCAGAACAAGAATTCTGAGGAAACAGCTTCATGTACTTGAAAATTGATTTCAAACAGGTCAGGATTGTATCTTAGTGTGAATGCCTACTTGTAAAAACTTGAAGTGTAGCCTACTCTGTCAGGCAGATCAAAAGACAAAGCAACATCACCCATGAATAAACTCCTCAAAAGCTACATTAGGAGCCCCATTTCCCTGGTGTCAGGTAATAAAGCAGCTCCTGAGAAAGCCCCTGAACCCAGGCAAGGCCCCACCAGTGCCATACATTTTTAGTAGTCAGGTTGTCCTGCCAATGATACTTAAGCTCTTATAAATGGGAGAAAGAGGAGCCAGTTGTAACGTCACTGACAGATCTGCAAGTATGGACAGTGCATAATTTAACAACTTCTCTGCAACAAACCTCACAGGAGAGTCCCAGCACTATTCTTTCAACACACATGGCTCTGATCCTTGGGAAAGATCTTCAGTTGCTATCATAAATTACATGTTAGAAGCTGGAAACTCCCCCTCACCCTATAGGAAATCTGAAATTATTATCTATTCATAATAATAATGGATTTCTATTGTCCTCTTGATTTCCTGAATTCAGGCCTACACAGTTCTTATTTTCAGCCTGACAAGTATTTCAGTGCCCACTCACGGATGCTTCAGTGGCTCTCCCAGTCTTTGCCTTTAGTTTAGAAAATGGGCCTTGAGTTGACCAAAGTAGAAGAGAGTTGACCTAAACCAAACTATCCCAATGCCACTCTCCTTCCTACTATGGTAATTCCAACCCTTCAAGTTCAGAAATACAGGGCAGCTGCAGATGGTTGTAAAAAAACTTACAAACATATGCAGTTTATACCTCAGCTACCCTGAGGCAGAGGGGTCAAGCTATTGTTTGCCCAGAATACTCCACAGGAAGTATAAATACATTACAATTAAGGATGGACACTGGCTATGGAGTTCTTCATGGAAGACAAGGTTGGAGTGCTGGACAAGGCAGTCAGCAGCTGTTGGTTCTGGAGCTGTCCCATCCATAGCAAGATGGACAGAGAGCAAGTTGAGAGCAAAGACACAACCTGAGCTCCCAGGCTGGGAGGAGCAGAGGAGCCAGGACAGGCACAGGAGTCAGCAGGACAGGCAAGACAGAGCCCATGTGCAGCCAGAAGGGCACTGGTGATGCCTTTTGCTTCTGTAGAACCCAAAAGAACAAGTTACTCCTGTAGAAAAAGTGACTGCCATCATTTCAAGGGCAAAAACCAACCAAAGCTGTTAAGATGGCAAGTGTTTTACTGGGTTCTTCATTGGCCTTAGCCTGGATATGCATTAGACTCAGGTGTTTAGCTCATGCAGCCACTGAATCCTGGAACATCTACTCCAAGTGAATGAACTAGAAATAATGCAGAAACCACTGCCCCTTATTTTAATTTTGGGCATACTAAGAGAAACAGAGTCTCTTTCTTGTATGCCTACCTCCTACCACAAACTGCACTCAGAACTGAGACTCCCATGAAAAAGCAAAACCTCAGTCTGCTTCAGAACCGTCCATGCTCAATGCTGTACCTGCTCCAATCAGCACCGGAATCAGATGGGAACGCCATGAGGCACATGAGGAACAGGAGAGCACTTCCACAGGCAGCCCTTCCTAGGTGCTTCCTCCAATCCCTATTGTATTCCCCAAATCCTTTGTTCAAACACCTTTCCTACACAACTTTAAGCAGCAGTACCCAAGGGGGACAGCAATGTTCTTACAGAGCAGAGCTACAGTGCTCAAAAGGGCTTCCAAAATCCTGAGAGGTTATTTTACAAGAACTGAGCACATGAGGAAGGGCAACGCAATCCAGTCTGTACACTGACAGCAGTCACCCCACTGTGGTCACCAGAGAAACCAGGGATTGTCTTTTTCTGTGTGCCCACCCATAATCCGCTCTAACCAAGAAGTTCCATGAACAAATAACAGCATGAAGCCACAATACAGAGGCTCCCCTAGATTCCGGAGAATCTTGTGTGTAAAACACACGCGCAAAAATTGTAATTCTTATCTAAAGTGTAAATAAATTCAATTCAACAAGTGCATATCTAAGTGGATAAATTGAAGCGGTTATCAGACAAAAAAAATCCGGCTTTGCAACAGTGACTGGTCACTTCTCACTGCCAGACAAATCAAAATCCTCCCTGCAGAAAAATCAGCCTCAGAACAGAATGTGAGATTTGTTTCATTTCCGAAGCTTCCTGCACCATTAGATTCTTCCCTAAAGAAGAGACTTCATTGTTATGGCAATTAGTATTCCTCCACCCCGGCAAAGGGAGGAAAAAAAAGCTCTGAAAGGGTAATCGAGCCATTTCGCAGCTTTGCCTCCTTACTCCACCCAGTCTCTTCCCTGCTCAATGGCTGCTCACAGCATCCACAAACATGGGAACAGCAACAGAAACACACAAAAACGAGATGCCCAAGAACAAGCCGGATATTTGCAATGCATCTTACAGTTTAAAAATATTTTCTTTGTTTAGTTCCCCAACATAATTTTCCTATTTAACAAAATTACTCTAAGGGCAAATAACATTCTGACAAGCAGACCCTCCCTCTCCCGAAAACCAGCCAAATGCTGCACAATCATTTACAAAATCATCATCACTGAACGGAGGTTCTTTAACCACCACCTCCTAATGCCATGAACAATACTGTCATAGAAACATACACTTAAAAGAATCACCACAAAAAATACATCATTTACCCAGGTCAATATGGCCAAACATTTAATTATATTAAAACGGTGTTTATTAGAGATTTTTAATATAGCTTAGATTAACCTTCCCCCATCCCTAGCAGGCAATTCATTATGAAAGGACTTGACCTGCACCAACCAAGCCCACTGCTGCAGCACTATCGGTGAGGAAACGGTTCGAGTGATACCATGGCAAAGAAAGGGAAGGTGTCACATTATTATTGATATTAAAGGTCAGGTTTAATTGCATCCACCTTAAAAAAAAAAAAAATCTCACGCCCACAGAACTGAACAAACCCCAAACTTTTCAAGGGAGGCACCACTCCCACCCCCCAGCTTCCATCAAAAGCCCTGCCTGCATATAACCTCCTGCCGAAACAAAACCTCGGGAGCAGCAATTAATACAGGATTTTTAACGATATTATAAGGTTTTCACGGGAAGCCTGTGCACCTGCGGCCATCCAGGCAGCGATATGACCCCCAAAAGGAGAGATTAGACGTCCCTCCCCCGTTTCACTGCAGCTGGTTCTGAAGGTCTGAGCCACCTCCTATCGCTGCTGCCCTGCTGAGCACTGCAGGAAAACTGGGGATGCGAGAAAAATTCTGAAACAGCACCTACTCCTTTCCCTGGATTATTAATTCTCGTCTTGTTTTCGGTGCCTCGGCCGCGCTGGCGATTTGGGCCATCGCCCGAGCCCGGCCCGGGGAGACGGTGACAGGGGGAAACCCCGGCAGGAACCGGGGAGGGATGCCGGGGGTCCCCCCGGCGCACACACCGGGCCCATCGTCCCTGAAGGGTATTTTATCGTATTTACCCTAGCCCATCGCCTCCTCCCGGTATTTGCTAAGTCACGGACGGAGCGGCGCGGCCCGCGGCGGGGGGGACACGGGCCCGGCGGCGGCTCCGCGCCCGCCCCGCCGCTCCCGCCGGGCCCTGTTTTCTTGCAGAGTCACCGCGGGAGCGGGGCCGGGGTCCGCGGGGAGCGGGGGAACCGCGCCCCGGCCCCCAGAGCCCCCCCACACCGAGCCGGGGGGAGGACACCGGGCCGGCCCCCCCGCCGCCCCCCGCCCCGCCCGGTCCCTCCTCACCAACGGGCGCGGCCGCCATTTTGAGAGCGAGGAGAGAAGGGGGGGGAGCGGGGCGAGGGCGGGGAGCGGGAGAGGAGGGGGAGAGCGGAGAGGAAAGCGGCGGCCGCTCGTGCCCCGGGCCGGGACAAGCCGCGGGCCGTGGGAGCGGCGGGCCCCGGCCTTACCGAGCCCCGCCAGCGCCGCCGCCTCGCTGTGCTACGCGGGGCCGGCGCCACCCGCCTGTCCCACTCACCGGCGCGGCGTCCCGGTGCGGGGTCGGGGTCCCGGTGCGGGGTCGCGGTCCCGGTGCGGGGGTCCCGGTGCGCGGTCCCGGCGCTCGGGGACGCTCCGCTCGCTCCGCGCTGTCAGAGGCGCCGCGGCCGCCGGGAGGGAGGGCGGGAGCGGCGCGGCCGCCGCGGCGCTGCGCATGCGCGGCCGGGGGCGGGGACGGCCGCCCGCCGCCATCTTGGGCGGCCGAGGCGCGGGGTGCGTGTCCCGGCGTGCCGCGCGCGGCTCCCGGCGTGCCCTGCGCGGCCGCCCGCCTGAAGGGGCGGCCCGGGGACACCGGGAGGACCGGGAGTAGCGGGTACTTACCGGGGACACACCGGCAGTACCGGGCACAGGGCACGAAGGTCAGGCACACCGGGAAAACACCGGGCACAGCAGCAGTGGCACCGGGCACGCCGGCTGTCACCGAGCACCGGGAAGATGAGACACCGCGGGTACACCCCATTGCCCGCGGCCTCTCGCAGGCACCGGGCGTTGTAGTGCATTCCGAGCGTCCCTTCCCAGGAATCCGCTCTCGGGACAGCTCTGTTTTAGTGAGTGACCTTGTCCCGCAGATCTGGAGTCAGCAGAGTTGAGAGAAACGTTCGGATCTTTTGTGTCCATCAGCCCGGTGTGACCGGAGCTCTGGGGGCTCCCCTGTGCGTCTCCCAGAGCGCCTTCACAGGGTCAGTATAGAAACACTCGCACTTTACACTGGGAACTGAATGTTCGCATCATCTACAAATCCCATGTAGTTAAATCTCAAAATGTCCTTTGCTTAGTGTCTCAAAATGGTAGTTCCTGTCGGTAAACTGAGGCACAGACCACCGCTGCTTTAACCCGTGTGCTCACAGGAGGCGGCACAGCAGAGTCTTGGCAGCGCCTGTCCCAGCTCCTGTGTTTGCAGCACAGCTCTGGGCAGCAGAGTTCTCCCGTCGGTTTCTTGCTCTGAGGCCCTGTGATCCCAGTGGTTGCAGTGTCAGGGACAGCAGTGCTTGCCCAGGAGCTCTGCACGGCCCAGCTTGGGGAGCACTGAGCCGTGCTGGCAGAGGCCCAGGCAGGGAACGTCCCAGAGCCCTGCAGCCCCAGGGACAGTCACCACAGCCACCTCCAGCGCTGGCAGCACGGCAGCAATGCAGGGAGAGCGGGGCCACGCAGCTCTCTGAAATGCTGAGCCAAGGGAAGCGTCCCACGTGCTGACCCACGTGGAATTCCACGTGGAAAATTATTTAGATAGCAAAAACGGAAAGAAACTTCAAGGGACACTGAAAATTAAGTAATCAAAAGCTGTAGAGTCTTATCTGTTACCTCTGCAAGTAACAGTGGTGATCATTAATGTAACAGTTACGTAATGGATCTCTGTGTTTGTGCTCAGAGCACCTGAGGGTGCTGGTGTCAGCCTTGCCTGTGCTGGGCCTTAGCCCCTGCTTGCTCTTGTGTATTTTATACAGCAATAGACAAGACAGGGCTGTGCAAACCCCGTACACCACAAGGCACTCCTCAGGGTTATTTCATAGACAACATAAGAAACACACGGGATGGAAATTTAGCTGGTGACTTTCAAATGGTTGCCCAAATTACCTTGGCTTTACTTCCATCTGCTCACCAAGCAGGCAAAGCTGCTTTTACAGTCTCAAAATTCTTATATTTCAGGTATTTGGGGGCGCATATTCGAGTGATAATTAGCATCCACCCCAAAAATTAAATCTGGTTCGCAGGGATTAATGAATTTTCCACAGATTTTTGAGGACACTGGTGTTTTATTCTCCTTTTACAGATGGCCTTCCTTGTAATATCATTGCTTGATATTAGAATGGAAAAGAAGTCCCAGCTGCCAGCATAGCTGAACTATGAGGAGTCTCAGAGCCCATTTTTCTTAATCATTTCCTAAATTGCCACCATGTACCTTGATAATGGCAAACACGGGCCCTGTACCTCAGTGAGGACAGGCAGATCCAAGTCGCACAGCTCCTCCTGATCTCAGCTTCGGTCTTTCCCTCAGAGTGTTCCTAAAGGTGGTGTTTGCAGCCTGCACAGCTCTGCTGCAGTGTGAGCCAGGCTTCTTCAGGGGAGCTTTTGCCATCTGGGGTAGCACACACAGCAGTAGCTACTCCAGACGAGATTAGGATTCCAAACGTTCCACCAGCCCCTGCCACACGCTTCCTGCTAAACACGGAAACCGCCTTCATTGATAATTCATATGTTGCCTCTGAATGAAAGTTGTCATTAATATTCTGTGCCTGTACATATTTGTGTGGCAGAGCACCTGCAGTGGCTGCACCGCTGCAACCAACTCCTGTACACGTTTCACGTCCGTCGTGGTGCCTGACCTACAAAAGATGTGAGCTGTTACAGCCACGCAGCTCGGGAAGGGAAAGAGTTGCATGGAAATGCCTCCACAGATTTGAACTGAGAGATCAGTGCAGTTTTAGGTCGGGACTGAATTCCAGTGACACAAATACTGTCATTACAAGGTGCCTAAGCGCATACCAAAGGAAATTAACTTCTAGCTGTGTCTTGCAATTCAATTTAGTGAGTCAATGGGCATGTCTACCTGTGTCATTAACCCTGTCACTGGGATAAATCACAAGAAATGAGCATTTTTTCTTCTTTTTGTTCACTAGTGAATAGTGACTTCTCTGTAGCTCAAACAAGACTCTAGAACTGCAGATTTTCCACTTCATTGTTTTATAGATGCAAAAGTTTTAGAAATCCCACTCCCAGTACTCACGTGGCCTTTCCTCTACAGTATAACATAAGGAAGAGGGCAATCTGTAAGTGTGTCCTGCTCTCTGTGACATTCTCAATTAAAAAGAAGATAAACAAATCCTGTCTCTGAGGTTCCTGTGTGGGGAAGCTTGGCCCTGTGCAAAGTCTTCCCTTGTTGCAGTGAAGTTTTTCACTGAAGTGAGCCCCTTTTCTAACGTAGTATGAAGGAAACGAAAATTATATTTTCAGCAAGTGTTCCTGTTTTACTGCTAGAAGTGGCCATGCCTGTTTTTATTCCATTCTGCATCTCACCTGGACTGCTGATGGCATAGAGCTTACAAAGAGTTCATGCTGCTGTTGATGATGATGTGTTTCTGTATCTCCATTCAGTCTTTGATAGTCCAATACTATTCCCATGATACTGCTTTCACATGGTTCCTTCTTTCAACTCACGTGTTAGTTCTTCTCCTAGAGGCAAAGGATGAAAGTCCAGGTACAAGTGGCATTTCAGCCACTTATCAGTTCTGTTTGCACTGGTGTCCCTTGGCAGGCCCTTATCCAAACCTGGCTGCTCACCCTGGAGGTGCAGCATTCCCTGGCAGCCGTGGGCCTGGCTCCCTGCTAGTCCCAGGTTATCTCTGGTTCCTCTGTGTTTTTGTGAGGTTGTAATCTGTGTCTGCTTGGCCTCACATGCACCTTCTCTATCCCCATACAGTGAGTGGGATGTTAAAAATATCCTTTTTCTGTGAGACTGTGAAAGCAAGTGTTGCCTATAATAACCTTGTCAAAGTTTCTAACACAGGAGTATTAATTGCAGGTATTTATTGTCAAACAAGAAGATGTTTTCTGTTCCCAGAATTTTAAAATTTATGGGAATTATATTATTCAAGGATAAATATGCTTACTTAAAAACTTTTATTCAATAGTTTTAGAGAATTATTTCTTACATCTTCAAAATGTTTTTTCTGGGTTACAGTGAAGGGACATTCCAGTTAAAAGGATGGTAAACTAGTGCAGAGATAATAAAGCATCCACCTTTAATGTAATTGGGGCATGCACTTTTGCCTGCAAAAGCTACATGTGGTTCTCATGCTGATGCTGCAGCTGGACATGCAGACTAGGTCATCCTAGGCTCCTGTAGCTAACCAGGATAATTTGTGCATTAGCACCTGATTTGCGTAGAAAACTGCTGCGAAGGTTCGTGCAGGTATTTGGGATCGGATGCACGGCTCCTGGCTGTCGATCTGCTGCACAGCTGCAGTTCAGCTGCAGTTCAGCTGCAGTTCAGCAGTTCGATGGACTCCAGCACAAACCTTGCTGTACCTCAGCGTCCCTTGTCCGCTCAAACTGGCTCTTTAAATTCTGCTTTTACGACACAAATCTGTTGTTAAGATACTGTAAAACATCGGGGAAGTGCAGCCTCTGCTCCATGGGTGCTGCAGCGTTCCAAACACAACTTCATGGGACAAATTTATTTAGTCAATCCGTGACTATTGGAGAAAGATAGACTCAGACTGGGCAATGGGAAAAGTCCTGCAGGGGCTGTATCTGGGGCTGTGCCCAAGGGGCGGTGTCGGGTGGGGTGACAGCCTCTGTCCGTGCTCCGCAGGTGCTGCGTGCCCCGCGCGGGGAGGGACTGCGCCGCTCAGGTTGTGTGGATGCTGCACCGGAGATTTGCAACTTCGGGCTGAGGTACGCAGGGAGCCTGGTCAGTACCCACTGGGAAGATGACTTTTAATCTTACATGTCTTCTAAGAAACAATATAGTCCTGAGCAGAAATACTTCCTCTTACAGCAAAATGAATCTTCTTTTCCTAACGTTAAATCTGTTTAGCTACAAACCTGCACCAGCTTTGATAAACTGACAGTATATCCCCCCATTAAAAACAGCAACATTTCGCAACAAATAGAGCTATTCAGAAATGTAAATGCTATACTGATGCTTTATTTTTTACATTTTTAAATATTTGTTATTACCAGAAAATGAAAATTGTCTATTAGATAAGAAACTCTTGTTTCTCAGCAACATCGTGAATATTACTGGTCTAACTACAGGGCTGAGAGGTTGAAATAGATGTGTGCTGAGAGCCCCTTCAACTTCTGACAAGCTAGTCCAGGTTTCTTTCCAACAGGGCAGAGTATTGTAGCTTCCCTACAAGGAGGAGGTAGGTGGCTCAAATGCTGGGTGATTCACAGCTGTAAGAATGCACCACCACCAACCCATGCATGGATACTCACACACCCTGATCAAATTATATGTTTGACACATTCTTAAACTGAACCTTTCTGCAAACAATTACACACGTTAGTGATGCTGTGATTCAGGGCGGTGCTGGCAGCGTTGCTCCTCATGGCACCAGGAAGCAGGAACCTCGCCTTGCCTTTTGACCACTGGCTTCCCTCGGGACAGCAGCGGTCATGAGTATTATCTGAAATGGTTGTGAAAGAGGACAACGTAGAGCCATCACCTGTGGCTGTAGGTGTTTTCTAGTAATTGTACTGAAAATTGTAAGTGGAAGAAAAAAATCTGAGATGTAAAACTTTTGTCAGACAGCAGAGACACAGAGAGAGTGTGGGACGGAGCTCGCTGTGGCTCTGGGGGCTGCAGCTGCTGCCGGGGAGCTCTGGAGGACAGAGGCAGTGGAAGGGTTCCTTCAGTGCTGCACGGGCAGGAACTGCTGCAGTCAGTCCCTCCTGGGTGCAACTGGAAGTCCCAAGAGGGAGGGAAAGGGAAGCAAGAAGGAATATCTGTCCGTTTTTTGGTTTGGTTTTTTTTTTTTTTAAGTTACAAATTCTGAACACTGATACACTGTGATGTCCTGTGCTATGTCCTCTCAGGAACTCCTCTTCCTTGGGGCAAATCATTTCATGCATCTTGTTGAAACATACTTGTTAAAACTTTTCCAATGCCAGCATTATTCATTCATGTTTATGAAGTCTCTTTATATTCGTGCTTCAGTAAATGTCACAATAAAAGTAATATTATCAAGCATTGGAAAAAATCTTTTCCCAAAACCAGTGGTAAAGCTCTTGGTGACTGTGATGGAATTAATCATCCAACTGGTCTGCAATGTTTACAGAGGACAGTGGATATGTCTCCACACTCTGCTGGCTGAAAAGCTCTCTCAGACATTTAGTGTACTTCTGTTGTTTATTCTAAGCATCATTTAGTGCCCTCAGTGACTTTATTATGTTTATATATATAATTTAAAAAAGATACATTTTAAGATGTGACATTTTTTGCCAGGTTAAAAAATGCACTTAATTAGAATTGCTTCAGAAAGGGTCAATTGCCCCTGACTCTCCACTGGATTTTCTGTATTCATTCCAAATAGGAAATTCTAAACAAATTTCATTAAACTAATGTGTATTACCTAAAAAATTGATAAAAGACTGAGTGCTATGGTTTTAAGAGCTCTCTATGAAAAAGGGAATAGAAATTTTACCAGAAGGTAAAAAATCAGCATCCAAACATAAGAGTTTGCAGGCAAGACTTCCACTGGTGCCAGTTAGAGCTGTGCTGTAAGGAGATTATAGTTATGTAATAGAATCCTTTCGTGAATAATTTCATAGTTCAATACATTTTCTATGACTGGGAGAGACATGGGGCAGAGTGGGCTCTGAAGATGACAGGACATGATTTTTACAGTGTTTACCCTTTATTTTATACCAGTACTCCTGACTTAGCCAGGAGTGACCCACAACTCTAACTAGGAACTGTCAAAGTCACAGTTGTGAGGTTCAGTTTGTTCTCATTTTAATCCATGGTGATATCCTTGGTTAGAAAAGATGTTAGTAAATAATGACAATCTGTATTTGGAATTGAGAAGGATTTTTAATTGAGAATGATTTACTAATTCTTAAAAACATAGGAACTAACTCCTCTTTGCTTCATTTACAGAGTCCCAGTAGATTTCCATTTGGCCTGGAGAGTTTTCTCTGTCCCCATTTTCAGGCTTCGTTGCGTTATCTGTATTCACTGCTTTATCTCCTATGGCATCTTCTTCATTATTAAGCAGGGTCTGAGAAGGAGAGATTGGATTAGAACAATTTTGTCATCTTATGGCACAAGACAATACAAAGTATCTTGTAACATTTTTTAGATACTGATAAAGCAGATTTTTTTTATTAACTCTCTCTAACACTTCTGATCTGTGAAGTCTTCCAGTATGTTGTATTTGCAGAGCTACTCTGTGATTTTTCAAAAACCTACCAACCAACCAATTTGCCTCTTTTAAGGACTTGTGGAGGGGGATGTAATGCAGCCAGGGATGCTGACCTGTTCATAAAAACTGAGAACTGTGTAAATAAGGAGCTTGAGTTTGCAAAGTTGTTTTTTTCCATAGCAATATTTCCTAGTATTCTTTTTTCTCAGGGCTTAGAATTAACCAGCCTGATGGTACATAACACAGCTGAAAGAAACACCCTTTGTTTTCTTTTAAGTTGCCAATGTAACCATAATTTTAAGAAAGAAACAACGAAAACAAAACCAAAGCAGACAGTGTTGGGGAGGGCAACTAACTGACAATGTGCCACAATAATGGAGTTAGGTAAGGCTGTTAGAAAGCAATTGAATTATGGTAAGACAATAATAACTACTGTGGGAGTCTGGACTGTAAAATTTTCAGCCATGATACTTCAACAGACAGTTCTGAAAAATTTGCCTTTGTGCCACCTGCACATCTGTAGGAGCAGGCATGTCCACTACTGGTGAATGCCAGGGTAGGAGCTCGGTTCTGGAGCAGTTGTGCATGCAGTTCCCATAAATCACAGAGCTGCTGTTGCAGAAGCAGGAAGAAATTAGGCTAAGAGTTCCTGTAGTGAGTTGAAAAGAAAAAGTAAGCTATGAAGAATAAAAACGGGCTCGTTTGGAAAAAACTCCATCTCCCACCTTGTCCGTCTGCTCAGGAGACCTTCACTTTTTATTTTCAGGTGAACAGAGCTGGGCTCTGTTTGCCAGCAGAGCTTTCAGAAGCATCTTTGAATGCAGAGAGATACCTGTAGGCAATTTCAGCAATACAGCTTTTATTTTCATTTTCTCTCCAAAAAAAGACCAAACACTGAAAAAGCTGGTGATTGCATTTTAATAACCAAGAAATCAAATAAGTTTCAAATGGCTAAGAACAAATTCTCTGGGGAAAATAAACAAAAGGCATTTCCACCTTCAGCCTGAGAGATCAACCTTCAGAACGTGTAACCTGCCAGGTTCTGGGTTCACCATTAGGCACTTTGTATAAAACACCTTTTTTAATTCAGGGTGGTTTTCCCACAAGGGAATCTTTCCAGGCTCCAAGTTAATTATGTTTCTCTCCTCTCGAGTTTCTTTACTACCTAGAATTTTAACCTAATGTAGTCTATTTTAGGTTTTTAAAAGTGCTCAGTGCTATGATATCTATGTAGTCTAAAAAAAGATTGTTAAAATCTGAATACAGGGAAGTAGAGGACAGCTAGGGATCATCCTAGTTCTCACAGAACATAGTATCTTTGGACTGGCTAAAATAGTTGTCCTCAAGTAGTCCTGCTGTGCATAATGTGTACATTTTAATGAGGTGAGTTAATCCCTATGTTCTAGGAACAGACTTTGATAGTATTATCTGTCATTACTTACAAAACTGTATGAATTAGAGTGCACAAGGCTATTCTGGGGCCACCAGACCAGTTAAGGAAAAAAGAGTGTTTTACAGGACACTAAAACTGAGTTGCTTACAAGCACTCAGCTGCAGCTGGGGATCAATGTCAGCAGGGACTGCTGTAACAGAGAGGGCACTTACTCTCCTAAGATAATGCCAGATGCTGAGGTTTTGCAATAAATCCCTTGCCCCACAACTTCCATCAGCCTTGTCCCCAGCTGGAAGTCTTCAAAGCCTGTTAGCAAACAGCAACAAGTGTTCTACTGACACCTAAGATGGGGAAAATAAAACACCAGCAGTGCTAAATGTCACACTTGGAAATGGCAATCGTACGTGTTCAGCAGCCCATTACCCACTGAAGATGAAAAAATAGTGTGGGTCCTGGGAGGATGCATCAGCAGTCAGTGAAGGGAAAGCACTGAGCTCAGAGAGAGCAGAGCCCACCAAACGTGCGGGCAGGAGCCTGTGCCAGTGAGCTGTTACCCAAATAACTCGGTAATTCAAGCCCGAATGCAGAGTCAGGGAGCACAAGGAAGCCTCTTGTAGCCCAACATTTAGAGACCTGAAACTGAAAATCAACTAAAATGACTCAGTTTTTTTCTTTTTTTTTTAATATTAGCCGTCCAGTGTTTATGTGAGCCCAGAGACATAAGGGGGAGCAAAGTGGAGCTAAGTGTGGCTGTAAAGCCAGGGTGGAGAAGTGGGGTCAAATAAGCAAGCAGGAACCTTTCTGGTGTCAGCCTTGAACAGTGAGGGCTCTGTAGTCCAGCAGTGGCAGGCCACTGTCCTCAGGAGCAGGTCCCAACACTACATGGAAGGAGCTGGAGATGCAGGGAGGTCAGCAGGTGCACTAAGAGCCAGGTGCACGGCAATGCTTTTGTCCCCATGTCCCGAGGGAGCATTGGAGTGACCTGAGAGACAACTGCAGTGGTGACTGCAGAGAGGAGTGATGCTGCTCTGTGGTAAGAGGCATCTGGAGGGCAGGGAAGTTCCTTCGGTGGCTGGTGGTGGTTGTGGTTTGGCATGTGTGTTCCTGACTCACCCATAAGTTTGTGTGAAGATTGTCAGTAATTTGATTGGTAGGGGCTCACCAGGTAAAGGACAGTAAAGGCTGCTCAGGGGTAGTCAGAGATGATGCTCGTGCTGGTAAGGGCTCCCTAAAAAGCAGTAAGAGTTTCCTGAAATCTTCTCCAGCATGGATGCAGGAAAATCAGTTGTCCAGCTGAAAAAAGGTTAAAAAGAATGCAAAGACAGCAACTTGATTAGTATAACATTCATGCTTGCCTTAATATCTAAAATTCTTTCGTCCTCCTTCTATAAGCTTATGGAAAGCCCCCCTGAATTCATTTGGAGCAGGTCCTTCAAGGTACAACTGAATCTTTGGTTTAAAGAAGGAAGCAACACCAATAAATACAGTCCAGTTCCAAACAGTGGTAGCATTTCTGTGCAAAGATTTGATTCATGAAGTACAGTCTTTTCAGATCATTTGTAATGGATGTAAGAGCTTGACATTAGCTACTTACTGTATCTCCAGACCAGCTTAAAACCACTGTGGAACCTCCTTATGGTACGTTGGAAATGGAGAGGAAAATGGGAGGACTTGTAGTAACTCCTTTAAGATCTTGTAGTAAAATTAATTTTCATGGATTTTGGGCTGTTTCACTGAGTGACACAAACAGCACTCTACATTTGTACTGATTTATTTTTGTGCACTTCATTCTTCAGTTGTCTTGCTTCTTGTGGAGTAATTTACATATATGCAAAATCAATGTTAAAAAAAATAAAATAAAAATTGTGGCCTTTCTCACAACAATTTTGCAAGTGCTAATAATAGAACAGGGTGCAAGGCAAGTGGAGAATCTTGCCTTCAGGCATGAGTCTGATTTCACAGCATTTTTCTCCAGTTCATTGTTTTGATGTTATTCTTAATTTATCAGTATTTTTACTAATTAGAAAAATACTCAACAAACTGCCCCATTCAAAAAATTGTTGTGCAACACAACAGCTAATACACATTTTAATCTGGAGTGTTGAGAATGATGGTGAGAAGCAAGACAGGATAGAGCTGGGGTAGGGAACTTGGAATAATTCAAAGAAATTGGAGAGAAGACAAGTAGCTCGTCTTATTCCCATTTATCAATTAAGGCAGGATTCTGTGTTTATCCATCATGGCAGACAGAGGGAAGGAAGAGAGGAAGGAGAGCTGGGTGTTTGTCTGTGAGCACACCAGTTGTGAAGGGAGAGGTGAGCACAGCAGAGGAGAGAAGTTGCTGTTGGTATCCAGAATCAAAGAATGTCTGAGCAGGGCAGCGATCGGCTGGGCAGAGTCTGGAGCCCCCCTGGTAGCCAGGTGGCCAGTTCCCCACTCAGTCTGCCAAGTGAGTTGATCGTGAGCTCAGAGCCAGACAGGGTGCCAGGTGGCCAGATCCAGCAGGCAGCATCCAATTAACAGTGACACTGCTCCGGAGCCGGGCGGCTCTGCCGTGGGGACAGGGAGCACCCCCACACCGCCAGCCTGCTCCCCAGGGCAGCTCCAGCTGCTTCACGTTGCTCCGGAAAGCTTGGGCTTCTCCAGACTTTGCTCTGAGTAGTTTTGCTTGGTTGGTTTTGGGGTGGTTTTTAAGCAGTAAAGCTGTCTAAATCTTTTGGATGTCTCAGTGATATTCTTTTCCAGCACTTTCTCCATGGCTCAGGGCAGAGCTCTGCTGTGCTATTGAGACACGCAAGTAGAGAAAATTTGTCCATTTTATTCATATGTTGTGAATACATAGAGGTCTTCCATTTGTAGCATCTTGCATAAGTACTAGGGTATTAAAAAAATAAAGGGGAATATTTTAAAATTTATTTCTCTTTAAGCTTCTCGTAGGCTGAAAATAGCATTCCACCTTTAGGCTGGCAGTTAGGGCAAGATGAACATTCCAGAATCAGGCAAATGAAGTGGCTGAAAGCGAGATAATAGTTTATAGGAATGGAGCTATTTATAGTCTGTAGGATGCAGTGGTTCAGCGACAGCCCCATGACTCACGGTCAGCACGGGGAAGGTGCTCTCGGGGGAGAGGCCTGGCCAGCATCTCAGAGCTGTCCCTGCAGTTACACATGTGACAAACTGACAGAGCCACGGCAGGGCTTGTGGTTCTACCTGGGCAGCTACTGATCATGACATTTAAAACTCACTGGCCAGGTGTCAGGTTGGTCACATCTCCCTGATTTGCTGTGTATGAGTACAAGGATATGCATATGAGACAATTAGCTACAGAGTGTTTAACAGAGAGGGTGGCGTCTCCCTTGGCAGATGGAATACGACATACTGGTGCTCCTTTCAAGTTCTCAAATACTCTATTTGTTAAGTCATGTAATACTTCTCAGTGTTCTCAGAAATCACTAATCTCAGTGCTAGATTTCTCAGTGAAGGGAAAGGAATAGCAGTTTTTATCCACAACTCCTTAAAGCCGATGAAACATCCCCGCGTTTTTGGATGAAGGGAGCAGTAACTGATGTACTGTGATCCTCAGTTGACTCAGAGTGGCCCTCTGACCTTGTGTTAGCCTCTCTCACTAGTTTCCATGGCAAAACGGAGCTAACAGTGCTCAATTATCCACTTTATCTACTAAATAGGGTTAAGGCTGGGGACGTTACGACCATTTAATTACTCTTTGTAATGAGCTCTGAAGAGAAGTGACTAAGAGCCGGTGGCGGTGGAGTAAATCTCACAGCTGCTGGATAAACAGCGTGCGCAGGGCGGGAGGCGCGGGCAGCAGCAGATGCCGATGCCGCCGGTCCCTGCGGGCTCTGCGGAGCCGGCACGCCCAGCGAGGGCCCGCGGGGCCGGTCCCCAGGCAGCCGGCGGAGCGGGGCTGCCGGGCGGCTCCCGGCGCCGCCTCCCGCCCAACGCCGCGCTCCGGCCGCCACCGAGCCTGATCCCAGCGCCTTGCATCATCCGCCCGCCTCTCCCCCTCTCCCCGCCGCAGCTGCCAGAGTCACAATTACTGTGCTGGGAGGAGTGCGTCTGTGGCATTTCTGCCCGTTGGATCCCTCGCAGGCCATCCCACGGAGGTGGGGTTTCCGCCGTGCTTACGTGTCTGTGTTTGAAAGCAGGCTGTCCCTGCGGAGCCGCCCGGCAGGCACAGCGGGCCGCGGAGCGAGGCCGCCCCCCGAGCGCAGGAGCGCCGCCCGCCCCCGCCGCTCCTCCGCCCGCTCCTCGCTCCTCCGGCCGCGCACGGAGAGAGGAGAGCTTCTCAAGGGAACTGGGGAGAGAAAAGGCTGTATTAGACGGAGTTTGTGGCGGGACAGGTGCCCGGTACCGGGTACGGTAATCCCCGAGTGAGCCTGCTGGCCGTCATCCCCTGCCCACGGGGGAGCCCCGCGGTGCGCACCAGCCCGGCCCTTACCGGGGCGGGCTCGCACAGCTACACCAAGCACAACCCGAGCCCCTCATCTCTGGCCACTACACAAGGAACTCGCTGAGCAATTTTAGTCCCTGAAAATAATACATTTTGAAAAACGACTTAAAACAAGAGGCTTTTGGTTGGTGGCTGGGTTCAGAAATCCTTCCTTGTCTTGCTTTGACTTTAAATGTTTGTGAAATACAAAGAAATGATGACTGTGCCTCTTTCTTATATTCTAACATGTTTGCTTTTAGAATACCTCCATCGTTTTGGACCAGCAGAAGGGTGTTTTCATGTCACTTTCTAAGGGCAGGAACGAATGTAGTCATATTGATGAAGGCAGTGCCCAGTCAGAGAGAAAAGACAGAGAAATTAATGGTCAGCTTCAAATATTTCAAAACTGAAAGTTCTAGGCAGGGCCTTCCCCAGATAATGTTTTTCCATTTTAATTAGTTCTTCGACTCTATTGACTTTTTTTTACCAGCATTACAAGGCTTTTCAGTATTTATATTTGGGTTGTTTGTTTTCAGAATGTTGGAGAACAACATGTGAAAGAACAAAACCCAAATGAGTTCAAAGATCACTTTGTTTTGAATGTGATATGGGATTTGTTTATCAATGACCTCACATTCTCAGATGCCAGTTGAGAACCTGCTGAAGGACCAGACAATTGGAATGATGGTCTATAATTGAGCTGTCATCAAGTCAGCTGCCATCCCAGGGATCATGGAATCCTGTTCCTTAATGTCTGGGGCACCACAGAGTTTTGTGGGGATTCTTACCACAAGAGGATGAGTCTTCTCCAGGTTAAAATAATTTCTCTCTCTCCTGGCCTTCTCTTCTGCAGTGATCCCAAATAGTGCTGTGGGCAGGCTCTTGGATAGGCAATAGGGAGGATTTTGCAAGACATATTAATGGTAAAACTGCTTTGATTGCAGATGGCTTTCACTACTAAAGCACTGCTAAATTCATGCTAGTTTCAGTGTACACTTGATGTTAAGCTCTGAGTATTTCTAATTTCAGCTTTCCTTGCTCAGTGCCTCTGTTGCCCCCGTGACACCCACATACCCATTACCTGACAGACAGCCTGGCAATGTGCTCAGAAAGAGCTGATGGAACGCTGAGAGCCCCTGCCAGACACCATGGACAGTGTTGCCCCAAGGAAACAAAAATTGCCTGTCTGTTTTACACCCATGTGCTGTGCAGATTAGGATATGGCTTCAGGTATTTGAATGCTTTAAGCCTGACTAAGAATTTTTTTTACCCCCCATGATAATGGAGTGGAACTAAATGCTGTGTTTTCCAATATGCCACAAGGCTGATTAAATAGGAGGCTTGGAAAGGGAATGTACAGTCAACATTTAGCTTTGGGTATTCTTTTGTTTATTATTTTTGAACAGTAGGTTGGAGCAGATTACAAAGCTTGAAATGAATATAAATAGTTTCCTGATTAAAAAAGAAAGAAAGAAAGAAAAAAGCAGAAGAGTACTTAATTTAAACCTTGCCCTGAGGAGCTGGCAGCTCAAAGCCAACACGTGGACTTGTGTAGTGGCACTGTAAAGAGTAATTCCAAACCAAAAGGAAATTAAACTCATCTAGTTGGGTTTGCTTCAGTGTTCTCCCAGCCCAACTGTCTGTAGAGCTGTTACCAACATATTTGCACTGAGAATTAGGACACTATTGCTTGTAACAGCAGTTATTTGTAACAGCTCTCCTCCACTGCAGAATGCCTTCTTGGCACCAAAGGATTTCTACAGCAGTCCTGGAATGGCAACAATCCTCATAATTTTAATAGTTCTTATTATCTGGGAAATACCAATCCATTTTCGGGGACCTGGATTTACTTATAGCATTAAGATTATTTAATAAATGTAATAACAGTGATATCATTGTTATCTGTAAGGCTTGCATGGGCAGGAAGCTTCACTATCTGACAGCTGGATAGAACAAGGAAGGAAGGGGCAGGTAGGGCATTAGGACAAGTGAGGAGTGGGACAGCAGCCTCCTCCTTCCCAGCTCCCACACTGTGACCTCCAGACAAGCTCTTCCCATTCATCCTAGCACTTGGTTTTCCTGGAGAAATCTGGCAAAGGATCAGGCAATGCATAATGGAAAGGCTGCTGCATGCTGCAAGGGACAAACCCCACAGCATTTGGCATTCATTTCTGCTGCTTTTGGAGACATGGGCTGGGTAATCCAATATGTCTTTTATGTCTTATCTGGTATTGTTTGCAGCAGGCCTGTCTAGTGAGCATGTCACCTTTAGGCATTAGTGATGAACAACATGTGAAAATGGAACCCTAACAGGCTGCTGCTTAAGCAGTACAAGAGCACAGCTCGTGCTCCCAGCCAGCCTGGGCTCCGTGGCCAGCACTGCCAAGGGGCTCTCCACTAACTGTCCTTGCTTTGAGCCTACCAGTGTGAACTTATGGTAAAACACAATGAGAAGCAGTTTGGAAAATAATACACCTTTATTTATCCCAATCTTCTTATTCACAGGTCTGTACAGCCATAAATAACATATCAATGCCATTGCTTGCTTCTTGTTGAACCTGCTAATTAACAGGTACAAAATATCACTCTCTCTGCCTAGTGCATTAGGAATTGTAGAGGGGTTTTGGACTCATTAATAAATGCAGATTTTATTATCTATTGAGAACAGGGCTAAAAGAGGACTTAGCAAAAAAGGCCCTGTGGATGGTGTTTTTATTGCAGTCCCTTAGTGAATATCATCCAGAAGGACTTCAGCACTATACTTTGCCATCTCTTCTAAGCAGAATACAAAATTTTATATATATATATATATATATACACACTTAAATGTACTTTTGCAGCACTTTGGGGAAGATGGGGCTAACTCTGACCCATTTTTTCACTGAAGTGATTAGTGGTTCCATGTGCCTGAAACTGAAATCCATTAAAAGGTGCTGCTGTGTTAAAGCTTCATCTCTGGTGATCAAATTTCTTTGAGGAGTCTGTAGTTACCCACTCAAAAATAGACTCACTAACAGTCACTAAGTAATTTTTGAATATTTAGGTCACTTCTCGTTTTCAGCTTTGGAGGCAGAACCAGGTACAGGTAGTTACTGCTCTGAACTCTGCTGTTCCCACTTAAGTAAGGGGGAATTTCCCCATTAACTTCAATAGCCAGGACTTCTAGGTCTGTTCAAGTTTAAATGTATGAAAATTTCAGCATTGTTGCCATCACAGTTCCATATTTCAGGATGGTGTATCACTTGCTTCTGTTCAAATTCAATCCTTTTGGTTAGTTATGAGTTCTTTTGACTGAAAAAGCCTTGTCAATGTAAGCCCAAAAAGGTTGAGGGGTTTGGTATACTTCTTTCTCTTCCTTTTCTGTGATTTCAGCCATACCTGGATTTGGGGATTTGCTGAGGTTTAACAATCCCATTATAACCAGAGCAATGCAATTTGTCTGTAGACAAGCTCTTAATGTCATTTACAGCGATTGTATCTGTGTTAAAATTACAGTATTGGTTCAGACCATTAACATTATTTTAAATAATGATTTAAAATGATTGTAAAACAAATCAGTCATCCTTTTTTGTAAAACTGCTTCAAATGACTTTTCTTCAAATGCTTCTCTTTGAAGGAGGCCTGTTCTTGTTCTGTGCCAGTGGCTGTCAGGTGCAGCCAGGCATTGCTCCCAGCAGTGCCATGACAATACCGAGCACGTGGGGCTTGGCAGAGGTGGCACCGAGCTGCTGTGCTGCTGCTCGGAGCTGCTGCTTGGGCTCTCCTGGGTGCTGAGGCTTTCCTGCAGCACCAGGAGCACTCAGCTCCTTGCTAGAGCTTAGATAATCTATAAATAATCTAGAGTTAGGTTATTTATTATCATTGTTTCTTTTATTACTATTATTTTCTGGATTTCCCATGTTGGTTTTACACTCTTTGCCTTCTCCAAGGATGGATTCTCCATTACCTTGTTCCCTGATGTTAGGCTCCTTCTGGCAGGTTGTGCTCACACCCTGTAGTCACTTGGCCAGAGCATTTTTCTAACCCTTTGGAGAAATGGCTCTTCTAGCTTTAACCCTACAAAGCAGAACATGAGATTATCAACTTTTGGTTCTTTGTTATGTGATACTTGAAGATTTTAGGAGAAAAATAGTAAAAGTTTCCCTCTCTCCTTTTCTAAGTCAAGAGGGTTATGCTCTTGATAGCTCCTGTTTTGAATGTTTTGTGTCACTAGGACTCTGGACAGTTTAAACAGAGAGAACCAGACTTGGAAATGCAGCTCTCGGGGAGACTGCGCCTGAGGGAGCTGCCTCTGGAACGCTTTGCCGGGCTGTCCGTGTGAGGGAGACAGGGAGCCGGGCTGGGCTCTTCATCCCGGGAGAGCGCGGCCGGGGCCGGCCCGGGAGCGCCGGGCGGGAGCCGGGCTCTGCGCGCCGCTTCTGCCCGGGCATCACCGGGTGGCTCGGGACACCAATGTCCTGCCAGGAGACCAGTGGAACTGGGAACACCATGGGTTGCTATCAGCTTCATAAATGAGTCACCAGATGAGAGAAAAGAACCCTTATTACATCGGGCACTTCTTACACTATTAACTTGTCACAAGCGTGAGACCTGAGCAGATGCTTTCAGCATCCAAAGAGATGATCCCTCCTCTGCAGCGCACTCGGTTTCATCCCGATGATGTTTGAGACATCATGTCATATCTCTAAACATTTTTTAATGCCAAACAAATGCCGTTTGCCTTTATGTGCTCAGACTAACAGTGACATCCAGTGGCTGAGCGACCCAACCACGGAACAATCGCTGCGAATGGAGCGGCCGGAGGGATCAGCCGTGGTGACTTAGGTCCCATGGACTTCAGGGTGAGTATGTAATGTGCCATTCTCAAGAGCTGTGTTACAGCCAAACCCATCCCACCTTCCCACTTGTTCTCTTGGGAAGAGCTGCAGTGTCTACAGGAGGGATTGTTGTCAGTTCTCCTGTGGTGGTGGTGGCTTCAGGCATAGATTGGCTCCTGGTTTTAAAACCTTCTTTTATCTCTGTGAACAAGTCTCACTGAGTATGTAAGCACTTCAGGCATGAGCAAAGCTGATGGCTGTTCTGGGCACTGGGGAACAAGCAGGGCTGCAGCAGCAGCACTCGTATAAGATGTGGAATATTGGTTCATGTGCTCCTGAGTCTTCCAAAGCCTTTAGAAGGAAAAAAGAACAAGCAGAAAAGGTGACTGGAACTGGTAATGCAGTGTCCTAAACAGGGCTGGGGTTTCTCTGTGCCCCTAAAGCATTTGATCAGAGTATGTGAATGCAGATCAGAATATTTGTTCATTCCTTTGATGTTATTTGCTACTGGCCTTGGTCCCAAAGGCAACCCCTGGAGCCACCATTGTGCAGTCAGACCCCAGGGGCGTGGGCATGTCCCGGGTGGAGAATCATCCACTGCTCTTTGGAATGGCTGCTGCACCCCTCCTGATGGCAAACTGCAGCCGTCTTCCTCTCTTACTGCTCAGCTTCCAAAGAGACATTTGTGTTTTGTTTGTGGTCTGACAGTTAACAGAGGTCCTAATGGCATACAATTCATAGAGCTTTAGGATGGTAACTACAACAGCAATGCCACATTCCAGGAACAAACTCGGGTGTTTCAGAGAAAACTCACACAAAACCAGGAACAGCTCCCAGAAGTCTTCTGACATTAAGAGTACAAATAGCTTGATAGAATAAATGGTTGCTTCCAGCATGAACAGAACTAATTTTAGACAGGAGTCCCTAATGTGCCTGTCAGTGCTTCCAAATGAATGATTAAAGATAAAAATAGATTTATCATGTTTTTGCTTGCATGGGGCCTCAGATCTGTGAGCAATACGGAATCACCTGCTGCAAAAACCCATGTGAGCCTGCCCTAATGTACTGTGGAAATGATTCCACAGTGTCCATTGAGCACAGCTAATTTCATTGTTGCAACTGGAGATGTCCTGGTTGCAGTAACAAGAAATGCTTGGTAAATTTGTTTTGACTTTTCTGTTTCCTGATTAACGTAAAAGGGCCTGTGCTATGAGGCTTGTTCTGTGCTGTTCTTCATTTTCTTCTAAGAGCCTGTCAGTGAACTGCACACACAGTGAGAAATGTGCTTTGTAAGGCTGACCTGAATGTAGATGTTATCATTTTTGTTGGTATTCCCTTCAAAGTTTTTGTTGTATTTATTTGTTTTTATTGTCTAATTGAATTTGCATAACAGTATCCATTTAGCAAACATTTTTATTTTAAAATAACTCCATTTGCCTCTGTCCTGTGGCCCAATTTCTAACAAATATACCAGAAATGTATGTTAAAATATTCATAGTACCAGTAATACAGAAATATTGTCACAGTATTACTGGATGGCTTAAACACATACACTTGCAAGTACTGTCCATGTCACAGGGGTGCAGTGTGGCTGTGGCAGCTCCTTCCCAGGCACCCACAAGCGCTCCAAAGCATCCTTTCTCGAAATACCTGATGAGAAGACACCTTCATCACACCTGCTCAAAGGCCAAAGGATTTCACTCTTTTTGTAGGCACACCCTTTATCAAAAGAATAAACAGATCTTGTACTTAAATGCTTAATTGGCAGCTAAAAAGTAAAGCCAGAAAAAATGAGTTCATTATTTGTCATGGATACAGAGTACATTTGCTTTTACCATGTAGAATAATACATTTATAGTAAGACTTTATTCTTCAAGGTTCACGGGTGAAGATTAATCAGCTGTGACCTTGGCACATAGCTCTTCTCTTCATGAAGTAAAAGCTGAGCAAGGGAATCTGAAACAAGGATCCATACATTTCTATAGAGCTGAGTCTGATTGAATGGTTGAAATGTAATTGAACAGCAAAAATAACATTGCTTTGCAGAGGGAGAATTAAAGACCTTTGGAGAAAGAGAGGTGAAATACGAGTGATTTTTCAGTGAAGTGACATTATGAATTAATCTCTAACATGGCTGAGGTTGATGGTTATAGTTCCTTCCCTACCATAATCCTTTCTCCAGAGCAGTTCTTCCTGCTTAAAATATTCAGAGAGAAGGATACAAACATCAACATTTTAAATGCCAGGTGCTTTAGTGACAGAGTGTTTGCTGTTTGCTGCCAAACAAAATTCATGTTTGTTTCTGCTTGGCATCTTTACTCACAGGAACTTTTAATTTTTTATCTACTCCATCCATTCTGTAGCAGCAAACTAGACTATAACTGGGTAATAGGCTGCTGCAGTCACCCTGGCAGTTCCACCCACGAGCAGTGCTGCCCATGCAGCCAGGACCAGATTCCCTGTACCCAAACTCTGTTGGGACACTGTGGGAGAGCAAAGCTCCTGCCTCAGCTGTCTGAGTTCACAGATCTCAATGTGTGCATGACGAGGAACAGCTTTGCTTTATATCCTGACAGGGACTTTGCAGTGATTTCTTTAATCTAAATAACTTCTCCTTTTTCACATTTCCTTTCTTTTTTATACCCATTGGAGCACCCTAGACCTCTGCCCCACTTCACCAATATGGTTTCCCTTGATAAGGGGAATTCCTCACACAGTGTTTTTGGCTGGTTTAAGATTATTTTGTGCTACTTGTCAGGCTTAGCACATAAGACAGTCTTGACTTGTGTGTTTATGTGGTTTTTCTTTGTTCCTCTGAAAGCAAAAAGCTTTTGCAGGTCCGTGCATAATGCTGGTCTGAAAGCCCATGTGCTGCTCAGGATCTGGGTGCACTGCTCTGCTGACACTGTGGTACTCAGCCCTCTTCACCATCCTTCTCAAATTGTCCACTCTACAGTTCAGCAGATCTTCACCTATTTCCACATGTGTAGAAGCAATTCCTAAAAGGAGTATTTTTGCTCAGTGATGTAGTTTTCTCCAGCCTGCCCTAATCTACGCACTATCCACTAAGTTTACACATGTTTACATAGAAAATTCATGACCGTCACCATCAAGAGGAATTATTTTGAGCCACAACTTTCCTATTTCCTTCTGGTTTTATGAGCTTCCCTGCCAAGACTAATCAATATGTAAACCTCTGCATGTTTGTAGCTGGTCTTATCTTTGCATATTAAAAATTGTATTCCATAGCTTCCAGTCTCATAATTTTATCACAGCTTCCATGATATTCACCTTTTCCTTCACTCCTGCAGGCATGAGTTTTGTTACTTTAAATATTCTATTCATTTTTGCAGTTGTTGACAGAAACTTGCAAATCTGACCCTGCAGGCTTGAAGATTATTAGGGACATTGCAAAGCACAGAAGCTTAAAATGAGGCACTACTTTAAAGCTTGGCTCCAGAGAGTCCTCATCCTGATTCACGGCTTTGGAATTGCAGAACTCTATCTAAGCTCCTGTTCATCCTCTCTAATATTTTGAATTGATGTTGCAGCCAGAGGAAGGACTTGGGAAGCAGCCTGTTGGTGCTGAGGCTCTGGGGCAGCCCAGGAGCAGCACCAGGGGCTGCCAGGCGTGGGGCAGCACCAGCACAGCAGGGACAGGCAGCAGCAAGAGGAGACAGAGACGTGGTCACACTGCTCCAGCTGCCCCTCCCTGTGCCCAGCACAGGGCTCCACAGCACGGGCTCTGTCCTTACACTGAACCTGACCAGCTTTGAACCTGACCTGGGACTTCTGCTGCCTCTTCATAATCCACTGAATCATTTATGTTTGTATTAAGGTTTATAATCTTGTTTTGGAAAAGGAGCACTGACCTTTGGCTGATGTCATTTGCCAGACCTCCTCCAAGCAATGCCATCAGGAATTACAGGGATAATGAGGTGGAACAATTTATTAATCTGTCATCCCTGAGCAAATGTGCTACATTTGTTTTGGAGCCTTAATGTAGTGGTTATGGGTTAACCAGCTTGTAAAATCCCTTAGGCATTTCTTTCCAGGTAGGAATAAACTGGGATCTCACTGACTTACCATATAGTAGAGAAAATAATGGGTGAATCTATAATTAGCATCAAAACTTATTGGATTTTCACTGGGTCAGGAATTCACTGATGGCTTCAGTGCTGCAATTCATTGCACCCAGAGAGCTCTAGAGTGGCTTTAGCAGAACTGCAGCCAGCACCACCACGTGCAAGGGCTCAGTGAACAGATCTGCTCACCGAACACTCCGTGGTGGCTCTGCATTCTGTTCCCCCTGTGAGGGCAGAGCTGGCAGCCCTGCCTGCTCCCTGGCCTTTCCCTGCAGGGCCGTGGTTCTCCCGAGGGCAGCTCCCACGCCCCTCTCCACTCAGCAGGACTGTTCTTCCCTCTCTGCACCTGAGGAGAGTCCATAAAGCTCCTTTGCCAAGGCCCAGGCCCAGCCCATGGCACAGCCGAGGCTTTGGTGATGTCGTGTTGCTGGAGCCTGTGGGCTTTGGCCAGATAGAGCATGGTTCTTCTCCAGGTTTTGGGAACGGAGCTGCAGTTCCTCAGTTAATCCCTCCTAGACACCTGAGCACAAGTGGACTTTCATAGACTTTAGTCAGCTTTATCATGGCTGGGGCAGGCAAAGGTTTTCAGTCTGTGAAACAAATAATTGGAAACTCAAGTTAAAATTTGATTCATCACATTGTTCTCATCTCTTGTTCTGATTTAGAATCATAGCAGAAGTGACTGATATAACAGACTTTCAGGTTCAGCCTGTAGGTACAAAATGTCTGGTAAGATTGTTTAGGGCAAGCAGACTGATCAAATCCTGTAGGCAAGGGCTGGAATATCAGACTCCAGAATCCTTGGATGCATTTAAACATCCAATTCAAATAAATGCAGCTTACAGGAAGAGTTCTACCTATCATGTTTAGAGCAGAGAGAAGGTCTAAGTCGGGATATTGCTGACACTACTGCTGTACTACGATTAAAATATGGCTTTCTATTAGTAAACAGATGGATTTTGATCTGCATCATGAGCCTGAATGAATTTGTTGCCAGTTCTTGAAGCGATTTGTGTTCTTGGAATCAAACTACCAAACAGTAACAGATGTGAGTACATTGAGCTGTCAAGAGCTTAATGAAGTAAAACCGAGATCACTACCCAGTTTCAGAGAAGGGTTAAGGGGATCCCTTTTTGAAAGCTAATTATTTAGGACAGCACACCTGTCATTAGGCAGCAGAAGATACCAAAAATTAACCATTATCTCGCATGAGTTCTCACTCTGCCACATGTGGTTGATATGATAGACAGAGTTCTAGCTCAAAATTAATTGAGCTTTCAAATTGGGAGAAAGCAGGAGAAAAAATTATCAAGGGTTATTAAAACCAATTGAAATCCCTATCACAGCACACCTTCAGTAGTATAAAACATTTCTTTTCAATTCTTAATATTGTTAAGACAACTTGGTACACAGAACAGGGACAGTTAAATCCGGCAGACGGGCAGCAGACGGGACATCTGCTTCCAGCGTGGTGTGGGAATAGAGAGCAGAGCCTGGCCGTGCGGGGAGGCGAGGCAGGAAAACCCAGCTGTGGGGTGCTCGGAGCTCCGGCAGGGCTCTGTGTGGGGCACGGAGGAGGGACAGCCCCGTGCCTGCCTGCCTGCCTGCCTGCCCGGGGGCTGCGGGCAGACGCTGGGCTGGCACCTGGCAGAGGCTGTGCCAGTGTTTGGAGAGGGCCCGGCATCGTTCAGGCCGGGCTGCTCGGGGTGACGCCGGCAGCAGAGGTGGCAGAGGTGGCAGAGGTGGCAGAGGTGGCAGAGGTGGCTCTGTGCACAGCCGGCGGTGACAGCAGCGGGGCCGTCCCACGGCGGGCTGTGCCCGCATCACCCGGCTCACAGCGCTCCGTGCTGTGTACACACAGGTGTACGTGTGCAGCCGTGAAGGTGCCGTCTATCACTTTGTGTCCCAAGTGGAATGGGATGTAAAAGCTCAGCCTTGGGGTCAGGCCTGGAGAAGTGCCCAGAGGCACCCCCCGAATCCCGCAGCTCACCAGCTGCTGGCGGCAGCCTCCCCTTCTCTCCCTCCATTCGATGTGGGAGCAGCAGCCAGCCTGGCCGGGGGGAAATCACCTTCCAGAAAGGGACACTGATATCTGCACTGCTTATCTGATTCTTCAAGTGTGAAGAATTTAGGTTAATCACCAATCTTCATTAGTTTTGTTACTGTTTAAAATTAACTGTGGCGAGTGATGTGCATCTGCAGGATTAAAATCAGCAAGTACTTTCCAAGGAGCAGTTTCCATCCTTGTGGAGGCTGGTGAGCATGGCAGTGTGTGTCTAGGGCTGGGAGGGCTCTGATGGTGGTGGTGGGCTTGGGGGGTGATTCTTTGCAGGTTGCTATAAGCAAGTAGTTTCACTCATGCAACTCGTGCTATTGAAATCACTCACCTGGTACTGGCAGGCAGAGGGGCTCGAAAACCCAGATGTGGAAAAGAGGGGGGACAGGATGGCTGGCATTGGAAGTGCAGAAAGGAGGGAGAAGTCTTTGTTACTCTCCATTTTTGTGGTAGAGAGGATGTACAGTGCTGATCCTGGGGCTCCTCTGCAGAAAAGCAGGTTTATAATTCTTAGGAGATTGCTGCATTTTTACAGGAGATTTGGGTGAATATATAACTGCCTCCATAGGAGCCTTTCATCATTTAGCATCCTACTGATGCCTGCTTTTCCTCTCCACAGGAATCCTGCCCTGGAATGATTGTAAATTACCAGGCAGAAATCTTTGATCACTCACCAATTAACTCCTTTCCTTTCAACGTGTAAAGCTCTGTACAAGGGAGCTCTGGTAACTTCAGTATGGAGAGAAACATTTAAATTCAACATACTGGGAAGTTGGTTACCTGCTACTTATCCCTGAACAGAAAATTTCTTCTGTGGTTCTTTTATACTGTTCTTTCAATGTAGGCACAAATCCAGTGTGTGAATGCTGGTACTTTCTACATCTGCTCTTACAAAATCTGAAATCTTCTAGTGAAACATAAACCTTTGAACTTCGTAGGTTATTTCAGTGAGAAGCAATGCATTGTTGTAAGCAGAGAGATGGAGAGAGGATGCTCACTTCTTACCTTAAACTTCTTTGTTCTTGGGCCATAGTGGGAAGCAGTGAGACCATGCAGGTCTGCCTCAGCTTCGGGAGCGGGCGCAGCCGTGGCTTTAGCACTGCCCCTTCAGCATTGCCCCTTTCAGCACTGCCCCTTTATTGCTGCCCCTTCAGCGCTGCCCCTTCAGCGCTGCCCCTTCAGCATTGCCCCTCCAGCGCTGCCCCTTCAGCATTTCCCCTTCAGCATTGCCCCTTCAGCATTGCCCCTTCAGCGCTGCCCCTTCAGCGCTGCCCTTTTAGCGCTGCCCTGCCCTCGAGGCGGCGGTCCCGGCTCTGCTCAGCTGGAGCCGATGCTCTCAGGGATCGCCTTCCTCCTGCATTTGAGATCCGCCAAAAGAAGGATTTGCTTTCCTTCTGGGTGAGGGATTTTTCAGTTGTATGATTTACATATTCTGCGTGATTTACATATTTTTAAAGCTTTTTGGGTACTTTCCAAAGGGCAAGTTCCATTTCTAAGGCTGTGTGTCAGCATGGCTTCAGCCAACACCCGAGGGACTGAAGGCAGCTGTGAGCAGGGGCAGCAGCTCACCAAGTGATCCTGTTTGCAGTTAGGTTTGCTGTTTGCTAATTTTTGAAATTCACCCTTCTAGAAATTATTGTTGACTTTTAGCACAGTCTCAAGTTCTCATTTTCTACTAAGTTTAGAACTTTTATTTTTTTAACTCTACACTATCTTGCTCGTTCCTTCCCAGCGGGAAGTGCCCCATATACTGAATCCAGCAGTGGCAGCCACAGAATTAGACTCTCACTTCCCCTGTGAAAACATCTCAAAGTTTCTCCTGAATTTTGTTCTACTTTTGTTAAACCCATGAAGTGATTTTTAGCTGTAAAAGAAGTTTTACTGACTCTTACTCTCCCAAAGCAGGTACCTAAAATAAACCCAGTGATTATTAGCTAGCTATGTTGCAGTAACTGTTAAAAACCAGTGGGACATTAGTGTCACCACTGAAATAGGCAGATCTTGTCATGGAAAACAGGCTTTCAAGGTGGAAAAAACCAAACAGCCTCAAACAAGTGGTGTCAGGGTAAACAGAGGAGGGTGTGGGGTCCCTTTCCCAAGGCCACAGCAGATCCAGGAATGAAGCCAGGTGTCACTCTGTAAGCAGGTTCCTCATGCCCTCTGGAGGTCTGCAGAGCTCCTGGCAGCTCTGATGGGGCTGCCTGGGTGTGAGGGGATGCTGGGCATGGGGGGCTGCTGGAGTCCAGCAGCCAGGGAGAAGTATGGCTGGACTGCCCTCTTCTGCCATTTTTTAAGGAGTAAAACTGTTCCATTAGTTCTTTATTTTTCTTTCACTCAATATTTTACAGCAAAAAGAAACCTTTTCCTGATAGGATGTCTTAAAGTAAATGTATTACAGGAATTTGGGTGTTATGGGTATGTTTTCAATCACAATCAGTAGATAATTGCATTAAACTCTCTTTACCTGGAGACATTTGAAATTATATTATAAACCAAACAGTCACATCACTGCCCAAACAACATAGATCACTTACAAACTGAGATGCTCCCTTCTGCCCTCAAACCAAAAGCCCTTTCAGAAGAGAGGTGTTACCACCCACCACCTGTCTCTCCAGCTGTCAAGATCCCGAGCCCATTCATTAACCACAGGCAGCTTGTTTAAATTATTAAATTATTAAACCTGATGGTACATTTTCTGGAGACCATTGAGCTGAACAGACAGATATCCTCTCCGTGCTGGTGTCTGGGTTGTGGGCTCTGCTCTGGAGGAAAAGGCTTTCTCCATCATTTTGGTCCCATCCCTTGGAGTGCCCCTGTGGAGGCAGCGCTTGGCACAGGGCGCAGGGCTGGCGTGGGCCCGGCCGTCTGTCGCTCGTGGCTGTGCTACCCTGGCTCCAAGAACCCACAGAGCATCTATCCAGTGGGCAAAGCTGGGTACTGGCTTTGCACCAGCCCGTGCCCAAACACGGTTTCAAAGGTCTGTTGTGTTTAGAGGTTTTTTTTTCCCTTAGTAGTGAGTCACAAAAAATTATAGTAAAACTAGGGTGAAAGTGGACTTTCTTCCTTGTGTTAGATTGTTTTTATTTACACTCCAGTTACAATGGAACAGCCCACTGAATATCTTGGAGGCCACTGGGCAATCTACAAAAAATGTAATCCAAAAAGCAAACAAAGAAGCAAGGGAAGAAGGAAAGCAACTTGCCCTGTGGTACAATTGAAAGTGAAGCCCAAGAATAGGATGTGATCAGGGAACACAATAAAGCAAAGGCTGGTTCAGTAGAGATTGCACATGCCACGTAACCACTGCTCTTGAAGCATCCCAGAGGGCTCTGCACACATGGATGACCTGCATGCCTTTGCACCCTGCTGAGGGCTCACCTTTTTACAGATGAGAAACAGGAATTTATTTAAATCAAAGGTGGCCGAACAATCCAGCACAAACATTCCATTTCAAAGCCACTCTTCCTCCAGCCCTCCCTGCCAGGCATCAGGGAAGATGCTGCTTGGGGTGGGCTTGGGCTGCTGTGCCAGGGCCCTTCCCGTTGCTGCTGTGGTCAGTGGACTCCAGGTTTGGGGTCCCCCGAGCACAGCGTGGTGCTGGCTCAGCGGTGTCCCTGTCCCTGTCCCTGTCCCTGTCCCTGTCTGTGCATTCCCGAGGTGCTGGGGAAAGGCTCTGCCACAGTTGGGGGCAAAAGAACTGCGAGGTGCTGATGGAGCCCTGAGCTGCAGCAGGCAGGAGCAGCGGAGCAGGAGCCAGCTAAGCAGAAATATTGGCCTACATTTGTTCCTCCGCCTGGTGGAAGGCATGCGAGTTTCTATGGCAACTTGTGTTTTCTGTTCGTCAGGCCTACTGACTCACTTCTGGGGGAGCCGTGAAGAAAAAAGATTGTTTTCTTTCTGTGCCAAGTCAAGTGGCTCCTTTCCTGCAGCCCAGAGCTCTTGTCTGAGGGCTTCTAGTCAGGGTTTGTGACTGGTGTGACTTCCCAGCATGAACTTAGGGCTACAAGAAAAGACAGTCGAATGTGACGAACATCCTCACCCCCTTGAGAATGCATTGGCAATGAGTTAAGTTTATCTTCTTTACAAGAGGAGGACAGCCCAGCTGGAACCCCGGGACAGTCAGGCTGGTGCTGGTGGCAGCACGGAGTGTGCAGGAGGGCAGCGTGGTGGCTCCCAGCACGTGCTGTGCCGTGGGGTAGCCCAGAGCACACACCCTCGGTGAGCTTGTGAGCACTGATGGGATAAAGCTACCAGAGAGGCCCGAAGGAGATGTTGCTGAGGTTAGTTCTTGTAGGGGCAATCAGAGCTGGGGGGAGCACGGCTCAGTGGGAGGAGTGGACGCACGTGCAGAGCATGGAGCCAGGCACAGCGGGACGTGTGGGTTCCTCAGCACCTCGTCACCTCAGCTTCTCTAATTGAGAAACTTGCCTGCATAACCGAGCTCGATTTTCCAGCAGAGCCCAAGGATGCTGAGCAACCATTTTTTTCCTTGAAACCGAGGGGAGCTTTGCATCCACTTCTCTCAGGCTGCACTGAAATTCCCAGCTATTACACCCTAGAGAACACTGCAAACAACTCGCACGACCAGCAATTCCTCTGATGCTTTTTCTTTTGCCTAATCACAAACATATGGTACACTTTAGGGGAGATTATCCTTACATTGTTAGCTTTAAAATGCAGTTTTCTTCCAGCTTTCCAAGGTCACAGCAGCTATCCAGTTAAATGCTCAAGCAGAAATGAAACGTTAACGCAGCATGACCTTGGTCAATCAGTTAATCTTTCTCTACCCTATTTACTCCAGCAAAATAAAAATCCATCCCCACACACTGCAGAGTGCTTTGAGATCCTGGGGTGAAAGGTACATCATAAGCTAGAGTATTAATTATTGAAGGCCTGATCATGTGCATGGTGCTGGAGGGAATGTAAATGAATTTACTGTTGGTGTCTGTTTGTGCACAGCTGTGATGTACGGGGGTCGTGGAGGTGCAGCCCCCAGCCCTCTGAACGACTCAGACGTGTGTGAGGGCTCCAGCTGCAACAGTACTGCTACTCCAGGGAGTAAGAAGAGTGTAAAAGGCTTTGTCACCGTTTGATGTAGAGCTCCTTGTTAATTACCCTGCGAGGGGAGGTCAGGATGCCGGCAGCTCTCCGCTGTCACCTGCAGAATGGCACGTGGCTACCGGTGTGTAACATGGACATGGGCGGGCAGAGCCTCCCACCCCTTGTTCCCTGTTGCAACCTTGAGGTTTTGTGGGAAAACCTATTCTAAAATTGCTCATAAATGGGTTTTCTGGCTGTTACATTAAGCTGGATTACGCAGCACACAGCATTGATTTTTAGATTTGAGAGTGCTGAATAATTTATGTGTACGTTGCCTCCTAAGCCAGACCTTGGCTGTGATGGCCCTGGCCCTTTCCAGAGCAGATGCAGATGACTGTGGTAGGATACAGCCAAACTATCAACTCTTACATTTTAATATCTGCTTTAGAAAAGGCAGGTCATTTCTAACATCATTTTGTTACTGAGGTTGTATTTTAAAGTGTCCAGGAGTGTTATCCCACTGCAAGCACAAAGCATGATTTTTAGAGCTACTGTTCCTTAAAACATAAGGTGCTTTTGCTATCAGTCCATTTTAACACAGCTATATATTATGATATCCAGTTGTTTGATACAGACATGAGTACACAGCAAAGGGAAAGTTGTCTTTTTATGAACCATGAAGCTGTTTATCATAGATCTAAATAAACCCCTTTTCCGGACCTTTTATCAAATTGAATTGGCTTGTGCCATTCAAGCATTTCTTTTTTTCACGTGTATATTGTAGAATACACTTAAAAATAAAAGTGGATGTTGGCGCATAAAAATAAAAGCTGGTGTTTGCACTGTCCTTGTGCAGAGACTGTCTCTGAAGAGCTTAATACACTCCTGTGTGGGTTTAGCCATGTTCAGACATTGATGATAGATTTATGATTTTTCTAACAATTTCATTTTGGTTTTAATATTCTGCATCTTTACTGACTGTAGCAAACAGAGCAGAATGTGTCCATTTCCCCCTTGCACTGAATCAGCCTTGGTTAAGTCATCGAAGGCAAGAAAGGTCTATTACGAGGTCCTTTGCTGAGTCCTCAATTCAAATGAGCTCGCAGGGAGCAGTAAATATTTTTCCTCCTGTTTTCTGTAGCCCAGCTCCTGCATCCCTCGGAGGTCAGAGCCTCCCTGGAGAGCAGCCTGAGGGCCGCCGAGCGCTGCTCCAGACGAGTCCGACTGCTCTTCAGCAGCGCTGTCATAGCCTCCCTTAAACACACCGGCTCCCATCCACCAGAGGCTTGACCCTCGGGAACTGCTGCGGGATCGCTGCGGGATCGCTGTAGGATCCCTGCGGAATCCCTGCGGAATCGCTGCGGGATCACTGCCGGGATCGCTGTAGGATCCCTGCGGGATCGCTGCGGGATCGCTGTAGGATCCCTGCGGAATCCCTGCGGAATCGCTGCGGGATCACTGCGGGATCACTGCCGGGATCGCTGCGGGATCACTGCCGGGATCGCTGCGGGATCACTGCCGGGATCGCTGCCGGGATCGCTGTAGGATCGCTGTAGGATCCCTGCGGAATCGCTGCGGGATCGCTGCGGGATCACTGCGGGATCGCTGCGGGATCGCTGCGGGATCACTGCCGGGATCGCTGCGGGATCGCTGCAGGATCACTGCCGGGATCGCTGCGGGATCACTGCGGGATCACTGCCGGGATCGCTGCAGGATCGCTGCAGGATCACTGCCGGGATCGCTGTAGGATCACTGCCGGGATCGCTGCGGGATCGCTGCGGGATCGCTGCGGGATCACTGCGGGATCGCTGCGGGATCACTGCCGGGATCGCTGTAGGATCACTGCCGGGGCCGGTGCGGGATCGCTGCGGGATCGCTGCCGCGATGCGGCTGCGCGGGGCTCCCTCTGCCGGCGGCTGCCGGCAGTGTCAGGCGGCCGCGGGCTCGGTCCCGGAGCCGGAGAGCGGCGGCCCCGGACACCGGCTCGGGAACGGGAGCCCAGCGCTGCCCCGGGGGGTCAGCGCTGCTCCGGGGCTGTCAGCGCTGCTCCGGGAGCCCAGAGCTGCTCCGGGGGGTCAGCGCTGCTCCGGGGTGTCAGCGCTGCTCCGGGGGTGTCAGAGCTGCTCCGGGAGCCCAGCGCTGCTCCGGGGCTGTCAGCGCTGCTCCGGGGCTGTCAGAGCCGCTCCGGGAGCCCAGAGCTGCTCCGGGAGCCCAGCGTTGCCCTGGGTTCTCCCAGCCCTGTCCCCAGCGCACCCAAGGCTGCACAAGGGGTCTCATGCGCTGCCCCGGGGGTCTCAGCGCTGTCGCGGCCGTTCCTTTATGCAGAAGAACACGGTCGGGTCAGAATCGCTCGGTAGCCGTCGTCTCCAGGGTGCATCACTTGGCACGGCTTTTAATGCAGTCAATAGGTGACTCCAAGCCACGCAGTGGCCATTCCAGTTCTCAGGGGAGAAGAATTGTTTCACTGGGTATTCTGTAGGTTAATTTTTCTCATTCCAAGCAGGTATTTTAGTCACAGATCTTTTTGCAGCACTGTGGTGATGTGCTCAGTGTTTGTGACTCCATCAGCCATTGCTCCAGCCCTGGGAGACCTCAGCCTGCAGCCTGTGGACTTTGGATGGACTTTCCCTCCCCTGTTCCTCAGCAGTTCAGCAGCATGTTCTGCAGCTGCGTGCAGAGAGCTCCCCTGCGCCGCTGCAAACCACACAAGGTCGGGTTCTCTCCTGCTGAGAGACCCGCGCAGCCGATCCTGCCCCGTGTTTCCACATCGGGCCCCTCTGGAGCCCGGACCCGGCCCTGCCCGCATGGCACAAGTGGAGACCACGGGGCGCAGCAGCCGCAGGAAAAGCCAGCCCAGGTGTCAGCCCCGGGAGCCCAGCAGGGGGCTGGGTCTTCCCCTGAGCTCATCTGTAGCAGAGAGTGCTGTAGAAATAGTAGAAATATTATGAATTACCTATTATTGGCATAAAGTGAACTGTCCTTAAGTCGTGCTGGAGTTCCTGGACCAGTCTGGGGATTACTGTGTAAAGCCAGGAGGAACCTGGGGAGTGTCTGAGACCCCACTGCCCAGGGTGGCTGTCAGGTGCTGCTGTGGGAGGAATGGGAGAGTTTTCAGCCATATCAGCAGATCTACGTGAGACCTGTTCCTCACACACCTCCTGCTTAACCGCTCTCCGTGATTAAATATTTACAATAAGAATTTATTCATCATTAAAACCCTAAATAAAAGGATTACAGAGAAAGTCAGAATGGTTCAGTAAGAAACAGCACTAATTATTTTCACCCTTGTGGGTTTTTCTGCGTTCAGTGCTTGAATTTCAAAATGAAAATATTGAGATAAACTCCTGCTTTCATGTGAGCACAGTTGGGGGGATTTCTTATTTGGTGTGAAGCCTGAAAAGGGAGAATTAATACTCATTTAATCATTTATGTTCAGTTGTAATTTAGGCCCTGAGCAACAAAGTATTTAGGCAGGAGATAAAACTTTAGGCAGTCACATATTCCAGTGCCACTCCAGACAGATTATTCAGATGCCTGAACTGAAAAGTTGCTTATTCAGAGTGAGGGAAGAGCAGAATTCCCATGTGCTGGAAGCTGAGTTGTGGAGCCCAGCTGGGGCAGATGGACACTGAGAGTTTTCAACCCAAGGTGCAAACACAGAGCTCAGACCCTGCACAGCCACCAGCGCTGGGGGTGCTGCCCTGGCTCACAGGGGTTGTGTGATCTCAGCAAAGTCCGGAAATTAATGAGAATCATTTCTGAGCTGGGGGGAAAGTCACAGAGATGAATACTGCCAGAAAGCTAAACTCACTGCTGGTCACGGGATGCAGAAATCCAGAGGGTGGTTTGAGCACAGAAAAACTGTTTGCTGCACAGCTGGAAAGGAAACAAGCAGAAAAACAGGAAGGAGATTGTCAGATCTCCAGCACTATTGCAGTTATTCTTCCACGTCTGCACAGCTGAAGTGGGTTTTTTAAACATCCATCACATCCCTAGTACAGGATATGTGTAGGGTATTTATTAGGTGAGCCTTGTGCCATTGTAAGACAGTGTCATCCTCAAATGGAAATGTTTCATCTCCTTTCAAATCTTGTCTGTTTTGTGGGCAGGAGAAGGGTGGATGTAAGGAAAGATGATGAACCCCATAAGCACTGCTGCTTTTCCCTGTACTGTCTATATATTAATATCATCATCATTTTTATTTAAATAAATCTAAGCCCATTCAAACTTTATATAATGCCATCAATAACTCTCAAAACAAAGAAAGGCATTTACAACAGCCCAGCTTTATGATTAAGGTATTATCCAAATTCACCACTCGGAATGCTTTGGAGTGATTTCCTTCAGGCCCAACTCCAGCCACAACACACTAGAGATCAGTATCTGTGCCATCTGAGTATCATCCAATGTGTTCTAAAGGACTGACTAAACAGGAAATAATACACAGATAAGAAGGTAAAATGCCCTGGGCATTCCCTCAAAACAGGTTAAAAGGCTCCCCTTGGAAACTATATATGCTTATAAGGAGACCAAAGGTCTAAATTCTCCTAAGTTACATCTAGTATTTAGAGAAGATGAAAAGAAAAATCAGTCAAAGGATTCTGAAAGGACTGAAAGTTTTAAAACCACAGATGGAAACTGAAGAGGCCCTGTCCCTGCTGTGGCAGCTCCAGCAGTGCCACCTGCTCAAGAGGCACAGGAGCCTTCTCTCCTTGGGAAGAGATTCCTGTCCATGGTCGTTGTCAGGAGTAGCCCAGGTGAGGAGGACCAGCAGAGTCCCCGAGGCTGGACAGCCTGACAGGAAGGACAGCTCTGACTTCAGACCAGGCCACTCTGCCCCTTGGAGCCCTGAGCCCCTGAGGTCTGTGTCTGGCAGGGTTGTGGAGCTAGCCCAGTGCCTGCTCTTCCCACAAGAAGTGTGGAGCATAATGGGGTAGAAATTGGACTTCTTGGTACTTCTAACACATGTACAAAGTTTTAAACACTGTCCTTAGAGTGTTCACAAAGTCAACCCAGATAATGTAAGTGCTCTGGTTTATCCCTGTCCCCAGTAACAGTGTCAAATGATGCAGCAAAACCCCTTCCAATAAAGCCCTCCAGAGGTAGATGAATACACAGTTAATGGATTCTAGATGTGTATCCAAGCTGCTCCGTCAGCCAGGTCCAAAAACTTGCAATAAATAAATTTAATCAGGAAACATTGCTCAGATATGAATGTTTAATGACACTGATTTCTACTGTGAGCTGCCAAAGCTAGGAGCCAGCTTAGCAGTCGAGAGCCCACAGAGCTCAAGGTTTCAAACAAACAACTCTCCTTGGAGATTAGTGTTGCAAAAGATGTGAGCAGGCAGAAGAAGGAATGTTTTGCCTCCTGCTAAAGCATTAATCCAGCACAGGGCTGAACTACTGTAGGGCACCTGAAAGCATTTCTTTCAAAAGCTGTGTTCAGTCAAGCACCCTCAGTCAGTCAGAGCACTGCCTCTCGCATGCTCCATAACCTCCTCTGATGACTCAACTTGTTGTCTTATTTGGGATTTTTTGTCTCACCCACTAAAACCTCAGAGTCTGCAGCCCTTGCAGGGTGCAGGGCCAGCAGCTCTCTGGGCTGGGCTGTAGCACTGCAGGCATGAGGGGTAGGAGGTGCAGTTTGTACAGCAGGTTTGATGGCAGAATAGCAATTCCTTCTTCAAACCGAGTCTGTCTAGAAGAGCACTGTAAACCTGAATGCTTTGTAGGATTACAAGAGAGCTGGTTGGAGATGGAACCTGTGGCCACTGCACTTTGCACTTGCACACACAGATCTGGTCTGCAACCCACAGCAGCAGCTTGGACTGCAAAGAGCTTTGTCCCAGCTGTGTGCTCCCCTCCGGCAGACCTTGTTGTCAGGATGTCCAGCTTTTTGAAGTGCCAGCTGAGCAGTCTAAGCCCTGCAGACTGACAGTCCTGCAGCACGCACAGCACAGCCAGCCCAAGCTGTGGGTGTCCCTGGGGCTCTCTGCTGCTCTCCAGCTGTGTTTGCCAGGTGCTGGGCTGCCCTCGGCTCAGTTGTTGAATCTGACACACACACACTCGCACACAACACACACAAAATACACCTGAACACGTCCAGGCTCTAAAGGGAAGAACTTGGGAGCTGTCAGCCCCGGAGCAGCTCCTCCTGAGCTCCCGGAGGCCACGTGCGTTGTGTGACTTCCAGCAGCGCTCCCGCTGCTGTCACACAGGCTGAGCTCAGCAGCCCGGGCAGCTGCTCTGGGGAGCTGGGCTGCCTGATGGAAGGCACTCGTGGTGGTAAAACTCCTTCATTCATTGCTAGAGCTGGGAGGAGCCAGTGAGGCGGTTTGCAGGGATGATTGGAAAGCAGCTGAAAAGTTCCATGAGAAATTAACTTGTCCCTCCATGAGCTACACCTGCCCAAAGGTAGCCCAGGGGAGTTCTTTTGGCCAGGTTTCATCAACATTTGAATTTTACCTACAGCTTCTGCTCATGTGTGATGACGCTACCCCTCATTACTGTTGTGAGGAATTCCGATAACACAGGGATGAGTTCATGGTAAAGCCCAGGAGGAAATGACTCCTTGCGTTGCAGAGGAGGATCAGGTGAACGTGCAGTACATGAGGCCACCAGTCACATGCTGAGCAAGGACGAGACATTGCCCTGACCGCCCAGCACGGGCGGTGCGAACAGAAACACCTCCAGAGTCAGGACAGCCCACCTCACAAGGGTTCGGGCTTGCCCCCTTCAGTGGCCATTCCTCAGGGTAGTTTTCGGTTTGTAAATTCCTTAATGTTTACAGGTAGATTGAAATTCTCACATGAAAATCTGGGGTTTTTTTTAAAAATCCCATTCCTTGTGTGAGAGGTTTTTCTAATCAGTTTATTTTCCCTTTATTTCAGTATCTTTTCCCAGCCAAAAACCAGAAGTCAATCAGAGGTAGATACTTAGAATGGAAAATTTCTTTGTGGATAATTGAAGTCCAGTTTAGTTTTGCAAGCTACTGGCAAAGGGGCCGTATAAAGGAAGACGTTGCTCAAGTTAACCGTAGGCAGCCGCAGTGTGAGCTGTTTCCCGGGAAGCAGGCTCTGCGTCTGCCCTTTCCCAGCCGCTTTCCAACGGGCTCCCTCTTTCCCTTGCTTTTATCCATAAAAAGAGTTCGGCTCTTCCCTTCCGTGCAGCCACGCCGCCGGCTGCGGGGCGGGACACGCCAGAGCCCCGAGCCCCCCGCAGCCGCAGCCCGCGCCCCGGGGCAGCCCGGCAAGCTTCCGCAGGGATGGGGCACAGCTCGGGAGCCCTGCGGGGGCAGAGCGGGCGCGGCCCATCCCGCGGGCACCCGGTGCCGGGCGGGGCCCGGATGGCACAGCGGCCGCTGCCCGGGGGTCTGTCGCGGTTCTGTCGGTGCCGGGCCGGGGGTGCCCGGGGAAGCCCCGCCGGAGGCGCCGGGCCCGCACGTGCGCGGGGCGCGGCGGGCGCGGCCCCTTTAAGGCGCGCGGCGGCGCGGGGCGCCCATGTGGAGGGCAGCACGCGTGTTGTGCTGCGCGCCCATTGGCCCGCGCGCGCTGACAGCGCGCCCCGGGCCGCGAGCGCACTGCGGGGGGAGCGCCGCCCGCAAAACGCGGCTCCCGGATCGCCTCGCCGCCGGACCGGCCCGGCCGCCGCCGCGCCTCGCGCCCGGCGCCCGCCCCGGGGCCGGCACGGGCCGGGCCCGCCCCGCGCGATCGGCGGGGCTGCGGACCCGTGTCCGCGCGTCCCCGGCCCGGGCCGGCCGCCGCGTCCCGGCGCTCCCCGTCCCGTCCGGGCGGCGCCCCGCGCTCCACTCCACATCTTGGCGCCGCCCGCCGCGTAGTAGCGGGGCCGCGCCAGCGCCCGCCTGTTGTGTTTCTGTTGCCACCCGCCATCTTGTCGCCAGCGCTGCGGCCGGCGGGGCGAGCCCGGGGCGGCGCGGGCGGGGCGGGCCCGCGCTCCGGGCGGCGGCGGCAGCGGCGGCGGCCGGGCCCGCGCCATGAGCATCGAGACGCTGCTGGAGGCGGCGCGGTTCCTGGAGTGGCAGGCGCAGCAGCAGCAGACCGCACGTGGTGAGTGACCGTCCGCCCGCGCCTCGCGGGGCCGCGCCTGACAGCCCCGGCCGGCCGGGGTTACACGGGCACTGGCATCGGGGAGGCGCTGGGGGGGGCACCGGCGCGGGCTTTGCGCTGCCGGCGGGATCCGGCCCGGGGAAAGCCGGGACGGGCTGGGGGCAGTGTCAGGGCACGGGGGGGATTCGGGGACAGCGCGGCGGGGCCTCCGTGCGGGCGGGGCTGCCCCCGGCCGGGCCCCGCGCCCGCCGGGGGCGCCGCCGCCCCCGCCCCGCGCGCTGCGTGTCCCCGGCCGGCGGGGGGGCGGGGCCTGGCGCGTCACTGGCTCGGCCCCGCCCGCCACCACGTGCGCGCGGCCCCGCCCCGCGCGGCCCCTCCGGGGGCTGCGGGACCCGCCCGGGGCGCCGGGAGGGGCCGGGGGAGCCCCGCCGTGCCGCCCGCACCCAGCCGCCCCCCGCCCGCCGCCCCGCACCGCCCGCGCCCCTCGCGCGGAGCGGCGGCCCCGGCCCTCCGGGAGCGGCGATCCGTGCCCCGGGGGCCGCGCGGCAGCGCCGGGCGCGGCGGGGCCGCCGCCCGCGCGTGGCTGCAGGACGGCGGCGCCGGCCCCGCTCCCGCGGCGGCCCCGGCGCGGGGGCTCGGGCGGAGCTGCGGGAGCGGCGCTTTGTGCCGCCGCCTATTGTGTCGGTGATGAGTCACGCAGCAGACGGGGGATGCGGTGATGAGGGGCCGCGCAGGGCCGGGAGGATTCCCGAGCCCGGAGCACACCCCGGCAGTCGGCGATGGCAGGGGCCGCCCGCTCCGCGCTCCCCGCCTGGTGGATGACAGCTCCGGTGCTGCTTCCCAGCCCGTGACAGTGCCCTTGTCACCGCCAGCCCTGTGCTCCTACCGGCTCCGGGCTTACAGGTGGCGGCTGTGCTCAGGGTGCAGCAGTAAAGCACCCGGGGCTGGACCTCTGCAGCTGCTGCGTTTGTCTCCTGCTGCTGGGAGATACCTTCCACTGCCATCCCGCTGCCCCTGCTGTGGGAGCATCTTCTGAGTGGGTCCGAATAAGCGATGCTCTGGGTTACAGAGGAGCAGGAGGGACCTGGCTTGCACTGGGCAACTTCTGAGGCAGGGTATGCAGGCAGGGTAACACAGCAGAGGAGAGGCATCGTGCAGGTTTCTCAGCTCCAGGAGCATGTGTGGGATGTGGTGTCACACAAGGCCTGCTGCAGGCCGGAGCTGCTGCCATGAGCGTGCCCCGGGCTCTGGGGGCTGCTGGGGGCACAGTCACCGTGTCTGCAGCACGGACACGGCCGGGCTGGGCTGGGCTGGGCTGGGCTGCCTGCAGGACCAGCAGCGTCAGTGCAAACGTGGCCACTTCAGGGAAGTCTGAGCACCAGGAAGGCTGTGGCACGGGAGGGAGGAGCCCTGCGGTGACCTTTGGGTGGCAGGAAGATGTCAGGGGAGAGCACAAGCAGAGGAACAGCTGGGAAAGACTGGGGAGTAATGAGTAAGAACAGTAGGACTGGGTTGGCCTCCTTGCCTTGCCTTCTTCGTCCCCTCACCCTCGAAATCTTGTGTTCTGAAAAGTGTTATGGTCTGTGTTATACCCCCAGTTACACTGTGGAACTCCAGGGGTCCGGTATGGCCTGAAAATCAATCCATTTGGGGAGCAGCATTAAAAAATACATACTGAACTCACCTAAGGGCTGCTGGGTCTGCAGCTGAGGGCAGTGCCTGCTGCTGCTGCTGTAACACTCTTGCTGTAAACGTGTGCCTCCCAGGCATGAAAACACAGGTTTACATGGGCACAGACCCACAGCCTGGGGTCCTTTCTCTCTCTGTTACGTACAAGCTCCAGAGACATTTGACTTGAATTAGAGGGTGCTGATTTCTTTGAATTTAGGTTAATCCAAGAATGTTTCGTGATCTAAGAAAAACAAATTTCTTTATAATTGCAAGTAACCGATACTTGTTTTCTTAGAGTTTTTCCCACAGATGCTGGTCTGTGACTGTCCAGCCTGTGTTTGCTGCTCTCTCGTTGCTGCACAGTTCACTCACACCATTTCCTCCCTGAGTGGTGACAGCGCAGGCGGTGACCCCGCAGCAAGCACAGTTCTGGGCTTTTCCATCCCACCTGCCTGCCACTTGGGCACACTGAATTGCCTGGGAGTGCTCACGGTGTGTGGTGGCCAGAAAGGTTTCCTTTGGCTGTGCTGCCACCTTCCTTGTGCCAGTGGGTGAGGAGGAGAACCTGCTCAGAGCTGGCGTGGCTGGGCAGTGTGGGGCTCAGGGTGGGCTCTCACTGTTGTCTCTCAGCAGATCCCAGTATAAAGCTGGGATGCATCTCCAGGAAGCCTGTGGGGCTTTTTGGCCACCACTGGCTTCTGTCTCTCCAGGGTGCACACACAGGGCCCAAGCATCCCCAGGGGTGTGTGGCCTTGGCCTTGGCAAGCAGCACACCCACCTGGGGTGGTTAAAGCACCTCCCAACACACAGTGTGAGTTTATCTATTTCCAGAGGCTTCCAGGTACAGGAGAGCTGCACTGCAGTTCCAAGGACAACAGTGCCATAGTGACATGCTTATTCTGACAATTAGACTTTGACTTCAGGAAGAGCCTTGCTCTGTGACACAGCAGTGTCTGAATTTTGGGGTGGCAAAGATAATTGTCATGAGATTGCAGGGATAATTGGCTTGGTGCGGCCGGTTCAGGTGATGGTGGTGACTCCCTGTTTTGATGGGCAAATAGCCTCGATTCTTCTCTTTTTCAAGTATGGAGATAGGGTTCTAAAGGGTAACCTGCACATTTCCATTCATTTCCTTGAGAAGAAAGCTGGCTAGAGTGAGCAGCCTGTGGAAAGAACCCCTGGTGCAGCCCTGGGATGAAGGTGTAGCAGTGACCCTTGTTCTCATCGCAGGATCGAGGAATGTTACCTGGAGCAAACATGCTTACCTAACAGGCTGGCTGTTATCTGCCAGATCCAGTTTTGCCATGACTCACTGAACTCATTTCACCTGTCTGTGCTCCCTTGCTGGGTGTGTAACACACAAGCAGTGTGTGTGCTGGCTGTGTAACACATGAGCTGTAACACATGACTCAAAGCAGCCTGCAGAGAGCACTTGCCAGCAATGGATGAAGTGGGAGTTTCTTCTGAGGGCACATCTGTGGGCTTTTTGGTCTGTTTTAAGGATACATAGTCTGTTTATAATACTGTTTATTAAGTCAGTTCATGTTTACTGGTCTTTTCCAACCTGTACATTTAGGCATGTCATGGTTCACTGTTCCTGCAGTATGTCCCTGGGCCAGAGGCAGGGACAGCGGTGTCCTCAGGTGCTTAGGAGCAGGTGGGTTGGGTCCTGCCTGTCAGCAGTGCCACTTACTGCTCTGAACTGTGACACAGAAGCTGTTCAGCTGACACAAATACATGCTCTTTATCAGAGTGCATTACTTTGTCTCCCTGTCTCTTAAAAACGCCGATGCCTGGTAGAAGAGCACAGGCCCATCTTGTGTAGGACAGCTCAGCTGCTTGACTGCCCAGGTGAAACTCCTTGGCTGGTGGAGCAGAGCCAGCATGTGCTGTTGGTGCCCACTTGGCCTGCCAGAGCCAGTGCTTTCCTGCACTTTATCCCAAATGCCACAGAAAGGTACAACAGGAGCTGCCCATCCCTCCAGCCCGCCAAGCTGCGGTGCTGCAGCTGTGACAGTGGCATCCTGGTGACATGAGGGTCCTGGGGTTTCTGTGGAGATGAGGCTCTCCATGATGGTTTTATTTTTTTAGCAGTCTTGATCTGTTTCCCTTTCCTTTGTAGTGCTATTACATGCTCACCCTTCATTTCTTTCTTCTGTCCACAAAGAGTTGTAACTAAAAGGCAGCTAAAATTACTCTGGAGCTGATTCAGGGTTTCATTTAAGCACTGGAATAGCTTATTAAAGCACAATGTAGATTATCTGTAGAGACTGGAGAAGCTGTTTTTAGAAATGTCTGCCAGGTATTTATTTAGTTATTGTTGATTCTTCTTTGGGGCTTGGGAGATGAACTACTTCAAGATATCTTGAGGGTCTTTCCCTGCTGTGTTCCAGAAGCTGGAGTGGTTTTGTTGAAAGTAAGTGCTTCCTTGTAAGCCATGCATCTCCATGAAGTACTAATGAAGTGTGTGCTCCCTAGATTTTATCAGGCAAGAGGATCACTTTGTCATTTCTTTTAATTGATTTCAGGTTTGGATACCAAGGTTGCTGGTTTCACTAATGGTCTGTACTGGCTGGTGCTAAGGAGGAATAGTTCACATGAAGACTGATTTTGCTTTCCCTTTAGAGATATGACATAAAGGTGTCATCATCCTCTGGCTGAGAAAGTGGAGATCTGAGTGTGGTAGCTGTTAGTAGTGAGTGGTGACCCAGTCTGCAGGTGAGGTGTGAGCATGGGACAGCAGGGGCAAGATCTCAGCAGGGAGAGCGCCAGGTGGGGGTGGGGGTCTCTGAACCCCTGAAATCGACCCCAGGTAGACTGGCTTAGCTCTTGCTCCCCTAGAGTGTATTGGGAACTTCTCAGTTCTAATTGTAAAGCCTTTCAGGTTCCTTTGTGAACAGGGTGCTCCTAAAATCCAGTGTAGTTGGTCTTTGAGGTGCTAGCAAGGCCCAGGAGGAGGGGATGTGGGTCTCAGGCTGCAGGCTGAGCACAGCACTGAGCAGCAGTGGCGAGTGGCCCTGTGGCAGTGTCACTGGGTGCTGGCAGCCAGCTCCGTGCTGAGGGCACGGCCAGGAGCCCCGAGGGCCCTGTCTTGGGTCAGCCATGTTACTGGTGAAGAAACAACGGTGCTAAAGGGTGGAACCCAAACTGTGAAGTTTTAGCTAAGGTGGGAGAGAAAAGTGGGGCTTGTGCTGTTGTCAACCAAAATTCAGAAGGAGACAGAAAAGGTCCCGGTTTCAAAGGGTTCTCAGTCCTGCAGGCTTGTTCCTGGGCCTGGAAGTGCGTGTGGCTGTGTGCTGCAGCCTCTGGTGTCAGCAGCATTTGCTGTGACTCAGAGCTTGCTTGGCTGATGCTGAGCTTTGCTGGGCTCCAGTTCTGCTGACTGTTCTTATCTCCCCCTTCCTGGTTCTCCCCTGCAGAGCCAGGGACCTACAGAAGCAGAAACAAGTCTCCAGGCTCCAGCCTGCCCTTCCTCTTGGCATGTCTGTCCCCCTCCAGGGCAGCCTTGGTAGTAGTAAATACTTGGAGACTCTTCTGTATCCAGCACTTTCCTGGGGAAAGCCTGGAGTGACTCCTGTGGGTGACACTGCTGCAAATCCAGAGGGAGTGACACCCAGGGCATTCCTCTCCAGGGCTGTAGCAGTTCAAGGTATGCAGGATAAGCTCTCAGAAGCGTTGAATGATTCAGAAGAACACTTCAGACCGTTCAGAAAATGACACCACAGAACCACCTCACTGTTGCTGGGGTTAGAGATGTTCTTCATTGAGCACCCTGAGGTGGAATGCTTGGTGATGCAAGGGCACACGCCCTTGGTAAACTCTCGGTGCTGATAGTGTCCCTAGTGACAAGCAGGAGCATTGGAAGGGCGCTGACATCCCCTGAGGGCTGCTCCTCCAGCGTGGTTCGGGAGGCTGGGCCGGGCCCTGGCTGCTGCCGGCCCCAGGGCACACGCGGCTCTGCCGCTGCTCCCTGGCTGTGCCTGTGACAGATGGGTGGCATTTCCAGGGCAGCAAAAGGGACGAGATATATTTAAACGCAGCAGATTATTAGGTAACAAAGTGCCTGGTACTGTGTAGTCCTGGACCATCGAGACCCTAAAATAGCACCAGGGCACCGGTCAGGGGTGCTGACCCTGTTCCTGTGTCCTCCCAGGACAGGATTTGCTGTTCAGTGTTGCTGTCACTGCCTGGGTGACATGGCCAGGGTCCGGAGGTGCCTGCTCTGGCCATGTGAACCTGCTGGCAAGCAGAGTGCTGTGGGCAGGGTGGGATTCCAGGACCCCTCAGACTTGGGCCGTGGTTCAGATCCCCTGGGGGTTCTCAGGACTGGTTCCCATGGTTTGTTCTGTCCTCAGTCCCCTTGATAAGAGTGTGAGGAATGAGTGGAAATTACACATAATTTTGAGGAGCACCTTTGGGTTCAGCTATCCTCTTGCCCGAGGGGATGCCCTGAGCCTTGGCTGCTTTCTGTGTATGGGCTTGCAGGAGTTCCTGTGCTGAGTGTGCCACAAGGGAAGGAATGAGCCTTGCATGTGTCTGAGCACGCTGATCACCCATCCTTGAACTGTGACCAAATGTAGGTGAGCTCTCTTCATATGGGAAAACATAGAGCTTGGAGGGGCTTTCTTCAAAAGGTGTCTTTGGTTTGTGTGCAGGGCGTGAGTGCAAAGTGAGCAGGAGACAGATCTTCTCCACCCAGTGGAAGGGTTTCTGTCCAAAGAGGTGGCCCAGGGCCCTCCAGTTCTTTTGCTGGGTTTGAGAGCATGGGTCCTTTCTGCCTGTGGGTAAGTCAGACCCAAGAGGACAGTGGCTCTTCAGTATTAGATTTTGGCTAAAAAAACCCCCCTTGAAATAAACTCTTTAGCTCAAGGGAGCAACACCAAAGGCCTTGCTGGCAGGTTGTCAGCAGCCCGAGGGCTGCACCTGCTTCCAGAGACATTTACATAAATCCTTCTGATCAGTAATGCCTGCTTTAACCTTGCTCCCCTGTTGTCTCCCCTCCCGGTGAGCGTTCCTGGCTGTAGGAGTTCCCTCGGGCTCCGCTCCCGTGCAGAGCTCGGCTGTCCGGGCTGGCTGCTGCTCCGCGTCCCCTCCCGCAGCCCGGGCAGGTCCTGCTGGCCTCAGCAGACCCCGGCACTGCCAGGGCTTCCCGTGAGCAGCCCCTCTGCTGCTGCCTGCCCGCAGTCCCGGTGCAGTCTGAGGCCCGGTGGGAGCTGTGTGGGCTTTGCTCTGGGGTGTTCTGGGGCGGCGATGCTCCGGCCGCGCTCCGGCCGCCGGTGCCTGTGCGGTGGCCGGACGTGCTCAGGGAACACCGTGAGTCAGCAGCTCCTCAGGGCTGGGTTTCCTCGTGCACCCTGGGCCAGGGCCATTGCATTGGCTCTGGCTGCCAACCAGCAGCAAAGTGGAGCAAAAGATCTGCAGACAAAGAAGGGCTTTTCTTTATTTGTTATTAATGATGTTCAACTGAACCACTCCGAAATTGTCGGTAGCTAAGATTTGTGTTTGCAGGGGATTCCTGCTGAGGTTTTTTGCCACCCTGTGCTGCTTGCCTTCTTTCTTTAAGGAACTGTTGATAATACCCTGAAATATTTTGAGAAAATACAGGGAAATGCAGCTTTAAGGCTCAGCTGCTGCTTAAGCCACCTCCCTCCTGTTTTGGAGTCAGTCAGATCTTTTGCTCACTCACCCCTTACTTGTGCTGCAGAGGTTGAATGAAAACTTTGAATTTGAGTCTTGGGCAGCCCTGGGAAGAGTGTTGTATGGATGTGAAATCCTTCCTGACAGAATTTCGTGTGCTGCTTTTGTGAGTGCTGCAGGGTCAGAGGCTGCAGCCCTGGTGCTAGAGCTCGATCCAGAGGGTGATTTCTCCCTGTGTGGGTTCAGGACAGTGTTTACCTTGGCAGCCGGCTTGACCTGGCTCCTGCTCTCCTGAGGGAGGTTGGGGTGTGTTTGGGCTGTTGCTGCAGCTGAACTTCAGGAAATTGTGTCAGCTGAATCTGGGTCGGTGTTGCTGTGCGGTCACACGTACCAAAGGGCAGGATCGGGAGTAGGAGTTTTGTTCCCTTTGTTGCTCTCTGTAGTTTTTGCACTACACCTCTCAGAACCAAGGGATGGGTCAGAAGTATCCCAGTAGTGGCACCCTTGGGGGTGCAAGGGCTGGGCAGCTCTGTGCCTGGTGGGGCCCTTTTCCCCTTGTTCCACTTGTTATGTTCCGTACAGATTCTCTTGAAGGTCACATGGGGGTTGAACATAACCTGGTAATTCCAGGTGGCAGTATACATGCTCTTCTCTCTAATTTCCTAAATATACATTCTGACTTTAGTGTTTCAGTCAAGCCCAAGCTTCTCCTGGGAGAGGCTCTGTTGGGATGTTTCTTAGAGCTTCCTCTGAATTACCTGATATTGGTGATTGTATAAGACAGAACACCCAACTGTCCGTGTCCTCCCCCTAATCCCTCCCTTGATAAAATAAGGTTTTATTTTTCCAAATATTTGTATATTACTGTGAAGAGGGTGCTGCACCACTTTTTGTTGCAGTTTCTCAGAGGTTGTCAGGAGCAGGAACTGCTGAGCCTCACGGATGGTGGGTTTGGAGATATTTGATTAAGGCTGCGCAATGTCTAGATGCCAGGGCCACTGGCGCCACAGGACTTGTATAAATAAATTCTGTTTGTGCCACGTTCACGCAATTAAAGCCAGAGCCCTGGATTGCATTGGATGAGGTTTATTTTGCTAGTCCGGCCACACAGATTTCATTTACTTTGCCTGGTGTTCTGAAAACATATAGGAACGTACACACATCAAAGCCAACTTTAAGAGCTTGATGAAAATCCACAGCAGTAAAGAGGTGCCCTGATGTGTTTGTATCAGTGCAGTGTCCATTGACCCTGATGTGTCTGTGTCAGTGCAGTGTCGCTGAGCTGGGATTCACTCAGGACAGTACAAAAACCAGGGTGTTTTAACCGAAGGATCTTGCCCAGTGCTGGTTGTAGGCTGCGCCCAGGGAAGGTCAGGGGAGCGCCATTGCTCACTCTGCGTGTTTCTCTTTCAGAGGAGAATGAGAAGCATGAGAAGCTCTGCCTGGAGAGGGAGCAGGAGCAGAAGAAGGCGGGCAAGGCCAGCGTGCCACGGGCCAACAGCGCCCTTTCCCCAGAGGAGCCCCGGAGCGAACTGCTGGTGCCCATCTCCCCGCCGGGCCCGCTGCCCCTGCCGCCGCCGGCCCTGCCCGCTCCCATTTCGGTCATTCCCATCCCCGTGGTCACCAGCTCCCCGCAGCAAGCGGCCCAGGCCGCCCTGTCCCCGCCGCTGGTGCAGCGCCACCAGCCCCTGGTAAGCACTGCCAGCGTGCCCAAGGAAGCGCCCTCGGTGGCGCCGGTGATCCAGCGGCCGCCGGGCCCGCAGCTGCCGGACGGGAAAGCCGCCACGCCGCCGTCGGGCAGCCCCAAGCAGCTGCAGCACTACGCGGCGCCGGTGCTGGCCATCTCGCAGCACCATGTGGTCCCGCAGCCCATCCAGCCCCTGCAGCACCCGGCCGCGCCCGCGCCGCTCGGCGCGCTGAAGCTGGCGCCGGCGGACGACATGAAACCCATCGAGCTCAAGAAGAGAATTGGAGGGTGAGTGCCCCGTGTGCTCGTGGGTGCATGTCCAGCAGCGGCCAGGCAAAGCTGGTCTCTCTGGAGGGGCTCCTGCTTGTGCAAAGCGTTGTCAGATCAGAAATACAGAGAACTGTGGATGGTTAACGTCTTTGAATTGCTGAGAGCAGGGTTTTTTACCTTGACGGGTTTTTATTTTCCTCCCTCACTCCACACTGTAAGATTCTGTAGAAGGATTTTTTTTCCAGGCCAGAACTGTGTTAGGAAGCGAGTCCCAACCCTGCCTGTCTGATCTCAAGTGGTATCTCGTGTTATGTTTGGCAAAAGATCTCTGCTTGTACTGGTCAGGGAAATCAGAGTGCACTGCTGCTTGTGGGAGCTTTCTTGAAAACTGGAATGGAGTCTGGGAGATGTTATTCTGAGGACAGAGATTGCCTTAGTTGCTGTTTAAGTTTCTCAGTGCTGTAAGTGCTAAGGGCCTCCTGCTTGCTCAGAACCTTGCAGCTGGAAGGGGCTGAAGGCTATTTAGTCTGCCCTCACCCTCTGACAGGACTTGTGGCTGTGATGTTCCTCCAGGTTAGTGTTTGCCTGGCTTGTTCTTAAGGACTTTGGCTGCTGGAGACCCTGCCTTCTCTGTAGGTGTTTGTTTCCAGACCACAGTATCCCAATAGGGAGTCTGGCATTACTGCTTGTGGGCTGGGAGAACAAACCATTCCCTTCTTCGCAGCAGTTTTACCTGTTTCCTTTGGCCCCTCAGTTTTCCTGCAGCATAAGTGACCTGGATCTGTTTGGTCTTCCCTCCTGGCTGTGCTGTGTGGGCCTCTGACAGTTCTCCTGGCTGCCTGCAGCAGGGACATGTCTCTTGGCAGCGGTATTGGAGATGGTGTGTGAATCCCACGGGGGCTGGAGGAGATGTACAGTGGACAGAAGAAAGGCTCATAGTGTGCACTGGGATGTAGAGATCCCAAAATACATAGAAAGAAACAGCGAAAGTAATGCAGATAGGAGTTTGGGAAGATAAAGGCTTCAGTAAAATGCCAGTGTATGTAATTCCTCTAAGAAGATTGGGATCTTCAGAGCCTGTCTGCTGCAGGAAGGGTCTCTCAGTCTGTGCACTAATCAAGAGACCCTGTCACTGACGTTGTGTGGGGTCAGGGAGCTGTGGAGGAGGTTTCTGCCAGCACTGGGCTAACAGGGCAGGCTGCACAAGTTTGGCTGCCTGGCTGTGGGCAGTGGGGTGGCTGCAAGTGCACCCACAAACTGTTGCTGTGCTGTCAGGCTGAGCCTTGCCCCTGGGAGGTGGGGAGGCTGTGGTACCAGTGCTGGAAGGGCTGTGGTGTCAGCGTGGAGGACAGCATCACCACTGCATCCCCCAGAACTGCTCCATGAGCACAGAAAATATGTCTTTTTCAGCCTGTAAATGTTTCATGGGAAAAGGCTGTCAAATATTTGTGACAGTTTATTAAATATGATTACCTCAATGTCCTGTATTTTCAGTGAAAGGCAAATAATTTCTTTGCACAGTGTAGGAAAGATACTTGAAATCTCCACATCTGCTAATGTACCTTATCACCACTGTAGGTGACAAACTGAGATAACATGTATTTGTTTGGCTTTTCCTAAAAATACTGCTCTGATTCAGAGAGTGGGTGGACTCAAACCCCAAAACCAGAAACTCACTCTGGTTTATCCTCGAGCAGTGACTGGAGAATTCCTGTATTGCTTCATTCCATGTTTATCCTCAGCTGTGTTGTTTCATGCACAGTAAAAACCCAAAGCAGTTGGAAATGTCTGCCCAGTGCCATACACTTGAATTTGAAACTGCACAAACCTTGTCCCACTGGAGTGTAGGCATAGATCAGAACCAGGTCAGAATCTGGGCTCTCTGGGTCTGTACAAATACTTACAATTCATACTTGGTGTCTTTCCTTGTTGTTGGTAGTAACTGTGTCTGCGTATATACACACACATCACACCTGTTTGTATCTTCTGTGCATTATGTGCACAATGCTTAGCTCATCTGATGCACATGTAAAGTATGGAGTTTATTTTAAAACAGTATAGGCAGAAATACATATGTACTTAATGTTTAACCAGTGATATCTGAACACCTCTGCTGCTTTTGCATCTTGACATACAGACACTGCTGCAAGCACAGGTGCAAGGCAGGAGTTTTCAACTTGACACTGAGCTGATCTTTGTTCTGTTTGGGTTACAGGGTTGGGACCAGGGAAGTACATAATAAATTGGAGAAGAACAGGTGCGTAGAAAGCCAGGGGTTTGGGTTATTTTAATTGTAATTCCCCTCCTATATTTTTGGCCTATCATCTCTCAATATTTGTTTGGCTTTGGTGGGTTTTTGTTTATTTGTTTGCTTGTTTTTAAACAGACAACCTGCATAAAATTCTTAGTGACTTTCACTGAATCTTGCAGTATTGCTTGGCTTTCTTATAGCTTAATTCTGCATTTCTTACTTCCCAGTATGTTCTATTTAACTGCACCATTGCATCCCAACCCCCCTGCAAAGCCCTGATCCTGCAAAGCAATAACAGTGCATAACAGTGTGACTCTTTTGATTTAAAAGGAGTAAAATACCCCAAATCAGGGGTCAGTGTACAGTGTGAATACAGAATAAACATCAGTTTCTGACCCGAGGCTTCTATAAGCTTGACTAGCTAAATTGGAAGTATGGTGACAGTGAAAGCACCAGCAGAGTGAGATGTTTTATTTAAGGCTGCACATTGTTCCTAACAAAGCCGGGCTAGAACCCAGGCACAGTCTCTGCTGGGGTGAGCTGGCTGGGCTGGGGGCTGCTATGCACAGGTGTAGGTGCTTTGCTGGATTAAGGCCCCAATTAAGCTCTCCCCTGGTGGAATGGTTTCTGGTGTGTCCCTGGCAGCTGACGAGCCACCTGTGTTCTCTTTAGACGTGCACATTTGAAAGAGTGCTTTGAGACATTAAAGCGCAACATCCCCAACGTGGATGACAAGAAGACCTCAAACCTCAGCGTCCTCAGGAGTGCCTTGCGATACATCCAGGTGGGTGCTGCGCCGGGGCTGCAGGGACGGAGAGAAGCTCCCCTTCTGCAGGTGCCAGCTTAACCACAAGTTGTCCTCACCAGCAGGGCTGAGGGCAGGAGGAAGGTAATTCAGATGGTCTTGGAGATCCAGGCTGAGGGAACTTCACTTGCTCCCTTTGGGCTCAGGTGAATTTTAATATGTATGGTTTGGGGAGATTTTCTGTTTGCTTAACCAAATGACAGATTTCTGTAAAGATATGGTATGTCCCGAAATTTTGATGAGATGGACATGTGAGTACAAGTAATTTGCTTGGAGGCAAGGAAAGCCTGGAATCTGAGGTTGCAGCATGAAGCTGTAGGTGGATGGGGCATTACCAGGAGTGAATTTGGGAGAAAGTGCAGGTACAAATCAGTTGTGTTTGTAGCTGGAAAGGAAATAAGTGTTCGTGTTTGTGAAAGTGGTTAATGGTAGCACAAAAGAAACTGTTGTAGATGTCCCTTTGAATGTGAATTCAGTAGCATGTAATGCAATTAAAGTTCATCTGGAAATTGGAAGAGTTGCTGCATTTATAGTGCAAATAGAGAGCCAGTACACCTTGTATGTTTTGACTGGAATAAAGGGTGCTGAGGATTGATCACAATGGACTTTGGCACAGTAAAATGTAATCTTTTCTCACTTTCTTCCCATTTTTCCTCAGTCGCTCTCAAACACTGTTTCCCTCTGGTGTTCAGAAGTGCTGGCCATTGATTATTCACTTCAGTTTTGCTTTGGAGAGTCAGTAATGCCTCAGAGTTAGATCAGCTCAGCCCTTCTCTTAGTTTTCACCAACAATTTCCCTCAGAGAGACTTTGGTTGGGGCAAACTCTGGCTGTAGCCAGCCACTCTCTGTATCACTCAAAGAAGTGTTTTATGGTGGTGTGGTTGTATCGAGCCCTAAGGGGCTTTAGAGAAGATCTGAGCCTTTCTTTGGATTTTGGCAGGCTGCTATTGTAGTTTGTGGGAGAAATCTGTCTGATGGCCAGTCTGGGGTGTGCAGTCCTGTCCGTGGCTCTCTGTGGCTGTCCTGCCCGTGGCTGTCTGTTGGTCTGTCCGTGGGTCGGTGTGCAGTCCTGGGCTGTCCGTGGCTGTCCGTCAGTCTGTCCGTGGGTCGGTGTGCAGTGCTGGGCTGTCTGTGGCTCTCTGTGGCTGTCCTGTCCGTGGCTCTGTCCGTGGCTCTGTCCGTGGCTCTGTCCGTGGGTCGGGGCGGCGCTGGGCTGTCCGTGGCTCTGTCCGTGGCTGTCCTGTCCGTGGCTCTGTCCGTGGCTCTGTCCGTGGCTCTGTCCGTGGCTCTGTCCGTGGCTGGGCTGTCCGTGGCTCTGTCCGGCGCTGGGCTGCCCGTGGCTCTGCCCGTGGCTCTGCCCGTGGCTCTGCCCGTGGCTCTGTCCGTGGCTCTGTCCAGCGCTGGGCTGTCCGTGGCTCTGTCCGTGGCTCTGTCCGTGGCTCTGTCCAGCGCTGGGCTGTCCGTGGCTCTGTCCGTGGCTCTGTCCGGCGCTGGGCTGCCCGTGGCTCTGCCCGTGGCTCTGCCCGTGGCTCTGCCCGTGGCTCTGTCCGTGGCTCTGTCCGTGGCTGGGCTGTCCGTGGCTCTGTCCGGCGCTGGGCTGTCCGTGGCTCTGTCCGTGGCTCTGTCCGTGGCTCTGTCCGTGGCTCTGTCCGGCGCTGGGCTGTCCGTGGGTGAGCGGCCGATGGGCCGGCCGGCGGCTGGGCGCTCCCCTGGCGTGGCACAGGAGGTCACGGTGACCTGGGGCCGGAGCAGCGCCGCCTCCACGTGTGTGGGGAGCACATGGCGAGCACAAGGCCGGGCTGGCACCGACCCAGGGCTGCAGGGCTGGCGGGCTGCCCCTCGGGCACTGACAGGGCACGGCTGTGGCTGTGACGTTGTGTCACCTCCTCGCCGCGTCGCCTTCTCCTCCTCATCCTCTCTGGCAGCTGCTCAGGGAGTATCCCCAGCGCTGTTTTCCTTGGCAGCGCCAGAGCCGTGGGTCTGTGACTCAGTCACAGCATTCAGTTGTGCTAAAAACTTGAGCACTGTTTGTATTTGCCTGAAAAAACCCGGATTATTAGAAATCTGGTTTGGAATTTCGGCATTTAGAAGCAAAAATCGTCTTTTAAATTTTTTTTAATGCAATTTGAATTTAGGTTTGATCTATTTCCACAAAACTTAACATCTATCAGCGTGGGGATGGCCATTGATGGTGTGCCAGGCTCCGTGTGTTTCACTCACAGGCTCAGTGTTTCCCTTGAAAGGAGAACAGGACAATTGTACAGAAGATATTTAAAAGTAAAAGCTCTTACTCTCAGGATAGCAAAGTAGTTTTTCACTAAAGGGAAAAAAAAAGCCCAAAAATCTCAAACCCAAATGAGCCTCGCAGGGGAGGAGCGCAGCGCTGGCCAAAGCTCTGCACAGCGGCCGTTCTGCTCCTGCAGAAACTGTGACAGTACACTGATTGTTGCAGCCTCTCTTCCTACAAAACCCTTCCTTCCCCTCTTCCCAGCTGGAACTTCTTAGAAACAGGCTGTTTGTTTCCTTGGCTGGATTTAAATATTTGTATCTGCATCAAATCAGATAACTTGGAAAGCTAAATTCTGAATTTCCCATAGAGCCATCATTTTAATTTATCCTTGGACCTGGGCTTGTGCTCTGCAACAGTAAATTAGAATTTGCAATTAAGCACACTGTTGCACAAAAGAAATGGGGCCCAACGCAGCTGGAAGTTAATAATCCCTTTAGCTGGTGATTCAGCCTGAGGCAGTGTGGGCTGTTGTGCTGCAGCTCTCAGCTGAGGAGGGTGTCCCGGTGGGTCCAGCAGCAGAGTGTGCACCAGACCCCAGCACACACCTCCAGCCAAGTCTGTCTGTCACACGGGCCACCTCGGCTCTTATTCTGCACTTTCCTGCCTGCAAAACCTGAGAGAAAATGCAGGAGGCCTCTGGGAGGTTTGTAAGATGCACGGAGCGAGGTGGAGAAAGGCACAGTGAGAGTGAAGTGCTGCTTGGGTTGAGAGAGCAGAGCCCTTGGCCTCGCCTGCTGCTGAGCAGTGTCCCCAGGCAGGGGACAGGCTCTGCCCGTGCCAGGGCATGGCAGACACGGCTCCCGCAGCTGGGCTGCGTTTGATTCTCTCCAAAGGATTCCTTCCCCCCAGGAAACTTAATCCTCTTCCTTGGAAGCTAACTGAATCCCTTAAGCAAGACTGCTACTGAGTGTTCTCACACTGTGCCTGTAGCTGTGGTACCTGAGCACCCTCCAGTTTCGGGGGTTATTTTCTATTGTACATTTATTGTCAGATGACATCCAGGTGATTTGCTCACCAGGTGACACTGGGACAGCTGGCACACAGCCCAGCCCAACCCATCAGTCTTGGGTTGTGCTGCAGGTCCTGCTTTTGGCCAATTTCCCCAGTACAATTGAAACGCTGATGAAATAACAACGTGCTTTCAAAATCTGAGATGCAGCTGAGCTTCCCAGGGCATGCAAAAGGCAAAGAGCAAAAGTCTTTAGAACATGTGGAAGCAAGGCAGTAGTGTGGTCCCACCCCCTGCACGTGCTCTCGGGTATGGCAGAGGCACTGGGGGCTCTGTGGTGACAGGTAGGCTGTGGTCCTACAGAGCAGTTTTGGCTGTGCTTGTGAAACAGACTTTGCTTACAAATTCACACAAGTCCTCTGGCAGCCCTGCTTGTGGTGGTAGAGACAGAATGTAGCTGTGCTGAACTGAGGATTTATGGTATGGCCACTTTGTCATTATTACCTTGGGAGGGGGTAGAAAGGGTGAAATTTCCCTGTGATTTACCTGTGCTCACCAGTGCTGCCAATCATTTATGATGTTTAAGTTGTTTATCCTCACCTCATCTCCCTTGGCTTCTCAAACTGCCTGAAGTAACAGTTGTGCACCTAAGGATGATATAGTTTCCTATTCATGCCAACAGTAATCAACAGATTTGACTCCCATCGGGGTAGAATGAATCCAACCTTCTGTCCAAGGATGCCGAAGTAGTGCATGTAAAAATCCTTTGTGAAGCCCTTTTTTAAGCTGATCTTGTGGGTATGTGAACAGACCGGATACTGGTTTTACATTGGTTAAATTTTCCTTTTAAGATTCACAGCATCTCTTTGTCTTCTAGTTTGTTTTATTTATCAGTCACTTCATTGGTGCCTGAGCACAATCATTCATCCCTGTGTGTAGAGGACCAGAACAAGATCAGTGGATTTTTGGGTCCCATAGCAGTGCTTGATTTGGGATTTGGATGTTGATGGGTGCAGAGGGCCCTGCAGCTGTGCCAGACCCTGGTGCAGGGAGGGGCTGGACTGGACACAAACCCACAGGTCTGACAATGGTTGTGGTTAAAGACCAGAAGTCATTTACATTCAGGCCCTGTTGAGACTGCATTATTGATCAAAATGCATAAACCAAACTCTGCTGAATCCTATTAAGTTCCCCACCTTGATGAGGATGGCTATAACTGTTATTTTTTATTCTGTGCCAGCTATGAGATGAATATACTCATCTTCTGTAAAATTTCTCTAGTAAGAGGCAGGTCCATCAGTACCTGCCGTGCCTCCCTCATGTGAGCAGCATTCACATGCCAAGCTGTGCTGCTTCATGTTGTTTACCTGACCCAATCCACTGATTCTATCTTGTATAATTAGCCTGAATCTCAGTGCCAGCAATGAGGGCCTCCAGCATCCATAGGCTGTGGTCATGCAATGTGGTGTCATCTGTAGATTTTAGAAAGTGATGAGAAATAAGGCCTTCAAAAAAACAGTGTTTAATTCCCCACTGTTCCTCCAGCTGCAGCAGGACCTGTCTGCAGGGAGGCTCATCCAGGGAGCCAGCAGGGCATTTTTATTTGCAGGATTGGCCACAGAACATGTCCTGTAATAGTGATTAAAAATGTCCAGCATTTGGGCCTTGTTGAGTGATTGTAGGCTGTTTCTTAACCATTGCCAAGAGGGATGGTGATTTTTTTTGAAGTATCTCACTAATTACTTGTACATGAGAGTTTGGAAAGGGTGAATGAAGTTGTAAATCTGTCAGTGTGTTTGTAATTGTCAGAGAATCCACACCTGTTCCATGGCTGTCGTTTAAGCAGTAGTTGGAAGAAGCACTCAGCATTGTAAGAACCAAAGCAGCCTGTGAGTGGATTGCAGCACAGGGTTTGGGAAGGCTGCTGTGTGCTAGCTGGTGTGTTTGGGGGCTGGTGCTTGTTCTGGTTGCCACCTGCTGTCAGAGCTGGCATGGGAGGGCCCAATGAGAGCAGTGATAACATTACTTACAGTAATAATTACAGCTTGGTTGCATGGGCTGTATTTTATGTGTGACATTGCAGAAGTTGCTTGCCTTTGAAACACAGCAAAAGCCCCAAACAAACCAAAGGCAACCCCTGAGGCCAGCAGAGGAGCTGCAGCCCTGGGCCCAGCTGGGAGCAGCAGTGGCAGGGTGGGTGCCATGGCACGGTGGGCACCGTGGCTGCTGTGCCAGCAGCAGTGCAGACAGGCCCCCAGCACAGGCAGAGCTTTCCACCCCGGCACAGCTCTGCCTCGTGGCCTCACAGAGGTGCTGCAGTCAGTCTGGGGTTTGTGTCCTCCCACTGCCACCATGGCCCTGACAATGAGGAGATGGATGGAGAGAAATCCTCTGGTGACCCAGATCTGCTCTGTGGGCCGTGGGTGGAGCTGCTGGGATGTGAGTAACTGGCACTGACCTCCTTAGGTGGATGAGGAAACAGGAAGGAGAGGTGGTGCAGGAGGATGGCACTGTTCTCTGAGTCACCAGGACCTGGGACCTGCTGCCGTGGTGTGGGGGAGTGGTTCTGTCAGAGCTGTGTCTGGGGAGGTGTCCTCTTCCAAGAGAAGCCCTGGACAGGGTCCCCTCAGGTGTGCAGCTTACCTGTGCCTGTTAGCTGAGCTGTAGGGGAATGGGAACAAAGGGAGGGCTGCACCCAGGACCCATCCAAAACTCTGCCTTGGTCCTGCAGCAGCTGCTCAGAGATGTCTGCAAGGAAAGTAGGGAAGCACTGCAGCAAGTGGATGGAGGGATAATGTGTCTGCTCAGAAATCTCCTCCTCATCCCTAGCAGACAGCTCTGGCTGTGGCTCCAAGGCATAAACCTGCCTGTTGCCCTCTGGAGCTGCTGCTCGTGCATCATTACAAAGGCTTGGGAAGAGCTTTGGGGTGCTGCATGCAGCAGTTGTGTTGTTAATAACCATCCCTTCTTGAGATGCAGCATGCTTCATTTCTGTTCACAGAAAATGATGACACTTAATAACAAAAGCATATTTTCCACAATTTTTTTTTATTTCAATTTTTTTATATTTAAGTGCGGCAAAATTAAAATTGAAATTAAAATTAAAATTTTTCAAGTTTTAATTTCCCAAGTTATTTTATTTTGTTTGGGATAATTTTCTAAGTAACAAATGCACCACAGTATGTCAGGGTCTTTGGGGCATCTGGAATCCACTGGAATCATTAGAAGTGTTTCATTTGTTTCCTGAACAACAGAGACTGGTTAAAAAATAAAAATAGGGAAGGTAAAAGACATGACGAAACTTAGCACCAAGTGATTGCAAGTCGTACTTCAATTATTTTAAAATTGAATTTCTTGTGTCTTTGACAGTCACATCAAAGAATTAAACCAGATCTGCTTAACCTGGTGGCATGAGGATGGCTCTGCTTTTCCCATTTTTCTGCTTTTCTTATTTTTCTGAATTTATTTTTTGTCTTCCTGATTTGGATCTTTCCTCCCCTCTGCCCCAGTGACAGTTTGTACTTTGTCCAGAGCGGGGTGCTTCAGAAGGCTGACTCTGACAGGTTGGTGCAAACAGCCACGTTCCAGGCCTAGTTCTGATCACAGATTATGGCCTGATGTCTTCTTTATCAGGAGCCTGAGGTGCAGTTATCAGTGTGAAACGATAAATGTAAATACCAACACATGTTCTCATTTTCCGTGATTGCTCTGCTGCAGGCAGATTGCCTATTCTGGGGAGTGTTTCTGTCTAGGAGTTCATCCCTACCGCTGCAGCCAGGTTGAGCAGTGGTGGGTGGTGCCCACCCCCCTGGGACCTGCTGCAGGGTGGGTGCAGCCACTGTAGCACAGTCAGTGGGTGCAGCCGGTGCAGTGCAGTCAGTGGGTGCAGCCGGTGCAGTGCAGTCCGTGGGTGCAGCGGGTGCAGTGCAGTCGGTGCAGTGCAGTCCGTGGGTGCAGCGGGTGGCTGCAGCCCGTGGGTGCAGTCGGTGGCTGCAGTCCGTGGGTGCAGCGGGTGCAGTGCAGCGGGTGGGTGCAGCCCGTGGGTGCAGTCAGTGCGGTGCAGCAGGTGCGGTGCAGCAGGTGCAGTGCAGCCGGTGGCTGCAGTCCGTGGGTGCAGCGGGTGGCTGCAGTCCGTGGGTGCAGCGGGTGGCTGCAGCGGGTGGCTGCAGTCCGTAGGTGCACACGGGTGGGCGCAGCGAGGACACGAGCTCCTTCCTTCGCTGCAGTCCCTGCTGTTGCTGCGTGAGGGTGAGGTCACCTCCCGGCACAGGCAGTGCTCCTTGGCTGCCGTCCTCCTCCGGGGCTGGGTCACGAGGCTGCTGGCAGACACCCATGGCCTGGCCCTTGCTGCAGGGGGTCACGCTCTGGGCAGCGAGGGACAGCCTCTGGTTTGCCTTGCAGCCTTTGCTGTGCTGCTGGTCCTGGTGTGAAGTTTGAGTTTGAGGCCTTGGGAGGCTGAAGCTGGGGCACAAACACTGGGAGCCTGGAGTCCTTGTCCTGTGCCTCCCCCGCATTGCACACAGGCTGTCCCCTCTCCCGGTCCCCTGGGGACTGCTCGTGGTGAGGCCCTTGTCCCGTTCTCCCAGCATGGTCTGTTAATGCCTCAGGGCTTTGGGCAGGCCCGCTGTGTCTGGGGAGAGTGAGGCTGTGTTCCCGTGTTCCTGGGCTGACACAGGCTCCCGTGGCCCGGGCTCAGTCAGCTGTGCCCGTGGGCGGTGGCAGTGGCAGTGCGGGGTGGCTGCAGCACAGCGCTGCCGTCAGGCTGTGGTGGCTGTAGTTTTGTGGTGGCTGTAGTTTTGTGGTGGCTGTAGTGCCCCACCTGTGTTTTGCTGTCGGTGGTACCGGGCCAGCACATCCGGCCGCGCTGCGGGATCTCATCGCCGAGAGCCGGCAGAATGGAATGGAGCAGTTTCCATGGAAACCACGGCTTTGGTTCCCGTGGCAACCGGCCGGGTTCGCACAGGGCTGCTCCCGCAGGCCGCGGGGCCGGCTGCCATCGGCGGGCCCCCATCTGCGGGGCCCTGTCCCCTCGGGAGGGCCGGCAGGGCCTGCAGGGGCTGGGGTCGCTGCCCTGGGCTGCCAGAGCTGCTCCCCACCCCTGCAGGCCCTGCGCCATGGCAGCAGCTCGGGGGGCCTGGGCCGAGCGCTCGGTGTCGGTGCTGGCTGTCAGCAAACACCTCTGGCAGCTGAGGAACGCAGACAATCCAGCACCATTCCAAGTAGGAATGCCCAGAATTGAGTGAAGTGATGGAAAATCCCCAAATCCTACAGGTGAGTGTGGTGCCTTGGGCAGTGGAGTTTTGGCAGCTGGGGCTGTTTGGGTTCCATTTGGGCCTCTGTGGGGACAGCTTGTTCCCCAGCACCCCTCTGGTCCTGGTTGGAACGTTTTTGGGGTCAGGCTGGTGGATTCTTCTCCTGCACCATGGCAGGAGATTCCAGCAAGAATAAGATCCTTTTCTTAGCATGTAGGGATCTTTCCATTACATACAGGAATCAAAGCTCTGTGCAGCAGTGGAGAGCATGACCAGCTGGTCTGGTCTGTGCTGTGCTGGAGGTCCTGCAGGTCAGTGCAGCTCAGGACTTCTCTGGCACCAGCTGTGATCCCCAGAGCACAGAGTTAAAGAATCCGGCTCGAAATTGCAAATTGCTCTCCTGATTACTCATTGATGAGGTAATTTCAATCAGCAAATGCCATGTAAGAGAGGAAAAGGGCTGAAATATGCTGAGGAAAACCTCATCATTGAAAGTGTGTTTTTAAACTGCTAATAAAATGTTTATGAGGGAAGCTGTGTAATAAACCCTTTTAAACCTCACTAATGCCTGCCACAGGGCCAGCAACGTTCCTGAGGCAGGCACAGGGAAGGCGTTGGGGGCATTATTTCCAGTCTTGGCCTGAGAGTGAGCAATTTAATTACAGACAGCTATAAAATGGAAAATTCTTTGCAGTGACAAATGACTGTTGCTACACCAGGAGGGCAGGAGTTGGTGTATGGTTTGTTTACCAAATGATGACAGGGAGATGCACACAAGGACCAAACAGTGGCTCCAAAACAGCCAGGATAGTGGGCACAAAGCGGGAAGAGTTACCACTGGAATTGTGTCGGGCCTTTGCTGTCACTGCAGTCGTCTGGTCTAGCTTCAGTAATCCAGGTGGATAAAGGCTGCCAAGGATCTGACAGGTACATGAGGAGAGTCAGATACTCTAGGGGAGCAAAAGCAATTTGTGGATTTTAATTTGCTTGCTGGTGTTTAAATAAGATGAAGGGACTCACCACTGCCCTTGTGTCCTTGTCACTCCTTCAACCTGCACATGGAGCAGCCCCTGCTGTGCCTGCTGCAGTGGTGCCTGGCAGGGGAGGGTCAGGCCCTTGCTCTGCTGCAGAGGGCTCACTCAGCTTCAGCTCAGCAGAACTGAGAGTGTTCAGAGTGGAACGTCGTCTGCTTTCACTGGAGCCAGCAGTTGATCTGCAATACTTCCCGAGCATCAAAAGCCATAGGTGGATTCACAAGAGTGTGAGGAAATCCATGATTTCTTCCTGGGGTAGCTCAGCTTTCCCCTTGGCAGGGCCAGGGTCTGCTCTTTTAAGTGATGCTCACGTGGAATTTTTTTAAGTGCAAAAAATAAAGGGAGTTCTAAAGTCGTGGCTTCTGTAGGTTCCTCACACTGCAGTGTAACAGTTGCCTGGGCAACCAGGGTTCCCAATTGCTTAATAGGAGGAAAAGAAAGCTGCAGTGATGGAGACACAGACGTAAGAAGGAGTGTCTGAATTGGAGCCTGGTGCTTGCAAAGAGCAGTCTGGGATGGGGTGGGCTCAGTGAGGTGCCAGCCCCAGCTTTGGGCTGCCCTCTGCAAACAGAACAGAGCTCAGGGGGATGCCTGGCCTCTCCCTGAGGAAGTGGGAAAACAGAAATGCAGGTAATTTCAGTCATTTTTCTGCTGTGGAGAAACAGGATCAGTATTTCATGAGCCAGGTTAAGTGTGTGTCCTTCAGGATTTTGACAAGCAGCTTAACTGTCATACCAGGTGCCAGCACCAGATGTGAACCTTGCCATGGTCCTTCCCAGTGGCTGTGGAGGTGGGTCAGGTGGCAGCTCCTGCCCTGCAGCTGGCCCAGGCCTCTGCCTTAATGACATTTCAGATCTTGAAGGAAAGGTGGTTGGGCATTTGTATGAATTTCTTTTATCAAAATTTAATTCTCAATTACTGTGTTGTTTGTGGTTTTAGGGTCCCTTCTGCCCTTCTCAGTGCTACCATTACATGCCCAAAATTGCAAAGGCTTGGGTTTGAGGGAAAGTGAATGTATGATTATGTTATTTTAAAGTGTCTGCTTTTGTATTGCATGGGATCCATGGTGATAGAAACTCCTGTTTCAGAAAAACATCCTGGGGCTCAGTGGGTGTCTCTAAAGGGGCAGGTCAGTGACCACAGTCCCAGTGACTGAGGGTTGGCTGTCACTGTGGACTTCCTGTTGACTGACGGGCAATCCTGGCACCCGATGTGGGCAGGATGAGTTGCAGAACATAATCTGTCAGGAGGCAGTGCCAGGGAGCTGCGTGTCCCCGGGGTGCCAGCGCCACGGTCACAGGCTGCTCCTCATGCCGGCTGCCACGGTGAGAGGCACAAAGGCAGAGGAGCCCCTGCTCCCTGTCCCTCCGTGAGTGCTCCTTTCTGCACTGGGGCCAGGGCTGTTCTTGCTCCCAGGCTCAGCTCCCAGTCCCTGCAGAGCCTGGGAGGGGAGTGCACCCACGTGTACCTGCAGAGAGTGGGGCAGTGCTTGGAGGGGAGCTCAGACGAGAGGGAAGAGGGCTCCAGTTAATCCCAACCAGTTCATTACTAGGCCAGAGCAGCTCAGCCTGGAGATCCGTCTTTACCAAGTGAGCTCCAGTGAATTGCATCCCAGAATAGGTTTTGAAAGATTACCGGTGCCTCCAGCCCATCTGCTGCTCCAGCCTCCCCAGCAGCTCCCCTTGGAGAGCGCCCAGCCCCGCCGGGGCCCTGGGAGGAGATGCAGACCCAGGCAGGGGCTGCCGGGAGCTGGCACCCGGTCAAGGGCTGGGACTGCTGGCACTCAGGGAGGCAGAGCCCACTGGGCTGGGCTTGGAGCGGTGCCACGTCCCAAAGCCTGTGGAGTGCCTGCAGTGACATAGTGAACTCCCTGGCTCTCTTGGCTGGGAGACTCCTCCTGGTGCTTGCTAAGGGTTTGCCTGCCTTCCCAGTAATTAAAAGTTTGTAACTAATTACCAGCTGCCCTGCTCATACTTGGTAGTAGTGCTTTCCCCCAGTGCTGGGAGTCTCCTCTCACAGCAGGGAATGGAGCCAAATCTGCTTGAATATGCGTGTGCTGTGCCCGCTGCGGTGCGGAGGCTGCTGCTGCTGCTGCGGGGATTTCGCGCCTGCTCCTCCTGGAGAGCTGTTCCTGTTCTGTCCTCTCGTGCCCTGCGTGGAGAGCAGCTTTGGGGAGATGCTGCAGAGAGGGGCTGGGCTCGTGTTTGCACAGCAGGTTTAGCCTCAGCTGCCTTCTACTTGCCTCTTTCCTGATGAAATAGTGAGGGGAGGACATTCAGACAAGTTACATGCAAGTCTTGTTGTGTGTTTGAACCTGATCCAGGAGTGTGCACCTTCCTCATCACCTTCACCTTCCCCTCCATCACCCCATCTCTCACCACAGCCCTTTGCAAGGGGATCAGCACACACAGCACGTGACTTTTCTGGGTCATGCAAAATGCTTTGGCTGCACTCAGTAGGAAAGAGACTTTAAAACTAGCCTGTGGATTTGGGCCTCAGCCACGTGGGAATCTCTGGGCTACAGGTCAGGGCTGGTGCAGAGCTAGCATTCCAGGAGTCCCCATCCTCCCTTTCTGGCTGTCCCCATGCCTGTCTCCCTGCAGTGGGCAGCAGGTCTGCTGGGCTTGCCCAGGGCAGAGTTGTGGGATCGTGGTGTTTGCCTATCTGCTGCTTGCTCCTCCTTTTGAGGAGCTTTTAGCTGATCTGGGAGGAGAGGAGCTGTCTCCATTGACACACCTGCAGTGGTTGTGCCCTGCTAACACACATTGTTTGGCTCTTTTAAAAATACCTCCTTTATTGTTAGTACCAGCACAAAGGTAGTGGCAGGAGCTGCCCTAATCTGTGTCGCCTTAGGCTGCATTAAAGGCTGGCTGAACAGGCTTTAAGGTCTTTCTCAGCAAACCTGTGAGCTACAACACTGACAGAACTGTTGAAAGGCATGAGGTCAGGCTCTGATTGTACTCATCCTGGAGAATCTGAGGGAGAAATAAAGAGATGTGTTAAGGAGACCATGAGCCTGGTCCTCTGCCAGGTGTGGGGTTTGCTTTTGAGCTCAGTGCCTGCCAGCAGTGAGGGAATAGGAGCATCCGTGTGGGCTCCATGTGGCTGGTATTTTCAGAAGTGTGTGTGGGATTTAAATCCCCGGTGGTGAAACTTAACTTCAGAAAATGGACAGTCTGTATGTGGTTTTACAGATTTCACCTAATTTTGTCTTTTATGCATGTAGTAAGTGTGGCCCTGGGCTGGGAGACCGGGTCTCTCACTGTGCAGTGCTATACTGGCTTAAAAACTCACAGAACAGGCCTTGGAATAGTTGATCCCCTTCAGGTGTGTGTGGTTGTTGGTTCTACCATCCAGCATCTCCTCTAGGTCAGGAGCTCTTGGTGTGGTGTGGGTTGCTCAGAAGCTCATCAGTACTTAGGCTTTTTCTTTCCTTCTAAACATTTCAGTTTTGAGGGCTTATCAGTTTTCCCTCAGAAAGCAGAAAGCCTTCAACTAGAGCAATACTTTATGTGCCAGCTCTTGTCCTTCCCTTTCTGCCTGAATTTGGCAGGTATAGATAGAGCTGAACACATTTTACACCAGCATAACTGGCAGTACAAAATAATGAGCTGTGGACATGGGAGTGACCAGGTTAGTGTAGATTATTCTTGTCTTTGTTCTCATCATATTTCTTTTCTTTTCTCTGGCTTTAGACTTTAAAGAGGAAGGAGAAGGAGTACGAGCACGAGATGGAGCGGCTGGCCAGAGAGAAGATCGCGACCCAGCAGCGGCTGGCAGAGCTGAAGAACGAGTTGAGCCAGTGGATGGATGTCTTGGAGATTGACAGAATTATTCGACAGACAGTTCAGCCAGAGGATGACCAGGCATCTACCTCGACAGCATCAGGTACTCATAATGTTTCTTCTTTTTTTTCTAATCATCACAGAAGGTCATTGACACAGTTACCTTGGGGCGGTGGGGATCTTTATTTAGCAGTGTCAGGGTTTCTTTGCATTCAGAATAAAGTAAAAGGTTTTGGAGTGTTTGTAATGATTGATGTTGTTAATAGCACACTGCTGCTCATGTGGAGCAAACTGAAATTTGTGCATCAGTGTCAGGTAGATACAGAGTGCAGGTTTGCACATCCAACCTCATTGTGGAGATAAATCGGTGCTTTCCAAACTTAGCTTTTTTCCTGTACAGCTCTGCAGCCCTGCTCATCAGAAGTGGGTATCCTGGTGTATTTGTATGGATGTGGGAGGGTGTTCAGCACATATAGAAGAAGGATTTGGTGCAGGGAGGATCACCAGAGCATTTGAAGAACTTAATGAGCCTTCACATTGCATGAGGAGGATTCACAGTGAAGATGAAGTGACACTAATGGATATCTGACGTGCAGTTCCAGTGAGAAGTTTCTGTGAGATAGGAGAGTGCATGCTTCTCTCCACACCAGGGATCTGCAGCAGGAAGAGTAGACAGTCTGTGGATGTAGAGCTTTGCAGAGACACAGAGGCTGTAGCAGTGCGTAACCATTCACTTCCTTCAAGCAGTTCCTTCAAGTCAGCATTTGCATGCCAGGCAGACGATACCGCAGGTTCTGGGAAGGGAAAACCTGAGTTTGTTCAGGCTCATCACCTCTGATCCTCAGGAGCAGGCTCCAGGTGTAGTCTGATGGAAGTTGGGAGTAGCAGTGCTTTGTTGTTAGAAGTGCCAGCTGTTCCCTCTGCAGTGGCCTCTGCTGAAAGCGACCGCATCAAGCTGCTGCTGCCCAGAGCTTGTGACGGGGAAGTGTCTTCCCTGGCGTTCCTGCTGCTTCTGTATCTTCTGAGATTCTTACTCTTTGCTGCATGGCTGGCACTAGAACAGGCAGTGCAGCGTGCTGGGCTTGTCTTCCTGATCTCAGGGCTAGTATAGTTCTGCTTCCTTAGTTCTTGGACTGGACAAGAGTTCATTTTCCAGAACCAGACGAGAGACTTGCTGCCATGTTTCTCCATGGCTATTTTCTTCCTGCTCTGGGAGCAGAAGGATTGGTGGAACAACTGTCCAGGAAAGTAAACCCTATTCCTTTTCCCAGAAGGAGCCCACTTCAGCCCAGACAGCTCAGCCAAGTGCTTTCTTTCAGCCTCTGCTCACGGTGCTGCCCTTGCCTGCCCAGTGAGACTTGTCAGCCTGTTGGGAGCACCCTGCTCCAGCTGGGCCTTTGAGCTGTCACACCTGCCTGGCTCCAGGTCCTTGGCCCACAGGCAGTGAGGAGAGGGCTGTGCCATTGTGCCATGCCATTGTGCCATTGTGGCTGTAGCTCAGTGACGCTTCCTGCACGTCTCTTCTGCTGATGCAGCCTTTTAGGGAGGCTCCTTGGCCCAGTTCGTGCTCTGCTCGCTTTTTTATGGGAGTTTCTTCCTTTCGTGTTTTCCAGAGGGTGAAGACAACATGGATGAAGACATGGAAGACGACAGGCCAATGAACTCATTACCAAAACTCACCCAGCGCCAGCACCCAGAGCTGCTGAAAGCCGTCCCCCCCAACGCTGCTCCCCCCCTGCCCACGGTCCTGCCCCCACACGTGTCCATCCAGCAGAAGCCCCACGCCCAGCCCTCCCTGCAGACACAAGCACTGGTCCCGCCGCAGGCGATCGTCCCCGCACAGACTCACATCGTGGCGGCCTCGACCGTGCAATCGACTGTTATCGCCCACACCGCCACCACCCACGCCTCCGTCATCCAGACTGTCAACCACGTCATTCAGGGTCCACAGACCAAGCACATTGCTCACATTGCACCTTCCACATCCAGCCCCGTGCAACTCACCACTGCTGCTCAGCCCATCGGCCACATCACTGTGCACCCAGCCACCATCAACCACATGGCCCACCTGGGCCCGCAGCTGCCCATCTACCCCCAGCCCGTGGCCGTCAGCCAGCCCGTGGTCAGCCACATCGCTCACACCATCTCGCACCAGCAAGTGAACGGCACCGCCGGCCTGGGCCAGCCGGCCGTGATGGCCAAGCCGGCCGTGGGCACCCAGGTGGTCCATCACCCGCAGCTGGTGGGGCAGACGGTCCTCAACCCCGTGACTATGGTGACCATGCCGTCGTTCCCGGTGAGCACGCTGAAGCTGGCCTAGAGGGGACGGGCCGACGGCGAGGTCTTTGTTGGGAACCTTTCCTAGGGAAACTCCGTACATTCCAACCGCGTCCGGCCCGGCGGAGGAGGGGCGGTGCCGGACGGTGCCGGGCGGTGCCGGGCGGTGCCGGCTGCCGTGCCCAGCCCGCCCGGGACGGGGCCGCTCCGCGCTCGGGGCCGCTCGGCTGAGAAACTTCAAAGACAGTTGTTCATGGTGATTTTTTTTCCTTTTATGTGTAATGAGTGAACTATGGATATGATGTTCTTAAGACTTTAATTTTGCCCTCTTATGTGTTGCTTCTTTGTAGAATAAAAATTGCTGATCTCTTTATTGAGACGTTGCGTAGAATGGGAAAAAAATCATAGAAGTCTATATTTATATATATGTGTGTATGTGTGTGTATATATATGTATATACATATATATATAAATATAACATTTGAAGGCCTTTTGTAAGGTTGATTATTTTGCAGGATTATGAGACAAAATTCATTTTTGGAGGAAGAAGACAGAGTGTCCTCTCTAAACAAGAAACTATAAGATAGATGGTTTGGTGGACCAGAGTACAGTGACAAAAAAACCCCAACAACAAACCACGAGTCAAACCGTGTTAAAGGTATTTCCCATCAGTATATTACATTTCAAAAACCATCTAAAATCACTGTGACTTGTTATGGCATTTTAAGGAAATTCTCTGTCCTGTCTAATAAAAGGAAAAAGAATACACAACCAGACTTGATTTGTTGCCATTTTATAAATGACTTGATTTTTATAGCTATGTCAAAAAATACTGGTTTTTATTATTTTAATGATTGACAATGCTTTGTTTGGATGTTTTTGGGGGAATCTGTGTTTTGTCTGGCTTGGTTTGCTGATGCAATAATTGGTTTTGCAGATCTCTGTGCATGGCATGGCCCTGGTCAGGGTCCCTCCTGCCCGTCCAAGCCCCCCCCAGGTTTCTCGGGTTTGTTGTTTGGCAGAGGCACAGACTTTGTGCTGGCATCTTGCAGGGTGTTTCTGTGGCCTGGTGGATGGAACCTGGGACAAGAAGACCAAGAGAAATGAGGTAGATTTGCTGCATGGGTTAATGTTTGTTAGTTCGTTCTGTCCCGAGCCGGTGGGTTTGGAAAGGGATAAAAGGGGATGTGGTTCCCTTGCAGAGCGCAGGCAGTTCAAGCAGCTGTGTTCCCTTTGACAGGGAAGCAATCTCTCCTTATGCAGGATAAGGGCTTGCTGCAGGAGATCAGTGTGAGAGCTCGTGTCTGACAGTGAGACGTGCACCAAAGAACCCTCATCCCTCAGGACCCTCCCGTGCCCCCTTCCCACTGGTTGGGGCAGACCTGTCTGAGGTCAGTGGCAAATCCCAGAGAGCCAGGAGAGGAGGAATGCTGTTGTGCTGCTCGCTGAATGTCTGGTCCTTGCACTGTGTGTGTAGTTACTGCTGTGAATGATCTCCATTCTGTCTTCCTCTCTTTTTGAAACAAGTATTCCTCAGTCCTTACTGCAGGCAGAATGCTGCTGCAGCCAGCAGCCCTTCTCCTAGGGCAGCGTGGGAGGATGGTCCCACACCTGCCCAGGAGCTCTGGGAGAGGAGGAGGGGGTGGCTGAGCCCCAAACCATGCAGGCAGGCAGCGTGGCCTCCTGCAGGAAAACAGCATCCATACTCTACCCAAAAGACCTGCTGACTCTAGCAGGACTTCAGCCTAGTGAGGACTGGTTTGAACCCCTGGTGTCAGGGGTGTAACTGAGAACATCTGCCTGTTCCATACTGCCCCCAGTTAAAAGTGGTCTGGAGGCAGGAGAAGTGACTGCAGAGGTCAGGGGTGATTGTGCCTTCTGAGCAGGTGTCACTGGGAATTTTGTGAAGTTTGTTTATAAAGCCCCAGTTACCACTTGTTTAATTTTTCTTTCATGCATCCTTGAGTTCAGGAAGCTCTTGGCTGTGCTGCCAGCACAACTCCTGCGGAATGGACAAACCTTGAAGGATTTCTTTTCCTAAAACCCCATTTAAGCAGATCATTTGTTGTCATTGCAGTGCACCATTAACACTGGGGGATTGCCAGGATTTAGTTGTCCTTTGTCCCTGCAGGTGCTTTCCCAAGGAGGCCTGTGTGCCTATTTGAGAGATAAGGTTGGGTATCAGGTCAGTTTTTCCTCATCAGAAACTCTTCAACACTGAGTATGTGCAACAGGGTCACCTCCTTCTCAGGAGAGAGTGTGGCTTTGCCTTCTGCAGCAGCATCAGGAGGGGGAAGACTTGTGTTTCTGCCTTTTTTTACTGTTCCAACTTGCAAAATAGCAAATTCTCCTCATTGAAGAAGGAGCCAGGTTGAGAATGGGCTCAGTGCAGGAGCAGTGCCCAGGCCCCAGGGAGATGAGCTTTCTGCTGGGTTGCTGAATGGCCTGTGCTGTATGGACAGGGGTGCTGCTGACCTCATCTTCTGCTCCCTTATGGTTTAGAGCAAAGAGTGGCCTTGCCTTGCCCAGTCCTGTATCTTGGCCAGCTTTTCTTTCCCCTTGGAGTTGTGCCATGCTGTCTGTCTGTCTGATCCCTTTGTGGGTGTTGGCCTCCCCGTTAGGAACATCCCCCTTGGCCAGCCTGGGAGCTGCTCCAGATGTCGTGTGTGCCCCTGTTCTCATCTGCCTTTTTCAGGGCTACCAGAAACGTTTCTTTGGGATTTTTCTTTTTGTTTTTTTGAAGCCAGTGAACTTCTTTCTAGTCTGTGGGAAGAAAAGCAGCCATAGCCCTACCTTTTCCACCTCTGTTACTCCTGCTCAAAAACTTTGGATTTACTCTGATGCTCTTAGAAATCCCGTTCAGTACTGTATGACAAGGGGCACTTTAGGAATGTCTCTCCTCCTTTGATACATGTTTTCCCTATGGAGAAAGCTATATATAAATATATATGTACACTTGGGGATTCATAAGATCTAATTTGTCCCCCCAAAAAAATCAATAAATATGAAGTTTACAAGAAATCTCTTCTGTTGTTGAATAGTATTAGTTATTGGTAACCATGCCACAGAAACAATAGAAAATGGGGTTTCTACGTAGTAGTTTGAGAGGGTTCTCTGTCCTGTCACCCCTGGCTCAGAGCCTTTGGACAGTGGAGATGGTTCTGCCGAGGGCAGGTGCCTTTGCAGCCCACGTGCTCCATGTCCTGCTGCCAACAGCCAAATCGTGCTCAGGAGCTGGGCCCGTGCCTGGAGCTCAGCCAGCACGGCCGGGGTGTCTGCAGCTGGGCAGCTGTGTGGGCACAGAGCCCTGGGGTGGGCTGAGCCTGCCAAAGCCACTTCCAGCTCGCCTGCCAGGGAGGTGCAGGCAGAGGGCGAGGAACCCAAACTGCTGCTTTAAAACGATCCCGAAAAGAGCTCTTAACGCCGACACTTTAGATACAGGAATGTATTCCTGACCTCACCAGAAAAAATTAGCCAGATCTGTTGTAGTTTATCTTAGGAAGGGAAGTGATCCGATTTCCCGTGTTCTCTGCAGTTGCTTGTGTGGGATCCGAGAGGCAGCGGCTCCTGTGTCCCTGGGGGCAGCCTGGGGGGCAGCTGCTGACCCACATCTCACATGGGGAGAGAAGGGCTGGGGCCAGGCTGCTGCCGTCGGGGTTTTTCTGCACGTGTGTGTGTGTGTGTGTCCATCTGTCTGTCTGTGCTGGGGCTGAGGGTTGGCTGTCAAAGGCCAGAAGGGCTCCAGTGTCACCACTGGGCTGGGTTTTGGTTTCTTGAGCAGAGCTGGACAGAGGGGACAGCCCTTGGCAGAGGCCTCTGTTCTCCAGGTGCCCGTGGCATGTCCGGAGCGTTCATCGTCCCACTGAGCCTCCTGCTGCCACTGCTGTTGGGCTCCTTGTCTTTTTTTCTTTGTTTTATTTCAAAGTGGCCTTCTGTAACAAAAGAAACAAAAAAAATGCCTTTGGGTGGTTTAGGTGGAGGTGAGGTGTCGCTGCTGTGTCGGTGTCGGTGTGGTTGTCTGTGCGCACGCCTGGTAGATTCCTGTAGACATGCAATGCAAGGCTTATTGTGTCTGGTTTTTGTATGTAGCCTGTGTCTCTTTGGACTGGTTTGCATCCTGAGGGCATTTTTTGCATTTAAAGAAGAAAAAGTGAGAACTTTTCCACTGGGTTGGGTGGGTACAAGGGTCTCTGGAGACTCCTGTGTACTCGGGATCAGGGGCAGGGTGTGCTTTGCCCCGTGTGGTGATGTGGTCAGTGCTTGTTTGGCCCCTTGGCTTTCTGTGATGGGTATCCAGTGTCCCCAGTGGGGTGTGCAGCCTTGGCCAGATGAACCAGTTGACCTCTGCTTACTTGAGCAGGACTTTGGCTCAGCCTGTCTGTGTTCAGGCACTTGCTTAATTAGCTTAGTTAGATACGTGGCTGCTGCAGAGAGCTGGTGGAGCTGGTGTGGAGGTGGGCAGCTCTCAGCACTCGCAGGTGAGGCTCCTCTGAGACTTAGCATGTTTTTTTCTGAACAGTTGTTCATTCCAGTCTTGCTTTGATTCTAAAAGCTCTGGGGGTGAGGAGAGGAAAATGGTCATATACTTGTGGCCTGTTTTGCATCCCTTGTTATCATTCGGGACAGATTAAAATGGATTATAACACTATCTTTAGGTTATTTCCTCCCTGAGTGAAACAGCAGTTGTTAGAAGGGGATGTTTAGTGTTAAGGAAAATAGGCTGTGGATAGAATCAGGCATTGCTTCTTTCTGTCCCTGTTACACAGAACTTGATAACACAAACTTGAATTATTAAAATACCAGCCTGAGCCCAGCACTGGATGGGTGCAGTCTTGGCAGAGATTGTGTTTGGCTGTTCCCAGGCCGGCTCACTCCTTGCCTGGGGTTGCTGAGCAGCGAAGGAAGGCCCCACTGGCCTCTGTCCCTGCACTGTGGGTGTGGGGACAGGGCTGTTCTGGGCTGGGGTGTGGTGGGAACGGGCCGTAGGATGTCCTGGTGCTCCTCATCAGGACGGCGTGGCTGGTTCTGCCCTAGCTCTGGATGAGGCCCATTGATTCACCCCGTTCCTTGTGCTGTGAGTAGGAATTTGTGCGGGAGCGCTGGTGCAGACGCCAGCACGGCTCTCCAGGGAAGTGCCCCAAGCTCCCAGCCCGTCTCTGTTCCGAGGTTGTCCCTGGCTGGCAGGCAGGCACCTCCTCCCCGAGGCTGCGTTGCCGTGGCCGGCACAGGCCCCGCGCTGGCCGCGGTGCAGCCCCTGCGGCCTCGGGAGCGCTCTGGCCGGAGCTGCCAGCGGGATCCCGGGGCGAATGCCTTACGGATACGCCTTAACAACCTGAGCCAAAAGTGTGCTGGGGCTTGACAGAGCGAGGAATCAGGGACTGACTGCAACCACCCGATGATTTATTGGCTTCTGGTCAGGCCCTAGCCTGGGCATTGCTGGGTGAGGAGCCGTGGTGGGAGGGGGACCCCCTGCTCTGTCACTGCATGTGACCTCCCTCCCTCCTGCCTGAAGCATTTCTTTATTTATTTCATCTCGCTGTGCTCCCCGCGTTAGGAATGTGTCACTGGAGCTGCTGACTGTGAGCCCAGTCGCTGCCATCGCTGGCCCGGAGCCCCCGTCCCTCCCCTGCACCTCGCAGGAGCCCCCCTGTCGTGCTCACCTGGGCAGGTGCAGTCTGTGTTTACAGTGAGGACGTGTCACTGTGTTACCAATTTACTGAAATACTGAATATTGACAAACTAGACTGTAAAGATTTTTATGTGTTTGGATACATCTGCTATGTGAAAAAGCAACTAATTTTGTACATATTGTATTTTTACTATTCAGCTGTACAATACTGGCTCTTCATGCTCCAGAATTTAGGTATCCAACATGAATGATATCCATGTAATAAGCACTTGCCTGAAATAAGTATAAAACTGAAATAAACATGCACTGAAATCAGAAACAGGTTTCTGCATTTGCTTCCCTATGCTTTGCATGCAGATCCCTCACTTTGTTTGTGATTTCCCCGTTCCAAGAGCAGTGTCTTCCCTCCCTCCGGAGCCACCGCGGCCGCTCCAGGTGGGTGTCACGGATCCGCAGGGCTGGAGCTGACCCAGACCAGGCACAGAGCATCCTGCCGTGCTGCCTTTGCAGCTTCAGGAATCTCTGAGAACTTGCAAAACCTGTCCTGTGCCCTTCTCCTGCTGAGGAGCCCATCCCAGCCCTGCTGCAGGGCAGAGGGGTCCCACAGCCCCACTGAGGCCGGGCAGAGCAGTGCCCAGGACCCTCCTGCTGGGACTGTCCCCTCCTGTTGGGCAGCCTGGTCAGGGTGTCCCTCCTGTGCCGTGGGTCAGGGCTGTGCAGGGCGAGCAGGGATGGGCTGAAGAGCCCAGCCAGCCCTGCCTCACGTGGAATTGGTCTCTCTGTCTCTCCTGCAGGTGCTGGAGTCCCAGGTTCTCCCGTGTCTCCAGCAGTGACGTGATGGACGTGGACGCTCATCCAGCCCTGGGCAAGTCAAACCCCACGGTGGCCTTGGGGGCAGCAGGTCAGGGGGTGGGGCTGGACCCCCGGCTGGGCTCAGGCAGGAGGGGCTGGGGGGAACACCACGGGTCTAAATGAGTGTGTTAGAAATGCAAAGGAGATGGTGGGGGATGTGTGGGAAGGACAGAGGGACAAGAGCCAGCTGTAACCCCAGGTGTGCTCAGGTGCCCTGCCCACCCATGCAGACAGGTGAACACAGAGGACACAAGGACACTGAAGTTTATTTAGGCCATGTCTTTGGATGCACTTCACAAAGGGCTGATCCTTGGTGACAGGGATAAATACCTAACGAGCAGCTCTAACGAGCAGTGGCTGAGGGATGGCTGCACCCACCCCAGCACACAGCGGCCTTTGTTGGGCCTTTTTATGGTGGAATGGGGAAATGTTCCATAACTTCCCAGGGACTCATCTCCAGGCAGACCTATTTACCCTGAAAACCCAGACCACCACTGCAAAACTGCCAGTAGCAGCCAAGCAGCCAGGCAAGGCTGAGGAGGGACCATCCCTGCTGCAGAGGAGATGTAGCCAGTGGAGTTTAAGGGGTTTGAGCAACGACTGGGAGTGACGGAGGAGGGTCTCTCCTGGAAGTCCAGCAGCTCAGCTGGATTCAATGCAGCTGCAGCACAACTAGGCCTAAAATTTCAGGATGAAACTCTTTAACACTTGTCAGAAGCCTACTTCTGTTCTTGGGCTGGGCTGGCTCAGGCTCAGTGGGTACACAAAAGCTGCCCTTAAAGTAATTTAAGGAACCTCAGGAGTCTACTTAATGGTGACCTATTTATTGCCTTTAGCACTACAGCCCATGCAGCTCATCAGAGAAACATTAATTACATCTTGCCCTATCCTCCCAGACAGCCTCATCCCTGTTCCATTGCTGGAATCACCTTGGGGGGAGAGAGAAATTGCTCCCAGAGAGCTCCACGGGATGCCTTGATGATAAGTATTTATTCGTAAGTTACATTTAAACATAAATAATTGAGCAATAAAGAGAATAGTCTGCTCCCAACAAAAATAAATAATACACAACATTGATAAAATCCAATCAGACAGAATGTTCTAACAAATACAGCGAAGTTCACAGATTGGGTTTGTGTGAAACAGCTGTACAGAACATTCCCAACATACCAAAGGAAAATAGTGCAGTATTATCTGTACATCCATCACTCCCTGGGCTCTGGGAGTTGGAGGTTTTTCCCACTCTTCTCAATCTTTTAAAAAATACTTTTTCAGTTTTCAAGTGAACAGACAGACACACCTGGAGCATTTTGGGACTGCAGAGCAGCCATGGGGGCTGTGGAGGTTGGGTACTGCTGGGACTGGGGACGAGCTCAAACCTGTACACAGCCAGGAGCAGGGCCAGGAGCAGGGGCTGCAGGACTCTGTGCCAGCAGCCTGGGTCATAAGTATCCCTGCAATCTGCAGCGGACTCCTTGAGCAAGAAGCTCCTTCCTCCCTCCCTCTGGCTGACCCAGAGATACACTTTCCCTTAGCAGCAACACACAAGTAGAGCACAGGCAGAGTTCTACCCCGTGCTGTGCACAGGGGGCTGGCAGCCCTGGTGGAGCCCTGTTCCCCCCCAGGGCCAGGGCACAGACTGTCCTGGGGCACGCAGAGGGCTCCACACTCGAGCAGGGGCTGCAGCAGCAACTCAGAGCCCCCCAGCAATTCCAGCTCCTTCACCTGGCAGGGGCAGATCCTGCTCGCAGGGACGAGTGCCTGGTTTGTGTCTGCGAGTCCAGGGAGACTCCCTCCTGAAAGCTCTGCAGGGAGCAGGAGGGGGCAGTGAGGGGGCTGGAGGAGGCTGGCACTGCCATCTGCTCTCCATGGGACGTGAATCCATGGCTCTGCACAGCACAGGGAGCAGGGGCTGCCAGTGTGAGCAGGGTCCTGTCCATGGGCTGACCCTGCTCACCTGGAGCAGGGCCTGGCAGCTGGGAGTGGTCACAGGGTCGGTTTGCAAAGCAAAACAAAGGCAGGTCTGTGTGGGCCATGGAGACTCAGCAGTGTGAGCCAGTCAGCCAAGGCCCAAGTGCTGTTCTAGCTCACGAGCTCAGCACTGCTCCCATGAACAGTGGCATTTAGGTTAAGGCCATTCTTCCAGCCAGGAACCTTATCAGCTTTAATCACTGCTAAATACAAACCCAAATGTTTTAGCAACATGAGCTGAGACACATTCTCTTCCATGTTCAAGGCAAAGACAGTGAGTCCAGGACCATGCTCCTCCAAGGACCCAATCCAATGCTTGCAGCAGTGGGCCCGGCCTCCCCTCCAGGGCAGCTCCTGGCAGAGCACACAAGGTGCATCCAGGCTTTACAGGTGCAGGAAGTCAAAACAGAAATGCTGCAGTTTGTCAAATCCCCCCTTTCAACATCGCAAAGATGTAGACAGATGTCTTCTAGAGAGGGAAACAGAGAATGCAAAAAGATTTTGTCTAGAAATACAAAGTGAGTGTAACAAGGGCTATCAAACACCAACCTCATCTGGTGAAGGAAACGTTTGGGTTTTAAAAGTCTGTTCCCATCTCCTCACTATTTATTACATTACATGGAAGATGCAATTAAAACACCATTTGGAATTACAGTGCAAGGAATGCTCCAGCCAGTGGCTCACAGCGAGGCCCCAGGGACAGCCTGTCCATGGTCACTTGTTCTCAATCAGTGTCTGCACTTTGTAGACAAGGTCTCTGGCTATCCTCAGGATCTCCGCAGCATCGTGGTGCTCAGCCATTTCTAAGAGACACAAACAAACATCTTAACTGTCTGCACCACCTTCCTGCCCTGGCACTGACATTAGCATTAATTAGTTAATTACTGTAACAAGCAGCAACCCTGGAGTGTTCCAGGGGGTCGGTTTTGGAGAATTAAAGACAGAAGAAGTGGATGAATCCCTTGTGCTGCAGGACCTGGCACTGAGGCTCCGAGCTTAAAATGAGCAAGGGTTTGTCACCACAAGAACTGCAGCAGACAGTCTCAGGAAGGGAGACGGTGCAAAGTCTCATTACTTTCTATCAAAATGGCTCTTACCATTAAAAAACTTGATGATATCAGTGAAGTCCATGTTGTTATCACGGATAATCTCTCGATAAACTTCCACAAGTGCTAAGGCAATGAAAAGGACAAAATGTTCTGAAGAGATGTGCTTTGCTGCCCAAATAACTTCCCACACTGTAAATACATCCTCGTACAACAATTCTGAATGGGAATAAACATTACAAGAGCATCTGATTATTCAACTGACCATGTCCCTTCTCTCTCACCAATGTCTACAGGCCTTACTCAGACATGAACAGAACCTGATGGTGACTCCTTTTCCTCTCCCCCTCTCTTCCAGCCAACTCCTGGCACTTGTGCATGTAAAGCACAGAACTGGCTTCAAGAACAATTACCACAGCCTGGAGGTGGGGTGGTGCAGAGCCAAGCCCAGGAAGGTACCTGAACCACAGTGACCATGTGAGAGCAGCACAGGAGGCCCGGGTGTTCTACAGGGCTCCATGACAGGCTGCAGGTCTGAAGGTGTGTCCAGGTGCAGCTTGGCTTTGCAGTGGGCCTGTCAGCACCAACACTCTGCTGGAGTGTGCTTGTGCAAGGATCCTGGGATCCAGGGGGGCTCCCACACAATACAAGGCACCTCACTTAAAGCACAGCAGCTCCTGAGCTATTGCTGAGCTGCTCCTTGTTATCACAGGGACGAGACAGGAGGTGTCAAAGCTTACAGAGGAGTGGGATCACTTTCTTGAGCAAACAGGCGTTTGCACTGAGCAGGAACTTGGCTTTAATCACATTATCAGGAATTTGCAACTCCCCCTTCTAAGCCTGGACTCACTCCAGTGCTGTTTCATCTCAGAGCTGCATTGCCTTTCCTGGCTACAAACTCTCCAGTAATCCCAGCTGCCATTCACCATCCTGACAGACACACCAAAACACAGAACTGCTACAGTTCCACACAACTCCAAACTACTGGCACAGAACATTATTACCTCTTTTAAAGTCAAGCAGGAACCAGCGATAGCAGAAGTAAAAATGAGTGTAATCTCCATTCTGGTGCATCAATTCAAAAAGTTCTGAGTCCAGAATCTAGAATGGAAAACATCAGCTGTCAGGATGTGGTCTGAAAGCAGCCAGGGCCAGAGGTGCTGGACTCCCACTCTGCTCCTCATCCCGTGATCTGAACAGCCCTTTGCTGTGTGTGCCACTGCTGTGATCTGCCTGCCCTGACTTGGTGCTGAGCTGAGGAGTCACAGTCCATCTTCACCATGACTTTAAAGGGCCAGGGAACAAGGTGAACATCCTCCTGATTTTCAACAAGTGGCAAATATCCATCTCTGCCTTCACCTCTGCTCTCAGGCTGCAGCTCTACAAATCCACTTACAACTCCTCCTCCCCAGCTCTGCAGTCACACCTGAACCCCACTCCCTGGAGCTCTTACCCTTCACTGTGGCATCAGGTGAGTCCTGAGCCTCTGCCACAGCCTTGTCTTCTTCCAGACTCACCTGGATGAGGGAGCGCATGTTGGCAAAGTGGGTGTCCATAGCACCTCCATTGGGGAAGTTCTGGCTCATCCTCTTCATCAGGTGGCTGAAGCAGCTGTAGGCCAGCTGATCTGCAGGGACAAGGCAGACCCTCAGTGCTGGCAATTGTGGGACTTCTTGAACCAAAATAATGGAACTGCAGGGCTTGAGAAAAACGGGGTCTTCCCCTTTGCTATTCTCTGAATGCCAGGGTTTAGATAAAAGAGAGGTTGGTTCCTGACTCTGGACCATTTTTACTAGTTATGTTTCAAAGAATCCAGCCTGCAGTTGACTTTCCAGCATCAGCAACTGCCAGAAGAACACAGTAATTTTACTAACTTGGTAAAATTTAATCTGGAAGTCACTGAATGACAGGGCAGCCCTGAGACACTAGTGTTAGAGATTTCAACAGCCACAGACAGAGAAAACACAAATCAGGAGCTGCAGGTCTGATTTTGCTGGTGACCCAACCCTGGTTAATGCAGACAACTCCTTCTGAACAGCATTTCTTAGGAAAGACCTCACTAAGGATACCAGCGTGTCCCAAAGGAAAATCCTTCCTACCATTGTCAAGAATAACCATCAAAGGAGCCAGGAGGTCACACATGCCTTGGACATAACCAACTTCTAGGTGCTCCCAGACATAGCTGTGGAAAGAAGAAATCCTTGTATTGAAGGCTGATTCCATAAATGAAATAAATCCTAAGCAGCTGCTGAAGGTGTGAGTCTCACACCCTTCTGACACCTCCCAGAGTATTTCACAGCCCTTTACTGTTTGCTGCCTGGATAAAGTGGCCTTCTGAGCATGGAGGTATCATCCTGATCAGGAGAAACCCAAAGCTCAGAGGACATTCAGAGAACAGTTCTCTAAAATAGGGTCTGTCACTTGAGAAATCTCAAATCTGCATTCCAAACTTGGACCCATGCTCTAACCTGCCATCTGCCTGTTCCTCTTTCTGGCAAGTTGTTTTAAATTTGTCAGTGAGAATTCTTATTGACTGTTATTTGCATATTATTACAGTTTATAGATTAACTTATGGATTGTGACAGAAATGTGAAAGTAGTTGGGTTTACAAGCTTGTTACCTGCACATGACATTTCGGAGCTTCTCCAGGTTCTCAGCAGTAAAATACCAATAATTCCGGTCACATCTCTGGACATCTTTATCAATTCTGTGCAAATTTAAGGCAACAGTGTCCAATAACTCTATCTAGAACAGAGAAGTTTTAGTTAGATCTGCCAAGTTTACAGCATTGCCAGGATTCTGTGCAGATTTGCTTTGAGAATCACCAAACCAGAAACAGTACAATTACACTCTGAGCAGATGAGAGCATTGAAATATTCAATTACTGTCAAAAATGCCAGGTAAAACACATTTGTTTTCACTGGGAAATATGCCAAACCTGTCCTATTTCCAAATGGCTATTTCCAGCTAAATAACTTCAGCAGAGAGAAGCAAAAACTATGCTGCTGTGTGACAGCAAGAATAACAGAGGGGTGGCATCTTGAGTCTAGATTTAGGTTGTGGTTCAGTTTGACTAGATGGAAGTTTTAGTTTGATTTAAATAACACTAGAATCTTACAAGCAGTATGTTGTCCACACCCCCCGGCCCTGGAAAGTTCTAACTGCTAGGAATGTACCACACTGATTGTCTTGCCCTCCTACTTAAAAAAAAACACCCAAATTTTTCTTGCTGCCTTATTTCCAATCTAGCTCAAAATCCAGACGACAAGATTTGGATGCAAAAATCCTCAGTTACCATCCCACCAGCTGTAGTTCTAGTTTGGGACTCTCTCTCATTAAACACTACCTGAAAAGGTACCAGTGTTTGCTAACAAAGCAATGCTGTGCAGAGAGAGGATGGTACTTCAGTTGTGACCTACTGTGTAGGACGCAGCGCAGACAGAGGCGACATCCACGAAATAATCCACCTGGGAACACAGCTGCTCCTCTGAGACAGAGTCCTGGGACTGCAGCGGCCCTGGCCTGGCTCTCTGCCCGCGGGCTGTGCCCGGCTCCGTCCTGCCCACCTCAGGGCTGCCTTCCTCCTCAGCCCCATCCTCGAAGGAGCCGCTCTGCCCGTCGTCAATGCTGGACAGGATGCCCGAGGCCACCGAGTAGTTCCTGGAGGAGGGCAGCCCCGAGTCAGGCGAGTCGAACTCCGCGGCCGCGGGGGCCGGCGCCGCCGTCAGCGCGGGCTCCTCCTGCCCCTTGGGCTCCTGCTCCACAGAGTCCGCTTCGTCCACAGATATGAACACCTGCCAGGGGCAAAACACACCCCTCAACAGCAGTGATCATCTGCTCTGTGCTGGGTCTGACTAAAGGGCCTGCAAGGAAGAGAACTGGAGAGCTGTTCCTCTGCTGGGAGGGGATCTGCCCTTGTACATGAACCCCTCAGAACCCTTAAGCATGAGCAGCTGTAGACTATCCAAAGTTCTGACCGGCTCTTCACTCTGACATGGAGACACCACAGCTCCAATCTCTGCACAGGATTCAGGAGCTGCGCTAACCTCCATCTCTGCTTCCCAGCCAGGGCTGCACCTCTGCATATGCTGAGCACTGCCCACCCCAGGTGGTGAGTGGGAAAGGGGTACCTACATCATTGCTGATGGTGGAGTCCCTGTGGATGAGCCGCTGGACGTGGCTGTCAATGCTGCTGCCCGATGAAAACTTGGCCAGCGTGGCTGAATGTGATTCCTTCTCTCGCTGCTTCACAATGACCTCGCAGGCCTTCCACTCAGCCATCACCTTCTGGTACCTCAGAGCAATGTCTGCGTCCACCTGCAGACAGAGACACGTCCTGAGACGCTGCCCTCCTTGCCAGAAGACACTGACACTGGGAGGGAACAGGAGGGAGAGGTCTAAGGCAGGTGCAGGGTCTCAGACTGAAGGCCCAAAGGATGCTGAGGCCCTCTTGTTGCAGCAGCACATCCCTGTGATGGAGAGGAGTAGTCAGGTGTTGGGAATTAAATGCAGGGAATTAATAACACTGCAGGCACCAGAAAGGATCCATAAAGGCAGGTGTATACACTATCAACAGCACTGTGCCACTGTGCCAGTGACCCAGGGCAGAACAAAAGATGTCATGTGAAACCTCACACCGAAGTCAGATGCAATCTCCAGAGCAAGCACTGCCTCTGCCTGCACCATCCCTAATTCCATCACACCTCCTTCCAACTCCTCTGTTCCAGCTCTAAGGTAGCCCTTGTGAAGAATTCCAGGTCACAGGTTTATAAACACCAGCCTGTACAGTCAGATCCCAGGAGAAAGTCTGGAATCCCAGCTCCCATAGCCCCGTCCTGTGGCTGCACTGTGCAGGGCCAAATCTGTCCACACTGGCCACCACAGGAATAAAACAGATCTTTGTCATTGGTGGCTTTCTCTTTTGAAAGACAGCCACAGAAACCCCCTTGAGCTATTAAGGGACATGGAGTAATTTCACTACTCTGTCACTTGTCAAGAGCTGAAGAGAAACCACAATTGTGAGCTGGCTGCAGGCTCCGCACTCGGCTGCCTGAGCTGCTACCCGAGCGTTCATCTAAGAGCTGCAGGCTGTTTGTCACTTGAGGTAGCTGTTGAGTCATAAATCATAAAATACAACAGTAAGTGGAGGGCTGGAGGACAGCCACATCTGGGAGTGCAAAAATACCATCAGAAGACAAAGATGATAAATCACCTGCAATGACTTCAGTTAAGGACACAAAGAGTTTCCTGTGCAGGTGTTATGACTGTTTTCCTGTCACTCATTTAACAGACTCCTCTACATTCAGTGTAAGCTTCAGTCTCCAACAACCCATTCCTTTGAGGAGTCAGTTATTACTCCTGTTTACTATTGTAATAGCTCATTACAATTCCAGGTAAATTCAGAGAATCCCTGGGTTAGTAGGGTAAAAACTCAGGGAGAAAAATCTTTTATAGGAGCCTGTGTTCTGCAGATCAGATCTTTTCTATCTTGTAACATCTCTGTATGAATTTACTGTAATTTCTATCATACAGACTCCAGTATTTATCTCTCCTTGCCAAATCTCCTATGTTCTAGCTGTACAAATGCACATGCCCTTTGGAGATGGGCTAGCATCCCTAAGAGATAGCTTCACATCTCCCACTCTAAAAACTAAGTATTTGAGTCTTTTTGTTCATTTCCAGACACACTTTTTATTTCTACACATGGCCCATAAATCCGATAGTTCGTATACCTGTGGAGATCAGAGACAGTCAAATGCAATCTATGCAAGAAACCTCCTGCCTTTCTTGAAAATCTGAGATTAAAAAAGAATGGAGCAGTGCTCAGTAGAACATTCCTGATGTACACACTACAGCCAGAAAATCTGTAATAAACATCTACTAAGATGCCTGGATTCAGAGGGGAGAATCTGGACTGTGACCCAGTTTGAACAGTGAAGGGCTCTGTTTCTCCATCTGTGTTCAGAACTGGCTTTTAAAAATTATTGGGAGGAAAACAACTCAAACTGTCTCAGCAATGTTTGGTAGAAAGGGAGCTGCTTATAAAGTGCCCTGTTTGCAAGACACTGATTTGTCCATAGCAAGGCTTGAGGTCAGGCTGCCCTTCTGCTCTGCAGGTGCTCACAGGGATATAAATTACTCCTTGGCATGTAAAGTAATTGGGAGTTAGCAAATGCCAAATGTTTTGATATATAAACCACTCCTTATCAATTTAATCCAGAACAGAATCAGCTACTGCATGAGTGCTACCTCCCTGGTAATAACACTAACTGAAAAGCAGATTAATGTGTTAATTATATTCCAGGCCAAACCTCATTACTGTTCCATCCAGTTCAGCCAACCTTTGGGTGATGTCACAGAAAAGCAATGTTTTACCACCACAGTGTAACTCCAGAGGGTCCATCTGGGCTGTTCCCAGCTCCAGCAGAAGTCCATGCATGCAGATGCAGTACCATGGGGAAAAGGTAGTTATTTCAAGGAGCAGTCTGAAGTATAATTCAGCTAACACACCATATAAAAGAGGGGTGAGTAAAATTCCCATCCCAATGCCAATGTCTCGCCATTTTATAAGTGACAAATTTGGGACACAGGGTGTGCTCAGGGCACATGCATGCCACAGGCAGAGTTGAATGCAGGTTCCCTGACTTCAAGAAAGAAAGAACTCTCATTTAGTAACATTCAGACATTAAAACATGGTATCAAAACCCCTCTGCTAGAATGTGTTACGAATGTTTTCAGCAGTGTCCTTCCCTTGGGAATATTAGACAGTAATGAAGACCTACAGCTGCCATTCCAAAAACAAAACATACTCTGCAAACATAACTCAGATTGCACAGAAGCTATGGCTTACCTGGTCCATCTCCTTCTTGGCCATGCCAAATTTGTAGTGACCTAACAAGAATGGCCACACCTCCTTCCGAATTTCATGCTGAACCCCACCATAGTAAACTCTTCTTAGTAATTCCAGTTCCTTGTAGTTCTACAGTGGCCAGGAGAAAGAGATGTTAAAGGCAGTACATCTGTATTTCACTCAGGTACACTCAGAGACACTTCACACTGAGTACAGAGACAGTGAGATACATGCAGGACACTAAAGAAATTCTGCAGCTTGATTCAAGCCTTTAGGGCCTTAGCTGAAATCCAGTCTAATATAGGCTGTCATGCCTTCCATGAAAATAATCTAAATTTGAGCAGATCAGTTGCTTAGGTAGCAATTTCTATCTTTGCCATCATCAGAGGAGCAAAGGAGAGAAGAGGCTGTAAGAACTGCCTCTCTCTCACCAGTCGAGAAGGGACGCTGTGGTCAAACACCTTTCATGTTTCCTGGGGCCCACTGCAGCAGTGTGTGGAGCCCGTGCAGGGACATGAGGGGGACGTGTCACTGACCTTCTTGTCCTTCTGGTACTTGCTCCAGACCTCCTTGGTGAGGCCGGCGGCGGCGCTGGCGGGTCTGTCGGGGGGCACGATGCTGTGGTTGACCAGCGCCGAGAGGTGCGTGCGCACCGTGGACAGGTGCCGGCAGTGCGCCAGCCCTGCGGGGACACCGAGGCCAGCTCAGCCACAGCCCTGCCCCAGGGGCACCTGGCAGCCCCCGGGGGCACCTGGCAGCCCCCAGGGACAGTCCTGCCTGCGCTGGGCTCGCCCTGCACCGTGTGACCATGAGCAATGACAGCAGAGCCAGAGGTTAAACAGATCAGACACGGACCAGCAACATCCACGTCATCTATTACACTGCCATACAGAACTGGATTCTGTCTTCACTGAGCATCACTCCTCCCACTGCCAGCTGCAAAACTCACAAATATTGAAATACATCCAACCCTACTGCCCTGAATTTAGGGTCAGACTACTTCCTAGGCCAAACATCCCGTGTTGTTTAGATAAGCACATAGGTACCACATGGGCCAGATATAAGAAGCTTCACTTACATCCATAAAAGGCTCTGGAAATGATCTGCCTCTTCATGCTTTCACACAACATCTTTAGTGGAGTTCTGTGGACAGAGATCAACATGACAAGAGCAGGTGGTGAGGACAGAGAGCATCAGGAATTTCATGCTGATCCCTGTGTCCTACACATAACAGTTTTTTTCTCTGCACCAAGATTTATTTAGTTAAAGGACACAATAATAACAAACTCCACTTATTAAAGCATTTACCCTACCAACATTTTGGCCCCAGACAGATTTCCACACAGCCACAATTGCTGCAGGTGCATCACAGAGGTCTGTGTCAAATTGAACTGTTGCCCTTCATTGAACTGTTAATGACTTGTTAAAGATAACATTCCCAGGGCTGAAGTATTTTACACTAGACAAAAGAACTAGATGCAATTTTTCTATCAAAATGTGACTTGAGCATAATTTAGTAAGTTAGTTTTAATAAACTAAATTCCTTGCTGCCTAAATGCATCTTTTTATATTACTACTTGAACTTTGTTACTTGAAATTTGTTCCTCGAAAATTGTTACTCTTTGTCTTGAGTGCTGCAACCACTCAAACCTTCCTGCTTTTACCTGTGGCATGCACAGGCCCCAGGTAAGCTCTCTGCACAGCCTGCTCACCGGTCGTGGATGCAGCTGCAACAGCTGGGAATGTCGTAGGGAGAGCTGCCCATGGAACAGGAGATACAGGAGGAGCCCTGGCTGCAGTGCTCCAGCTGCCACGACAGCAGGTTTGCCCCAAAGCCTTGCATCTCTATCATCTCACTGGTGTCTGTGGAAAAAACAAAGAAGACAGAAGGACATCAGCCTTTTCCCTTCTCTCCCCCTCCTTCTGTGTACCTGGTGCTTCATGCTTCACTTCTCAACAGGCTCTGAACCTCAGTTCCAGGAACAGGAGAGCAGCATCCTCAGAATCACTGCTCTGGTCCTGCAGCATGCTGTGCAGGGTCCCTTCCCAGGAAGCCAAACCCCTTCACCATTTGCCCCTCTCTTGCCCATGCACATCCCAGTTCATGTTTCAAGAGAATAGAGAAAAGGGTGCTGCAGTAATAACTAAACTGGTTTTTGTGTAATAGTATGGAAATGTTATTTATGGCCAGAAGAGATCATCTAGATCATCTATTTAATTCAGGCCTCAGAATTTCATTTTGCAGTTCCTGGAATCAGCCATGGAACTGCTGGTCCTGCCAGAATGAAAGCTGGAGCATGACAGAAATTAAGGCAGACTGAGTCAGTTACTTTCAGAAGATGTTTCTTTCCCCCTCAGAACCAGATCCTAAAATACTTAGCACAGAAGGACAGTTTTAGTCCTGTTAATGTCCATACTATATTTATAAAAGGATGCTCTCTACAGGAGCATGTGATCCAACTGTACAATGCAGCTTCCTGAGTTATCCCTGCTCCACCAAATCTATTGGCCTTTATAAGCAACTTCAGAAAGGCAACTCAAAAAATCAGCAGCTCCCTTCAGAAAGCTTGCCTTCAGCTCTTCAGCCTTCCCAGCTGGCATTTCAGCTTGTGGGGTTTTTGGTTTATAATAAATAACTGGCCTTTCAGCTCACCCATGATTAAAATTAAGGCAAATACAATAATGTATGTCATAAGGTATGCCACTAAATTAACAGAAGCAAAATCCAGTCCCCTGGGCCGTGCTTTTAAAACAGGTATTTGTTGAGTGGTGGTGGGGGGGCAATTCCAAACCATCTCATGCATTTTAAATCAAGGTAGCACAAAGCATTTTAGGAGTGCCTATTAGAAAGTGGGCAGAGGTGAGGGAGGAGTGGAGTAAACCCATTTATTAACAGAAAAAGCACAGGCTCATGCGGAAGCAGTCATGTGTATTTCATTTCACAAAACAAAGTGTGATGCAAAAATGCTCTTCACCTTAATTCTTCAGGAAGGAGCTGAACGACCCAGTCTTTATTGCAGCTTCTTATTGGGTTCAAATAAAAACCTCTGGATAAACATTTTTAGATCATTAGTTTTTGCCTCCCCTCTGTAGACAGGAAAATTGGGTTTTTCAGTTTTAATTTTTTATTCTGTTTTTTAGAGAAACAAGGAAAGAACCCCACAGAACCTAAAGATTCAGATGAAAGGTACCTGAATTAGTGAAGAATTAGAGTGAACAGCATCTTTTATTTAATTGTGGTGGTGTTAGCTGTAACTTCAGCTACATGCAAAAGTCAAGCATGTTGCAAAATGTCAAAGCAGATGGCTGGCAAACCTGCTACAACAGTGTTGTCATTATGGGATGGGGCTGCTGGAGAGACAGCAGCCCAGCCAGGCTATTCCCAGATCCATCCCTAACTCTACCATTCCCTTCAAGATTAAATAACCAAAAGCAGACACCTGACAGCCATTCTAGTGGGATAACTTACATATTCTATCAACTGACTAAAGACTAAATTGTGTTCCTTATGCTTAACATGGATGTGGCAGTTAAATGTTGTCCTTCCCATTTTTGCCCACGTCCAGGCACAATCAGTTAGGACACACTGAAACTTCCTAAAACAGCATCTTTTTTCAAGGGGAAGACTATTTTTGGAACTTCTTTCCATCCATGCCTTCCAAGAACTCTTTATTAACTTGGGCTGGGCTTTATCAATTTCCAGGGGCTGCTCCCTTGGGATAAGTGTGTGGGCAGTCTGGAAGAACTGAGGCTCTCCTTAGAACACCTGTTCATACCCTGGTCTAAGCCAGAACTTCTGTGTTGTACAGAGATGCAGGGCAATTATTGTCTCTTGCAGTCAGTCCCACCAGTCCAAGGTACAAAAGCAAGCACTTCTCAGAATTCAGAGCTAAACTACTGGATGCCAAATGCACACACATCTTAAGAACACCAACTTAAATAATATGAAGAAATATGAATAAAATGATGACAAATTTGTGGAGGGTGGTGGAGCTCACAGCTGATCCTCTGAAGCCCACCCAGCCTATGGATGCAAGTGGAATGAAAGCACTGACCTGACAGGCACTGCACCTCCACACAGCCTTGTCTGCATACTCTGCTACCTCATCTGTGAGATCACAAAGCTGTTACACTCCCTCCTTCTCTCCTCAGAACCTGCTCTAGTATCCAGCCTTTATGAAGGTGGGGCAGGAAGCCCCACAGAAGAGGTTTGCTGCTCAGCAGCACACAGATCAAGGGAGAGGGAAGATGCTGTTCCTGCTCCCCACGGGCTGTGAGCCCATTCCCAGCCTCTTGGCACAGTCACCTCCATCTCCAGATCTCATGGTGTAAGTGAAGTGTCTGTGCCTGTAATAATGCCAACACTGTTGTATGCATCAGTGGAAGGAGCTGCAAGAGAGCTCTGGGACACAGGGGAGGAGGATAAAAACCTTTCATCCTATTAGGAGCTGTGAGGTTCCGAGAGCAGATCATTGATAGCATTGCGTGTAGCTTATCTTCCTCCTCCTCATCATCGTCAACAGAGGTAGAGCGGCTGGCAGCTAAGTGGTGGTAGTTAATAGTTACTGCTCAAAGAAAATAGTGAAAGAGGAGCATAAGAAGAAAGAACTCAATGCTGTGGGAAAGCTCAAAAGGACATGGTCAGCAAAGACAAAGGACCTGAATCGTGTCCTCTGCTCGAGGGCACAAGCTCTTGTAAATGAAACTGAGAAAACTGAGTTTCTTACAGAAACAAAGCATGCTCCACCAAACTCAGGCCAGCCTTTGAGTGTGCACAGGCTGTGAGAGCACACAATGGCAAGGGAGAAAGATCCCAGTGCCAGCCTGCAGCAGCTGAGTATGCTTTTGAGCAAAGCTCCACGGGAAATCTAGGCTCCAGCTAGTTTCTGTCCTTCACTGTGCCCTCAGCGATGCTGAGGCCCTTTCTCTGAAACCTGTGCCAGACGCACCTAGACAGCAAACCCTCACTCCCAGCTGTGTGTGGCTCTGCAGACAGGCAGAGTTCCTGCCTGGCACAGGACCTGCAGCTCCTGGCCCAGGAGCCCTCAGGCTCTGCAGCTCATTCACCAGGCCAAGGCACCAGGTGCTTTGCTGGTGTGTGCATGGACTTACCTGTGCCAGCCCAGGAGCCCTGACACAGCCCAGCCAGCACTGTGGCCCAGGCCCGGGAGGATGCAGAGGAGACTCCTGCTTTCTCAGCTGCAGTCAGTCCCAGTATGAGCAGTAACTCCCCTGTAAACTTCAGGGTCTGATCTTCCCAGGAAATTCTTGCTTCTTTGCCAAGGGGAATAAAACTTACCATGCTGTTTGAGAACTAGCTCAAATGCCTTCTTGCATGTAAGAAATTTGTATTCACTGATGACATGAGGTGGTTTGGTGCTTGGGAATTCATTTAGTTTCCTTGGAAGGGCCTTTATTTATCCACTGTTAAGTTTGTGCTTCCAAGCCAGGAAAACTTAGCCCAGGGAGTTCTTGGGGTACTTTTAAGAGTTTATGGTTGGGTTTTTTTTTTTTTTTCCCTAATAATGACATAATGAACAAGCATTGTGGCCAGTAAAAATATCCTCACTTCAGGAGCAAAACTGCTCTTGGCTAGTCAAGCAATCTTTTTTTGTTTCAGTCTCAGTTTGCAAGCCCAGGGGAGTATTTTGAAAATTTCCTCTGTAAAACACAGAGTAAATATAAGATTCCCCACCTCAACTCCATTTCCACTAAGATAATAAGTCTCACTGCATTAAGGAAACCTAAGCTGTTCCTGTTGATCACAGTTATCTCTCAGTGAAATTTATCAGAGGTTTGGGGTTTTTACCCCCTTACAAAAATGTGGCTTGTCAAGATTTTCTCAGATGCCTGATTTGGTTTTGCATATGGGTTTTTTGTGGTTGGTTTGGGGTTTTTTTGTTTGTTTGTTTTTTGTTTTGTTTCTTCTTTCAAACAAAGCAGAACAGAGGCACTTACTGTTATCATGCTTGTGTCCAGGATAAATAATTCTGAAGACATAGTCCGTGGATGTGTCCTCAGCTGGCATCTCTTCCAGGTCCACTGATTTGTTGCTGTTCCGTTTTCGAAGCTTTGGAAACACCTTGCCCTAGAGAAAATAATAATTCCACACATTCAGCTATGAGTGACTAACAGAGTACAACAAACGAAGTATTGCAGACCTTTGGCTTTTTAAATCTCCAAACTTTCAATGTTGAGAAGAGGTGAGGGAGAAAACTTTGGAGTCATATACAGCTGGTGGTTTAGGGGTACTTAATAATACTTTTCTGTGTGCTATAAACCAGGCTTTTTTGTAATCTATGGGAGCTGGGCAACCCAAGCCTCTGGCAGCAGCTCTGTCCAGTCCATCTGAGTCTCAGTGCTATTGTGTGGGTTTGTATCTTGATGCAACAGCAGATTCCAACTCATTGCTCAATGGGGTAATGAAGGTACAAACAGTTTTTATAGACCACGTGTATAAGAAGCAAACTGGACTAAATGGGGTTATTCTGCATCCTACTTTACCATAAAGCACCTGGAAGTCAGTGCCCAGACGCTGTGGAGCAGTGATATCAACACCAGCCTCACCCACGAGCTCCCCAGAACGAGCAGTACCTTGCCCTGCTGGGACCACAGCGGGGGCTCCAGCTGGCCACGGGGCAGGAGCCCATTTTCCAGACAGGACAGGAAGGCGAGGAGGTGCCCTCCTTGGGGGAAGTGCAGCGGAGGCCTCTGGGTCCCATCCTGACTCACCAGGACTAATGTCCATCTGCTTTCTGCTGCAAGGAGGACAAGGGGAGTCCACACTGTTACATCGGAGCCTCAGTTTTCTGCTCTTACCTTCTAAGTAAATTTTATTTGGGATCATCTCTAAGTAGATAAATAAACCTTTGTAAGGCACAGCGTCATCTAAGGATGATAGCAGGCCTTTAGTCCTAAAGAAACTCAAGATACAAGCAACTATGAAAGCCTCATACAGTTGTCATCCTCTATCAGCTGGGACTGGAGATTTTAACACTCATTCCCACAAGCCAGAACTAATCAGACGTGTTCCCAACACTGAGGGAGGAAAAGCAATCATTCAAGTGGCTCTCCTGTTTATGTATTTTAAAGGAATATATGCCTAAGGGTTATGCTTACGTTGCTGATGGCAGTGGATGCAGACAATCTGGCTCAGTGGCACAATCAATGCGTAGTCCCAGTAAACACTAAAAGGGAAGGAAGTGCAGGAAACATATTATTAGTCAAGTAAATGGCAAAGGAAAGCTAGTTTCTCCACACTGGGTATTCTGGTACCAGGTTTGTACAAGCTCTGCTTCCCCCTCGCCTTCCTCTTTCCTGGTGCCCCCCAGCAGGTTACACAGTGCTTCCCATCTTTCCTGAATGCAATGAGTACCTTTTCTCCAGTTCTGAATCTCCAAGCGTTCCATTCATCAGCTGGTTTGGAGTCCACTTTAATGTCAAACTATCTGCTGATTGATGAAGGGAGAGATACCCAGGAATTGCCTCCAAGTCATCTTTCTGTTCACAGAAGCAACAAACAGACAACCCAGGTGACTCAAGTGCACAAAGTATCTGCATAAAATATATGTTCCAGTCTTTCTATACCACACACAAATTCCAAAGCTGCAGTATCTGGGAAGTGCTGAGAGAAACCTTAACAGCAAAAGTACTGGTATACAATGCTGCTACTAGAAAGAGGGGGAAAACCACAACAGAGCTGGTTTATGAAATGCAGTTCAGGATGTTTGTTCCTGCCTGCAGGCCCACTGCTCATTGACAGTGGTCAGGCAGTGAAAGCATTTGTGACATGTCAAATCTACCCCAGCCCAGGAGAGCCAAGCAGAAGGCAGCTCTGTGCTGAGAAGAGAAGGCAGTGAGCCCTCGATAGGTGTGAGCTGTACCCCCAGCTAGTGCCCCCTGCAGTCCCAGCCCCAAGCACTCACCGGCTGCACCAGGACGTTGTTTTTGCCGTAGAGCAGGTGTGTGCGGGAGTTCTGGTGCAGGGACTCCACGTACTCCCGTGCCGAGGCGGCAAAGCGATCTTCCGACGCGCTGCCGCTGGAGTGGCGCTTCCGGATCTGCACACACAGCCAGGCCAGGTCAGGCAGGGCACCACACAGCAGCTCCTGGGCAGCCAGGGCCCTTTGCAGAGAAGTCACCTGGGCTCTTAACTCAGCCCTGCCCATGGCAGCTCAGAATCTGTTGTGAACTACCCGGTCAGATCACAACTGTCAAAAGCCACAGAATTTAGTGCCAGATCTCAAACTTTTCTACATACAGATAAAGAGGACATTGTGGCCCAAATGGACTTCTACTCTGTGATAAAGCTCCATTACAGGAGAGAGAAGAAAGGCTGTTCCAGATTCAGGTATCTCCCTCATGGGGCTGCTTTTATTCTCAGCCTGTGCCCTAACTCAGAAAGAGGTACAGAGTAAATACCTACTCCCAGGGCTGGGCGCTTGGAGGGGGAGTCCTGGCGGCCGTGTGCGCCGTGGATCCGGTGCCGCTGCACCAGCTCGTCGGCCGAGGGGTCTGTCCAGTAATGGTCAGCTGTCTTCAGCTTGGTGTACTCCAGAGCACACGGTCCAACTAGGGAAAGAGACCAAGGCAGAAACCTTCTGAGTCTGTTAAGAGACATACCCAGTGCTATCCTGCTGGCTGAGCACTGAAAGAGAGATTTTCTCCTCAACCCAAGTGAGTATTAATGTCACCGATCCTACAGGATCAGCCCACAATAGAGACAAACAATACAATAATGTATCACTCCTATTGCCCAGGGCTGTATGAGAGTATTCCTGTAGGACACAGCAGCATTAGCAGTTACAAACTGCCAGCGAGCATTCAGTAGAAATCCATTCCCATTCTGCTTTCTGGTCCAACCAATGATTACTAATAAAACCAGATGATCGGTCTCTTCTGGTCTGCAACAAAACATCTTCACTGTTGCTCTGTTTTAAATAGTTAACTACATACAAGATATAAAATTCACCTCTTGTAACACTGTCATAATGCAAAATGCTTTAAAAAACTATTTTCTTCAGCATAAGAAGTAACTTTACAAGAACTCACCTAGCAGAGAAGCCAGTATTGGACCACAAACAGGATCTGCCAGTAAAGCTTCCTTTTCATAGTATTTACTAGGAATAAAAGATCAGAGCCCAGTTAAAAACATCACTTGGTATGAACCATTTCAAAGCTTGGGTTTAGCTACAGGTCTAATGGGCCTCTCAATATGCTTGTTCTGTCTCATCTATTTTTCAACTGAGCTCAGAGAGGCAGGAGCTTGCCTTGTGCTCAGTGTGTTTACCCAGTATATTTGATTTGGGGCTTTGGGCAGAATTACAATATGGGAACAAACAGTAGTTCTCTGCAAGCAATTTTGTCCATTTTCCACAGAGACAAAACAATCCACACATTCTTAAACATCTCTTCCATCTGTGAGGAATCATATTGAAACACTGTGAAGAACAATTAACTGCTACACTGCTCTTGCAATGACCCTGAGGTCTCGCCATTGCAGCAGGCAAAGCTGCTTTACAAAACCACATAGGCAAAAAATCCAAACACCCACAGGTCTTCAATGCCACTGTCCTCTGTGGTCTGTTCACTAGATGGGGCTCAAACTCTAAAGCACCTGAAGGATGTGAACATGGAGCATTTGAGCAGTAATGACACAAAAATGCATGGTAACCAGTCTTATGAAAAGGTTTGTTTTATTCACCGAGTCAGGTTCTCAAAATCACACACCTGCAATGAAGGACCTGATCCTAACTCATCTGAACGGATGGGGAAGGCAGTGAGGTGAACATCTACAACACACAGTGATGGAACACCTGAGAGCAAACTCCCCTGATGTGTCTCCTGTGGATTATGTGGAAAAGAAATTAAAACCCCTTGTAGCCATGTATCTGCAGACACTGAGGCAGTGGACTAAAATGCTTTCATTAACTGTGTCTCTGGGACATGGCCAACCCTCCCTCTGTCTCTTCTGCACACAGCTCATAAAAGCCAAGCTGGTCTTACATATCCCAGAGCAACAGTTTGCTTGAACAGCACAAAGACCTTTCTTCTATTCTCTTGCTTTTAGTGGCAAGATACATCATGAAAATAAAGCCAATGACAAGGAAAACAGTAACACAAACTTGGAAAATACTGAGAAAATAAGCTGCTTTGCCCTTAGCTCTCATCCTTGTTCAGACCCATTGGCTTTGGATGAACAAGAATGTGTTGCCAGTGCAGAACAAGAGCACCCCTGCCAGCAAACTGCCTTTCTGGAACCACACCAAGCTTTAGTCCCTTCCTTTCTCTTTTTATGGGAGATTCTCCTCAGTGTGCCCCCTTAAGTCTTCTTTATCATGGGTTATGGGAGGGCAGGAAGGGTAGGAGTTGAGCCACTCCTTGGCAAACCACTCTGATGCTGGGCAGCAGGAAGCAAGAACAGAACAGAGAGGACTCATCCTTGCCTCTTAAGGAGTCTGTGGGGAATACATCCATAAAGCATTGATGCTCTTCTCTGGTTTTGCAAGGGAAGACTTGACTTTACACAAAGCTTGATTTTTCTAAAAAGGAAACAAGATTCAAAGAACCTGTTTTCACAACTGTAAGGATTTATGTCACTAGCTCCTCCTGTTCTAGTTCTCCTTTCTTTCATCTACAAAAGGCATTTTCCTCCCTGACATCCTAAAGTTCCAAAGGATTATTTTCAACTCATGACCTATTAGAAGATATTTCTATTCCACTAAGGTCTAGGTCCCATTAGAATATAAGCACCTAATATACTTGAAGTTAGGTTTGTAGCTGATTTCTAGAAAGCTGAATGCCTCTTAATGGTTTTTTTTGTAAGCCTGAAACCCTGTCAATGATGAAAAACCGAAGTACATTTTTTTCTAAATGCCTATGTAGCTGGTTTTCATCTTACTAGAAGCCTGCATCACAGGGGTTTGCCAAAGACTTTTGCTGCATCCGTCCAACAAATCCCTGTGCCTCTGCTGCTTTCCTTACCTGCAGTTATCAACAATGTACTGCACAATCTTGTCCAGCACTTTCTCAATCAAGGCTGTCCGAACCCAGATGTGCTTGATGGCCTGAGGTGTCAGGACAGGTGTTTTGCTTGTGGTTGATCCCTGCCTTTTGAGGGGTTCCTGCCCATTTGGCTGATTTTTCCTGCAAAAGGTGATAAAATAAAAGTAGTCAGAATTGGCACTGTTGGACGACAGCCCCATCAACTAGTGAAACCCATCCTCCTGCATCAGGTAACACCGTGCAGCTGCAGAAGAAAGGTGGCTACAAAGCACAGGGGCACATGCCTTGGCTCTCCACACATTGCCCCAGGCTGAGGGGAACAGGAACCCTCTGAATGTCTTTTCCAGAAAACTTCCCCCTTAATGAGGTCCCATTTTGCCTCAATGAGGAAAGAAACCCTGATATCTTCAGGCTCTTTGCCAGCACTTGGGTTCCCTTTCGGGAAACTGTTCAGTTACACAGAGTAAATACATTGGTTTGGGGCTGTTTGGGTGAGATCTGTAATTCCCCCCTGCACTGACAGGGTCCCAAGTCCTACAAGAGGCCATGACAGCACCCTGACAGGAAGACACGTGGCACCACTGACAGCAGAGCAATTTGGGTGTGTTTAGCTGCATCCTAAACAGGGGTTTTCTTAAGCCACAGTCAGGAACAGTTAGGCTGTTGCAGCCCTTCTGTCTCATTTCATACAGCCAGCAGAGTGAGTCCACCTGCTGCAGTATTTCCCAATAGTATCTTTGCTGTGCATATTTTCTACAGCACTTAAATTTTCTGGCTGTTAAAAATGCTCAAAATTTGTCCAAGAGAAACCACAGAATTGAAGTTCATTTGCTCCTCTCTGTTAGAGGACATGGCCAAAGTTCTCTGGTGGTTAGAGAGGTGTTTGTGTGGGCTCTTAACCAGTAGAAAGTATCCTTCTTCCCAACATTTGAAAAACTAAAATTATTAAAACCCCTGTCCGTATCAATAGGCACAATTAAAAATATATCAAAAATAGGTATATATCTGTCAAAAACTACATAACAAAGACTGATAATTACAAGTCTAATAAAGATAAATGTCAGAAAATTACACAGAAATATAAGTGGTAATTTAGTAACTGCCAATAATTGAAGATAAGCTCTCTCAGCAAAGCCCTTCTTACAGCAAATTGATCAGAGTTTAAAGTTCCTGTGATATGCAAAGAGCTCTTAGGGCTCAGCAGTGCCTAACATTAAAAATGCTCTTGTCCTGAGCTTATAGGACAAGACACTCATGCACTGTGATTCCATCTACAGAACCACATGGAAAATTTTAACTTTCCTACTCACCACCAGCAAGAAGTCTAAGACTTTCAGTAACCTCAAGTCCTTGACTCCGGGATTCTGTTGTGCTTAAGTCCAGTAACGTACTGAACAGCTTTTCTGTAACATCCTTCTTCCCATTACTCCTCGTAAATCCATTAATTTAACTGTTTCTGCTATGATACCTGTTATAAATTTATTCCTGGTTTGGCAGGAGCATGCCAAAACAGCTTTTCCAGTATGTCTGTTCTTGAGTTCCTCCTTCCACCCCCTCCCTTCCCACCGACAGTCCAAGCTGGTCCATCACACCCTGACTGTGAGCCCTCTCTGAAATCACCAGTAATTAGTCACTTCTGCTGCTGTGTGTGGGCTGAATGTGCTCCTCTGCTGTACTGAGAAGCAAAATGAAACACCAAAGCCCCAGCTCCCCATCTCTGTCCCTTTGCTCACTGCCAGCTTGATCAAACACAAACATCTACAGCCACTACTAACAAGACAAAGCTGCATCACCCGTGGGCGAGCCAGGCCCCTGAGCACCCACGGGGCAGTCAGTGTCCCACCATGCACACACACACACTGCACCGACTTGGCTGATAAACAGAGCTCGGCCTCACCTGCTCTCTACCTGCTGCTGCAGCTCCTGCACCTTCTTGCACACGTCTCCAGCGATGGCACAGCTCTTGCCCACCTTGGTGAAGAGCGCGGCCACCTTGTCGGTGCGCAGGAAGCCGGCAGCCCTGCGCTTCAGCATGTGCAGGAGACACGCCTCCACCACCCCTGCGGGAAGGGAAGGGAAGGGAAGGGAAGGGAAGGGAAGGGAAGGGAAGGGAAGGGAAGGGAAGGGAAGGGAAGGGCACAGAGCGTTAGAGGCCGCCTGCCGCCGCCTTGCCTCGGCCAGCACCACCTGCTCGCTGCCACCGGGCACCTCTGCCTCAACAGCAGGGCAGGGGGACAGACAGACAGACAGGCGGACAGACAGGAGGCAGAATCAGATGACGTGGGCATGTGTCTAATCTGCACCTACAAGCACCCTGTAAAGTACAAATAATGGCACTATATAAATGAACTGGAATCTCTCTGAATATTTTCACCCCACTTTACACATGCCACACAGAACTACATTAACAGGCTCTGATGGCCACCAGTAAAACACTGCACTGCCCTATGCTAGCCTTGCAAGGCTGCAGCAGAAATCTATCCAGCTCTCATGCAACATGCTGCAGGGAAAGGAAATGAGAAACAGAAATTAAAAAAAAAAAAAACCAAAACAAAACAAATCAAAACAAAAAATAAGCCTTCCTTGTCTATCGGCTTCTGAAGTGAGACTGCAGATGACTCACAGAGTCATACAAAGGGATGAACTCATTCACAGGCAAGGGAAAAGACCCAGCTCTATGTGCCAGGTGTATGCCCAGGGCAGGGCAGCCTCCACCGAGCTCTGAGGCAGCACTGAGCAGGGCTCTCCCGTGCTGGGTGGCAGCAGGCAGCCCATCGGGACACCGCAGCTCCCCCTGCCACGTTAAATACTGGTTACAGTAACAAATGGCACTCCATCTGCTCCCACACTCTGCGGCTCTTTTTGAGAAAAGGCAGCGTTTTGTTGCACTTTACACCCAACACTGACAGGTGCTGAGCATTTCCTCAAGACTCCTTATTGTGCTTGAAGGCTCCAAATCCTGTAACACCCTAAAACCTGCATCTGAAGAAGACCTGTCCTCACTGTTGGGGCCCTGAAAATTAAGCTGAGTCCCAGGCCAGACTGGGGGGCACACACAGAAACATCTCCTCAGGCTGAACCCTGAGGAGCCCCAGCCCAGGGGCAGCCAGAGCCAGAGTGAGCTGCCGTGGGGCACAATGGGGCAGTGCCCTGGCCTCAGCTCTGGCACACACACTCCTGTTTGCTCAGGACAGGAGCCTGACGGCATCAGACAGGCTCTGAGCAGCAGGTCTGATGCTGCTTGCCACGCTGGTGGCACTTGCAGCCAGAAGGACTGCCTCAGAATCCAGCCACCCCCTCGGGCACGACAGCCTGTGCACGGCACCGGTCCCGGCAGGAGGAGCAGGACGTGCGGGCACATCCCCGAGTGACTCCTCTCAACCATCAGAAACCTCCCTTGTGACCAAAGGACACCGTGGGTGGCAGAGGCAGAGCCTGTGGTCTGACAGGAGCAGGAGCCCAGCGCTGAGGACAGCCAGGCTGGTTCCCTGGAGGGAAAGGAGCATCCGTGCAGGGAACGCTGCAGAGCGGCGGGGGCTGGCACGGCCACCGAGGCGCACGGGGGGACAGCAAGTGATGACAGCACGGGGAAGTTCCTCACAGCACGGTCTAGCTCCTGTCTAGCAACCATCACAACAGCTCTGAACCCAGCAACTGTTCTGCTCTGTCTTTCAATTAGAAATAAAGAAAAAAGAAAAAAGAAAAGCAGCTTTCCGGATGCCTGGAGCAATGCAGCAATTTGATTCCAAATCTTAAATGAAGCAGCCCGCCTTTAAAAATAACTGCAAAGAAGTGCATTGCTGTTGCTTAGGAAACAGGCCCTCTTCCCACCTTCACTGCTTTTTTTTATTTCTTTAAAACAATAAAATATTAATGAAACAAATTTAGTGAAAAGCACAGCAGGCACAGCTTTAATTATTAATAAATGCTGCAGCCACCACTGAGGGTAATTTCCCCAGTGACTGTCCCTAGAGCCCCAGTATTTGATTATTCCATTGTGACATTTCTCATCACAAGAACTTGAGTAAGATCAGTGCCCAACTGCCTGTAACACACAGGTAGGGGTCATTTGCAAGGGGTGAGATGCTGGAATTTGCTGCAGTATTTGACACAGATGCCATCCCATTCCAAGGCAGGGGACCGTGTGGATGCCACCCTGGTGGCACAGGACAGCAGGAAGGGATCCCTCCCACCCACAGCATGAGAATGGCAGGGCACAGCACAGCAGGAGGGACCAGCTCCCTGGCAGAGTTCCCCAGGGCTTTCCTTTGGCTCAGTGTCCAAGGCAGGCACTGATCTCACTGCACCTTGCCAGCATCGCCCACAGCCAAGCTCAGTCAGAAAGGAAATGTAACACATCCTGAACAAACGGGCAGAAGAGTCACCTCAAGCTGCAGAACCTTTTGAAAGACATGAGAGGACCTTGGCCTTGGTGCTTTTAGATAAACCAAAACCAGGTGGCCCCCGGGAGTTACAAACTGCACAGCTCAGACTGCTGCCTAAAGAGGCAACACAATTAATTTCAGGGGTTATAATACAAGAACCTTTGGGAAATGGGGTTATTTACCCGTTTCTGGGAAAATAAACCATTTTTCCCTTTTTGGACTCTGACACCCTAAGAAGACCTAAAAATAGATGATTTAGCTGCTTCTGGAGAAACTGCTAACATCAGAAAGGCATCACTGGGTAGTTTTGTGTACACACACGTAATTTGTACGCATGTACACGTGCTTTTGGCTACAGGTATGTGTGCACACAGGTAAGTAACCACTGCTCAGCCCAATGTGATACCAAGCCTGCCTACAGTCACTGTACCTACAACAAACCCATACAAAAAGTGACCTGATAAAAAGGCAGCAACTCATCACGCACAGAGGGGAAGAGCAGCTCTGCACTGGGAATAATTCAGCACAGCTCAGGTAATTCCCTTGTACGGTTCACTTGACAGCAGCCATCTAAAAATTCATTAACTCCAAACAGTTTTAAGGAACATTCTCTGCAGTATTCACTGCTGAATTTAATTAAGTGCAGATATATTATTGATTTACAGTTCAAATAATCACGGTGCCCACCAAGCTTCAGAAAATGTCGCTTTTTTATGATTTCACCACAGCTACTTCTTCCAGGGTCAGGTGAACAAGTTCGGTTTTGTCCTTTTTTGCCTCTACGAAAATTCTGACATGACTTAATGGACTGTGAAATGAGAGTTCTGGGGCTGGAAGGGTGGTGAGCAGAAAAAAGAAGGCCTGTGGAAGGATTATTTATGGGGTGTACTTAGCAGATGAGATTTTCCTTAGACAGGAAGAAATACTGCAGCTAAATACCTTGTTTTCATGGAAACTGTGCACAGGGAATTGAATTCATGAGGCTGAAGAAATTAAGAACAAGTGAAAAGAGGAGGATGATAAAGAAGCCATCAGATGCTCATGATCTCCAGCTGCTGCTGCTTTATCCTGCTGATCACAGATCTGGCCAGTTTGAAACCAGTCTTCTTGCCAAGTTCCAGCCCGCTGTGTCACTGGGACATGCACACCAAGCAGGGGAACCCTGGTACCCCAGGGCCAGCTGACAGCAAAGGGCTGCAGAGGAGACATCCAAACCTGCTCCTTTGCCCTTGCTCACCTGCACTCAACCTGCTTCTGCTGGGCTGTGCACAGAACATCCTGTGTTCAATAATTCCCTAGAAAATAAAGAAGAGTATCTAGATGGACAATTCCCAGTTCTAAAGTGGCTGGGAAACTTCAGGGCTGAAATTTGGTGACTGCTTCTCTTTAAATTTGTGATCATTAGGCTTCAAGGATCTCAGCAACCTTCATAAACCAGAAGTGTTTTCTTTAAACACTGTTAAGGGTAAATCGAAATTACTGAAGTTTCTCTAAATACTGAAAAGGAACCAATTTGATGGCCCAGGATCAAAGCAAAATGTTTGGCAGAGTTCTCTAAGAAGCAAAAGAGATTTTATTTCACTTCTCAAGCTAAAAACACATGCAGTTCAAAAACTGTTTCATTTCACATCAGAGCTAATACTCACTCTGTTTTTTTCCTCCCCACTACAGCATACCACTCATTAATTTAAGTATCATCTTTGGAGCACATTCAAAAACCTTCTAAATGTGCATGAAAAAATATTTGCCTCCCCCCAATTATGATTATCTCTGGTACACTCTCTGGGCTAATGTGTTTATCAAGTGAGGTAGAATCTCTGTAAACTATTTTTTAAGCATTATTCATCATTGAAAATGTTTGTTTCCCAAATAGGAGCAGTGATATAGAGAGACTTGTGTTTTGTTTGTGAGAGATCTGCACGTCCATGGCAGATTATATTCATTTTTTTTTAATATCAATGCCAAGGGTAGAAAGCCAAAAGAATAATATGATAAACTGTCAGACTGGGCAATGGTTATTTACATTTGCTTCTACAGAAGTTACATTTCTGTGAGCTAAGGAAAAAAGAGAAAACTGAATTCTTTGTTTTCTGTCAAATCTGAATGTGGTGCTATTTAGAAGCCTCAGCTAAAAACCCCAAAAGCATAAGACATCTCTTCCAAATGGGGCTGATTTTCAGAAGAATTGGAATGCTGTTACTCCAGCTGAAACTGATGGGAACAAAATTGTGTTTTCTTTCAAACACAATTAACTTTGTGCAAAATGGGATAACAAGTCACCCTAAGGCCAATGAAGGAAATAGCCTCACAACTAAGTGCACTGCTGTGGTTAACCCTGGGGTCATTCTCAGTGAGACTGTAAATCAGCACTGCCAGGCACTCCTGCAGCTCAGACACCAATCCATCCCAAATGACCCCAGACATCTGGTCTCCAGGAGTCACCAGCCATATTCATGTTCCAAGGATCCCTGGTTTTCCACTGCCTGCCTGGATGGAGACTCATTCATGACCTCAGCTGAAGCTCTTTGATTGTGCTCCTATGGATGTGTAAGGCCCTAAAATTTCAGATCTTATCTGGCTCCAGAAAATCCAGCCACACAAGTGCTTTTCTACTGCCTGCCACCTCCAGAATGAAATGGAGTACTCATCTGCCTTAGGAAGCTGGGAAGTAACTGTTGAACTGTTCAACAAAAAGTCCAGTCTTACTAAGTGTTTTGCACATTCATTAACGACAATCCTGTCATACACTGGATTGGCTCTAAACTGTGAAAGAGGATGCAAGAGCCACTCTGATTCTCAGAAAACACCAGTCCTTTTGCTGTGAACAGATACTCAATGACACAGTGCTATTTCAAATAACAATTCCCTCTACTTATTTTTGAAGAAGGAAGCATCTTACACTGATGATTATCCAAGTCTAGATGCCCCAGAGCTCTGCAAGAAAGCTGCAATGGATGGATACGGGGCCCACACACCAGATCTCGAGCGTGGAATTACAGCCTGAAGCACAGACATCTCAGAAGCACTTGTGGGTGATAGCTCTCCTTGCTCTGTTTCTGAGAACAATAAACGCTCATGCAGTCCCGATGTACACAGACACTGTAGGAGCTTGAGAGCAGAAGCACCAGCATAAGACACAAATGCCAGCTCAGGAGTGCTTCACAAAAGCAGCCGTGGAGCCAGGCTCTGACCTGCCCCAGCCTGGCACAAGTCAAGACTCTATTTGAGTCTCTCTGAGCAAAGGAAACACAGGGAAGCTGAAAGAGCTGCTGTACAGCTCTTACAGGAGCACCAAGAGAAACGATACTGAGAAGCAGTGTAACACTCTCTACCACCTGGCACATCATGCTTCTAGACCTGGAAGTCACCCACACAGAAGGATGGACCCTGCAGAGCTGGCCAAGGGCACTCACAGCACTGCATGGCTGCTGCATGGATCTGTTTGTGCATGGACCTCCTCAACCACCATGTCCAGAACCACCAAAGGCTTCACAGGCTGCTCAGCCTTCAGAGAAGACTGGACTGGCAGCAGGGCAAGCCAGCACTTGTCTGTGCTCAGGCAAGTATCCCTTCTCTCTGGTCGCAGCTGTCCACTGAAAGGCCTCGGGCCACCTCTCTGATGTGTTATTCATACAGAGAAAGCACCAAGGACTGCTTACTAATGGGGATTTATTATCTCCCAAGCTCCCCTGGGCAGGCACCACATCCTTCTTTTGTTTGAAGGGTTGAACACATGACTAAATGCAGTCACAGATCCCATACAAACACCTTCAGTTAATAGCCAGATCCAGTTCTGCAGTCAAACCCTGTCACCTTTCCCAGTGCATAACTGGACAGACTGTGACATGGTTTTGTTCTTCTTTTTTAAAATCTGTGTTATTTAAACACAACATTACCCAGAAAAAAAACCCAGTCATTTTCATCAGTTAATAAGAGAAGAAAAGCAATATGCATAATGGGGATGGAAAAGAAAAAGTTGAGCTTAATGCAGCTAAATCAATGGGACTGGCTCATCCCCTAGGGCTGAGCCAGCCAAGCTTCCTCAGCTCTTCTAGGAGAGGCTCTCTGCTCCTCTTCTCTGCACCTGGAATTAATTGCAGGGTCTGCAGCAAAGATTCTCAACAAATCTATCAGGATAGAGCAGTAATGTGACACCCAGAAACAGCAACTTTTCTCCTTGGGTTCAACAGGGGAAAAGCATTTCTAGTCTGTAAGTCTGGTCTAGACACAGTTTTAGAACAGATTTGGAAGGCAAAGATTATTCAATGACACTAAAGAAAAGGAAAAACAAATACTTCCAATTGCCTTTGAAGTGAAGGACTGTAACCAACACTGGTGGTAAATTAAATATTAGTATCTGAAGATGGGAAGAAACAGCACATGTCAAGTATCCAAAGTATACCAAAAAAGCTACAAAGCATCAAGAAAACAAAAAGAAGATGGTAATTTTTTTTTTGTTTTCTTTGATAGAAGAGCCTCAATATCTTAAAGGATTTGAGTTCAGATTCAGAAACAGGAAAGGACCTGGTGATGCCCCTGCCATAAACCCATCCATGGCTGCACAGCTCTGGTGCATCCCCCAGGAACAGCAGTGGAATCCCCCAGCTCTCTCTTCTCCCTCACATCCTAAGGGACACATGCAATGCCATCCTCAAACAAAGTTTACAAGATGCCCCAAGCACAATATTAAACATCATTCTGTAGCTCAAATCAGAACTGGCCTTTTCAGTTCAGCCACAAAGGGATTCTGCACGTTTTAATTAATGGGTTTAATTACTGGTAGCAAGTTTATTATTCAGTCCAAAAAAAGCTTTTTGCGCAGTTCATCCCTTCCTTAATTTGAACTGAAATCTCACTGAAAAGCCAAATTCTGCATGTTTAACAGTGCCCAAGATACTATTTTTACTCACGTTTACTACTAACCTTTCTCCAAAACACAGAAATTATATTCCCTCTGCCAAACTGGCATGCTGGATTTACATCTAAATAACATATATTTTGTTTGTGACACACACCAACGCTCCATAACCCACCCGAATTCTACGGCAATTAGTTTATAACACGGGGAATTCAGGATTATTTCATTTAATGCACTCAAAATATTATTCAAAGAGAACAAACTACTGAGACTCATTTCAAAGCAGATACTGAAAATGTAGAGATCATTTGAGTAACCATGTTTGAGGCATTCACGAATAAACCCTGCTTGCAGTATGAAGCTGGCTTAAGTAAGTTCTTTAACTGCTTCAAGCAGCACCTCACTGTCAGACTAAAGATGGGCAGCCACACAGAAAAGGCTTAGCAAACTGCAGGCAGCTTTTGGACAAACACTGCAGGTGTAATGCGCTGAACTGGAAACCCTGTAAATACACTTCAGGTGACTGCAGAAACAGAGACATGCTTCCTTTGTCTTCCCCTTTCCCTCAGAACTGTAGCAGCGGGCAAGGGCCCGTGCTCCTGGCGAGAGCAGCTCCAGGCACGGGTGGCCCGGGCAGGCTGGGCAGGAGCGTGCGGGAGGAGAGCGCTGCCCCGGCCGTGCCCAGAGCTCAGCCAGCCCCACGTCACGGTGGCAGCTGCCGTTCCCAAGGAAACGTCTCCCAGAAGCCGGGCTGCAAACAGCCACAGACAGCTTCCAGCAGGAGCGCCGGCCCCTGAAGATGCTCCTAATGCTGCACTGTCCCCTGACTGGCCACACCACAGCGGGGGAACTCGCTCCACTGCAACCCAGAGCCCAAAGGAACTCAGAATTTTGTCCTGCAATGGCACACATCAGCCACAGGCCAAATGGAGCTGCTGGAAATCAGAGGGGACAACAGTGCCCCTGGGATGTAACTTACGTTGGTTACATGCTGGGTTGGGAACAAATACAGAATCTCCTGCACTCACTGCTCCTCCACAAAGATGAAAACATCAGCACTGCTTTCCTTCTCCCAGAGCACCCAGGCAGAGACCACAGACTGCAGCAGAGTCCCTGTGGGTTACAAACCCTCCTGCTGGATGAGCACAGCCAACCTGCACAGAGGCACCACTCCTCCAGGCCAGCAAGTGTGGCACAAAGCTGGAGCATTTCCTCCACGACAAGGGGCACATGCCATTTAATTGGTACCTAGCCATCTAGGACCTAGGGCAGCTATGGATTGTTCAGCTACTGATGCAGAGAGACCCTGAAATCAGCCATCATGTATTTAAGAGACTCTCGCTAAACTCAGCCTAGCAGGAGAGTAAAATGATTCACAAGAATTCTATATTTATAACGAAAATTCACCAAAAATGACTCATGTACTGAACCAATCTAATTTTAAATAGAAGGGAAAAACCTCTTGAAGAGTCACATGAAACTGGAGTGGGGGAGGGAAGAGAACTGAACACACAGGAGAGCACCAGCCAGGAGCTGTTAGCCAAATCTGCTGGAAGGGATTTCTCCATTCAATCAGCCAAAGTAAAAACAGAACATTCAGCTTCACCTTTTTCTGGTTTAGAGTTAATAAAGGCCTCCATTCAAAGCAGTAGCAGGCTGGAGTTCTGCCTTAGGACAGGTAGGGCTGCTGGGCAATAATGAGGCAGCTTAGTGCAGAGTTGATAGTTCTTCAGACCATGAAGAATACAGAACACAAAACCAACTGGAATCACAGTAGGAGGACAAGAGAAGTATGAAGACTTTAAAATATTCCTAATTTTGGCCAAGCAGAGTCTAACAGAAATAGCTGCCACCCTACCACCTGTTACACCAACAACACAGCACTGTTCCAGGATTCCAGGAACAGAGACGAGGCACACCACACTGGGAGCACCCTGGAACACACAGCCAGCCTGCAGCAAGGCCACCTGTAGTCTTGGCTGGGTACTTGGATAATGACATTTTAGTAAGAGATACTTTACAATTTGTAATGTAAACACACATGTAACAAATACAGAGGTGAAATGGGCCTGAAGACCATGATTTCTAATAGCTAAATCCCTGCATTTACCTCTGAGAGCAGAGAAAATACATGTCTAGAGGAAAAGTAAGGTTAGGTAGCATTAGCCCTTCCACGTGACATTTACCACATAAGGCGATGATGTGACTGCTGTCTTCATGTACAAATTTCCGGGTGACAGCCTCTTCCATGATCTGCTTTACCTAAAATGAATAGAGAAAAATGATTGCATGATCCCAACAAAATCAGCACAGCACCTGGTTTCAGTTTCAACCACTGCTTGCCCCTTCCCCCTCACCAACAGACTAACTCCCTTATATCACATTCTGCAGGGAAGAATGGGTTTAAGGAGGGAAAGCACAAACAAACCTGAGGGGTTTATCATGGCATGAGGAAACTCTGGCAGAACAAGGACAGGTCTGTTTGCAGTGTGCCCCCATAAAAGCCAGATTTCAGTGTGCCCACAGTACCCTCCAGAGAACTTCCCCAGCATAAGTTCCAAAGAGCTGTGAAAGACTTTTTACATGATTCATCCTTGGCCTTCACACAGTCTCCTCTGCTCAGATTGTGTTGCTATGTCCCATTTCCACTTGTGCCATTCTGCTCTTTTTCAAGCACAGTGCATCCCTGAGTGACACAGGCACACACTCCCAGAGAGGTTTAGGGACACTTTCCCCCTACCTGGGAAGCATGGAACATGCCACAGCAATTATAAATTATGCCTTCAATGCTCCGTTGCACCAGACAGTATAAAAAATTATTACCGTACCTACAGAGAAGGCAGTGCCTTCAGTTTTCACTTCAAGACACAGTTCAACAATTACAGGAAATAAAATTACACTTATCACATTTTTAATGATTTAAAACAAAGTTCCTTTCCAGTTTCAGGACTCAAGATGCGTTAAGCTCCAGAGGGAAATCACTGCAAATTACTGACTTCCAAAAATTAAAGAAGAAACAGACAATTCTTACAATGAGGCTCTTGGCAAGAGGCTGTAGTCACCCTCCATTCATCTGCCAGTGATTCCTCCCCAATGGCTTCCTCAGCCCGACACCACATTGGTTTCCAACCTCATTGGTTTCCAACTCATCAGACACTCATTTCCTCCTGGCCGTGGAGAGCTTGCTCTCTTCCATATACAAATCAACCCTCCTTTTTGACTTCTCTCATTTGTGAGCTACAATTAGAGGGTTATGACACTCTGACTAAACAAATGCCAATTCACTTTCAATACGTGAAAGTAAGCGCTACCATGGCAGAAGACTTAACCAGACACTCTCTTCTGCCAACATTTAGAGCTAACTGGGTACCACTTCGTGCCACTGACAGGTCCAAGGTTTTGAGCTTTTCCACTCAGTGCTGGACCAGGAGAAGTTGCAGGTGCAGTGCTCCATCAACAGCTGGACTCTGCAGTGCCTGCGGAGGTGCCTTCTCCGGTTTGGAGGGCTTCCTCCTCCAGCAAGACCATCTGTCAGACCAATTCTGAGTGCTGTAATTAAACACCCCCTCCCCCAGTAATCATCTTAGGGCCTCTGTGCTCACTCCTACACCCCCAGTCTGGCTGGCAGCAGGCTGCAGCTCTGGCACTTGCTGCACGAGCCTTACAACACATGGCATTTGCCTCACTCCAAATTCTGGATCAAGTGGATCCTCCACAATTTGTGCTCCTTATCAAACAGGAGCCCTCTGAGTTGCAAAGAAAACAAAGGAGGGGAAAAAGGAAATATGTAAGAGGCTTTGAAAGTGTAGAACATGTTTTATAGCTGAGGACTTCAGAACAAGTCTTTTGCACTTTATAAAACCTGGCTTGCTGCTCACACCTGAAGCCTGACAATATAAACTTTGAGCCAGGCAATTTGTTTCTTTCCTGTAGCATTTCTGACAGGGCTGTTAGGACCTCAGAGTGAAGCAGCTGGAGGTGAAGGAGTGAGAGGGTATCAAGGAAGAAGGAGAGGTGTGAAGAGGTCTCATGAATGGGCACTCACATCTGGATTATCCTGTGTACTCAGCAATCCCTTTGGCACAGTTTTATTCACTGAAGGAAAGGGCTGATGTCCTACTGGCAGAAAACAACCCTGAGTGCCACTGGCATGAGGACAGACAGAGGGCCTGCCCTGGTGCAGTGAGAGCCACCATGCTGGCATGGAGTCACACCTGCCTGTGCACATACAACTCATGGTCACAGACATGACTTCAGGACTACAGACCATGAAATCAGCCAGTTCAGGAGTGCAGACCATGAAATCAGTCTCAGCATGCCAGACAACAGTAACTGGAATTCAAATACTAACAACAGGGAGGAAGAAGTATCATTTTGAGGAGCAAAAGCTCAAGTACTCAGCAGCCAATTCATTGCTACCATATATTTCCCAGGCATACCTCAAACAGCTCAGTATGTTATTTAGATTCCAGTCAACCAAAATTTTAAGTGTATAAAAACTGAGAAGGAAAAGGGCTTCAGATTCAATAATCAACCGTACTTTTCTAGAGCAGGAGACTTCTCTCAGGATACTTCAAACCCCAGACTCTAGAGCTAAGGACACTGAGCAGGCACTCTGTGTGTTCCCCACTGCCACCAGATGCCAAGCAAGCTCCATGCATTTTCTTTCAGAGAGTGACTGAATGTTATTAGAAAACATTTTTAAGGCATAGACAGGATATGAGAAGATTCAAAAGCTGGAATGCAGTGTTCTTCAATCCCACGTCATCCCTCACTGCCACGTAATTCATGGATGCTCCAGGCAAGGAGCTAAACCAAGTGTTTCTGATCAAATGGAACACAAGCTTTTTTTTTTTTTTTTTTTTTGCTTGTTTCCTTTATTCCCTTGCAATATTGCACAGCTCTTCATAGGGAATTCTGCTGCTTTGCCTCTGTTCTCAGGAGGCACTTGACAATGGAGCATTTTGAGCACAAACCTCCACACACACCCACTGGTAGCTACCAGCAGACCTGACCAAACTGCAAATTAATCTCATTAACAGAAACATCACCACCTGCCCCCACAGCCACCCATCTATCCCCCACAGGGAAGGAATCAGCCAGCCTACACCTGTTTGTGCAAGGATGGAGGGCTGCTCCCACAGCCTGGAGAGGAGCCTGTGCAGGTGGGAGGGAGCGCTGGGGCCAGCTGTGACACCCACTCCTGTCCCGGCCTTGGAAACAACCCCCTGATCTCTGTGCCTCTCCTGCAGAACAACACAGGAGCCACACATCCTACCCAGGCTGCTGTCCATACCTGCCCGGTGGCACCAGCACAGAGAGGCACGCGTGTCACTCGGTGTCACTGTCCCTGAGCTGCTGCAGCAGGAGCCGTCAGCCACAGCCCGGGGGACACCTGCTCGCCCTGGAAAGGGTGCCAGGCTCCGGGGGCACACGTCTGCCAACCACTGCAGGGACAGCCCAGCTCTGCTACCCAGCTAGGGGGCCTGAGGAGCACAGACGATCCTGGTGGCAGCATTATACAGATATACATTATACATATATACATTTATATATATATATTATATATATAAAGCAAAGCAAACTCCTCGAAGAGAAGCTGCTCAGCATTTGCAGCACGTTCTAATGGATCACTGCTCTTTCTCCCACATCCTACAAGGGCCAAAACTTTCAGAAGCAAACACCAAACATACATCATAATACATGGATTATTTATTAAGTTTCACTCAGGAAATACACAAGAGAAATGCTTTTATGGTTAATTTTTAAAAAATTTATTATAAGGAAACTTTAAAAATGGTAAAGAAGAATGCTTGTAACATACCACAATAACCAGGAACACAGTTAAAGCCTACAGCATTTTTTTCCTCAAAGGAGAAAACCAAATGTCCAGCATCCATGTCTTTAGCTTGATCAGCTACTGCCCACCTCCTTTATTGACAGCTCCTGCTGCACTGACTCCTTACTCCTGATAAAAGACTGGTAATGTAATAAAAGCTGTTCAGTAACTATTGCACTTCTGCCCAGAAGTCCTTACATTTCAGTTGCAGGTTGAACAATTGAGTTTCTGAAGTGCTCTGAAATCGTTCAGGGTAGAACTGCTAAGGTTATTGTTATCCTGTTTGTTTCACAGCTAGAAAGTACAGTTTAAATCCAGAAATGGCAAAACCCTCCATTTCAGAAGGCAAAAGGAAATGGCCAGAGAAAAAAGCCTGTTTTATGAGTCTGCTTGTCACAACAGATTTTCCTGCAGAGAGAGATAAATGCTTGAAACGTGAACTTCCAAGCGGCCTCAGCATGAATCCCAGCAGTTACATTTTCTAAACCCATTACATGTCTTCCCTTCTGTGAGAGCCAACAAAATACATTCCCTACCAATGGGAACTGAATGTCCATCTGAGGAAAAGCAAACAGCATTAAATTTCCCAAAGGAAAAATGCAGAAGTTTTAGCCAAGAGACTGAGGCAAAATAAACTAAACACTTTGCACCAAGTGACTTTGGAGATGACTGTTCCATACTTCGCAAAGACAACTGAATTTTAAGAGGCTTGGTGGAACAGCCCACAGAAAGAAATCTGCTGCCTATGAACTCCTTTGGCTATTGAGGTTGTGGGAAAATCCTTCAAAAGGAATTAGAGTCTGTGTTGAAAGGAGAAGGGAAGGGGACCAGGGCTCTGAGAAGAGACACGGACATGAAGTCAGGTTTTCCCAGCAAGCCCCCACCACACAGCAAACAGGCAGAAGTGGCTGTGTGAAATCACACGTGATAGAAAATGAGGTTGAAAATTCTATTGGAAGAAGTTAATTACAGTCATTAAGGGCAGGATCATCTGGTGGGTGGTTACTAGTGGCTTGTGTTCAATTCCTGCCTCTGTCAACTGATTATTGAAGACAAATAAAATCTCCATCTCAGTGCCTCCAACTGCCTCCTGAGCCATTTTCTTACTGTGAGCAGAGACAGGGGCCCTTCCACAGATCTGTGAGGGCACAGGTGAGGGGTGTTACCTCAATCTGCTTATAATAAACAAAGGCTCTCATGGCTATTTTAGGCTGGAAAGCTCTGGCCAACCCCTAAAAAGCCAAGCCACTATAAGTGCTCTAAAAGAGCATTGGTGAGGATTTGGAGAAGGAAAAAACAAATCAGAGGCAAAACAAAAATGCAGATGACACAGAAGGTACAAATAAACACTTTCAAGCATTATTCTAGTCATTTAAAAACCAGAGTCCAATTAAAAACATTTTAGAGACTTTAAAAACAAATTAGCCTCGGATTTTTTAATTACACAGCACTGCTCCTCAGCTTGAGCTGGCTTGGATCACAAAAATCCATTTCACTTTCCATCTCATGCATTAGCACAAGACTGTGATGTTCACACTTGGAAAACATTTATCAGGTTTATTTATATATTTAAGCGTTACTCAGGAGAGCAAGTGCACCACTTCTAAATAAAACCTTACACTGCCTCAGCCCAAGGATTGTAGTTGAAGCAGAAATTTCTAATCGAAGCGGCAGGTTCGTGGCAGCATTCAGCAGGTACCACCTGCCCAGAGGCAGCTGCTGCTGGGTCATCCCGGGACACATACAGACTGTCCTGGACGTGCCTGCCCTGCTCTGCCCCCTCCACGCTCCCCACACCGACTGCAACACCTGATGTGTTCTGATTCCAGCATTAATGAGTGCCAGACATGGGAGTCAGGCTCAGGAACCTTTGCCAGAGCAACAACATTTCATCTGAACTTTGATGGCTCCTGCTGCTTCCCCAGCAATGAACTGGGGAGAGGAAGGAGCAGGAGGGCAAGTACCTGTTTAAAATACTTGCTGCTGCTGTGATGGATAAGCATTACATCTTCACTGCTGTGTAACAACCGGCAGCTACACGCAGCTCACCACAGCCAGTGCCACAAAAAAACCAAAATCCGATACTTGGGTGCACGGGTAGAGGCGGCCGCAGGGAGCCCCCCTGGAACGCGCTCCAGAGGCGCCCGTGGTCCGGTGCTTGTGCCCACCACAGGCACCTCCTCCCGCCTCGGCAGGAGCCTGGCTCTGCGGCAGGAGCTGCTCCAGCGCGATGCCATCGCAGCGAACACTCCCACCGGGCAAGGAGCACCGCCCGCCAGGTACGGAGCACCTGCCGAGCACCTCCCTCCAGCCAAGGAGCGAGGAACAAGTGCCACCAGCCCAAACGCGAGTGTCACCAAACACCTCTGCTCAGGTGCGGGGGTTGGGCTCTTTATGCACACATGGCTCTGCCTGCCCCAGCCCGGCAATGCCACACAGGTGTGTGCAGAACAACCACCCAAATTAACCCTTCCCAGGGCACGGGTGCCAGGGCTCTGACACCTGGGAGTCAGCTCGGCTTATCTACGGACACCTTAGGAATACCTTTCTTATCCCCGATTTTCCCCCCTTGTCCTCTAAAGCTCACAGTTAAGGAAAAAGTCATAAAAAACGAGTCCCACGGGAAACACAAACGCTGGGAAAGGGAGCGGGAGCCGCTGTCAGCCCCCTGCCGCAGCAGAAGCCCCGCGAGCGGCATCCCTGCTGCAAGTGCGCCCGGGAGAAAAGGAGCGCCGAGGTTCTCCCGGAGCAGCATCGCCCCACCAGCCCCGTCAGAGCCGCCGGCCCGGCCGAGCGGCGCCGGGACAGATCGGCCGGGGCAGACAGCGCGGACAAACGCGGCTCCCCACCGAGGGAGCGGCCCCGGCGCCCGCCCGGGCCTCAGGGCGTTCCCCACGCGGCGCGCGGTCCGACCCGCGGCTCCCCGGGGACGGACCCCGCAGCGCGGGGCTCTGCCCGCCGCACAGCCGCTGGCCCTCACCCGCCCTCACCTCCTTCTTCACGTTCCACAGCAGCTTGTCCTTCACGGCGTCCGCCGAGCAGCTCATGTTGGCGGGCCCGGGGCGCTCACAGCTCCCGACCCGGGCCCGCCGCCATCTTCACCGCGGCGTGACGTCACCGGGCGGGGCGGGGGCGCCGCCCGGCCGCGGGGGGGCGCCGTGTCCGGGCAGAGGCGCGCGCGGCCCCCGGGCGGGAAGGGACTGAGGGGACGTGAGGGGGGACATGGCGGGGGGACAGCAGGACAGCGAGACACGGGCCCAGCGGAGCCCCCGCGCCCGCTGCCGCTCCGGCAGCCTCAGCCCCAAATCCTCACTGGGGAGCACAAAGGCAACACGGAACAAAAGTTCCAGAGACCAACACCACCAATAAAAAGTTATGATGCTGGAGAAAAAAAATCACAGAAGACAAAATATAACACTTTATTAAAAATTAGTGTTCTATTTCCATTTAATGCACTGGCGAAACATTTTAATCAAGAGATAATTGATTAATTACTGCATTAACTAGGTACTTTGTCTGTAAAACTGACCCTTAAAAGTTAGACATAAAAATAAAACAAAGACTGAATCTCTAAGAAAATAACTCGATCACAGAATGTCAAATTAAACAAGACCAGCAATCATATTTGCTATCTGGTTATATAGTATCATAGAAATCCAAAAGGATCCTTTACTCCTAATAAACAAATGAAGTGTCAGTCACGCTGTGAGGTAGGGGCGGGCCTCACTCCCGTGACAGCCGCAGGGCCAGCAGAGCCTGCCCGGGCCCTGAGGGAGGCACCGAGCCCCCCAGGCACGGCCCAGCTCCCACAGCGCCGGGGAAGGTGGCTGCGAGCACTGAATGCCAACGATTGTCACAGGACACCACCTAACCGCAGGGGCTGCCGGGCAGACCATCCAGTTCAGGTCTATCTCCAGTACTGCCTGGAGAGAATTCTGTCTGAAAATGAAAAACCTTGAGAAGAATAAAATCAAACCAAGCCCAGAGTAAGCAATGCTCATTCAAACGCAGCTCTTGGTGACAGCACGGCCCTTCCAACACACTGCCTTGTCCATCACTTATTTTCTATTTTAACCAAGAAGTGCAAAAGATCAAAGTCACTGGAGTGGAACATTTCAGCAGGACAAATGTCTCCTGTTCAAAAAACACGACGTCCAGGTGAAGGTTAAGAGTGATTTTTGTCTGGGCGTTGACCAGCAGCTGGAGCCGGCCCCGCAGAGCTCTTCTCTGCCACTGCTGCCCCATTAACAGCGATCCTGGAGAGCTCCTTCCAGCAGCCGCTCTCAGACACCGAGCCTCCCTCCCGAGAGCGCCGAGGCTGCTGGCAGGGCACTGGCACTGCCTTTGGGAAGCACCCGCGGCCCTTTGGCACAGGGCTGGGCATGGCTGGCAGGGAAAGGCTCCCATTCACTCCCTCTGCCAAGGCAGTGCCTGAATGCACAAAGCTTTGACTAAATTTAGGAGTGAAGAGGACAGCAGATGGACAGCTAATGCAGTTAAAATTCACACCCTATACAGTGGGGCAAAAAGGCTCTTTTTTCTCCCAAAGGCTACTCCAAATTCCTGGGCACATCCTTAATGCACCCACTGGTGATGATCTGGGTAGGAAGTCAGTACAAGTGTGAACTTGCAGACAAATGCATATAATTAGAAACCTGTATTGGCTTAATTTGAGCAGAGAAGATCCTTGGAGAGCTCACTGCAAACCCACCAACACTGCCTTTAAACTGCACCATCCTGCTCACTGCTGCTGCTTCTGCCCTATACCAGGCTGTAAACTCATGTTCTAGAATGTCTAGAACATGCCTGTCACAATAATTAATAGCCTTCAATTGCGTAAAGACTGATTAAGGTGAGAGTACAAAGCACTGTTACATCACAACTCCAGTACTCAAAATGATCAGAACCTGGTTGGGACAGATTGGACAAGGCCAGGGCATGATTCTGGGCCAAGGGAGATTCAGTGACACCCTGTGCTGGCGCAGTTCCACACAAACAGGACTCAGGAGAAACTACAGTGAAAAGAAAAGGATACCTGCACCTATTTAAAACATGTTCATAACTGCTGACAGTTCTTACCCTTTGCACTTGGTAAACGATTCTCACAACCCAGATGATTCTAAAAACTGCTTGCTTCCCAGGTTAATTAATCTAAATTCATATCAGAAATTAATACTATTTGCTGGCTGTGAGAAATAGGGAAAGGAAAAACTAAACCAAAACACAAGCTCTTCTCGGCTTCTTACAGTGTAATAATTCACAAGTTGGATCCATTTCATTAATGAATCCTCTGAGTACAGAAAGCCTCTGGAGCAGCACACAGATCTGACATTCTCCTTCAAACACTCCTTCCCATACCTATCCTTGCAAGAAAAAATAAATGCAAATATGACATTTTTCTGCTTATAACTTCATTTAAACACAGTTTTGCAGGGTTATCAGCATCATTTACTCTGTTAACATTCACTACAATACAATAACAAGAAAAAAAAATATAAATCATTTACCAAGAAACAGAAGCGCCACATGTGTTTTTGAAATGGCATCAGCCTTTGTTACAAGACAGAAAAAGCACAAGATAATAACTTGAAGCTATTAAATGCAGCACAAAGACCCCTCCACTGCAGCCTCTGCTGGTGCCTTCAAATTAAATAGCATCAGTGGAGGGAAAAATTTTTAAAAATCCGTATCACACTCTAGCAGAATTAGAGAGAAATACCACAAAAATCTTTGTTGAAACTAATCTCAACAGCTGTACTTTCCCCGGCACAACAGAATAACCAGCTGGAAATGAAAAACTTACAGAAAGTAATAAAAAAGAGGTTGTTAGGATTATTAAAGATTTCAAGAGGCCTTTCACAAGAAGGCAGGTGCATCCCTGTGCAATGCTGCTTCCTGAATGTGAAGAAAATGAAGTGAATCCTGCCACATGTAGAGGCAAGAAAATCCCAGAAGTCTGTTAGTGTTTTTTTACTAACCCATATTTTAATTTCCAAAAACCTAAATGAGTGCAAATAATTTTTGGCTCCCTCCCCTGCTTGTTACTCCCAAACCATCTACATCTCAATTCCCCTTACAAACTCCCTGCATTAATTTGGGATTACTTTCTTGTCAGGCTTTTGCAGTAATTTTTAAAAAATCTTACAGGTAGATTTGGCACTGGTCAAAGCAGTTCAGGACTGACCATTGATACGAGAACACAAAGGCAGCTGTAGAACATATTCCTGGCTCCCAGAGGGCAGCCAGCAGGAATAACCATTATGGACAGTGGAAAACTGCTACCTACAGCTCAAACATACAAGCAAATGTTTAAAAATACAATAATGGTTTTTCATATTAAACTTGGAACTGTTTACAGAAAATTTCCAAACTTGCAGGGTGGACTTGACTCCCACCTCCTGAAGTGCCCTGTACAGTTAGCACCCAGCCAAGCACTCATAATAAAAGTGATTATTTCAGTATAAAATTCAGTATAAGCCACCTCTCTCCTGTGCCCAAAGCCTCTTGCAGTTCCATACCAGAACAATATTTTCACGGCTGTTTTTCTTCTTCAACTTCTACACTCTAGAAGGGATTCAGGACACAGAACTTGAATCCACATGATCTAGCTTTAGAAAACACTGTTTAGCCTGTACTTCTCCAGCCACTGCAATTTTTCCCCTGCTGCTTGAGAAATTTAACATTAAATAACATTTCTAGGCCACAGGAGGAAACTAACATAAAACCAATTCCCCAGATTGCCCTTGTTTATATAGAGGATTTCACTGTGACAAGCTGCAACCAGGGCAACACTGCCACAATCTGCCCAAGTTTGATTACTTCAGGTTTCTTCCCTCACCATACCCATTCCCCCTCTCCCAGGACAAGTCATTACCTACATACTTACATTCTCAGAGACTTTCATTTTTCACACGGGGAGGCTGATGACTTGATTCTTACCACATTGAAAGAGATTGCCTTGGAATCAATGAGTTTTAAAGACACTACCCTGGAACACAAACCTTTGCAGGTGTTCTGGGGACAGGGGTGGGAGAGCACAGGTGCAGCTGACCGGCCAGCCAAACGTTTGTCCTGGGGGTTCTCCCGTGTAGTGTCTGCCGAGAGCAGCCACATCCAAGTTCTCTCTTCAGTATCTTGATTTAATAACTGCAAGTTTCATTATACAAAGCCCTGGAAGGGGAGCTGTCTGGAAAGAGCTTTTCAAACCGCACCACCTCACACAGGAGAGCATTGCTGCTCACGGCAAGAGGGAAACCGGCCATTTGTTAGCTAGGAAAGAGCAACCACAAACTGAGAACCAGCGTCCCGAATCCCCCCTCCCCGGCAGGAAGCGGGCCCAGCCTGCAGGTGAAGCGCAAGGTGCACAACTCAGCTCTCCAAGCCCCTGGCCTTAGTGCTGCTTTGTGCACACAAACCCCCGCTTGCTTCTCCAGGGAGCCGAGGCGCCCCGTGAAGGTCAATGGGCAGAGTCCAGGGATCCCTGCCTCCTGCCCCAGTTGGAGGACACGAGCTGGGGCAGCCCTGCAGCAGGGGCTCGCTAGTGGCCCAGCTGGCGGTCGTCGTAGGTGCTGTATCTCTTGACGTGGATGCGGCGCACGCGGTCGCGCAGCTCGAAGCCCTCGTCGTCCTCGCTGTGCGAGGCCTGGCTGCGGCTGCGGCTGGTGGCCTCCAGCAGCGAGTTATCCGGGACACGGGGCGTCTCGTACAGCAGGACATTCAGTGTTTCCTCATAGATTCGTGCCTCAGGGAATTCAACCTACAAATGACAGCACACGGCCTGTTCCTCGCCCATCCGGGATAACAACCGGAACGCACACCCACACACAGAAAGGTACGGAGCCGTAAACCCACACATTATAAAGAGAGTAAGAAATTTCTAGTAGAGGGTTACTCCCACCACCAGGTCACCTCCCTCACCTAATTTTTTAGATTGCTCTAGAAGGGAATACAGTATCTCTGATTCTTAACATTGGACCCCGGTAACCTCAGCTGCACCACTGCAAATTAAAATGAACTCCTGAAGTCAGAGAAACTCTGTAGACTCACCAAGCTAATCACGACCATTTCTAGCCCGTAGCACGGGTGGGTGAAGCTGCATTACCTTGGTTTGCTTCTTCTCCGTGGCGTAGACGATGGAGGTGCAGCAGACCTCGGCCAGCTTGCGGCCCTGCCCATAGAAGGACCAGCAGCAGATCTCGTCCCCGATGACGTCCTTGATGAACAGCACTCTGCCGTTGAACCGCAGCGACAGCTTGTCAAACAGCTCGATGTTCTTCAGCAAGTTGTCATCTGAGTTACTGAAACACAGCAACAAAAGCAGGAACAGGGCTTTTCAGCCATCTCTGCCTATTCTGCCAGCTTTCAGCACTGATCCGACTGCAGAATACAAATAAGTAGTGACTCACTGCCACATGCTGCCAAGGGAAGAGGGGTAATAGCCCATTTCAGATACAAATACACTGCTCTGACCCCATGAGCAAACACACCAGCCTTTAGGGTCAACTTACACAATTAATAAGGACAGCACAATGTCCCAAACCATTACATCAACTATCCACACTCGAGTTGATCAAAACCCACTTTACTGCAGTTCTCTGGCTTGATGACAGCAGAAGTCCAGAGTCAGTGTGTGCTGGGAGGGCCATGTGCTCTGCATCCTGCACACCAGGGTCAATGCATTATTTAAAAACTAACTTTTATTGATGGACATGCAATGTAGGGCCTTCATTACTTTTCAAAGCAAGATACAGTTGTCAAAACCCAAAACAAACCAAAAGAAGCCAAGTTAGATCATCCATCATCATCTTCCATAGTCAAACTTTCCCACTAAAGTGAGGGGAAAAATGAAGGGACATACCTGGTGTAGGAGTATTTATTGTTGCTTCTATTATACAGCAGTTTAACAACAGGCTGTTGGGAGTGAGAGAAAAGAAGAAAAGGTAAGTTCTGTGTTTCAATACATTTAGCATAAATCCCCAGTTGATAAGAGCAGTTACTTTCATTGATGACTCTATCAGTCTCTCCTCTTCTTTCGGAGAGGTGATAATAGGGATGCTGCAGACAGGTTCGTACAAGTCTTTCTTGTCCTGTTTTAATGAAAGAAGAAAGAGAGGAAATAAGAGAGAAATGCTTAAGCTGACGTTGCTGCTGCTGCCTCCTTCAGCCCCTCTAGCCATGTTCCCAAACGCTGTGATGCACAGGAAAAGCTCTGGGTTGCTACAGTAACCACACAGCTTACCTTGATCTGAACCACAGCAGAGATTTCTTATCCCCGGAAGGCAGCAGTAATTGAAGTATTGGGATGCAGGTGGATGTCCTTAGCTATAGCAAGGACAAGGCCTAGTCATACTTGTTTAAGTGGGTTTATTATTCCATCCTTTCTTGAAGAAAAGGACAGTAGGAGTCTGCAGTAGTTTTAATCAACTCAAACCCCTGCACAGAAGAGCATCAGCCACCACGAATATGTGGCAGAACAGGATGTCACCAACACGAGCCAGCCCTCAGGACACAGAGCAAAAACCAAGTGTGGGCAGGACAGGCAGTGTCCCCAGATCCCTCACCATCTATTTACTACATAATATTTTAAAAATACCTTACACACCTCAGACTTGGTGCCATCTCTAAGACCATGAAATAATCTCTCAAGTTGTCTTAAATTAATTTCATAAGCAAAGCACCCATGAAACACTTCACAGGTTACTTCTGTTCTTACCTGCAGGGCTGCTTGGCACATGTCCACTAAGCCCTGGATGAGATAGTATTTGGCTTCTGCCATCAACGCTTTGATCTCCTGCCTGTGTTTTGGAAGTGCAATCGTGTCATCTCTGAGATAGTTTAAAATTGTTCCAAAGTGCTTCCCACAACGGTCTATAAGGATCCAGCCTGAAAAATAACCAACACATTTCAGTCACCTCAACACTAGGGACTACAAAAAGCTCCCTGGAGACATTAAACAACACTGAGATTTCCTGATACTGCTCAGGACATTTCTCCCATTTCACCCACTGGAAGTCCCTACTGACTCTGAGCAAACTGAAGCTGGTTCCAGAGCAGAACCTGACAGTGGAGCACCTTTGGTACTGCCCAGATGTTCCCACTCCCAGATGTTCCAGCACCCCAAAATCACAGCCCCAAGCTGAAACCACTCAGCTTCCAGCATAACGTGCTGAGATTGCTGCAGGAACCCAACTGCAGTGCTACACTGTGATGCTGGGCACTCAGAAACCTCTGAGAGCCAAGGAAGGACTAGAAGAGAGAATTCACCAATGTCTGCAACAAGTAGATCTGAGTAAGTTCTGTGGCCTAACAGGGAGGATTTGGCAATTCTCCAAACACATCTGCTGCTGCTGTTTGGAGTTAAAAAGAGAGAGAAATGTTCTGAAGATGCTAAAAAGCAGATCAGTCCAGAAAACTGAGTGTGGTGGAAAAGCTGTTCCACTCCCCAAACAGGAGCAAAGAACAGCACAGACAGATCAGGAGGCAGCACAGAGGGGGTGAAGCAGAGGAAACAGTAGCAAACAGACAAATTCTTGCAATTTTACAAAAATCCCTGAAGTCACATTCCCTAAGGAAACAGGATGTCTGATTGGTGCCAAACAATAGCAGTGTATGATGCACGCACGCACAAGGCTCAGTACAGAGCCAAACCCTTTCCCATAATGTGGAAGGCAGGAAAAAAGGTATTCATTTGGAATCTAGGTACAGAAAACAACCTAGGAAAGTAAACTAAACCCCTGCTGGGCTGTCCAGCTGGAGCTATCAGAACATGACTCATTTTCCATTCAGACTGAGGCACTTACACAAAACTGCCTGTTTTGCCCTTTATAATGTATCAGGGATTTAAAATATCCTGGGTCCAGCTGGAGGTGACACACTGCCTGCCTGATCCCTAAATACTGTCATGGCACCACGAGCCATGACTGAAACACGCTGCTCAGGAGAAGGGGAAAAAAAAAGATTTTTCAACAAAGCAAGGCAGGCTATTCTGAGCCTCAAAGCTGAAAACTGCACGTCCCTCCCTATGTGCGTGGTTCGAATAATGCCACTGCTTGATGTGACAGAAATGACAACCCACAGACTGCCTGTTCAGTCTTTACACCACCACCACCAACCTGCTCACCAGCTGTGAGGGCAGGAAAGAGGACCAGTCCTTCCCCAGTTCACCTGAGTAACAAAACCAGGTATTTCTTTAAAGCCAAAGGCTTGCTAGCACCAACAGCACTTGGCTGCCTAATGCTCCAAGTTATTTTTGGCATATACCATCCCCTACATCCTTCATGAAGTAAAACCCCCACCAAACCCCAGACTGTTTCACAAAGCTGCCAACAGCAAAAGCCATTCCCTTACCTTCCTTGTCGGTGAGCACCTCCATCCTACCGCTGAACATGGCTTTGAGCATGGTGTCGTGCCTGGTGAGCACCTGCACCGTGGTGTAGTACAGCGAGCCCCCGACGTTGAGCCGCACGTACTTGTTCCCCAGGCTGCCGCCCTTCAGCCCGCCGGCCTTGGGCTTGTGGCCCGCCGCCGGGCACAGGGCGCTGCCCAGGCACGTGTCCCCCGACATGTCCTTCTGGAGGTAGATGACCACCCTGCAGCGCGTGGGCCGGGCCAGCCCCGCCGTGGTGCCGCGGTCACGCCTCAGCGGGCCAGGATGGCAGGGCAGGGGCCAGCATCACCTCGGGGTCAGCGCGGCGTGGGGGTCAGCGTGGCGTGGGGGTCAGCGCGGCGTGGGGGTCAGCGTCAGCACAGCCACTGCACACACAGACGTGGATCTCACCCTGCGGAAGAGACGCTTCCTAAGGACACAGCTACACACATCCGGACAAAACATGATTTTGCCGTTTTTCAGACGATTCACGCAGCCAGGTTACCGCTGCGGCACACTTCTGAGGCACGTGAATCTCCTCCGACTTCCTGTTATTGTATCTCCAGCCAACACTGCAGCCAGCACAGCACCGAGGCCAGGCGTAAATGCTGCTGGAATTCAGCTCGCCCTCGGCTTCCCAAAAGAACCCAACTCTCTCCCAGTCCTGAAAAGCCCTGGAAGTGCTTCCTGCCCCTCCTTCAGCTGGGGTGTGTGTGCGTCCCCCTGAGTGGGGTTTGTTGGCATTGGTTTGACTTAACTGGAGACACAAATGTCTCTTTAAATGCCTCAACACTGAAAAGACGGATCAAAAAGTTCTATTTTCTGGTAACTCCTCTCATTCAAAACTCTCCTTCACCCATCCTGGAGCCCTGACCAGTGAACATAGCTCTAATTTGAAATAAACACGACTCCCCATCACGTAGGCCACTGTTTGTCACTGATATCCTGCCTCGCAGTGGTGTGTTCGTAACAGCAGCCAGAGCGAACCTGTGAGGAAGACAGGAATCCAGCCTGTCCAACCCAACTCTTCAGAGGAGAGGAACTGTTGCTCCCGGCAGTTTCTCACTGCTCTAACCGAAGAGCGAAGCGAAACACGAGCAAAGCAGCTAAGCCCCCTGCCCAGCCAGCGCAGCTCCTGTAAGTGGTCGCTGAGGAGCTGTGAGGCCTCCGCTGTAAACAGTCACGAGCTCTTTAATTACCCCTTTTGACACGAACGAATATTCCCCACATCCCTTCCCGTCCCTTCCTTCCTGCCCCGCGTGGGAGGCAGGACGGGCCGCGGAACAACGGCCCCGCACCGGGACCCACCCCAGCTCAGCACCGCCGGGAAAAGGAGCGACCCGAACGGCGCGGGGGGAGCCAGAGGAGCCGAGGGAACCCGAGGGTACCGGGGAAGAATGGGAACCCGCCCCCGCCCCACAGCCCGGGCCCTGTCCCGGTCCGACCCCGGCTGCACGGCGGGCACAGCCCGGGCCCTGTCCAACCCCGGCTGCACGGCGGGCACAGCCCGGGCCCTGTCCCGGTCCGACCCCGGCTGCACGGCGGGCACAGCCCGGGCCCTGTCCAACCCCGGCTGCACGGCGGGCACAGCCCGGGCCCTGTCCCGGTCCGACCCCGGCTGCACGGCGGGCACAGCCCGGGCCCTGTCCCGGTCCGACCCCGGCTGCACGGCGGGCACAGCCCGGGCCCTGTCCCGCTCGGCCCGAGCCCCCTGGGGATGGCGGCACGGCCCGGGACAGGCTCCGTCCGGCCTGGCCACCGGGGAAGCGAGCAGAGGCGGCCCGGCCCGGCCCAGCCCAGCCCGCACACTCACCCGCCGCCGCGGCCGCCGCTCAGCCCCGGCCCTGCCCGGGAGCCGCCGGCCCGGAAGAGTTTGGCGGCTCCCGGCGGGCCCAGCGCAGGCGGAGGCGGGGCCGGGCCGGGCGGGGCCGCAGCAGCCGGAGCCCGGCCGCGTCAGCTGAGGGCCCGGCCCGCCGCGCTGCGCTCCGCTGGCTGCCCCGGCCATGGCGCAGGCGGCGCTGGGCGCGGCGGGGCTGCATTTCGACGAGCTGAACAAGCTGCGGGTGCTGGAGCCCGAGGTGGCGGCGGAGACGGCGCAGCTCCGCGAGGACTGCCGGGCCTTCGTGGACAGTGAGTGCCGCGGGCCGGGCCGGGCACCCAGCGGCTCCGGACACCGCCGGCCTTCTCTCGCCCCTTTCCCCTGGTTCCGCCCACATCCTACAGCCTGGCTGTGTACAGTAAACTCTAAACGTACAGCTGCATCTAAAAACTGTACGACAAAGCAGGAGCGTTAGATCTCTTCAGGGCAGTTCTGAGTATCACTTGACGATTTTTTTTCTTTACAGAAACCGTAGAATTTCAGAAAATGGTGGCCGGCTTGACTGAGCTCGTTGACCAAATGGCCAAAGCTGTAGAAAGTGAGAAGATGAAGGTACTGTGCAGTTAATTCCTGGCTTCTCATGTGCGCTCTCCTGTGTGGGGCCTCTCTATCTTCCCCTCCCTTTAGAGCAGAAGCAACGATTCTCTGTCAGCATCGTGCTGGCATTCCCCTGGGATTAACTGGGCCTTTTAAATTCACGTTTATGATAATATTAATCGATACTAATGAATTAATGAAGCCTATGATGGTGTCACATTACTCCAGGTACCAGTCCTGCTTTCCTTGCTTGTCTGTGTTTCTGCACAGAAACAGAACGTGTGTTTTTTAATCACTCTATCTTGGTAGAACTTGTTATCCAGAGGCAGGAGAGGCCTCTGGTAGCCTGAGCTTGTCTGGCTGTAAGACCAGAGTGCAGTTTGTGTGTCCAGAGGGGTCACTGATTTGTTCCTGGAGCTTGGGAGAAGCCCCAGGGGCCTCATCCTGCCCAGCCTCAGGAGCACAGCAGCACCCTCCCTTAGTGCTGGCACGGCTGGAATGCCTCACAGTCAACCTGCTGGGAGAGGGGCTAAAGGAGTTCACCCCAATCCCTGCACACATCCCTGCCCTGTCCTGCCAGGCCATCGGGGCACAGAACCTGCTGAAGTCAATCGCAAAGCAGAGGGAGGCTCAGGAGCAGCAGCTCCAGGCTTTGATAACTGAGAAGAAGATGCAGCTGGAAAGGTGAGTTTTGTGTTCAGTGCTTTGGGGTGTTGTGCAGGTTGGGAAGGCTCAGGGTGGCCACAGGGCTGACTGCCTGTGCTGTGGGACCCTGGGCTGCCTCAGACAGCCCCACCTGCATCAGGAGTTGCCTCAGTCCCTGAGGATTCCAGGGCTGAACAGAGGCAGCAGGAGCTGGGGCAGTGCAGAACTCAGACACCTGCAACAGCCTGGTGCCTGGCTGATAAAGGCCCTGCAGAGCTCTCAGTGTGACTCACACAGGCAGCCCAGCTCCCCCGGCCCCTCCCAGGGGCTGCCCTGCCCCCCTGCCCCAGGCGGGGTCCTGCAGCCTCTGCTCTGCCTTGCAGGTACCGCATCGAGTACGAGGCTCTCTGCAGAACTGAGGCCGACCAGAACGAGTTCATCGACCAGTTCATTTTCCAGAAATAGAGGATTTTAAGATAAAAACCAACTCCCACGGAAACTTGACCATTCCAGAATCCTGAGAATTTCAGAAATATGCAATTTCCACTGTGCAGGAGTGCAGATGCTTTGTACAGTGGAGGGGCTGTACCTCGGTTTGAGTGTACTGTGGCAATAAGGAGAGCTCACAGCTGCACAGACTGTTTTCTGGCCTTTGATTTTATACCAGTTTTGTACAGTCAGTAGTTCTAATTCAAATTACAGTTGAATTAATGCTACTGGTGCTTTGTTGTGTCTCTTTTTGAACAGCTCTCTACAGCTCTTTCATGGAAATCAGAGAATTAATTATTGTTCTCAGACTGTCTGGCTGTACAGGAGTTAGTTGTTCCTGCTCTGTTATTTTTCAGTGCAAGGGTTTACACACAAGCAGCAATATTGGATCTATGTCACTTATGTTCCTTTTTCTGTAGAATTAGAAAAAAAAGACAGAAATGTGTGATTTCCAGAATGGACCAATTACAGACACAAAAAAGCAGAAACTACAGGAGAAGAAGTTTGAACTGAACATGGTCACCCTAAGTTCCTTCAGCCATTCTCTGAGACTGAATGCAGTTTAATGCATTTAGTTATTTATTTCCATACCAGAAGTGATTTTAGGGAAGAAAGAAATTTTCAAATCCTTGGTTACAATTCCCGAAGTACTTCAGAATCCTCTAGGCAGTACTCCTGGTTGTCAAGGCTAACTTTAAGCATTCATAAATCCAGATTTTGGCACATTTATCATTGATCAGACATTTATAATTAATCAAAATGAAGCAGAGCAAAGGCAGTGGAGAGGAAGTTAAGAATCATGATATGAATTGAAATGCTTTAGAAGAACAGCTTTGCAAATCTGTGTGTAATGGGTTGGGGATTCTTCAGACTGTGTGGCTGGAAGACGATTTCCTATTTGAGTGGTTTCCAAACAGTCATCTTGGAAGAACAGTATCAGCTGCAGGGTGTGAGTGAGTGAGTGTGTGTGTGTCCCACACAGTTACACATCAAAGGGTTAAAAGTCCATTTTCTTGGGAGAGAGGCCCTGCACAGACCCGACCCTGGGCTGGCCCAGGCCCCTGCCAGAGCTGTGTGGTGGCAGCAGGGCTGTGCACTCCAAGCAATTCCATTTTTCCTTGCAGCAGCCAGTGCTCTGGGAGGAGCCGCTGCAGCCAGCACGAGGGAGACGCCTGTCCCAGAGGACTCCGCCAGCGCAGGGTCGGAACCGAGTGCAGCACGGGTGTGGTGGGAATGACTTCCAGAGCCGGCTACTTCCTTTTCCTCTTCTCCACGTGTTTGTAGTGCGGGTGGCAGAGCATGGTGAAGAGCAGCAGCAGTGGGATCAGCAGGTAGGGCAGGTAGATGGAGAGCAGCACCAGGCGCTCGCGCAGCGTCTGCGGGCCCGCCTGCTCCGACTTGGAGAAGTCGTGGAACAGGATGTGGGCCAGGATGGCAAACAGAGTGGTGGCCACGTGGGTGGAGTAGATAATGGCAGGAGTCCTGATCCATCTGCAGCCACCTGTACAGAAGCAAAAAGGAAACAATATTTAAGTATTTTGAAACAACCAGAATTCCGAGGCTTGTGACAGAACGCTGACTGCTGCCTCTCTGCTGGGGTGAGCCATCAATCAGACTGAACAGGGAGCAGAAAACCCCTCAGTACTGGTAGGAACCAGGGAAATTTCTCTCCCCTGATGGCACTTTAGAACAAAGGGGTGATCCCGAAAGTTTTAAAGTAACAAAATGAGTACACAGGCTTGACCCAGACCTTTAGCTGCCCTGGAAATTAGCCAGATGTCAAATGCTGATGGTGGTTATACAAATGGCTGCACCTGACAAGAGCCTATAGCCTACAGTTACAAGGTTTTGTTCCTGACAAACTTTAATCTGTGCTGCTTTCTCAGGTAGAACACTCACGTGGGCCCTAGCAGCCCAGCCCTCCACAGTACATCCCTCAACCCCCCTAATCATTACAGAGAAACGTTCTCAGCAGCAGCAGGTGTCCTGCCAAAATGCCCCCAGGCCGTGCCCTCCACCCCCCTGGTTGCCCCTCACCTTTCAGGAAGGCGTAGGCAGCGACGGGGAAGAAGGGCAGCTGGAGAAAGGCTTCGCAGTAGATGAACGCCTTGAACCACTCGGGGGGCTGCAGCATCATGGGGTCCCTGAAGGAGGTTGCATACTGCTGCAGCAGGTCTGTCAGCTGAAAAAACCCAGAACAGTCACTCCCTGAGCATCCACCACAGCAGGGCAAAGCTCATCATTCTCCATGGGATGAAGCCACCAGGGTTTGGGCTCCTTCCCAGGGCTGCTGCAGGGGAACAGCTCAGCACCAGGATGTGGGCTCAGTCAGGGGCAGTGAGTATTCCTGACAGAAATGTAAACTCCAGCATGGCTTTACGTTGGACTTTGAACGGAGAGATATGCATTGAGATCTGCTGGTTAACTATTAATTGAAAATGGTTCCTATACTGGAGTAATCCTACAGGCAATTCCGATGGCAAAAACCAAATCACCAGCTGTAAAGCTCAAACAGGAGGTGACAGCCGACTGCACCCTGATGATGAGGGCTGAACTAATTATCTGCCATCCAACTGTTATTTTAATTGATTTTATGATGTTCATTGTCTTCTACGATTTTGTTCAAAACTCAGCAAACGAGTTTTTACTAATAAATTCGGCCGCTGGCATACCTGCTCCAGATTGCAGCGGCAACAATTCCCTGTTGCGTTTTGGCAGGAATTTGAGGGAAACTCGGGATCGGAGAACGCCCGGGGCCGCAGGAGCCACGTCCGGGGCACGTGGCGCCGGCCCCGCGCTGCCGCGGCCTCGGGGCGCCGGTGCCGGGGGGACAGCGGGACAGCGAGGCCATTCCCAGGGCAAGGATGTCCTTGTGGCAGCCGGGACACAGCCACAGCCCGCTCTGGGCAGAGGAACATCCCCGCCGCCCATGCCGCAGCAGCTCCCCGGGCCGGGGACGCGGAGCGGCCGCTCCAGCGCCGGCACAGCCGCGGAGGGAACGGCCTCTCCCATCCCACTGCCGCTCATTCCCCTTCCCCTTCCCGTTCCCAATGAATGACCCGGCTGTGACTCATCTCGTGGGCACCGGCACCGCGTCCCTTCCAGACGCTCTCTCACACATTCCCTGCAGTTTCTCTCCCCGCCGATGTCTCCGCACACGAGATTCGGCGAAGGCCGCCCCCGGACCCATCAAACCGGCGGATGCCCCGCACGCATTCACGCAACGAGCCCCGGCCCGAGCCCCGGCCCCACTCACGGCCCGCGGCGCGATCCCGGCGGGCAGCAGCGGCTGGAGGTCGATGAGCGCCGTGATCGGGATGTGCGAGAGGAAATAGAGGGCGAAGAGCCGCTCCCGCCACCGCGGAGCCGCCGCCATCGCCGCGCTGGCCCCGCCCCCCGCTGGCCCCGCCCCCGCCCGCGGCCACGTCCCGCGGCCCCGCCCACCACGGCCACGCCCCCGGCCACACCCTGTCCCGGCCCCGCCCCCGCGGCTTTCCCCGGTTTCCTCTTCCCGTTCTTTCCCCGCTCCCCGTTCTTTTCCCTTTCCCCGTTCTTTTCCCTGTCCCCATCCCTTCCCCTGTCCCCGTCCTTTTCCCTGTTCTCTCCCCCGTCCTCCCCGGTCCCGCAGCTCGGGCCAAGCCCTTTCTTCCCCGGACGCGTCTCTGCTGAGCTCCGGAGCCCAAGCGCGGCCCGGCCCGTTCCAGCCCCGCCAGGCCCGGCCCGGCTCCGGTTCCCCGTTCCCGAGCGGCCCCGCCCCGCAGAGGGGCCCAGCGCAGCCCAGCGCAGAGCGGGACCGAGCGGCCCCGGGGCAGAGCAGGCAGCAAAGAACCACGGCCAGCACCGCGTTTTCAAATGTCACATTTAATGTTTTCACCACTGTACTCCAAATCTACATTTTACAAAGTGACCAGCAAGTGTGCCACATTAACTGACCAACCTCTGAGATTTTACCTTTCATACCAGTGTCTTCTGGGGCTCGATAATTAAACACGTTTCTCATTCAAGTGAATTGAAATGCTTCAGTTGATTTTATTCTCAGGAGCCTCATAAAAAACAAAGATATTGCACCATCTTTGTTCAGTTATTCAATGTTTGTCTCTTTCACAGCAAATAATTACTTCATTGAAGTTAAAACTTCCAAACATAACTTACTAATAGTCTCCAATTCCAGCTCAGATCACTCTTGTTGAAAATACTCTGCTAAATACAGATAACTTACAATAACTTTAACAGTTAATTGTCCATAACAAACACCATGGTTTCTCTCCAGACCAAGGCTCAAATTTTAAGACCACCTTTTAGTATTCCTTTGTACAGGTGAAAAACAGTCTTCAATTTTCTAGTCTTGTTTTAAATACAAAAGTTGGAAGGGACATTCAAGTTTCAAGTCTCCACACTAAACTTAAAAAAAAAAAAAAAAAATCATGTGGAGGTAAACAAACCAAGTTGTATACTCCAGGAGGTAGAGGCCTTCAATTTGTGTTCATATATACATATGCACAGAATTCAGTGTTCCAACAGAAAAAGAATTAGCCAAAAAGTAATAAAAGTTATTTACTACTGTGACATTTCAAGACTTCCACAGCTTTGCCTAAAGACACGAACACAATTAACAGAATTCCCTATGTGCTTTTTTTTGTCATTTTCTTTTTTTTTCTCTCAACTGTCCAGTGCAGGAAAAAGTTCTCACAAAATTTCACAGACCTAAAATGTGCAAGCTAGTTTCTCTCTATACAGCAATGATGTCAGGGATCTCTGAAATTAGCCCATAAATGGAATTATTTACACACATAGAAGATGCATGCTGGGGGGTTTTATGTAAGAAAGAGCAGAAAAACTTCTAATAAAAATAGATTAAATATATATATATATTTATACTGGGTAAGGAAACAGAAGTTTAGTCTCTCCTAGTCACAAACTCATTCTCTCTACTCACAACATTTGATTTTAGAACAGCACACATCACCATCACAGCTCTAGTGAGAAGCTATTTATAGGGTTGGGCATCAGGGGGACGTGGCCACTTCCCATGGCCACGGCCACCCAAAGGGACTTCATGATTGGTCGCAGTCAAGTTTTCTGTATTCCTTAGTTTTAGAAAACCCAAAATCTTCAGGAATGGCTCAATATCAAAATGTATGTCTATCTGTTTGTACAATCTCACTTCAATTTAAAAAAAAAGGAAAAAAAAAAGAAAAAAAAAGAAAAAACCTCCCCGAATTTGGTTCAATTCTGTTTGTTCTGAGCTGAGCCATCACAGCTGCACTAGAATTCATAAAACACGTGCAACTCTGGGTAAAATATTTTCTTCTAAAAGCACAACCACTTTACAAGATTAAAAGTCTAGTACATTTCTAAGTATTATTCATATTGTACAAGTAGTGGTTGTTAATTTAAAACTTCATTAGTAAAATTACAGTACAAGCATGATTAACCTCCAGAATTGCAAATCCCAGACTCCAGTGGAAAGCTACATTACATCTTCAGTAGTACGGGGCGCTCCGGTCACTCCCACACCAGCGGCGACGGCGGCATCTCGGAGGGCTGGGCGACCGTGGAGCTGCACAGGGGACACAACATCAGAGCTCCTGCAGGGGCTGGCGGCCACAGCCTCACTGCTGGGAGGGAACAACACCCCAGGAGAGCAAAACCCACACCCAACCCGGCCCACAGCCGCAGGGATCCCTCTGTCTGATCCCTTCTCACCCCAGCACCTTCCACGTGCAACCAAAACTCAAACTACAACCCAAACCCAACTTGTCAACCTTCCCAGTGCCAGGTTCAGCCTGACTTCTGTTCTTTTGCACAAAAACGTGACTTGAAACTTTCGCACGTTTCACTTAAATAGTGGAGGAATTCACATAAACAGCCCACAAGGGTTTCATCTCCTGCTCTCAGGAACTGAAAACCTAAAAGGTTCCGGATGTCCGAATTCTGTAGCACTAATAAATGGGAACTGCTATCAGATTTGATTACATACAGTTACCTAATAAAGCTCTTAAAAGCAGCAGACTGAGGGTTGATGCAGAGAGGCACTCTGTTTCCTTTCTGCTGTTCCAAAATGAACTGATGAATTATTTCTGTAGACAGGAGAAAAATACAAAACAACACAGCATTAACACTTCTGGCTTCAGTAAAATACGAAGTCAGCTGGAGGGAAACAGAACTTCCCTTATTGAGAGTACATTTTAATGAGGATAAAAGAGCTCCAGCTTCCCTAAATCTGACTGCTCAGCTTCAGCTCCTGGCTGCTGCTGCCCCTTTCTGCAGGACAGCTGCGGAGGTCACAGCCCCCAAATGCCACACGGTGGCTTCCCCTTCCCCCAGTGCCATCCTTCAGCAAAGGATGAGGAACAGGGCACCAGGGATGGGCACTGGTGAGGTCTGAAACCCACAGACTTCTGCAGGTCAGCTCGTGCTGCTGCCTTATCTCAGAACACTTACAATTCTGGTCTTTCGGTGAAAAGAAATGATTTCCAGTGTATACTATGGAAAACTACCTAAAAGAAACCAGCACAGGGTTTCTTTTTTTCTTTTTCTGTGTGGATCCAGAGGACAAATCCCAGCTCCATCCCAGCTCCATCCCACGTCCCCCCGCTGCACGGGGACAGCTGCACGTGCAAGGTCAACCCCTGCTCACCTTTAACCTGCCGAACAGAACTGAGGTTCTTCTCAAAAGTGTCATCGAATTTGGGATTAGTGATGGGCTCAAAATCACTGGTATAAACTCTGCCAGTCGAAGTGGAGAAACAACATTTGCACATACAGGTGTGGTACCGCAACCGGCCCTCGTCCAGGTAGGGGTGAGCTAAGGCATCCTTAGCAGATATCCTTTTGGACTGGGAACAGCATGGGAAGGGAAGAGAGCAGGAGTCAGGCTACGTTCAGAGCTACTGAAACTACTCCTCGATTATTCCTCAGCTGTTTTAGAGAGCCGCAGCCTCGCGGAAGGAGGCGCTGGTGCCAGGCACTGCCGGAGCTGCCACTAGAGGGGAGCTGAGGCTCACAAAGCAGCCCGGCTGCGTGGCACCGACCTCCCTGCTCACAGCCCCCAGACAAACCCCCATCAAACGCCCCTAGGAACATGCTTTCCAACCGGCTTTTTTCTCCACAGAACTTACAATTATGACTCCTGCCATAAATCAAAACAAGCCGGGAAAAACAGGATTCTAAGTGTTGAGGGAGTCTGAAAGGATTTTTTTTTTTTTTTAATGTGGAAGTTATGGTTTAACATTTCTATGGTTCTGTTCAGCAAAGCAATCTTAAGGTTTTAAAAAAAATACACTCCAAAGGCAGTGCTTCTAAATGCTTCATCAGCCCCCAGCCTCCTCCTTTGCACTGCAGGCACTCTGTTTTACATTTGCAATGTTGGGGGGGGGTTCTGTGGGAATGAAATAATTAAGATTATCAATTCCAAGATCAGATTTTCTTGTGACACTTCTCTACAATGTCCCAAGAAATGAAATCCAAAATCCAGAGCAGCACATTTTTATTAGAAAAACAGATGCTCAGTGGAAAATGATCCTGCTCTGTGATTGGGGATGCAGAAGGAATTTTTTGTGTGTTGCAAGACCAGGAACACCCCCGTGTCCCTAATTAGAACTGCATCAAAGTAGCTGATGTTCTGCTACCTACACCCAGCTCGGAAAAGAGCATGAGTCATGCACAGCCTCATCCTTCCCACTGCCGGAGCTTCCTTCCCAGGACCACTCGCTTTGAAACGTGAAACCCCCATTCCAGGGGAATTGATTGGCCAATTAGACGATATTTTTACATTTTTTATGGACCAAAAGTACTGCAGTGCCATGCAGAAGGAAACCAGCTAAAGCAGTCCCTGACTTACAACACTGATTTAAAAAACTGTTCACACCAGAAGTATTAGAGGTGATTTTCAGTCCTACTTACTGGATCAAAGACCAACATCCTGCAAAGGAGATGAACTGCTTCGTGTGTAGCTTGACTGGAGAGTGTATATAGGACAGGAAGGGATGGCTGTAGGGGGAATGGGAGGAAGAGAAGCACAGAGTGTCCTGTCAGATCCATCAGCAGGAAAACCCTGTTCCCACACACGCTGCTCAGCAAGGACAAACTCCTTGTTAAAGGGGACAAGGGGCACCTAACGCTTTCCAGCATGACAGCAATCAACATTACAAAACCCAGCAACTGTAATAAAGGTCTAATTGATCACTGTTTCCCTCAGTTCAGGTGTAACCCCTAGAAAAACCTGCTTTTATTTATGTATTTTTCTATACAGACACCACTCCCAGCTGTAGCTGCTCCAGGGTTTCATTAACTCCATCATTTCCAGTAGTCCGTTTTTTTAATCTCAATCACTCCCAAATTATGGATTACTTTGCTCTCCCTTGCCCAGGCAATCCACAGCTGACTGACCGTGACAGAAGGGCTGTACTGGATGTCAGGGTTGCTGTACATTTCCCAGTATAAATAAGAATTACACTTCCACAGTGACATCAGTCAGAGTTAACCCTGAACTGCCACACAGAGCCCTGAGCACTTCCCAGCCTTGGCTTCTCAGGGCAGCCTATGGAATATAAATCTGCAGTGTTTGGTAACTCTGCTCCTCCTCAGCAGAGGGATCCCAACAGGCAGGGGGGGACTCCACACGTTTTCCTTTGGGAAGGGGGTCAGCAGCAACAGGGACAGGGACAGCTCCCTCACCCTGCCAGGGTCACAATTCCCTTGAACTTCTAAACACCAACCCGACAAAGTCTAAGAGGTATGTAAATACCCATTCTGCCAGCACACAGCAGGGTGGGGAGGTTTAACCAGAAACTTCTGGCATTAATCTATTTTTACACGGAGCAGCAAAATGCCTCACCCCTCTCTCCCACTGCGCTCACCTACGGCGAGTAAAAATAGTCAGTGTGACAAAGCAATCGCCCGTTTCTAACTTGGGCTCCTCTCCCCATTAGTCTAATTAAGAAACCAGTAACATTTAACCATTTACAACCAGCAAAAACTCCGTTTCAGAGCATGAAAAGCCAGGAATTTGCACTCAAACATCAAGTGTGCTTCAAGCCGAAAACAAAAATATCATTAATCACCTGGGTGCTCTGTATCCCCTGGCTCCAAGGTGCAGTGAGCACACCAGCTCCCATGGCACTCCACAGAGAATGAACATTGTTTACCCCAACACACACAGAACCAACTCTTAGAGTGTAGTTCTTACAGTTTGGTGGCTACAGGACATTAAATCTGTAGTGGAAACTTTTTATACCATTTCACTTTACTTGCTTTTTAGGATTCCCACTATCCTCTGGGTCATAAGACACTGGGATTAGGAGTCACAACTCTTTTAGCACATGATAGCAGAAAAATACACTTGACTTAAAACTGGTAGAGAAAATCTGAAGGAAATCCTCCTATTATTAATGCTCAAATTAAAAAATCCTGAAATGGAACAGCATATCATGAACAGAAAGTCATGAAATGGAACAGCAACAACTTTATGTAGTGGTTCCAAAGTGCCAGGGAGGCAGAACTCCCACATGTCAATAATAAAGCAGAATATACATGCAATGCTCATTTCTATGGTAACTACTATTGTAGTGAGCAGACAAGAGAAATTACTTCAACATGCAGAAAATAATGATGCAAACTTAACTACTGGAGCAAGTACAGGCCAATAATTTTGTTGATTTTGTTGGCAATCATAAAAACAACCTTATTGGAGGGCCACAGAGCCTTATCCCTGCACAAGCATTTCTTTGTATCTGTTAACACTATATTGCATTTGCCCTTTTTATTGCCCAGTCAGCACAATGACTCCAGCTTGCCTTTTTCCTTTGGTTTGATGTCTTTTTTTAAAATTAACTTTTACTCCAATTGTGTTGAACGCTGTACCTCAGCTTTCAGCCTCTTGTTGGGCCTTCCTGAGCAGCTCAGGTCTGAGCTCAGGCGTGCAGGGACCCTCTGGGCTTGGGGTGCTGGAGGTTCTGCCCTTGGCTCTGGGCAGTGGGTGAATTCCATCTCTAACACTCCTGATCCTGGCAGTGCAGCAGCCCTCCAGGGCTTTCTGAATTACACTGTCAATTTTAATTCATGTCTCTTGCCAGTACTAACACTTAAATTTAACATCTTCATTCAAAGTCGCTATCAAAACACTGTCACCTCCAAGAGGGAGATTTTCACCTGGGTCATCAAGTCCAACAGTACCCCCAAGGCAGAAGCCAGAAATGCCCCTGACAGGTGAAGAGCCCCCTTGTCTCCACAGCAGTTGGACTCCCCACCCTGGGCACCACCAGGAGCTGTGGTGAACTCGGCGCCGTTCCCAGGCACAGCTGAGACCAAACACCCACAGCCAGGGTTTGTAACCAGCAGGCCAGGGGAATGGAAGCAGGATGTGAAAGCCTGAGCCCTGGGCAGAGGCAGCCCTGGCAGGCAGGGCTGGGTGGCAGGAGGCAGCCCTGGCAGTACCTGTTTATGAGGACCCCTGAGTATGTGTGCCTTGGCGCCTTCACAAGCCGTCCTCATCGCCTCCAGCGACGGCGTGCCCAGCAGGTCTGTGATCAGATCCAGCTGCACAGAGCACACAGCACACAGCTCAGACACGGCCTGCACCCCACTGCAGCAGCACACTCCTCAGCTAACACAAATTAACATCCTGTCCCTGTGCCCTGGGAGCAGAGCTGACCCCCCCGGCTGTCCCCTCCTGGCAGGGAGCTGTGCAGAGCCACCAGGGCCCCCCTGAGCCTCCTTTGCTCCAGGCTGAGCCCCTTCCCCAGCTCCCTCAGCCTCTCCTGGGGCTCCAGCCCCTTCCCCAGCTCCCTCAGCCTCTCCAGGGGCTCCAGACCCTTCCCCAGCTCCCTCAGCCTCTCCTGGGGCTCCAGCCCCTTCCCCAGCTCCCTCAGCCTCTCCTGGGGCTCCAGCCCCTTCCCCAGCTCCCTCAGCCCCTCCTGGGGCTCCAGCCCCTGCCCAGCTCCCTCAGCCTCTCCTGGGGCTCCAGCCCCTGCCCAGCTCCGTTCCCTGCCCCAGCCCCTCCCTGTCTCCCCTGAGGTGCAGCAGCGCAGCAGGGAAGGCTGGCAGGGGGAGGTGAGGATGGATACCTGCTGGATGGGACTCTGTGCCTGGAACAATATCCTTCTGCCAAGCAACTCTGCAAAGATGCAGCCAACAGACCAGATGTCGATGGCATTGCTGTAGTGCCGGCTGCCCATCAGGATCTCCGGAGCGCGGTAATACTGAGTGACAACTTCCTGAGTCATGTGCCGGGATTCGTCTAACTCTTCCACCCTGGCCAATCCAAAATCACAAATCTAAATTGAGAAGGTAAATAAGAAAATTAAAACAACCAAAACACCTTCTGCGTTTCAAATAGGCAGCCTTCTGGGAAGGAGGCAGGGAATCCCCAAGCAACATTTAAACACATCAGATAATCTGCTGGAACTGCGTAAGCCAGGGGAGAGGGGACAGGAGGAAACAATGCTGCTTTGTTCCACAGCCATTTAAACTTCCTACAATTTGATTTGAAACCACAGCACGTTTTAAGTTGGCATTACAATATTTATAATCTGAAAGATTAAAAAGCTTTGCGCTACAAAACACCCGACCTCTGGGTGCAGAGTATTTCAGCTCAAACAAACTTCATTTGCTCATGACATGTCTCAAAATATTAAAGGTTCAGCTCTACTCATTTGGGCTTGAATAATGGTTAAAAATATCTTGAACCAGAAGGGTTAAGAAAAGAGACCAAACTTTGCCAATTAGAATTCTTAGCAAATCCCTGTAAACAACACTGAACTTTTGTGTTCCCACAGCTGTACAACACACCTCAGTCCCCCAAAATTCCATATACCCAAGGCTAATGGAAGTTAATGCCCTGGGCATTTGGTGTCATCTTCCCCTGAGGAGCACAGGCACACTGAGGCACCCTGAGAACCCCCTGCCCCTCCCAGGCACAGGAGATCCCAGCCAAGTCACACTCAGGAATTGTGTCTCTCTTGCTTTCAGAGATGTGGGGAGAGGCAGGGAGAAAAAGGGGAAAGGCAGATGTTTGCTTAGTTTCTACTTTTTAAAAAATCTGCAGGATTTTTTTTCCATTTATATGGACTTTCAGGGAAAGTGGTCACACTGAAAGGTTTTTGTTTCAAAATTTACAACATACACACACAAACATCTTCAATAAATGTAAGTAGCACCTTAAGGACACAGTTGCTGTTCACGAGTAGGTTCCCTGGTTTAATGTCTCGATGTAAAATGCCAGCAGAATGCAGATATTTCAGACCTGAAATATTAAAGGAAATTAAAATAAATATTTTTTCCTTTTTAAAAGAAGTTTAAGGCTAACAACATTTTCCCAGAAGGTCTGGCAACTCCTCATCAGCAAAGACTCAGCCTGTGCCTCAGTTTTTATATGAGTAACTCCCAGCCACTAGTGCACACTCAGTCACTTCATGACAGGGTAGAATTTTGGAGTAAAAAAAACAGGCAGAAAAAGGAACTTAGTAGTCTTTTTATAACCACCCCCTCAAAAAACCCAATAAACAACAAATCAAAAGCAAAACATCATCTCTTTGATTATGGCATGGACACTCTGCTAATCCCCACTCTGGAATTTCAGACACCTCTTACTGCTCTGTTTTTCAGTAACAATCTTTACCTTAAGTGGATATAATTACACATATTACCCATCTGGTTCAGTCTGGGTGTCCTTTCTGTTCCTTGTTTCTAAAGGCAGGACTTTTTTTCC